>CM052798.1:38228803-38259335 GCA_028533885.1 Nasua narica | reverse complement strand
ATTTGCCATAGCACATACCCTCCCCAATGTCCATATCCCTACCCCCCCCCACCTCCCAGCAACCCTTAGTCTGTTTCGTGAGTTTAGGAGTCTCTTATGGTTTGTCTCCTTCCCCATCCCATCTTGTTTAATTTCTCTCCCCCCCCATAACCCCCTGTCCTGCCTCTCAAATTCTTCATATCAGAACGATCATGTGATAATTGTCTTTCTCTGACTGACTTATTTCGCTTAGCATAATACCCTCTAGTTCCATCCACGTCGTTGCAAATGGCAAGATTTCGTTTCTCTTGATGGCTGCATAGTATTCCATTGTATATATATACCACATCTTCTTTATCCATTCATCTAAACAACCTCTGTCTTAAACAAATTGCTCCAACAGCTAGAAAGGGGTAAGCTCCGTAACTTATTTTTGTTGGGAGTACAGTTTTGATTATAAAACCAGATACAGGAATGCCTTGGTGGCTCAGTCCACTGCGCATCCAACTCTTGGATTTCTGCTCAAGTCATGATCTCAGGGTTGTGATATCAAGACCCTGCCCCATCGACCCTGCACTCAGCTCAGAGTCTATTTGTCTCTTTCCCTCTGACCCACCCCCACCCCGCGCCCTCTCTCTCTCTCAAGTAAATAAATAAAACCTTAAAAAAACAAACAAACCAGATAGGGACTAAGTAACAAAGGAAAATTATAAGACAATCTCACTTAGAAGTACATTTGTAGAAATTCTAAATAAAATATTAGCAAATTGAACCCAACTATGGATGAAAATGATACTATACCTTGACCATGTAAATAGAATTTATGCTAGGAACTGGGGATACTATAACAATAGAAAATCTTGATTTAATTTATCACATTATCAACCTGTAGAAAAATCTACATAATCATCTTAGTAAATGTTAGAAGAACGTTTGATAAAATTCAGTTTATTTGTGGAAAAATAAAACCTAGTGCACAAAAAGAGGAGATCTATGTAACCTGATTAACAGTGTCTAACAAAACTTTCAGCGAACATCACATTTGATGGGGAAATGTTAGAAATATTCCTTGTATGGTAAAGAATAAGACTTTTAAAAAATAATGTTATTTTTTAAAATATCCCGTTTACAATAGCAACAGAAACCATAAGACTTTTTTTTTTTTTTTTAAGATTTTATTTACTTATTGGACAGAGAGAGAGAGATCGCAGAGAAGCAGGCAGAGAGAGAAGGGGAAGCAGGCTCCCCGCCGAGCAGAGAGCCCGATGCGCGGCTTGATCCCAGGACCCTGAGATCATGACCTGAGCCGAAGGCAGAGGCTTTAACCCACTGAGCCGCCCAGGCGTCCCTGAAACCATAAGACTTCTAATAATAAATCTAACAAAAGAGGTAAAGATATGTTTGGGGAAAACTAGAGAATAATTTCAGGACTTAAAAGAAGTCTTAAATAAATGGGGAGATAGGAAGATAAATGAATAAATGAAGATCTGTGTATTTGAAGACTCATCATAAACATGATATTCTCTCAAAATTAATCTATAAATGGAACTGAATTACAATCAACATCTCAAATTTTTTTTCCTGTAGCTTAAAAATCTTTCTAATAATTAAAGTACAAAGCATAGGATTTTGAAAATTAAGTAGAGGAGTTTATCAGATGTTAAGACTTATTATTCTATCCTTTTATCTTCAGTCTGTCATTATATTTACAGTGTGTCTCTTGAAAAGAGTATCTTTTGGGTTTATTTAAATTCAGTCTGATAATGTAGTGTTAGCTTATTAACATTTAATGGAATAATATATTTGTGTTTAAAACTATCTTCTTGCTCTTTATTTTCTGTTTGTCTTTATTCTCCTTTTTGGCCTTCTTTCAGATTCATCAGGTATTTTTATGATAATTCATCTTTTCTGTTGGCCTTCCTATAACTTTTTGTTTTATGACTTTTAGTGGTGATTTACTCTAATCCTAGGATTACAACATACATCCTTAACATCCTAGTCTACTTTGAATTAATATTATATCACTTATGTTCAACATAAGAACTTTATAAAAGGACTGTACAAAAAGTACAGTCTCATTTATCCTCCTTTTGCCTTTTGTATTATTGTATTTATAATTTCTATATCTATTAAATCCCTACCATTCATTGCTATTTTTAAGAGTCTTTTACGTTAGCAATATATGTACTATACCAGTGCTATTCCTTTCCATATATCCAGGATTCAACCTGGAATCATTTCCCTTCAGCCTATAGAACTTCCTTTAATATTCTTAGTAGTATGTGTTTACTGATAACAAATACTTTCAGCTTTTGTTTGCCTGAAAATGCCTTTACTTTGCTTTCAATTTCAAAGAGTATTTTTGCTGGATGTAGAATTCTGTGTTTTGTCTGTTAGCACTTTAGAGGTCATTACACTGTCTTTTGGCCTCCATTGTTTCTGATGAGAAGACAATTTTTATTCTTGTTCTAGATGTAATGTGTTATTTGCTTTGATTACTTTTAATTTTATTTTATATTTTCTTTAATTGACTAAGATGTGTCTAAGCGGGGTTTTCTTTGTGGTATTTATCCAACTTGGGGTTCAAGAGCTTCTTGGATCTTGAGTTTATGTCTTTCATAGATTTTGGAAAATTTTCAGCTATAACTGTTCAGATTTTTCTCCTAAGCTACTCTTTTTCTCTTCTGTTTTGTATTACATGTATTACATGTATATCCGAATAGTTTGATAGTGTTTCACAGGTATTTGATGATCTATTCTGCTACTTTCACTTTTTTCTCTATATTTCATTTTGGATCATTTCTCTTGACCTATGTTTAAGTTCACTGACCCATTCTTATGTTGAATCCAGGCTGATGCTAAGCCCATCTAATGAATTCTTTATTTGAGATACTATACTTTTCAGTTCTGGAATTTTCATTTTGTTCTTTTTTGAATTTCCATTTGTCTGCTAAAATTCCCTTTCTATATACCCATTTTGTCCGTCTTTTCACTAAATTATCTAACAGATTCATAGTAGCTATCTTTGCTAATTCCAGTACTTGGGTCATCTGTAGATCTGCTGAAGTGATTTTGTACATTGGATGTTGTGTTTAAAAGAATGATAAACACTGGAATATTATGTAACCATCAAAAATGAAATCTTGCCATTTGCAATGTCGTGGATGGAACTAAAGACTATTATGCTAAGTGAAATAAGTCAATCAGAGAAAGACAATTGTCATATGATTTCACTGATTTTGAGAAACAATTCAGAGGATCATAGGGGAAGGGAGGGAAAAATGAAACAAGACGAAACCAGAGAGGGAGACAAACCACAAGAGACTCTTAATCTCAGGAAACAAACTGAGGGTTGCTGGAGGGGAGGGAGTGGGAGGGATGGGGTAGCTGGGTGATGGACCTTGGGGAGGGTATGTGCTATGGTGAGTGCTGTGAATTGTGTAAGACTGATGAATCACAGACCTGTACCCCTGAAACAAATAATACATTATATGTTAGAAAAAGAAAAAAAAAAAAAAAGTAATAGACACTGAAGTAGATAATGCCTTTTCCCAGAGAGAACACACCATTTTCTTTGCCCCACAGCCAGGATGAGGGACAGATTACTTCAGTCCACTTAGGAATTGGGCTGAGTTGTAGTTTTATTTAAATAGTTTCAATTTACCTCTGATTTCAGATATTTGGGAGTGAGATCAGTTCCCTTCATCAGGGCTTTGGGATCTAAGTACCCAAGATCACAGAAATCTTTCTTTGCTTTTCAGTTCGTATACCCAGTTTCCTGTGAAGCTCCACTTAGGGGATGGTTTCTTTGATCTTATTAAGAGTTGAGATGGGTTGGGGCTGAGTAGTAATTTTACTTTACTTTACTTAGTTGCACTTTAACTCTGTGACACAGCAATATGGCTAAGTCTCAAAAACATGATGAGTGAAATAAACCAGATGCAAATGAGTGCAAGCTGTATGATTCTATGTATATAAATTTCAGGCAAAAATTAATCTGTTAGAGGGGCGCCTGGGTGGCTCAGTTGGTTAAAGCCTCTGCCTTCGGCTCGGGTCGTGATCTCAGGGTCCTGGAATCGAGCCCCACATAGGGCTCTCTGCTTGGCGGGGAGCCTGCTTCCCACTCTCTGCCTGCCTCTCTGCCTACTTGTATTCTCTCTCTCTCTCTGTCAAATAAATAAAATAAAATCTAAAAAAAAAATTAATCTGTTAGAAATAAGGATCATGCTTATCTTGGGGAAGGAGGGAAGGAAGTGTTTGGGAGGGGGCATGAGAGGGCTTCTCAAGTGCTGGTAATATTCTATTTCTTTACCCTGGGCGGTGATTACCTGGGTGTGTTAACTTTGTGAAAATTTATTGCTCTGTATACTTCTGATTTGTGTTCTCTTCTTTTTTGTGTGTGTGTTCTCTTCTTTATGTGTGTTATAGTTCAGTAATAAAAAAGGTGTGTGGGGGTGGAGGAACACACACACAAAAAAGTTAAAAAGAAAAATCAAGATACAGAGTAGAAGATACTTGCAACACATGTAACAAAGGATTTGTATCCAGGATGTTTTATTTTTAAAAATCCCTGCAAATCAAAAAGAAGAGAACAACAAAAATTTTAAAAAGCACCCCAATAGCAAAATGAGCAAAGCATGAGGAAAAGCAAATAACAGAAAAAGAGGCCTGAAGGGCTCATAATCCTATGAAACAGTATTCAACCTCACTAATAGTCATGGAAATACAAATTTTAACCTTATTGAGATACCATTTCACACCAATGAGATGGGCTAAAGCCAAAATCTCTAATAATACCAAGTTGGTGAAAATATGAGGAAGTAGAAGCTCTCAAACACTGCAGATGGTAATGTAAATTGTTAAAATTTTGAGATCAAATTGATCAATTACTGACTTGAAGATATGCTAATTCTAAGTTTCTGCAATTTTTCTTATGTAGAGAAAGATACTCTTATCATAAGACTTTCTCCCACATATGCTAAGGATATATACACAAAGATATACATTTCAAATTTGTTTATAATAGCAAAAAATTGGAAACACCTTAATATTGATCATTAGAGAAATGGAGAAATACCTGACAGCAGTTAAAGTGAATAAAGTAGGTTTACATGTATCAACATGATAAAAACTTGAAAACATAATATTAAATGAAAAAAGCAAGTAGTATAAGGATATATATACTGAGAAATCATCTAACTTTTAAAAGGACAGTACATACCATTTATGGATACATATCTGATAAAAGTATAATAAAATATAGCAAGGAGAGATATTTATCAACTTCAGAAAGCTATTACCTCTGACAAGGAAGGAAATAGGCAAAAATGTTAACTTTTATTAAATCTAGGCAGTGGATACATAGTTGTTTAATATATATGATATTCTCTTTGTTGTTTGTACTTTGTTTATTTGAAATAGTTTCATTTTTTAAAATGTTAGTGGGAGGCTGGGGTATAAAGGGTATTAGAAGCCTTCCTCCTTTTTCCAAACACTCTTTGTCTTTTAATTCTTTATAGATACAGCTTTCACAATCACTTTGCCTCTCTATGTTGGTCCGTGCCCTGTCACCACCAGATCAAGGAGGAAGGTGAGTGAGATCTGATAGGGTCTTCTCTCGCCTTCTCTGTCTAATCCACCAAGGTCCTTATCTTTTCAGGATATTTTTATTAAACTTAAAATATTACCATATAATAGAAATGTCTTTAAATCCATGACCCAAGTGACTGATACAGAATTTAAAAATAAGCAAAATTTGTCTTCTCTCTTATTTTACATTCTGCTCCAAAAATAATGATGGTAAGGTATTTTTTAACATGTGAATAATATTATTTGCTACTTCAGTTAATAAATATATGGATAAACAATCACATGGGGTGACTGGGTGGCTCAGTTGGTTGAGCCTCTGACTCTTGATTTCACAGTCGTGGGTTTAAGCCCTGAGGAGGGCTCTGTGCTGGGTGCGGAGCCTACTTTAAAAAAGAAAAAAAAAAGTCACAAAAACATAAGTTTTTATGCTCCAGATTTTTTTTATTTCAGAAATATAACTATATAAATATTTTTAAATTTATCCATTAATTCATATTACCTTATCATGTTAACTGTTTCTGAATCATTATTGAGGACTTTTAATTTTAGAATCAGAATAATGATGTCAGAGTAGCCAGTGTCTTGTTTTGTGGAGTAGAATAGTGGAAATAATCATTATTTTACAGATTAATCCTGGGGGAGTTAGAAGTTTACTCACATAAATAAACATGTTAGAGTCCCTCCCACTTGTTGAATAGCTTGGTTGTTAAGCTCTGTGCTAGGCAACAGGCTTTCTCTCTCCCTTTTCTCAGATGAAGTTCAGAGAATCAAGAATTTACTTGTGTTATTATTGTTTTATTTGTAGATTTAACACCTTAAGATGAGAAAAATTGATCTGTGTTTGAGCTCTGAGGGGACTGAAGTGATTTTAGCTACATCAAGTGATGAAAAACACCCACCTGAAAATATGATTGATGGGTAAGAGTTACTATTTTTTCTTCCTTAAAGTCTTTATATTAGCTCAGTGAACCCCTTGAATACTGGGACTATGCTTTACAACAACTAGAACTTTTAAATATAGTTTAATAAATGTTTGGTGAAGTACATTACTTGACAGTATCCACCTTTGGTACCATTCCTGAAACAAATTCAGTTGTGCATATTTAGGTTTTTGATCCTTTTCTTTATAATTTTTATTTTTTATTTTTATTTATTTACATCTTTTTTTTTTTTAAGATTTTATGTCTTTATTTATTTGACAGAGAGAGAGATCACAAGTAGGCAGGGAGGCAGGCAGAGAGAGGGCTGGGGGGAAGCAGGCTCCCTGCTGAGCAGAGAGCCCGATGCGGGGCTCGATCCCAGGACCCTGAGATCACGACTCGAGCCGAAGGCAGAGGCTTTAACCCACTGAGCCACCCAGGCGCCGCTCTTGTAATTTTTAAACTGACCTTTTATACAAATTGTTTTTTAAGAAGTGGTTTAACAAGGCAAAACTTTAAACAACAACTACCTAATTTCAGGGAAGACTGCATTGTAATATCTGGTTGTGATTTTATTCCAAGTTTTTTTTTTTTAGCAAATAGGAATAAAAATATTATAACTTCTCATTATTGCCTATTTCCTTAGTTGTCTAAGCAATATCTTTGATGAACCGAAGGCTTGACTTCCTGGAATCCACCTGTATTGCTTGGTTCTCAGCTTGTTGATTTCATTCCAATTTCCTGTCTTTACTGTGTTACAGCTTCTTCAAGGTAGAGATAAATATTATTCTCAGGCTTTTAAGTTCCAAGAAAAAGTAGTTAATGGAAAAACTCCTTTTTAAATAGTTGTGACTATTTTATTACTCTCTTGATTTCTCTTTCTTAGTATCTGTACAATGACCAGAGTTTGACTCATAGAATCATGTAATTTTAGAGCTGGAAGGACTTAGGAATTTATCGTACCGAAACCTTTCATTTTAGAGTTGTGGTAAGAGAGGTCTAAAGAGGTCAAGTATTAGTTTTAATACTGAAGGCAGAGCTAGTTACAACACAGATCTTGTGGTATTTTTGTGTTCTATCGTGAATTCCATGTATCTGAATACAATTCTAGCAACTTAACCTCTTCCTTTAAGCTTAGTTGTTATCTCCTCTCATGTGTGTACTCTCACACATGTGCTCTCTCTCTAAAATAAATAATCTTTAAAAGAAAACTATCATTTTTATGACTTTATTAAACCTAACTATGAGATTTATATGTCATTTAAAATTTAATTCATTCATTAATTAATTTTTTAAACTCCAGTATAATGAACATACAGTGTTATATTAGTTTCAGGTGTAAAATATAATGATGCAACAATTCTATACATTACTCAGTGCTCATCACAAGTATACTCTTAATCCCCTTCACCTATTTTACCCACTTCCCCACCCACCTCCCCTCTGGCTACTACCACTTTGTTGTCTATATATGAGTCTGGTTTTTCTTTTTTTTCATATTTGTTTAGTTTCTTAAATTCCACATATGAGTGAAATCATATGGTGTTTGTCTTTCTCTGACTGAGTTATTTCACTTAGTATTATACATTATACCTCCACCCATGTGTTACAAATGTCAAGATTTCATTCTTTTTTATGGCTGAGTATTATTCCACTGTATCTATACCACATCTTCTTTATCCATTCATCTGTGAATGGACACTTTGGTTGCTTCCATATCTTGTCTATTATAAATAATGCTGCAATAAACATGGGGTGCATATATCTTTTTGAATTTGTGTTTTCATTTTCTTTGGGTAAATACCCAGTGATGGAATTACTGGATCATATGGTGATTCTATTTTTAGTCTTTTAAGCAACTTCCGTACCATTTTCCACAGTGACTGGGCCAGTTTGCATTCCCACCAACAGTACATGAGTGTTCCATTTTCTCCACATCCTTGCCAACACCTCTTATTTCTTGTGTTGTTGATTTTAGCCATCCTGACAGGTGTGAGGTGATATCTCATTGTGGTTTTGATTTGCATTTCCCTGATGATTACTGAGGTCGATCATCTTTTCATGTATGGCCATCTATATGTCTTCTTTGGAGAAATGCCTGCTCATGTCTTCTGCCCATTTTTAATTGGATTATTTAAGGGTTTTTGCTGTTGAGTTGTATAAGTTCTTTCTATATTTTGGGTATTAACCTCTTATTGGTTATATCATTTGCAGATATCTTCTCCCACTCAGTGGATTGTCTTTTTTATTTTCTTGATGGTTTCCTTAACTGTGTAAAAGCTTTTTATTTTGGTATGGTCCCAATAGTTTAATTTTGCTTTGTTTCCCTTTCCAGAAGGGGTATATCTAGAAAAATGTTTCTACCACAGATGGTAAGACATTACTGCCTCTGTTTTCTTCTAGGAATTTTATGGTTTCAGGTCTCACATTCAGGTCTTTAACCCATTTTGTGTTTATTTTTGGATGTGGTGTAATCAAGTGGTCCAGTTTCATTCTTTTGCATTTAGCTGACCAGTTTCCCAACACCATTTGTTGAAGAAACTCTCTTTTTCCCATTGCATATTCTTGTCTTTTTTTTGTCATAGATTAATTGACTGTGTACTCGTATATGCCACTTTTAAAAAGATTTTATTTATTTATTTTGAGAGAGAGAGAGTGTGTGTGACCAGGGGGAGGAGCAGAGGCAGAGGGAGAGAGAGAGAATCTCAAGCAGACTCCATGCTGAACACAGAGCTGGATGTGGGGCTTGATCTCACCACCCTGAGATCATTGCCTGAGCCCAAATCAAGAGTCAGATGCTTAACCGACTGAGCCATCCAGGCCACCCCTGCCCCTATGTCATATTTAAAACCAGTACATCTCTACATACTATTTGATGTTGTTATATTGGTCATGTTCATTAAAATCGCCTAAGAAACAGAAGGCAATTAAAAGTCATTTAAATAAATAAAACTTAAAACCATATAAATAAAAATAAAAATAAATTGTGAAATAATATGCATAGTATAAAAAAATCCAAAATTATGAGTTGGACCTGTATTGTTTTTTGTTTTTTGGGGTTTTTTTGGGTAACAGCTTTATTGACAGATAATTCAGTGTGCAAATCACCCATTTAAAATGTACAATTTATTGGCTTCCAACATATTCAGAGTTATGCAATCATCTCCACAGTCAAATTTAGGGCATTTCATTACCCCCCAAAAAAGCCTTGCAACCTATTGCAGTCACCTTATATTTCCCCATCACCACTAGCCCTAGGCACTCATTAATCTATTTTATATCTCTATAGATTTGCCTGTTCATAGACTTCATATAAATGGAATTGTATATATGGTCTTTTGTGAATACCTTCTTTCACTTACATGTTTTCAGGGATTACCTGTGGTAATGCACATATCAGTGCTTCATTCCTTTTTATTGCCAAATAATACTCCATTTTATGGATATAGCATATTTTACTTATTCATTCATTAGCTGATGGATATTCAGGTTGTTCTACTTTTTATCTGAATGTTCTCCAATCCTATTAAAAAATGCCAATTTATAAATCCAAGAAACTCAGCAAACCTTACACAGGATACATACAAAGAGACCATACTGTAATCTACTGAAAAATAAAAAAATTTTAAATAGCTACGGAAAAAAATACATTAACTACAGGGGAACAATAGTACTAGTGACAGCTGACTTGGTATCCCAAACAGTGAAATACAGGTGACAATGGAATAATATCTTAAATGCTGAAAAAAGAAACAACCAAAAAACCTTGTAAACTCAGAATTCTGTATCTAGCTAATATCTCCTTCAAAAATGAGGGTGAAATAGAGACATTTTATTTGGCACAAGTAGACCTGTATCACAGGAAATGTTAAAGGAAATTCTGCATGTTGAAATGTTAATAATATTAGATGGAAATTCAAACCTACAGCAAGAAATTAAGTGTATTGAAACTGGTAAATGTAAGAAAAAACTATTCTTTTTCTTTTAATTTTTAAAAAATTCAACAGATCACTTAATGGGAAAAAACACATTGTACTCTGGGATTTATTACATATATATGTAATAAATGTTATAAATATGAATGTAAAATACATTAAAATAATGGCACAAAAGGGGAGTTCAATGTAATTGATTGTCATGAGGTTCTTATGACCTTCCTTGAGAGCAACCACACATACACACACAAAGAAAATTAAATGGAATTTTAGGGTTTTTTTATTCAGTCAAAAGTAGACAGGAAAAGAGAAATAGAAGAAGAAGAAAAATAGATAGGAGGGACAAATAGAATATGAATAGCAAGATGGTAGACTTAAACCCAGCCTTATCCACAATTATATTAAATGCCAATGGGATAAACGATTCAATTAAATGATAGAACTTGACAGAAATAGTCAGACTGGGTAAAAATGCAACACACAAGTATATGCTATCTGTAAGAGATGTACTTTAAAAATAAAGTCACAAATAGGTTGAAAATGAAAGGATGGAAAAGATGTATTGTATAAACACTAAACATAAGAAAGTGGCTGTGGCTGTATTCCTATCAGACAAAGTCGAATGTAAGGTAAGGAGAATTACCAGAGATAAAGGGGACGTTTTTAATATTTGAGCATTCTTTCATCAGGAAGAGATAATAATCCTAAATGTATACTGACCTAATAATCTTCAAAATACAAAGAGCAAAAACTGACAGATGAAGAAATAAATAAATCCACAATCATAGTTGGAGATTTTAACACCTTTCTTTCAGTAATGATAAAGCAGCCAAAGAATCTAAAGATACAGATAGTAAAGACACTGTAAAGATAGGATGATCTGCACAACATTGTCAGTCACCTTGACTGAACTGATATTTATACAACACTCTAATCAACAGTGGCACATGGAAGAAGTATACATTAAACATTCACTGAAATGTGCTGGACCATAAAGTCAATAAATTTCAAAAGGTTAAAACCTTAGAGAACATGTATTCAAAAAAACAGTACATGTGAGATGATAGTGTGTTAATTAACTTCATTATGGTCATGATTTCACAACATATATGTAAACAAATTATCATGTTGTATACTTTAAACTTACACAATGTTGTGTGTTGGTTAAATTGCACTAAAGCTGGAGAGAAAAGAATTTGTTCTGTGACCATGATGTAATTAAATTACAAGTAAATTTTAAAAAGACATCTGGAAGAACATCCCTGAAACTTATAAATTAAACATGACACTTCTGAATAACCCATTGGTCAAAGAAGAAATCACAAGGTATATTAGAAAATATTTCTAACCAAATGATAATGAAAACACAATATATCTATATTTGTGGATACAGCTAAAGTGATGCTTCCAGGGAAATTTTTTATAATATAAATATTTTATCTTAATAAGAATTTTTAAAAACCAGTAAGTCAATTTCCACAGTAGGAAGCTAGATAAAGAAGAACAAATTATACCCAAAGAAAGTAGAAGAAAGTAAATAACAAAGGTAAGAACAGAAATCAATAAAATAGAAAATAGACAATTAGAAAAAATTAACAAAGCTAAAACTGATGATCTGAAAGGATTATTAAAAGTTATAAATCTCTAGAAAAATTGACCAAGAACGAATAGAGAAAATATAAATCACCAGTACCAGCAATGAAAGAAGCAATATCACTATAGTTTCTAAAAGATTAATAAGTTACTACCGAGGACAAATTTAGGATATCAAATCATTATGTTGTACTCCTGAAACTAATATGTTATATGTCAATTATACCTTAATTTTAAAATGTTTGTAATTTAAAAAGAGAACAAATTTAGGCTAATAAATTTGACAATTTAAGTGGACAGATTCCTTAAAAAACTCAGCCTTCTAAAAGTGACAAAAGATGAAATGGAAAATTTGAATAGCCATGCATCTATTGTATAAATTAAATTCTATCAAATATTTAGAGGAAAAAGAATATAAATCTTTCAAAAACAGAGCAGGAAACATTTCTCAAATTGTTTTTTATGAGGGACGCCTGGGTAGCTCAGTCGGTTAAGCATCTGCCTTCAGCTCAAGTCATGATCCCAGGGCTCTGGGATCGAGTCCCACATCGGGCTCCTTGCTCAGTGCAGAGCCTGCTTCTCCCTCCTGCTGTGTGCTCTCTCTCTGACAAATAAATAAATAAAATCTTTGAAAAAAAATTGTTTTTTATGAGAACAACATGACCCTGATACCAAAACCTGACAAAGACATTACAAGGAAAGAAAAATGAAGGAAAGGAAAGGAAAGAAAAAAATGAATGGAAACAAGAAAGAAAAATTAAAGACCAATATCCTTTATGAACATAGGCGCAAAAATCTTTATAAATTGAATTCAGCAAATGAAATTAATCCTGGGAATACAAGGTTGACATATTTGCCACATTATCACAAGAATACAAGGTCGAATGTAATTCACCACATTGCCAGAACAAGGGAGAAAAATCATATGATCATCCCAATAAATGAAGAAAAAGCATTTGACAAAATTCAACATTCATTCATGATAATAATTCTTAGCAAACAAAGAAGAGAAGGGAACTTCCTCAATCTGATAAAGGCATCTACTAAATATGTTCAGCTTAGTGGTGAAATAATAAATGCTTTCTCCCTGAGGTTGGAAATGGAGCAAGAATGTTTGTTCTCACTGTTCCTATTCAGCATTGTTTTAGAGGTTGTAGCCCATGCAATAAGGCCAAAAAAAGACATAAAAGACATAAGGATTAGAAAGAGTAAAATTGGAGTGCTTGGATGGCTCAGTAGGTTAAACGACCTGACCCTTTGGCTCAGGTCATGATCCCATGGTCCTGGGATCGAGCCCCACATCAGGCTTCCTGCTCAGTGGGGAGCCTGCTTCTCCCTCTGCCTGCCACACCTCTTGCTTGTGTTCACACTCTCTCTCTCCCTGTCAAATAGATAAATTTTTTTAAAAAGGCAGTAAAATTGTCTTTGTTCACAGATTATAATAATGTTTCATAGGAATCTAGAAAAAACAAGGAATCTATTTTTAAAAAGCCTACTAGAGCTAATAAGGTCATTAGCAAGGTCAATATGCAAAAATCAGTTGTATTACTATATAATAGCAGGAAACAGTTGGAAATTGAAGTTTAAAAAAATTCCATTTCTAATAGCAGTCAAAACATAAAAAGAGTTAAGAATAAACTTAACAAGATATGCAAGACTTTTACAGGGAAAACCATAAAATGTTGCTGAGGAAAATTCAATAACTAAGTTGATGAAATGATATACTACATTCGTGATTGGAAAACTCAATATTGTTAAGGTAGCAATTTCTTCCTAAAATAACCTGTTGATTCAGTACAGTGTCGATCAAAATCTCAATTGACTTTTAAAAGTAAAATACATTTTGGGGCGCCTGGGTGGCTCAGTTGGTTGGGCGACTGCCTTCGGCTCGGGTCATGATCCCGGAGTCCCGGGATCGAGTCCCATATCGGACTCCCGGCTCTGCGGGAAGTCTGCTTCTCCCTCTGACCTTCTCCCCTCTCATTCTCAGTCTCTCTCTCTCTCTAATAAATAAATTAAAAAAAAATCTTTAAAAAAAAAAAAGTAAAATACATTTTGTATACTTTTACAAGTATAAAATACAAGTTGATTCTAAAATGTATATGGAAATGCAAAGGCCTAGTCTACTCAAAGTAATTTGAAAAAGAAGAAAGTTTGAGGATTTATATTATCTGATTTCAAGATTTAAAAATAACTTACAATAATCAAAATGTGTGGTATTTTTGTAAAGATAGATATATACCAATGGAACAGAATAGAAAGCCCAGAAATAGACCCACATATACAAGGTCAATTAGTTTTCAGCAGAAGGCTAAGGATATAGAAACAGATCAATGGAATAAAATGAAGGAGACAGATCTACCCATATATAGTCCATTAATTTTAGGCAAAGACACCAAGGCAGTTCAATAAGAAAAGGAAAGTCTTTTAATAAATGGTGTTGGAACACCTGAATAAACATACTGATAAAAATGAATCTCCTCCCCTACCTCATACCAAACCCAAAAGTTAATTCAGGGTGGATCATAGATCTCTACTTAGAGGTAAAATTACTAAACTTCAAGAAGAAAACGTCAGAAAGTTCCTTCGTAGCAGTAAGGTAGGCAAGGATTTCTTAGACATAAAAGTCATTAAGCATAAAAGAAACAAGTAATAAAACTGGACTTCACCAAAAATAAAACTTCTACTCATCGAAAGACACAAGTAAGAAAATGGAAAGACAAACTGTAGACTGGAAGAAAATATTCACAATACATATATCTCATAAAGGACTCCTACAAAAATACATAATAAAGTACAGTTGACCCTTGAGAAACATGGGTTTGAAATGCATGGGATTTTTTTCAATAAATATATGACAGAGGTGTAAATATATTTTCTCTTCCTTCATATTTTCTTTTTTTTTTTAATTTTTTTTTAAAGATTTTATTTATTTATTAGGAAAGAGAGAGAGTGAGAGAGAGCATGAGAAGGGAGAAGGTCAGAGTGAGAAGCAGACTCCCCATGGAGCTGGGAGCCCGATGTGGGACTCGATCTCGGGACTCCGGGATCATGACCTGAGCCGAAGGCAGTTGCTCAACCAACTGAGCCACCCAGGCGCCCATTCCTTCATATTTTCTTAACATTTTCTTTACTCTAGCTTACTTTATTGTAAGAATACAGTATGTAATTCATATATAAAAGACGTATTAATTATGTTGTCAGTAAAGCTTCTGGCTAATTATATATATATAATTATATATTTATATATATTTATATTATATGTTTATATTATATTATATTATAATTATATATATTATATATTTATATAATATATATATAATATGAAAAAGTGCTTAGCATCATTTGTTATCAGGAAAATGCAAATTAATATCATTGTAGGACACCTTTTTATATCTACTAAAATAGCTAAAAAAAAAGGGCTGACAAAGACAAGTGTTGAAAGGGTATGGAGCAACTAGAACTCTCTTACATTGCGGGTAGGAATATAAAATACTACAGTCACTTTGGAAATCTGGCGCTTCTTATAAAGTTATACATACCTCTGCCCTATGACCCAGCAATTCTGTTCCTGAAATTGCCCAAGAGAAATGAAATGAAAAATATGAAAATATTTATTAAATATTTAAATATTAAAAATTAAATATTTATTAAAGTATTAATGAATATATGTCCCAAAAACACTTGTACAAGAATGTTTATAACAACCTTTTCATAATACTAAAAAGCGGGAAGCAATCCAAATATCCAACAGAATAATCAAACAGAAGAATGAATAACCAAATTGTGGCATAGTCTGTGGTCACAGAAATCAGAGCAATAGTTGCCTGAGGGAGGTAAGAATTGTCTGGAAGGAAAGAGAAGGAAAGTCTCTGGAGCAATGGAAATGTTACGTATCCCGATTGGTGATATTTGTTGCCCTAGCATAATGGTTACCTTAAGTATATGCATTTGTCAAAATTCATTGAATTGTATACTGAAAATAAATTTCACTGTAGGTAAAATTTTACCTCCAAAAAAGAAAGAAGGAGCTTGCCTAGTTAAAATAGAAATGGTTATTTCTATGGAAAGTACTATTTACATTACATATATTTTAATTATATATATGACATAAAATTGAATGCATGTTTTTTTTTTCAACATGCATCTATTGTGCATCTGCTATGGGTCAGCCATTGTGATAGTTGCTGGGGTATAAAGATAATTAAGAGAAAGTGGTTGGACTCAGAGAACTCAGCATCTAGCAGGAGCCATAAAAGCACAGAGATAAGTACCAATGCAAAAATGGATGCTGAGTGCAAAGGAGGCCTGAGGAAGTGATTCTGACTTGTTGGGGGCTGAGAGATGGGACCAACGAGCGAATATACTCGTAAGAGAAGAAAGGCTTTTGGGTCAAGAGAACCTCGTGAACTAAGGCACAGAAATATGAGCCTGTATGACGTGTTTGCAGAATCTTAATTGGCCCGATGTGACTACAGTAATGGGAGAGGATACCGTGACGCGTGACAGTGTACTTTAATAATGGGACCAGATCGTACAGGGTTGTAAAACGCCATCCTACACGGGAAGATTTATAGGCACTAAGGGGCCACTGAAGGCTTTTAGACAAGAATGACATCAATTCTGTTTCTATTTTTTTAAAAAACTGTATCCGCTGGTAGTAAAGAAGAATTATTAAAGTTGGGGAGAGATTAGAGGCAGAAGGAAGAGATAGGGATTTCAAGAATTGAGGGTCGTTTACCTAAAATACTTACCCTCTAGAATTTTGTGATTCAGTATTTTTTATTTGGCTTTTCTTTTTTCTTTTTCTTTAAAACTAACAATAGGAATCCAGAAACATTTTGGACCACAACGGGAATGTTTCCCCAAGAGTTTATTATTTGTTTTCACAGACACGTGAGGATTGAAAGACTTGTAATCCAAAGTTACTTTGGTAAGCAAATAATATATTAATATTCATCATCTTTTGATTTTCCCATAGGCAGAGGGCACATATGTAAACTTTGACAAAACACTAACTTATCTTTGCAGCATGGAATCCAGTTTTATGGCTGGGGTGGGGGGGGTACGGGTTAACTGCCTTGAGCACAGTTAGCTTCTCTAAAATTGCAAATTTGAAATCCTTCCAAAGCGCATAATAATTTCCATGCAATTTACTATGTGAAAATCTTTGGCAAAAAACCCTATTATGAACATAAGCCAGCTTGCCAGAACGCTCGGTTCTTCAACATCTTTATTCCAGATTCATTTGGCTTGGGGTTCTCTGTCAAATTCTTTCTGAAAATCTGATAACCTTGATTATTTGCATTGGATAATTTTTATTCTTCCATTAATAATGGCATTTTCTGAAGGATTTAGGAGGGGTCTCTCCCTCTGGAACATCATTCTAATCCTGTCTTGTGTTTATTTAAGGATAAAATATTTCAGACAAAATCATGGCAGGAAATATATCCCAGATGGTTCAAATGAAAAGACTTTATTGACAGGATTACTTACAAAATTATGGTCTGGGTAAGGGAACCAAGGATGGTGAGAATGCCCTGAAACTGGCCACAGCAATAAACCATTACCACCCCTGGGATAAGGAACGGAAATTGCGTTATCAGAGCCCAGTGAGAGCTGGAGGCCATGGCTAGCAGCCTGCCCGGCAGCAGCTGTAATCACGAAGGGACCCAACCTCTGTCCAAGACAGGGCACGGAAGCTGGAAGGGAGTGCGAGAAAAACGACCTGATCTCACTTTGCCACTGCCCTCCAGTTTCTTCCCAGTGCCTCCCACTGGCCAAATCCGACCAGAAGCAGTGGTGCAATCCACAGGCGTCCTCCTGCCAGGGCACAGAACAGAGAGGAGGAGAATGGTCCCGGGCTAGGAGGATCTGGGTTAAGGGTAATGGAGAAAAAACAATGCAGAAGGAAGATGCCTGCGTTCTGGTTAAGTCTCTCCACTGTTATTAATTATAGAGGCACCTAAAGTTTGAATTCCACTTCTGGCCCTTACTAGCTCTTATCATTGAACAGTTTGCCTGACTTCTCTAAGGTGCTTGACTTCTTTAAGGTACCTGATTTCTCTTAGCCTGTTTCCTCATCAGTGAAGTGTATTAGTAATACTTTTTCTTAGAAGACTATAGTCAAGAGTGAATGAGTAAAAATGCCTGACGCACAGTAGTTTCTCCATAAAGGTTTATGACCAAGATCACTAACAGTATTATTATTATTACTATTACTATTATTACTATTACCAGTACACCAAGAACTCAAGATGATCCCTGAGTTCAAAAAGACCCTACTAACTTTGTATTATGTGCTTTGCAAACATTTAGAAGATAACAGTGACACAAGACTGCATTTGACCATAGGGCCCTTCAGCAAAACAGAGTATGTGAATGATTTTCAGACCATGGATTTCTGATCCCAGTACTTTGTGCAGTCGCACCAGTGTTTGACACTTGCAGAGAAAAAAAGAAAATGTAGGGACAGCAACATAAAATCAGGTAGGTAATTAATACTTTGTTTATTTTGTTTACTTCTGACGTCAGTGAGGACCTTGAAGATTGAAAAGACCACATCTAAAGAGCCAGTTGATTTTGAGCCGTGGATTGAAAGAGGTATGTGCTTTCTCACCAGCATTGTTCTGGGTGGGAGGGAGTAGAGCATTGTCCTTTGATTCCTTATTTCCAATTGGGCTGCATTTTGGTGAAAAAAGATGACTCTTGTGACTAGAGCCTAGAAAAACCCAGGTTTGAAGACAAGACTGCTTCTTCCCTTCCTGGTTATGGAACTGTTAGCATGTAAATACTTAATTTGACTGAATTTCAGAATCTTTATCTGAAAAATGGGGACAGTAACCCACCATTTAAGGTTTTGTTTGTTTGTTTGTTTTAAAGATTTTACTTATTTGACAGAGACAGAGTGAGAGAGGGAACACAAGCAGGGGGAGTGGGAGAGGGAGAAGCAGGGTTCCAGCCGAGCAGGGAGCCCGATGCAGGGCTCAATACCAGGACCCTGGGACCATGACCTGAGCCAAAGGCAGCCGTTCAATGACTGAGCCACCCAGGCGCCCCATTTAAGGTTTTTGTGAACATAGTATCTACCTTACTATATATGGTTGACAATAAATACTAGTTTCTTGTCTTCCTTCCTTCCTAATGGTACTATTTAAATATCATCAACAGAATTGCCTCTAGTTAAACAATGTGTTGCCTTCGTGTGTCTCTTTCCTTTCTTTCCCCAAATACCATGAAAATAGTAGTAAAGGAATAAAAGAAGCATGAACCTACAAGGAGAAAAACAAACAAAAAAACAAGAGACCATCGAGGATGTGAGGGGTTAATCCATATTATGGAAGAAAGGACACAGATGGAAGAGAAGTAACTAAATGTAGCTGAATGGAGTAGTAGCTAAGTGCCGTCCAAGGAGAACAGCAATGTAAAGCAAGCCAGTTTGCCCAACAAAACCCCAGGAAGGTCTAGAATTTGAAGGCAGAAGGTACCAGGGAAAGTGCAAGTGAGACATGGACCAGAAAACAAGGGTGATTAGCTGAACATTTATATACAGTTTTTGACCCTAAGTAAGTTCTGTTCCACAAAGCTAGATGGCTTCTCTTTCCTCCCACAAACCACCTGCAAGGGATAATGAGGAACACAGAATGTTGAGGCTCAGAACTCAGGGAGACCGGACATAGTAGAGAAAGTAAGTGAGCTGTGCAGTTGAAAACAGGGGATTTAAGTGGAAGCCTGCACATTGAATGGCGAGAACTCCTCTGTGCTCTAATGTTGATGACAGCAATTAAGAATACAGCCCCGCCCAGGAGACTAAATATTTTTGGAGAAACTGAATGGCTTCAGAAAAAAGATCTGTGGCTATGGACAAAGGCTAGCTCATTCCTGGTCACTCTGTTGAAGCCCTTGTCAGTGAGCCTGGCTCATGCACACAGTTTTCAAATGATTTATTTATAAGGAACAAAAGATAGCCAAAGATCACCAGACATTTGATGAAGGCCTCAAACCTTGAATGTAGTCAAGCCTTTAGCTCTAATTCCAGTATATAGGCAATAGAGGATAGAGGAATGAATGTAATGAAACCAGGAAGAGTAAGATGACAAAATGTGGGACATTCTACAGAAAAACTGACCTGATCTCTTCAATAGGTCAGTGACATGGGAAAAAATGTGTGTGGGGGAGAGAAAGCAGTTCAAAGTTGAAGGAAACTTGATTCTGATTTGAATAAACCAACTATAAAAAGACATTTTGGGTTCATTTGGGAAATTTGAATGTGGACTAGGTATAATATGATATTAAAGCATTTTTTAATGTTAGTATGGTAATAGTATGCTTTTGTAAGAAAATATCCTTATTATTGAGAGACGGATAATCAAATATTTGGAGGTGAAATGTCATGTTGTCTTAGATTTTCTTTAAAATACTTTAACAAGGGGCACCTGGGTGGGTCAGTCCATTGAATGTCTGCCTTCAGCTCAAGTCATGATACCAGGGTCCTGGGATCGAGCCCCACGTTGGGCTCCCGACTTAGTAGGGAGTTTGCTTCTTCCTCTCCCTCTGCTCCTCCTCCCTCCTCATACTCTCTCTCTCTCAAATAAATAAGTAAAATCTTAAAAAAAAATACTTTAGCAAATAAAATTCCCTAAATCAAGTATAGTGAAATGTTAGTAATTATAAAATCAAGATGATGGGTATATACAGGAATTATATCGTGTCTTCTTTGATGTAAGTGAGATTTTCCAATTTTTCATAATTAAAATGGGATCATAATTCGATACTTGGGTCATAATATTGATACTCGATAATGGGATCATAATTTGATACTTATTTCAGCAGTAAATAACATTTACATAGGTGATGATGTAACTGATTTCAAAATAGAGAGGCTGACAGGAAGGAAAATACAGGAGGAGGAAGAGGATATTGATCTAAGAGACCTAGTTTTCTCCTCCCATAATATAAAGTCAGTAAAACACTGATAAATCGAGAAAAGGAATATAAACGTGTTACAATTCTAGGGAAAAAAAACTGAAGGAGTTGAAAACATTTGCCTCTCAGGAGCAGGACTGGAAGGGAAAGGATCAAGCAGGGAATTACTACCATTCATTTCCTCAGAGAGAGGTTAGGAAACAAAGTCATGCACCGTCTTACTTCCCAGAGACTATCCTTTTTGTAGTATGTGCCTTAAAAATTGTATGCACTAACTATTCTCATACAAATAAAATTAATTTCTAACTAATGTCAGGGTTTATTATTATATCAATCAAATATTTCATGTTTCCAAAAGAATGTTTGATATGATTCGTGACCAACTAAGTTAATCTGTTTTAAAATCATATAGATAAAGGTTTTCTAAAGTTGGATACCAAAAAAGATCAACTCGCAGGCAGCATAATTCAACATCACAGTAAAAGTTCGGCCTGAGAAACCGAGCTGTAGTCATTCCCCATGGGAGTGGTAATAAGCTGGCTCCTTCAGGCCTGTGATAACTGTTAGTGGCTTGATCCTTAAAAGGGATTTTCACATTTGGTCAATTCCTTACTTTATATTCCTTTACTCTGATTTACATTCCCTTTTGTTTCTACTTGCTAGAGATGTTTTAGAGTTCACAGTTTATCTTTCATGCCTTTTACCTCAAATATTCCTATTTGGATATTGAATTTTAACCCCCTAAACCCTGGTAAGTCTGATCTAGCTATAGTTTACCAGACATCATGTTTTGCTGAACCTAAACTTCAGTAGATGTCCTCATGTATTTTGAACCCTAACTCATTTCTGTTAAATTTGTGGTTTAGATCTAGTCCACACAGAGGGGCAGCTTCAAAATGAAGAAATGTTGGTGAGTCGATATGCTTTGTAGAGATAAACGTTATCTTTAGTCAGCACGATGCATTTACATTTTAAATCTATCTCCTTAATCATAAAATTAATAGATAACCCTTGTGATATATTATAGGTTCTATACCTAATCAACCCACAGAGAAGGTTATTCTCAATAATATTATAATCTAAGTAAAGCATGCATTAACTAGGCTTTTATCTGTCATAGAATAACAGCAAGGGTAAAACAATACACTTACTTGTTTTTGTTTTGTTCCTTTATTTTGAAGTGTTTACTTGCTTTGCCTTCATTCGTTTGATTCTGTAGGCCTTTTAGAATAGGAATGAAAAAAGGTTGAGATGCCAAAATCGGATGTTAATTTAAGCATGAAAGGACAAGGGAGATTCACATAAGGGGAACTGGAGCATGGGATCAGCAACAAATAAGCCAAAGAGAGATGAGGTGGAAAGAGAACCAGCATTTTTCGACAACATTCCATTGGGCTTTGCTTGTCAAGGGGAATGAATGCCCGTTGATGAGGAAGCTGCTGCCTCATCAGGAGTTTCTCTGTTCCCGCTCGTTAATCAGGCCCTGGTTTTAGACAAACACAAAAAAGTGAAACAACTGGATGTGTGGGCTTTTTTTTTTTTTAGGTGGTAGTGTTTGTTTAATTAAGGTTTCTCTAAGTGAGGCTTAAAGAGGAACCTTGTCCATTAAGTTTCCTTCTTCACAACTTACTAGGCGCTGCTATGAAATCTGTGCTTCGAAAGATTCTGTAGCAAGTTTTTGAATGCTATTAATTATCTTCTCCACCACCCAAATGTGCCCAACGACTGGAGAGCCCAGTGTGGCCAGAAAAATGATTAATTAGACTGAATTTTATCTGCCCGTTTTTCTCCACCTTTATTAATGGGTTATGATTAGTAAGCCTCTACTAAGAATTTTGTGTCAGGACTCACTGTGAATCAAGGAGCATTGCAGCATTATAGAACATTTGGAAAATAGTCAGGGGGAGTGGGCAGCTGGAAGTCACCCATGATTTTACTGCGCTGCCACAAGAACTTTTATTACACTTCTTTTCTTCTAGCTGTCAATGTGCACCACATAGTTTACTAGTAAAAATGAAGACTTTTGTATCTTCTTAAGATACAATATTATATTACAAGTTCATAATTATAATTTTAAAATGAGATGTATGAAAATAGACAAATGTTCACTAATTTCACTTTTCCTCCCTCTGTCATTATAAGTAATACTATGGGGGACATCTTATGCATGTTCTCACTACCCTGATCTTCACCTTTTAAATTATTCTCTAAGATTAAATTTCAAGGAATAAAATTACCGGGTCCATCAGTGTAGACATATTTATAGCTACCTGTATATATTGCCAAATTGCTTTCCAGAGAAATTATGTAAAGGTAAAAGTATAATAATGTTTCAGGGTAGTATAACCAGAGGAATCATCAAACAAAGGAAGTCTCCTAACATGAAAAATATGTGAGAAAGACACTTTTAAAAAATTAATCAGAAATGTAAAGTTGCAATTTTTAGTTCCATCTGCTATTTTTCATCAAACCAATGCTGATATTTGCCTGATGATACATGAGAGCTGTGGTACTGATATAAGCAGGCGTCTTCTCTTCTGAATATTACATATTATCTGTTTAGGATACCATTTTTGCATCAAACCCTTTTTTCTGCTAACTGCTGTTTAACAAGTTAACTAGAATTGCTAAAAGCTTCTATATTGATTTTTCCTTTGCAGACACGAGATGGCCACGCCACTTATTTGAGATTCATTATTATATCAGCCTTTGATCATTTTGCATCTGTGCATAGTGTTTCTGCAGAGGGACTAGCAGTCTCAAATCTTTCTTAGTAATTATAACAAAATACTCCTGCCTGATTTTTTAACAATATATTTATCTAAACGTGAAGTTGTCATTGATATGCTTTATTAAAGGGATTTATATCAATCTGTTTCAGTTTTTATTTTCTCTTCAACATTTTGTGCGGAGGAATTTGGTTCATTAGTCAGGAGTGATGGCCACCATGTAGGCTATAAGAAAGCTCTCACTTCAAAATACAACCTAATAAAGGAAATGGCTATATATGAAAACTTAACTGATAATACATTGTGTCCTCATAGCATCCCACAAGGTGCCCTTCAGATCTCAGTGCGTTCATTTTTTTTTTAGGTTCAGTGCATTAATTTTTAAATTTATGATTGATTGATGAAGAGGGCTAAGTGAGCAATATAGATGGTAAATGTATGAGTTTAGAAAAGAGAAAGGATTTATGGGAAGGTTTCATGGAGGCCATGGAACTTGAGCTGGACCTTCTCCAAAAAATTTTATTTTTTTCTTTTAATTTAATTTTTGCCCTAATTTGAAAATCTCAGAGAAGAATTAGGAAAAAAAACATAATCTGACTTCCCACAGACAACAATTACTAATATTAGTTGATTTTTTGATATATGGTGGGGAGGTAAGGAACAGGATAGGACGGATTGGAGGAAAATAAAACTTTTCTGAATACACTTTCTATAGCTTGACTTTTGAAAACATAAATAACTAATATAACCAAAAATTAAAACAAAAAAGTCCAGAATATTGAAAGCAAACAGAAATGCACGAACCTAACTTATCACAAGTTGATAAAATAAGCACACAGGAAATAGTAGCATTAGAACACAGTATTTTGTCTATGTGGTTCGTATTAGTTTCTTAAGGCTGTCATAAAAATGTACTACAAACCTGGTGGCTTAAAACAATAGAAATTTATTGTCTCTTGGTTTTAGAGGCTAGAAGTCAGAGACCAAGGTATTGACAAGGTTTGTTCCTACAGAGGTTCTGAGGGAGAATCTGTTCCATGGCTTTCTCTCAGCTTCTGGAGTTGCTGGCAGTCCTTGGCATTCCTTGGCTTGTGACCCCGTAGCTCCAGTGTCTGCCTCTGTCATCATATGGGATTCTCTCTGTGTGTCTTCACACCGTCTTCCCTCTGCGCATATCTGTTTCTATGTATCTTCTCCTCTTCTTATGAGGACACAGTCATATTGAATTAGGGCCCACCCTACTCCAGGGTGGCCTCGTCGTAACTAATTACATCTGTAACAATCAAATTTTCAAGTAAGGTCACATTCACAGGTACCAAGGATGAAGACTTCAACATGTCTTTTTGGAGACATAGTTCGACCCATAACATAATCTTAGTGAAATATATTTGTTATAGTTAATTTTATGTGTTACGTAGACTGGGCCACAATGCCCAGAAGTTTGTTCAAACATTCTGAATGTTGATGTATGGCGTATTCTGGGGATGAGATTAACATTTAAATGGGTGGACTTCTTTTTTTTTTCAGTTAACATATAAGGTATTATTTGCCCCAGGGGTACAGGTCTGTGAATGGTCAGACTCACACATTTTGCAGCGCTCCCCATAGCACATACCCTCCCCCAATGTCCATATAAATGGGTGATCTTTGAGTAAAGCAGATTGCCTTCCATCCCATCAGTTGAAGACCTTAATAGAACAAAGATTGGCCTTTCCTGGACAAGAAGGAATTCTGCCAGTAGACAGCGCTCAGACTTGCACAACAAGTCTCTGGCCTGTCAGCCAACCCTGTAGATTTTGGACTTGCCAGACTTCATAATCATATGAGCCAATTTCTTACAATCAATCTCTCTCACTCTCTGCCTCCCTCTCATTGTTTTCGTATATGCGTCTAGATCGTGGGAGGCCAGGGAGGCAGCGGCTGTTGCTGCTACAATCCGCAATTAAACACTCTGTGCCCCCGATGTGATGATATACGAAGCACACAGGCCAACCTCTGAAGTCCTTTTGCCAAAATTACTGAGCCTGAGTTGCATCGAGCTCTAGAATTAACTTCCATTTTGTGGGGAAATACAAGGGATGGGAAAACAAGTAAAACGGCACCACTGGGCAGCAAATAGACTAGTAGCCATTTTGTAACTCACCGAAATGTCCAGATCTGTGCCTTTCCTGCACATGGTGAGATAGACTTCCTGGCCTTCTTGGTTCGGGTCAGGCCGGCTGACCAACTGTGGGCAATGAGATGAGGGGAGAGTGGCAGGGAGGCCCGCGGGAGACCCTTCAAAGCTCTTTTCTTTCTCTGTCACCATGACCAGCAATGATGTCCTGCACAGTAACTGCTTCGCCAGTCTGGGTCTGGAAGTGAGCCTGATCATAGCAGAGAGCACACCTCCCAATGTGAGATGGACAGACAGAGGGAAAAACAAAGTTTCGTTGTTTTAAGCCAGTGAAATTTGGACTATAACCTGGCCTAGGCTTATAGATTGGGTGTTACTGTTCATTTTGCTGGCTGTGTTACTGGCATTAAGCTTAGGTAGGAAAATGCTCCTATTTTTCAGAGATGCATATCGAAGTATATAGGGGTAAAATGCCCTGATGTCTGGGATTTGCTTTAAAATACTTAAGCAGCTTTTTTTTTTAAGGGAAAAAGTGTTAGCGGAAACAGGCACAGCAATAAATCATTATATCTGGGTGGTGGATATATGGGGCTTCACTGCACCCGCCTATCTGTGTATGCTGGACATTCATCATTATAGAAAAATAAAAACCAGTGACGCTACTGAGGGTATCTTTGTGCGTAAATCTTTGCCTGCCCCTCAGATTTCTCTAGGGGGGATTCCCAGAAGGGAATTGCTCAAAGTTAGGAACAGTTTGTTGTTGTTTTTTAAAGATTTTATTTATTTATTTGACAGAGAGATCACAAGTAGGCAGAGAGGCAGGTAGAGGGAGAGGGGGAACCAGGCTCCCTGCTGAGCAGAGAGCCCGATGTGGGGCTCGATCCCAGGACCCCGAGACCATGACCTGAGCTGAAGGCAGAGGCTTTAACCCACTGAGCCACCCCGGCGCCCCAAAGTTAGGAACAGTTTTAAGGTTTGTAATACTTCCCAATACCACTTACCAAGATTTGTTGCACAAATTTACTCTTAGAAAGTTGGGTTTTAGATAAACAGAGGAGAGTAAGAAAGGTATATCAAGAGCAATGTTGGTGTGTTCGCAGATGTGAAGAGGACGCTGTCATCAAACACATTCGGGCAGTTAATAATATTTAAGTTGGACTAGGGCAAAGAATAAGACTAAAACCATACATTACAGCCAGGTCACAGAGAGCTTTTAATACTTTCAAATATTTTCCCTCAACACTGGAGCCATTTAAGGCTTTTGAGAAGGAAGGTGACTTAGAGCAAATGTGTTCATGTTCAATAAAATGAAATGCTAAGGATTTTCTTTTGGCCAACTTCCTAAACTGAAATGTCAATGATTCTTTGTGTAAGAAACAGTGGTAAGGCTCGCAAATTGCTGGAAGGGATCTCCAGGGGTTGTCTGATTGATCTCTTTGGCTCAGGCCTAGTCAATTATCTCTAAGTCTTTTTTCTCTGTGTCTGTCTTCTGTGGATGCAGAGAACAAGTCATCGGTGTAGTGCTTGTAATACCATTTTATGATACTTAAAAACAGCATTCTTTAACCTTCGTTTTCCTGGACTTTCAAAATGCATTTCACCTTATAAAAAAACCTCTCCCAAGTTTCAAGGAATAGGTATAATAATATGTGGCTTCATCTTTTTTCTTTTTTTCTTCACTGCTGAACCCCATCCTCTTTTTATAAAGTCTCATCTGTCCGCAGTTGGCCTCCCCCATCCGCTTCATCCCTCGTTTGGATTTATCTCCACCCACCCACCGACTCCGGACTCCCACTGTTCTGTGCACGCTCTGTGATTGAGACTTTTGAGTTCACCTCCTCTGCCTGGAGGGCTCTTTCCTTACCTATCTGTACAGCTAGCTTCCTCGTGTACGTCAGATCCTTACACAAAGTCTCAGTGAGGCCTTCTCTGGCCTCAGGTATCTAAAATTATAGCATCTCATCACCCGGGCCATTCCCCACCCACACACACACACCATTGCAACATAAACACATTCAGTCTTCCTTCCCATGTTGTTTTTCTCCTTTGTTCTGGGACTAGCCACCCTGGTTCCTATGCTTCGGGGCTTCTGGTACCTTACTCCTCTTTTCTCACTACCTCTAAAATTCAGCTGAGATTATTTTTCCCTTTAATCACATCCCAAGCACTCCGTGAAAGATGTGGGCAGTGCAGTCTCCTTTGAAGTGTGAGTATCTTGGGTAGGGGCTCAATTGATCGACTCGCCCTCGGCTCTCACAACCTTTTAGGGATGGCTCTGCTTATTACTAACACATATTTTTTTCTTCTTTATCGTGTATTTTGTGTTTATTGTCTCTTTCCCTCACTAGAATGTAAATTCCACAAGGGCAGGGAATGTTGGTTGCTTCTGCTTCTGACCGTATCCTCAGGCCTTACAACAGGTGCCTGGTGCAGAGTAGATTTTCGGTTAAAATGTGTGGACGCATTGTTCTCCGTCTCTTTTTACTATGACGTCCTTGAGGAGCTTTTAGTAAAGCCAGCTAGTAAAATATACATTTTTGGATCACTCATTGTGTGCCAGTGCCTACCACAGTGCCTCGTATCAAGTTTGTACTTTTTTAGGTTTTTTATTATCTTTTTTAAAGATTTTATTTATGAGAGAGAGAGAGAGAGAGCACAAGTCAGGGGCTAAGGGCAGAGGGAGAGGGAGAAGCAGGGAGCCCAACAGGACTCCCAAGATCATGACCTGAACAGAAGGCAGATGCTTAACGGACTGAGCCACCAAGTTTTTCTTTTTTGAAAAAGTAAAAATCTAATGACATTTTAACCATGTACTCAAACAGGGCAAAGAACTATTACACAAATGAAAATTCTCGTATCTCTCACTCATTTGTACAGACTTTTTATTTTTATTTTTTAACAATTTTATTTATTTATTTGACAAAAAGAAAGAGCATACAATGAGGGGGAGCAGGAGAGGGAGAAGCAGGCTCCTCGCTGAGCAGGGAGCCCGATATGATGCAGGGCTCGATCCCAGGACCCTGGAATCATGACCTGAGCCGAAGGCAGAAGCTTAACCAACTAAGCCACCCAGCTGTCCCTGTATAGACTTTTTAAAAAACATTGCTGTTATAAGTCCTGTCTCAGAAATGCCCCTTCTTGGGGGGGGCATCCTTTGGGGCTTAACTTGTAGGTGATGCTCCAACAGCCCTTTGTAGCTGATAGCAAACATTCTAAAAAATAACATGTGGCAGTATGCAAAGTTTCAAACATACACATAGCTTTGGACACAAATTCCATTTCTAGGAATATATTCTAATGCAATAATTAGATAAATGTCAAATGAACAAAGATTGATAGCAATGCTTCTTACAGGACAGGAAACTGGAAATGACTACGCATTTGTACATTAGAAAGTATATATATAGACATCAAATATTGTACTTTATAAAGAGATATAAGTCATATATAAATACAGGATGGACACTTCTGGTTAAAGATGGTAGAGTAAAGGGATTTTTACTCCATCCCCTGTCTCAAAACTCACTATTCACAACAAAAGAATTATACAAAGAAAGAAAAAAGAATTGCATCTTCAAGGAAATAGTTACAACCTCTAACTGGAAAGGATTTTCCCTAAGTCCTGTGACATCAGGATTTTGGTGCAAAGGAAGCTGAGAACTGCTATGCTCTCCCAGAACTAGAGGCTTTCTTAAACATGTCACAGACATGAAAGGCCGCTTCAACAATTTTTTTTGTGAGACTGAAGCCATCTCAGCCCGCTGGGAGCTTCCGAGGAGGGGTAATGTCCCCAGAGGGCTGAGGTTACTAACTCAGAATGGCAGGGGAGGTGGAGCTGGAGGAGAGAAGGCAAGACGCGCTAGAGGGGCCTGCTGGAGGGAGCGTGGGGAAGGAGGGTGTCTTAGACAGCTAGGCCTGCTGTAACAATCCCGCAGGCTAGGGCGCCTCAACGACAGACATTTATTTTCTCACAGTTCTGGAGACTGAAAGGCTAAGTTCAGGTGCCAGTGTGGTTGGTTTCCGGTGAGACCTCTCTTCCTGGCTTGGAGATGAGCACCGGCTCCCTGTGTGCTCATGTGACCTCTTTGTACAGAATAGGGGAGAGAGCTCTCTAAGGTCTCTTCTTTTTTCTTTTTTTTAAAGATTTTATTAGAGAGAGTGTGAGCAGTGGTGGGGGGACAGAGAAGAGGGAGAGGGACAAGCAGACTTCCCGCCCAACGGGGAGCCTGACCTAGGGCTCGATCCCAGGACCCCAAGAACATGACCTGAACCAAAGTCAGACACTTAACTGGCCACCCAGCCACCCAGGCGCCCCTCTCTGGAGTTTTTACTTAAAAGGACACTGATCCTCTAGTATCAGTGGCCTAGTCTGACCTCATCTAACCTTAATCACCACCTCCAGGCCCTGTCTCCAAACACAGTCACCTTGGGGGTCAGAGCTACAACATAGGAATTCAGTGCAGAGCAGGCGGTGAGAAGGCAGTTGAAGCAGAGTGTGACTGCACGGGATTTCTAGCAGCCCCATTGCAAAGGAGGTAATAAACGTAATAAGAGGGTATTTAAGACAGCTAATCTATTTTTCTTTTAAAGCTTTTATTTCGTCACTTGACAGAGGGATCCTAAGTAGGCAGAGAGGCAGGCAGAGAGAGAGGAGGAAGCAGGCTCCCCGCTGAGCAGAGAGCCCAATGCGGGGCTCGATCCCAGGACCCTGAGATCATGACCTGAGCTGAAGGCAGAGGCTTAACC
>CM052798.1:38099636-38228303 GCA_028533885.1 Nasua narica | reverse complement strand
AGCTACCATGGCCGGGCCAAGGAGAATGTGTTTGCATGATAGAAAAATGTCTCCCAAGTCCCTTCTTTTATATCATGTTGTGAAGGTAGTTTGAGTCCAATGTTAAACATTCTTTAGCAGGAGTTCGCAAGACAAAGGGACATTTAATATGTAACCCACGGAGAAGGAATGTTCTTCCCACCAAATGAGGCGCTTCCAAGCATATGGTATTTTTGCTGACCAGATTACACTGGGCTATAATGCGGGATAAAATAGGCTGACACAAACTGGAGAAGAAAATGTAAGGATCACACCGAAGTCATCTCAAATAGCCTGAGAGAGTTTAATTGCTCTGTATTAGCTTGCTGCTTCTTAAAACATTTTCTTTCAAATCAAGACACAGCTGTGTGTGCTTTAGGCTGTGGCCGTCATAGACAAATATGAAAAGAAGCAGAGTTAAAACAGATGAATACCAACAGTTATCCCTTAGTCTGATGTAATCGAGCACAAATGACCATTAGGAGACTTGCAAAGAAATCAGAGAAACCATTTCCAATGCGAGCTTCTGCGGAAAGGAACAACAGCCTTCAATTCCTCATCTTTCTCTCTCTAAACAACCGGCACGCTCTCCCCTGTGCTTGGTTCTAGAAGCCAATTTAGTGTCTGAGATGATGGAGTCCATAAATGGCAAGCTGGGGAAAACAAGTCTGCCTGACATAAGGGCCGCCATGTCTGACTGCTTGGCATCAGAGTGGCTGGGGAGAGATACCACGCCTCGGCAGGCTGCCCACGGGGTGGGGCCTCTCTCACATGGGGATGTCATGCGATAAATGGGGTCTCCGTGGGGACAGCAACAGGTTGTGTGGCTCTTAACATTCTGCTTATTTGCTGCTTTGTTTTCTGATTACAGTTGTTTGGTTAGATGAGCCCAATTTAAGCTAGTGGTTCAGCAGAGGATATGAGTCCAGACGTGCAAGCCACCTGGGCTGGGAGGAAAGCCCAGACTTGAGAAGCCCTCCTGTGGATCACCTAGCACTGGGGGATCTTTCCAGACTCAATGTGGAGCTTTTCCAGAACAGCGCGAACTTCTTCTGGGTGGTAGTTCCAAGGGCCCGATTTCCCCTACAAAAGAAAAGAATCCGCATTCCCAGATTTCCAGCCTGCTGGAATCCGTGGGTCTGGAGCTGGGTTGGGAGGACGAGGCTGGTGATATCTACGTGGGACTTGTCAGAACCGTGTCATCAGTGGCAGAGGCAACCGTCAGGGGATGAGATCACCCAGGGAGAGGGTGTGTGGGGGAGCCAACATTTAATGGGCAGACTGGACCGAGAAGTACGAGGAAAACCAGAGGGGAAAGTGAATAGTTCTAAAGGGGAAAGGGGCCCGTACAAAGAAGCCGCCCTTCCATTGGACCTTCAGACAGGCCTTTTCTTCTCTACGCCTCCCAGCAAGCTCCACCCATTCGAAAGCAGACCACCTCTGCCTCTCCAGTCTCAGTGCCCTAGTTCAGCCCTCTTCATCTACTTGGGCGGCCATCCCCCCTCCTGACTTTCCTCAGTCCTCAGTCCCTGCTCCCTCCAGTCCGAGCCTCACCCGGAAGCCAGTGACCTCTCTAAAATACAGATCCAGGGGCGCCTGGGGGAGCTCAGCCTGGGGGAGCTCAGTCGGTTGAGCTTCTGACTCTTGATTTCAACTCAGGTCATGACCTCGGGGTCCTGGGATCGAGCCCCGCATCGTTCTCCACGCTCAGCAGGGAGTCTGCTTGGGCTTCTCGCCCTCTGCCCCTCCCCCTACTCACACACACACACGCTCTCTCTACTAAATAAATAAATTTAAAAAATAAATAAAATAAAATAAAATAAAATACAGATCCGATCATGCCTCTCTCCTGCTCAAAACTCGTCTATGGCTCTCCTTTGTCCTAAGAGGTAGACTGAAGTCCTTGGTCCAGAATGAGACCCCTGTCACCTAAATGCCCCCAACACTCCATTCACATCCTGCCGAAGCCTGCCTCCGTGCCTTTGCCCACCTTCTTCTCTGTGTTTCCCATGCTTTTCACTCACCCTGCTCACGCGGCTGGCTTCCTGACCTCTAGGCCCACACAATTGTCACCACCTCTAAAGAGTCTACCCTTCCTCAGGGGTCAGGACATTTCCATTCCGAGAGCTGAGTCTGTCCTGATGCCTCACGCTCATTGACGTCTCATCTACACCGATTTTGTACGATAGCAGCAGGATTGAATCGTCGTAACCCGGGATTATTTGGCCCACAAAGTCGAAAATGTAACACTCAGACCCTTTGCAGAAAAGGTTTGCTGATCCCCGCTCTACAGTCTCAGTACTGGGGACACTGGAGCACTCTCTGTGTGTCTTCCTCGTCCCTCAGACTCGAAGTAAGGGGTGGGCCATTCCCAACTCATTCCTGTGTTGCCAGGACTTGCTCGGGGCCTAACCCTGCTGGCCTCCGCCATGCCATCTTAGAACTGTGTCTCTGTGGGGGAGAAAGGCAGAAGGACCTGAATCCTTGTGCTGGGACCCTTGGCACCTCGAGGATTCATTGGCAAGTTGTTGCTCATTTCACTGCCAAAGTAGGGGCAGCTTGACCTGTGGGCGAGGCGCAGCTGCGTGGTTGGGCTTCAGGGGCTCCCCAAGGTTTGAAATCCTTTTGGCAACTATAAAACAGTTCCTGCCCTCTTAGCGGAGGCCAACGATGCCCATGTGGCCAGAGGCTGTGCTTCCATCCCCCACCCTGGCCAGGCTGGAAGCCCTTAGTGGGGCACAACCATCAGAAAGCAAGCTGGGACTCTACTTCTGCCTTGAATCCCTGCTTCAGCATCTACAGCTTCTTCCTGTAGGGTTTGATCTGCTCTCACTCCTACAACCCCCTCCAGGTTCAGGCCTCAGAGATGAGTGGCTTCAGACTCTCCCACTCCTGGCCCACCCCATCCAAAAGACTTAGAATTGGAATCAGAGCCTTGTGTGGTGTGACCTTGGGCAAGTCAGTGTCCTTCTCTGAGCATCGTTTATGAAATGGAAATAACCATCTCTAGTTCAGCTCCAAACTGAACTAGGGCTGGGCCAGTCTTCTGGGTTTGGAAGGCAGCCAGAGGCTGCAGCTCCAGCCCAAATGCTAGGGACTTTCCTGTGCCTTATTTCAACCGCTGCGAGGTACGGGGCCTGCACCGCCCTTTTGCACAAGAGGAAACTGAAACCCCATGAGAGGACTTGTCGCTGGCTACGTGGCTGGTAAATGGCCGGGCAGTGACGTGAATGCAGGTCTGCCTGCTACAAAGCCCTTCTGCCTGTGCCCCTCCTGGGCTCTGTGCCCCTGGTCACCTTGTAGAGGATCCTGCCCTCCTGGAGCACGTAGAGCCTCTCGGGCAGCGCCGCGTAGTGCTGGCTACTCTGGTTCTCCATCGTGTCCACCACCACAGGGCACTGGGGGCTTCTGTCCAGCAGCAAGCCGGCGGCCTGCAGGCGGTCCTGGAGAGTCCGATGAGTCCTGATGTTCACGTTGTTCTTAAAAGCCCAGCCATCTGCAAAAGAAGAGATGGGCAGTGAGCCTCACCAGCAGGGCGTGTGTTTCCTGCAGTTTAAATACCCCCATCCCCACCGCCTTTAACTGAGGGTCCCAGATAGAGGAGACCCTGGCCCAATTGGGCCTGGTTTCCTATTATGGGTGAAGGCACGAGCTCACATAGGGAGTTACTGACTGATCCAAAATGGAAGCCCGGGGCTCCTGACTCCCAGACCTGGGCTCTTCAGTGTGGGAGAGTCGACTAGGCCCATGCTTCTCGAACTTGAATGTGTATTTGAACGGTTAAAGGCAGATTCTGATTCAGTCTGTCTAGGGTAGCATTGAGGGTCTAGTTGGTGCCCAGGAGGCCAAGGCTGCTTGGTCTTGCCTCTTCGAGGCAGCGACCTAGAGGACTGATTCCTGCCCACACAAGCAGTGCTGGCAACACCTGGGGTTTCTTGGTAAATTTTAGGCCCGACCCTAGACTGACAAGAAATGGGACCCACCAATCTGTCTTAACAGCCTTCCAGATGATTCTAACAACACACCGGATGTTTGAGAACTACTAGTCTAGAGTCTGTCTAAACAGTTTCCCTCTTCTAATTATTCTCCACCAGAATGTTCTTCCCAAAGGCCAATCTGACCATGTCACTCTTCTGCTCCCCTCAGGAGAAATCCCAAGCTCCTCCGTGACCTGGCCGGTGCACCCTGCAGGCCCCCGGCCTCTGTTCCAGCCGGCTGGGTGAAACACCTGGGATTCCTTGATCCACAACCCCAGAGCTGCCTCTCACTTCCACCCTCTTCCTCATGGGGCTGCCTGCACCTACCGTGTGAGGAGAACAGGACCTTCTGTCTCCTACAACTTCGGCCACTGTGGCTGCCGTTAGCTCTACGGACAGCCTCACCGCCCCTCAGGGTAAGCGCACAGCCAAGGACAACCTTTAACCTGACCACCTCCCTTCCTTTCAACCCCCAAGGGGTATTCCCGCCTCCTGATCTTGCTACCTTCCAACTCATCAACCAAAAATCTCTGACAAGATTAAGAAACACAAACTTGAATCAGATTTTTTCTCTGCTTGAAAACCAATCACAGACCAGCTCTTTAGCAAACCTGTCACGATCCCGACTGTCTCTCCCGACCTGCACTTCTAGTCATGGCTGCCGGTCCTTCCACATCTCGCTGAAGTGACTGTTGCTCAGATGAGACTGACCCCCTCTTCCCTGTCTCCTTACCATCTTTTCCATAGTTGAGGTCCTCCCTGTCCTTTTAAGCTCTAACGGGGGCTTCTCAACGTTGCTGCTGTTGATGTTTTGTGGTGGGCACCATCCCGTGTGTGAGAGGACGTTGAGCAGTGTCTTTGGCCTCTACTCACTAAGCACCCCACCCTGCCTTCAGTTTGTTTTTGACAACCAAAAACATCTCCAGGCGATGCCGGATGTCCCTAGGGGTACAAAAATCACCCTCCATGGAGAACTACAACTCTAACCCCCCTCTCCTCCAGGAAGCCTTCCCTGATACACACAGCTGTGTGTTATGGGGCAACCTCTTGAAATCTCTTTAAACTCTCAGTTTCCCCATCTGTTATGGGATTAATAGGACCAACGTTGCAGATGGCTGTGAGGTAACTTGTCTAGAATTCCCAGTACTCTGCCTGGTTCACAGAAGCTGCTTACAAAATACTGGTTAATCTTGCCTGACTCCCCTAAAATAACAGACAGGTAGGAAAGAACCCAGTTTTTATTGTACGCCACAGGTATTCTGCTACTTTGCTCTGGAGATGCCCCGAATCAAACTCATTTAAGGCTGCTTATTAATGTTAAATGGAAGGGGATTTTCAAATGGCCTCGTTTGCCAAGGTGCCCTTCTGCCTTCTTACAGGAAGTGGTACTCATGTTAATGGGCTGAAAAAAATAACCATAAATTGCTACTGGCCTTGCCCTTCTACTTGCCCCATTTCTGGGGAGCCTGGCCCCAGCTAATGTGGTCATGGGAACCTTCGGAAGCCACGTGGTCTGTGTTTACAGTAATAGCTGCTTCCCAGGGTAACAGAAATTGGTAAAGTCTATCAACAGAAATGGCCCCACCTCCTCAGTGCTTCAAAGGGCTCCGCTCAGGAACCTTCCTCCAAGAGAAGCCAGCTCTCAGGAGAAATTCACACCAAGATACAAGTGCCTGGCCACGGTGTAAAATAACTATCACCTGCCCCAAGATATCGAAACTTCGTAGATGACAATAACGCCAGCTTACCTTTGTATCACGTTTAGGCAGTCAGTCCTGTGCAACCATTAGCTCCTTGGAGCTTCACAAGGACCTCCTAGGGGAGGCCAAGCTGGGATTCTCCCCCTTATCCTGAAGCTGAGCGCGTGGAGGGCAGGAGAGGAGCAGTGACTCACTTCCCCAACCTTAACTATGAGTTCCGGAGAGGCAGGAACTGTGTGTATCTTTCGCATCAATATCCCCAGGCCCAGCACAAGTGCTCCTTAAATATTGTCAAATGAGTGATTCCGTGAGGTTGGTCTTGTCATCCTATGTCACTGTCGCAAAAGTGGGCATGGAAGGTGAGCTGACCAAGGTCACATGGTGGAGCGAGGGCCCATAATCAGGTCTGAAACTCCAAAGTTCATGTTCTTCCCACCATGCCTCATGCCTCCCCGTAATTTACCTGGACAAACAGGTGGCGCGTGGGAACCCGATTTGGGCCCCAGGCCCCAGACCTCGAGGGAGGGGTGGACGCTGGCTCTGTGCATTTGAATTCTGCCTTTCAGGTCATACTCACTTACATCGGATTGACAGAAACAAGTACCCTGGGGAGGAGGTGGGGAGGAGGAAGGAGCACCCGAGCCAGGACTGGCAAAGCACAGAGGCAAGAAACCGCTCTGGGTCGGAATTGGGTCAGGAGGTGTTTTCTCATTGGCTCGACATAGTCAGCCCTGGCTCGTGGAAAGGTTCATCCTGGGCTGACTCCAGGAGAAATGAGTCAGGAGACAGATCTCAGGACCAGAAACGATGTCTGTGACGATCCACGCCTCTGGTTGCACTTTACAACTCGTTCCTTTAGCGATTAGAGCTGGGTCTCGGGACTCCGAGTGCAAACCCGGGGCCGGCAGCCCCAGGGGTCACCTGCGGAGGCGCAGCGCCGGCCCGCTGACCTGGAGCCTGCTCAGGTCCCCCCAGGTGGTTTCAGCACACGGTAGAGTTGGAGACATGCTGGCAGCTTCGACAGCATCAAGGCCTCTTCTCTTCTCAGCCGTGATGACCACAGACACGTGAGGGTGCCCCGTTCTCTCTCTGGGACACGTGGCTGCTGCTCTCCCAAAGAGGCACCTGCCTCGAGATTCCCTGTGCTCACACCTGCTCTCCCATGAGCTCTGCTGTTTGAAATTGTATTGCGGGAAAATGTTAAAGTCCATGAACCTCTGTGTTCCTAGGACTTTATGCTAATATTTCAGGGGGCCCCAAAGTCTTCATGAGGATAGAAGCTGCCGGTTATGTGAACACAGTATTAAGTTGAAAGAAGGTCTCAAACCCTCGGGAGCAATAAATCAGGACGCAGGGGGCCTGGGGTTTTCAACAAACCACCCAGGTGGCTCTGACGTCAGGGATCCGGGAACCACACCAGACCAGCTTCCCTGCTGATGAGTAGCAACCTACACTTAACAACCCCCGGAGAAGCACAGAACACTGGCCTAAATCCACTCGTCCAACTTTTGCTGAGCTCTGATTCTAGGACACGGGCTCCGCCAGGTGCAGGGAGACAGACGGACCTTATGGGAGATGGGCGAGTAAATGACGCTTGTCCCACTCGGCCACACGTGACTTCCTGCCTTCTTCGGTCTTTGGGTTTAAGAGTTAGGCTACTCTCACAGGTTCAATCCCCCTCAAAAATCGGGGAGAGAGGGGTGTGTCTGACCATTTGGTAAATTTCAAGGGGCCTAGACCACAAGCTGCAGGAGTTCTAGGGAGAGCTCTCCCGAATGGGGCTCTCCAGCAAAGGAGTAAGATGTCCTGTGAAGTAATGAAAATGTGTGACCACGTGTCAGGGGTGCAGAAAGAATGCCTGCCCCAGATGAAAGCTAGCTTGGGGCAGGGGCTCTCCAAGTGTGGCCCCCAGACCAGCACCGTCGCCATTACCCAGAGCTTGTCAGAAATGTGAATTCTCAGGTGCCAACCCAAATTTAACTGATGAACTCTGGGATGGGGGGTTCCAGCAGTCTGTTTTAACAAGCCTTCCAGGTGCTTCTGGTGCTCACTAATGCTTGGGGACCACCGACCGAGATGAACCAGTCCCTTTGAGCCTGGAGAGTCTTAGGAGAGATCGCACACGTAGCTATGGAGCGGTCATTTCACTTGTGACGTCTCAGGTCTAAAGTCCTTCTATTAGCTCCTCTTTCTTGATTTCCACTGGACCCTCCCTCCAGTTTTTTAATTTTATTTTTAAATTTTATTTTATTTATTTGAGAGAGAGGGAGAGAGAAGGAGCAGGGGGAGAGAGGCAGAGAGAGAGAGGGGGAAGCAGACTCCTCACTGAGCAGGCAGCCCAACGCTGGGCTCAATCCCAGGACCCCAAGATCATGACCCTAGTGGAAGTCAGACAGACACTCAACCAACGGAGCCACCCAGGCACCACCTCCAGGTTTTCTGCTCTGTGTGCCAGTTGAAAGCACAGACTGGAGTTATTAGCAAGTGGTGGGTAAAGGCAGCAGGGACTGAAAAAGGCAGGTACTCAGTGCAGAGCGGCTGTTGCCCTCATTTCTCTTCCTCCTTGCTCCCTAACCTTGAGCCTGGCCTTGGGGAAGTGGGGCAGAAAAGAGAAGGCAGGAAGAGGCAGAGGCAAGGATTCTCTTGGTACCTGATGCGTGTGCTTCCTCGATGTAAATGATGAGGAAGTCTGCCATGGAGCAAAAGTCTTCGATAAGTCTCTTGAACTGGTCAAATTTGAAAAGAAACGAAGGTCAGGTACAACTTCCAAAATTCAGCACCAAGGGCCTGTTGCCTGAAACAGGAATGGAATCATCAACACACAGACTTGGTTCGTCAGCACCGTCTTCACTCCGGATGCTCTCGCTTCTAATACTTTCCTTTTCCCTCGAAGATGGAGCGAGGCCACAGTGCGGGGACTGAAGCCTACAGTAGAGCCTGAATTAGCAGAGGCTGGAGCCAGTTTACTCCTCTTCACAAGGAGGGGATTTTATCAGGGGGTCTCAGTGGACCACCTGCAGCCACTAGGCGGTAATTAAAATAATGAGGGTCCCTCTCAGGCAGTTTATAAGGCAGACACAGATCTGTCTTCTCGTGTGATGGGATTAGAATACTGCAAGGTAGGCAATTTTTCTCTTTGTTTACAGACTTGCTCCAGGTCGCACAGCAGGTCGAGGGTGGAGCTAAAATTAGTACTCTGGCTTCTAGACTCTCAATTCAGAGATCTTCTCATTCAAAGCACCTGTTTCCTCATTCACAAATGGACATAATAATAATACTTACCTTATAGGATTGTTATGAGGATTATAGGTAGTAGGAATACAGATAAGGGCTTAAAATGGTGCTTGGCCCATAGTAGGTACTCAAGAAACGTAAGCTGTTGTTATCAGCTCTCTCGTCCCCGAGCTAGGAAGTGGGACAGGCAGAGAAGGGGATGCCACAAAGGGGAGTGAGGGGTAGGGCCAGGACTGGCTACATAATTTGCTGGCTCAGTGCACACTGAAAATGCTGGACCCCTTGTTCAAAAGTGGGGGGGAAATTGCCACTAAATACATGAAAATAGAAAGATTGCTTCTGTGGCCTCTCTCTTGCACTGGCATGGTATTTTCTAGGTACTATTTAATGTCACACTCTCACGGACATGGGGTAGTCATAGGGCAAATGCAGCCCCTCCCAGTCACCCAGGAACCCCAAAACTTAGTGTACACATGCCTGTGTGACTGTGGCCACCGGTTACCAGCTTTCCTCTCCCTCCAGCCAGCAGGCCCAACACATGATGCCCCAGGCAGCGCGTCATGAGAAATTGAGCTAGACATTTCCCCCCCCCCCCCGCAAATGCCCACCACCCGCCCCACAGGGCATCACAACCGCCATTCAGGGATGCTCAGGCTCCTTGCTGGGGGAGGGGCGGGGACAAGAGGCTTCTCCCACCACTTTCTCCCAGTCGCCTGACACACTGCCCCATGGCACTGTCGGCCCAGGACGGGGACGGCTGCCTCCATGCCCTGCCACGAGAGGCTGTACGAGGCGCACACCCGACAACCCTAGCCTCTCCTGTGCCTCTGTCCAGGCCCTCTCTGGGGTCAGAAGGTGGCAGCAGTCACTGGGGAGGAGTGGGAAGGAGGCTGGACCAGCCCAGCCTCCGAGGGCAGAAGAGCGGGCCATGGAGGACATGTCCCAGGGACCAAGAAGGCTGTGGGAGGTCGGATCCCGCACGAGCCAAGGCTCCAAGTCCCTTGGCAGGTTCCATTGCCCCATCAGGCTTCCCTTACAAAATGAAAATTCCAAGATTAAATGATTAAGGATATTCAAGACGGCTAATGCAGAACATTAAACCCCAAGCACAGGGCCTTTCCCCGTGTGATTCACTGGTCCCACACCCATGAAACCATCCCTGGGCGGGAGCCTTCTGCAACTCCCCCACCTTCGACGGGGAGTAGCCTTTGGGAGCAGCGCCCGGGGGTTCCTTGTGGCTGAAGCGGATATGGTTGAGGCCTCACCTCACATCAGTTAGAGCACAGCAGGTCCTGTGCTGTGACATGGCCCGTAAGGGAGTTTTGTCTCCCAGGCTACTTGTCGCCCCTGGAGGGCAGAGCCTGTCCTCATTCACCCTCATGTCCCCAACACATTCTCATTCCACCTACAAGCATTTATGCAGCACTTACAGCGTGCAAGGCTCTGCCACATGCTGGGGGGCAGTTGAGCAGAGAATAAGGCCAGCCCGGCTCTGCCCGCATGCAACTCTTTTATTTTTTTAAGATTTTATTTATGTATTTGACAGAGAGGGCATGGGTAGGCAGAGCAGCAGGCAGAGGGAGAGAGAGAAGCAGGTTCTCCACTGAGCAGGGAGCCCGATTTGAGGCTTGATCCCAGGACCCCAGGATCTCATGACCTGAGCCGAAGGCAGACGCTTAACCTACTGAGCCACCCAGGTGGCCTTGCCCCCATGCAATCTGAGGTCTGTCCAATGGCAAAAAAAAACCAAGTAAACACATAAATGTGGTAATTCCAACTTGTGATAAGTGTTACGAAAGCATCTATAAAGGAGTGACCTACTCGAGACAGGTGGGTCAGGAAAGGCCTCTGAGGACAAGATATTTAACCTGAGAAATGAAGGACAGGAAAGAGCCAGTCATGGGCAAAGGGAGGACGAGGGCGTTCCAGAAAAAAGGACTCTATCCTGTACAAAGGCCCTGGGGCAGGACAGAGCTTGGCATGTTCAAGGGCCTGCAAGGCCACTATGACCAGAGCCGGACCGGGGGAGGGGGGTGAAAGGTGGGGGAGGGCGGGTCACGAGAGGCAGGACTCGAGAGGCAGGTATGGGGGGGGCGGGCTCTCCTATGCCTTGGTGAAAAATCTGGATTTTATTCTAGGTAGAGTGGGACATCATGGAGATATAAAGCAAGGATGGTGGATATTTGTTGCAGTTTTGGCCACCGAGTTCCTAACCATCCTTTCTAGTTGGAATTCCCTATTTTGTATGCTATAATGGGAGTGTACGCCTCTATGGCAGACAGAGGGGCCAGGTCTGTCTTCTGTTGCCAGCGGCCAAGGCGTAAGAAAGCAGGCCCAGGCTGGGCTGATTGGACCATCCCGCAAAGATCTTTGGTCCTGGAGTCACTGAGATGGCAGAATTCATCCATGGCCCAGTGGTACCACTCCTGTCAGGGATGGGGGAGTTCTGGGGGCTCAGTTCCCAAGGTAACCACAGTGACAGCAGCATCCAGGCCTGACTTTTGATGTCAAAAGACAGTCCAGGTCCAGGGCTCCAGCTGTGGAGCAAAACATTCTTAATATGTTCTTTTGTGTATGCATGTGTGTCACTAAGAAAACCAGTGCATTTCTGTGACTTGCAAGCCAGACCCCTGACTCCTATGGTAGAGATGTATAATGAAACGTGGTCGGATTTATACCTGATGGTCACTCTCCGGGGAAAGGCCTGAGGGCGGGATGGAGGTGGGGAGGATCCGGTCAGGGGGTGTCGGAGAAATGCACGTGACAGATGACCGGAGCCCGAGCTGGGGTGTAGGCCATGAAGAAGGTGAAAGATGAAACTGACAGGACTTGCTGATGGAGGGGAACTGGGGTCATCTTAACTTACTGATGGTGTGTTTCGTTACTTAGACCCTCACCTCATTGTGCAATGGGTTTGAAGCAGCCTATACATATAGTAAAATATTTTTTTAATAAAAAATGTCATGCCCTTCTCCGGGAGGCACAGAACAGGAAGGAAAGATGGAAAACAAATAAAGCAGACTTAAGGTCCCGTGTATTCTTTATAAGTGAACTAATATTTGACTGAGTTTCCTGGTGGCCAAGTAAAGAGAGAAATCATTGATTATAGAGTTTTCATTTTTCAGTACATGAGAAAAAAGCTGGCCAGGAGATACAAAGCTCTCCTTGTCCTTGGCTCATAGATTTTTCTCTTAGGAGGCCCTAGGAAGCATTGAGTGGGCCCCTGTCCCTGTTGGATGATTACACAAGTCCTCACTCACGTGACAGGGCTCCCCAGGCCTCCTCAGGTTATCTCAAAGGCAAGTCAAAGTTAAGTGGCCAGCCACTGGCCTCCAATGACCCCAGAGAGTCATGCTTTTGATAAGAACCCCAAAGACTTAATGTCAGGACCAATGCTAAATATTAGCTATCTGGAATTTTGTTTTTAATTGGAAAAAAAGAATTCAACGCTCACCGATTAGGAAACTGGAAGAGACAGAGCCATGTGTTTAATTATTTATAGTGTGGTTGGGTGCAGTGATCAGTAGGGAGGGCAAAGTTTAGACTTAGTTCCCCGCTTTCCTGAGAGCAGAGAGGAAGGATGGGTGCAAGGGGGTGACGGCACAGAGGACTGGCAGTCTGCCTGTGTGCACAAGCCACGGGGCAGAGAACACCATTCCAGACATCAGGCTAGCACTGTCAAGTTCATCTTGTCTGTAGAAATGAGGAAACAGCCCTGTCGCAGCTGGACTTGAACCCATAAATCATGACCTCCAGGTCAGGCTCTCTTAACAGAGAAAGACCATTTATCGTTACTAGATGACCCCTCCTAAGTACGCTTGGGGAGATTTTAGAAGATAATAAACAGGGGCTGAAATAAATCCTGTTTCCTATTAATTCCCAAGTACCTAGAAAATGAATGATCCAGACTTGCCTTCTACCACCACTCACCAGTTAAACAATGTTTTGCTCTGGGAGTGTGTGTACCTCAAGTGTGTACGTGTGCGTGAACACGCAGAGGATAGGAGGTGGCTGGGAATTCCTCTGAACCTCTGCTGTCTTATCTAGCAACAAAAAGCCCACTAGCTGAGAGGCAGAAGCTACAGGTTCTAGTTCAGGCTCTACAAGAAATCGCCATATGACTGACTCTGAGCAAGTAATTTACCTTTCCGGGCCTCTGCATGTGAAAAGTGAAAGAACTGCTTTAGATTACCATAGAGTCTTCTAGACCTTCTGGTCTGTGGCTGTAAAATGAGTTCAGATTTATACCCAAAGCATCCATCAGAGCTTTTTAGTGGCGGATGGGTTTCAAAAGCAGTTATAGGATCGCTTTCTATTAAGCAGACCTGATCATTGTTAACACCTTGCTTGAAAATCCTTCTAGAATTCTCCAACACCCTCAGGATGAAGTCTACCCTCTTCAATAAGACGCGTAAGATCCTTTAACCGCTGGTCCCTAATGACGTGTCCGGCCTCATTCTTCACCACTTCATGCCCCCCACTTCCTCACGTCTGCCAAAACCGACCGATGGTCCTCCACAGCTCAGCCCTCTGTGGTTCCTCTCCTCTCTCGTGCTCTGCTCCCCGCAGCCCTCTTCCCCACCCATCCCGAGGCCTTCACTGTCTCTAGATAATCGGCTCACCATCCTCTTCTCCGAGAAGCCTTCCTCTGACTGCCTCCCTGCCTCATCCTGCTTCTTCCAGAACGCTCGGGTTCCCTCTCTCACTACCCCATCTCCCCCTCCAGGCTGTGAGATTTTCCAGGGCAGAGACGAGTCATGCTGATGTCTGTACCACCATATCTATTATTTCAGGACCATTCGGGACCATTATTTCCGGGTCCATATGCTGAAAGCCAAGTCTACTTTATAGGTAGAGTTTTCTTTTGTCTCTTGGTCTCCCTCTCTTCCCATTCTTCAGTCTCAGGTGCAATAGTAGGCAGCAAGGGCAAATAGAACAGTCTTTAAAATGTAAACTGGCCCACAAAGTGAACAGTTAAAAGAAGCGAGTACATTCTGTGAACTGCCGTGAGGCAAGCCGGCTTTCCTGGAACGGGTCACTGGATGGGTATTTGGCAAACTGGCCTGATTCTAGCACAGCGCTTGGCTCATAGGAGATACTCCGTAAAAGTTAGTGGATCTTCTCTTTGCTCTTATTACCAGTGGTCCCTTAGTGGATGTTGAGTAAAAGGAGGTTATTCGTGTACTGCAGTTGTAAAGTCATGAGCAAAAAGCTCTTGCCCTTCCCTCTGCTCGAAATCCTTTCCCTTTCCCAAGCTACAAAAATCTCTCGCATTTTTCAAGGCCTTGTCCAAAACCACTCCCTCCGGGGGAACCTTCCAAGCCCCGCAGGCAAGCTTTATACCTTTCCAGCCTCCGCCGTCTCACAGAACTGTGAGGATTTGCTTATGACATCTGTCTGAAACCACAGACTCGCCAAGGGAAGGAGGAAGCTCTTACCTAACTCTTAGTCCCTGGCATCTAGCTGTGTGCTGGGCACAGAGAAGGTGCTTGTGAATGTTTGCTGGGGTGCACTGGGAAGCCCGAGACGAGGAAGTCCAGATTCAGCGGCTGACCTGGTCACTCACAGCCTCTGTTACCTCTGCCTCTCAGCGTTCTCCATCTCCCTTCTAAAGTGAGAGGATTGGATTAGGCCAACGTTTCCCAAAGGGTGTGCTCTGGAACCCAGGTGATGATGATGGGCATTTCCTCAGGTGGAGAGTTAGGGGTTGTGCGTTAGGAAAATCAGACCGTGTTTTGTCAGTTTTTTCAAGTTTTGTTTGTTTTTAAGCTTCAGGGATTCTCAGAGCTGTTTAAAATACACGTATGCTCCATGAATTTCCAGGAGGGGGGTAGGGTGTGAAACATTTCTCAAACTACTTCACTCAGGAAACTCAGTGTGGTAAAGCATAGCTGTGGGATTTGGCATGTTTTGAAAAACGCTAGATTAGCCAACACGCCTCAGGAACCTTCTCTACTCTATCTGCTGGGCCTAGGTCCTGGGAACTCAGAGACGAACCAGATACAGTTCTGTCATGAGGCTCCCCATCAGGTGGGAAGAAAACACTTGTGCTCGGCCACCAGAGGCAGGGTGGGAAGTTGCAGGGCCATGAGCCTCAGAGAGAGCGCGTGCCTAGCTGTAGGGTCCGAGAGGGAGGAAGGGGAGTGGGAGAGCAGGCCTTGCTGGTGACAGGTTTTGGACTGTTGGTGAGAGAAGGGAAGAGCCGACAACATCAGCAAGGCCAAGAAGGGAGAGCACAAGGGACGTGGCAGGCGCAAGGGTTCATCCGGAGGCTAGAGCTGAGGGGAAGCCTGTAGGTGAGACTGGGAAGGGGAGCAGGAGTTGGCCCAGGGAGGACCTTGAGCACAAGGCTGGGCCTGGGCTCCATCCACATGCCCAGAGCATGCAGGCCAGTGAGGGCGAGGGACATTAGCCAGCCCCCCACCCCCACCCCACGTGTAACTACCCACCAGGTCAGGCGCGATAAGGAAACGTCGAGGACGGAAAGCCTGGACGAGGGTCTGAGCTAGTCTGGGGGCCCCAGGGTTGGCTCGTTGCAGGAAGTGTCACCGAGCAGCAGTCTGAAGAGTGAGCAGGAGCCCCCCCGGCAGAGCTGAACACTGTGTGGAAGGAGCTGAAGGCCAGAGTGGCTGGTTTGCGGGTTAAGGGCCAGGGAAGGTGGTGACGCTGCTCAGAAGAACAGAATCTAGAAGTCCCAGTTTAAGGAAGTGAGAAGAGGGCAAGAAACCAAAAAAGGAGCAGCCAGGTGGGAGAATTCAGGACTTTCCAACCCAGCTCCCCACCCACCTCTGAACTCCCATTCCAAGCACATCTCAAGCTCGCAATAGTCTCCTGACCTTGCATGAAGTCCCAGATGTTGCACCTCTGTCCCGAGAGCCGGACCACGGGGCAGTTGGGGGCCAGACCCCCGGGCTCCGTCCTGTCTTCTAGTCGCTGCCATCGGACCTTCAGGACAAACCAGAAATATTGCATGCTGTAGAAGGTCGGGGCCCAGTTATCATAGGAAAAGTGGGGGTTCTTCTGGTTCATGGCCAAGATATGCTGCTTGACTCTCTCCGGAAACAGTATCAGGCACACTTTGCCCACGGCCACGTGCACGGCCACCTGCAAGACGACCCAGAGCCTCTTCAGCCACAGCCCTGGCCCGGGCTGCCCCATCTCGGCACACCCAGAGCCGGCTCTGAGGACGGTGGGCAGAGAGGCCACAGCCAGGCGGTACTGGGCGGAGCTGAACAAAGGTGCAGGGTGGACAAAGCCAACCCGGGACGGCAGGAAGGTGCCAGACGGCGTCTGTCTTCCTGTCAATGCGATGGAAAATTCCAAGCCAAGGGCTCAAAGGTCTGTTCTAATTATTATCAGTTCTGATCCTCCGCCTTCACCTTTGAGAGATTGTTGGGATGGGAGACTGCAGATCTTAAATCTTCCCTCTGATAAATTTTTTTTTTTAAGATTTTTATTTATTTATTTGACAGAGAGAGATCACAAGTAGGCAGAGAGGCAGGCAGAGAGAGAGGGGGAAGCAGGCTCCCTGCTGAGCAGAGAGCCCGATGCGGGGCTCGATCCTAGGACTCTGAGATCATGACCTGAGCCAAAGGCAGAGGCTTTAACCCACTGAGTCACCCAGGCGCCCCATAAATTTTTAAAAACAAACACGTAAAAAGGTCACACTTAAGGGGATTCTGTGGTCCTTTAAAAGGCTCTGTTGCAAGTAAGTTCTAATAGTAATGATTCTTTTAATAATGTAAAGTGTTCCTTTACAAATGAAAGATGTTTTTCCCACTCACAGCTTCTAGCTGGTGGTTGAGTGTTTCTGGAGGCATAATCCTCCCCAGAGAAATTGGGTCTGGGAGCTCCCCAAGCAGAGACAGCTGAGCCATTCCCAAGAAAATCGGGCCTGAGACTCCGCTGTGTGTGTGTGTGTGTGTGTGTGTGTGTGTGTGTGTGTGTGTGTGTTAAATACAACACTCTCTGCAGTCAGCAGGGGGCAGTCCAGAGTGGGGAAGGGACAAACAAAGTTATCATTTAGTATATTAAGCACAGAAACAGAGGAGTGGGGGTCTGCTGGCACAAAGAAGGGCACTTAATTCCGTGTAGGAGGTCACTTCCCCCGAAGTGATACCGATGCCGAGACCAGAAAGGCGGCACAGCAAGCCGTCAGCCAGGCAGGTGGGGACAGTGGTCCGAGTGGAAGGAGCCACATGTCCGGAGGCCTCGAACCCAGAGAAAGCGCAGGCCCCTGGAAAAATTAAAAGAAGACTCATAGGAGCTCAGAGCTGGGAAGTGTTTTAGGAAACATCTGAAATGTCTTTCAAGTAGGGAAACCAACACCCAGAGAGGGGAAGTGGCTGAAGGTCAGCTCTGCAGTTAACTCATCTCTCAGGAATTAGTTCCCGAAGCTTCCAGTTACACACCTGTGTGTGAGGGCAGAGGGAAGGAACACGGGAAAGCCGGCTGTCCCAGTCATACAGGTGTGAAGCTTGGCCTCTAGCACACTAACTTTATTCAGAGAAGAAAAAAACAGCTCCAAAAGATATTCTCTTTCTAAGCATCTCCCTATAAATGCTGAGCTGTGCCCCCAAGTACAGCACTTGCCTCTTTAACCAGTAATAGTCCTTCGTGTGTACAAAGCATTTTGCCATACAAAGTATTTTTTTTAAAGATTTATTTATTTATTTATTTATTTATTAGAGACAGAGACTGAGAATGAGAGGGGAGAAGGTCAGAGGGAGAAGCAGACTTCCCGCAGAGCCGGGAGTCCGATATGGGACTCGATCCTGGGACTCCAGGATCATGACCTGAGCCAAAGGCAGTCGCTTAACCAACTGAGCCACCCAGGCGCCCAGCCATACAAAGTATTTTTGTTTGTTTGTTTTAAATGGATTGTATTTTTTTCAAGCAGTTTTAGATTCACAGCCAAATTAAGCCAAAATAACCCCAAATACCCCATCTCCATACATGCAGAGCCTCCCCTACTATCCATATCCCACCAGAGTGTTGCATGTGTTACAACTGATGATACTGTGTTAGCAAATCAGTATCTCAAATTACATCAGTTTATATTAGACTTCACTCTCAGAATTGTACGATCTACGGGTTTTGACAAATCTGTAATAATATGTATCCACCATCACAGTATCATTAAGAATAGTTTTGGTGCCCTAAAATCCTCCATGCTCCTCCAATTCATCCTTACCTCTCCCTGAATCCCTGGCACCATTAATCTTTTAGTGTGTCCGTAGTTTTACCTTTTCCAGAATGTTGTTATGGTTGGAATCACCTAGCATGGAGCCTTTTCAGTTTGACATCTTTCACTTACTAATGTGTCCCATGTCTTTTCGGGACTTGATAACTCATATTTAAGCATACGGTTCAGTGGCATTAAGAACATTCACATCATTGTACAACCACCACCATCTGTTCATATAACTCTTTCAATTACACCCATTAAATAATAACTCCCCATTCCTCAATCCCCTCAACTCCTGGAAACCATCATTGTATTTTCTGTCTCTACGAATCTGACCACTCTAAGTACCTCATATAAGTGGAATCATACAGTATTTGTTTTTTTGTAACTGACTTATTTCACTTAGCATAATGTCTTCAGGGTTCATCCATCTTGGAACATATTGTGGAATACCATTCCTAACTTGAGGCTGAATAATATTCCAATGTATGTATCTAGCATATTTTGTTTATCCCTTCATCTGTTGATTGTCACTTGGGTTCCTTCCATATTTTTATTGCAAAGAATGCTATGAACATTTGTGTACCAATGTCTCTTTAAGACCCTGATTTCAATCCTTTGGGGTATATACCCAGAAGTGTAAGTGCTGAATCATATGGTAATTCCATTTTCAATTTCTTTAGGAACCGTTTTCCATAGAGGCTTCCTCATTTTACATTCCCACCACCAGCGTACAAGGGTTTCAATTCTGCCACATCCTTGCCAACACTGGTTATTTTCTGTTTTGTTTTGTTTTGTTTTAAAGTAACCATCCCCATGGGTATGAGATGGTACACACATTAACATTTAAAATTGTAATAGTTATATATTTTTTTCAATTTGTATTTCATATAAAAACCATACCAACACTATTATTTCATAGGTATTATCACTTAGGGTAAGACCAAAGTGAATAGCATAGAGGTGAGCTATGTCTTCAAAAAAGAGTTAATGTAGCAGACCTGAGACTACTATCCCTAAAAAGTCCTGCTTGTAAGGTTGGCCCTTTACTAGTGTCTGGGAACTTGGGATTTTAGAAGGATTCTCACCACTGCTAATAGTGGTTTACTGTGCATAACCGGTTTATAAAAACAACGTGAACACCTGTTTTCTTTCTGAGAATCTGGAACTTAGGTAGGTGCTAGCCAGAGCATGCCTATGGGACCAGCCCTCAACAAAAACCTTGGGAACTGAGTCTCCGATGAGCGTCCTTGGGAGACAATATTTCACACGTGTTGTCACAATTTTGTTTTCTCTGGACTTTTGCCCCATGTCTCTTTGCTGATTTTGTTTTATATTCTTTCACTGTGAAAGACTAGCTGTGAGTAGGACGATATGCACAGTTCTCTGCGACCACTTACGGATCGCCGAACCCTGGGCTGGATCTGGATACCCGTGTTGCACAGGTGGCCCGTAAATATTTCAAACCTTCAGTACTTCTGTTATTTTCAGTGATACATTAACCACCACTTCAGGAGCCAACAATTGTTCGTAATGCAAAGTAGGTACAAATATGTTATCACGGAAACCTAGAAAGGGACTAAGAATGTTTTGCCCTTTCTTTCCAATTGCAGATTTGTGTGGGGAGTTGGGATTCTTGGTTCTATAATATTGGGACCAAAAGACAGAATCATTTTATTATTCTAGAAACTAATCCTTATCTTAAATGAAGAGACAATGAGCTTCACATACGTTTGTAATTGATCATATGTTGTGCCATTATCCTCACTGAAAAACTTTTTAGATAGACCCTGAGATCATGACCTGAGCCGAAACCAAGAGTTGGAAGCTTAACCAAATGAGCCACTCAGGTGCCCAAGAGTAAGATTTTTTTTTAAAAAGTAATCAGTACACAATTTTAATGAAGCTATGAAACACACACACACACAAAACAACAGTAAAGAGAAGATCTTAAAAGAAGAAGGCATGGGGGATGGGAAATAGGCAAAAGCAAGCAAGCAAAAAAAAAAAGTCAAAGGAAGAAACTATCACCTACAAAGGAATGAGAAATACATTGATAGCAGTCATAGTCAGCTTTCCTAGCAACCAAGCCTGACACATGATCCTTCAGCACATAATTTACTGAAGGAGTGCTCTCAGGAGAACCTGTAAGGAAGAGGAAAGCAGGATAGGGCAAGGGAAGAAGCTAAGGAAGCTTCTTTCAGAAGAAAGCTGGTTTCAGGTGAAGTCTAGTCTTTCCTTGATCCCATGAGGAAGTTCTGGATCGTGAATGGCACCACTCAGTTGTACCAATTTGAGGCAAAGGGGGTCAACCATTAGTATACCCATATCACTCAGGTACTGGCTGGGTGTGTAACCTCCGAGGCATTTCCAGCAAAACAGCATCTTTCTGCTGAGGGTAATTCTCCAGAGAAAAAGGGACCTCTGAGCCACTAGCAGTCAACACAGAAGTTGGAGAATGGAGGTACCAGGTAGTAATGAAGATCTGGGTGGGCACCAACAGCATCCACTACAATGGAGTCCTCGGCAGCAACAATGGAAATCGGAAGGCAGCAGAATAATATCTTCAAAGTACTGAGGAAAAAAGTAACTGGTGATCTAGAACTGTGTGCCTAGCGTGACTGTCTTTTAAGAATGGGGAAGAAAGAAAGTATTCCTGAATAAATAAAAACTGAGTTTACAACCACAGACTTCATTAAAATAACTTCAGAGTTTTCAGGAAGAAGGAAAATGCTGCCAGGAGGAATGTCTAAAATGCTAGCAGGAATAGTGGTGAAGAAACTATAAATATGCAGGTAAACCTAAAGAAATATTGTGTAAATAGGGAAGCAAGAATAGAAATAAAGTCTTGGGTACCATCTCCTCAAAAGTGATCAACATAGATGAAAATATTACGGTTCCTTAGAAGATGGAGACACCGGAAACACCCCAGAAGCAAAGTGGTTGATCACACTGTCAAATTCATGTGAACACTGTGGAACTTCCTGGGCAACAGAGGGTGAGTGGGTCTCAGTGAGGGTGTGGGACAGAGCGGACAACAGCTAAGACGAGAAGATGGTTGGGCACTGGGGACTGGAGAGAGGGTGGACTACCCTCTTTATGTGTGTCTCTTACGTTTCACTGGTAGACCATTTCACTCCCTCTTGTCACACATGCACGCGCGCGCACACACACACACACACAAGTGGTAGTCAGCCCATCACTACTGCTTGAATCTGATTAGAATGGGGCATGGGGCATGGTTAACTGAGTGGCCCCACTTCTGCCATCTTTCTCCATACCTCCAAGGACTAGGTGGGCATAGCTAACAAGAACAGGGTTTTGACAATAAGCCATGCCAAGACAGTGATAGAGAGTCAAACAGCAGCTCTCTCCGTTCTTACGTAGCTCTCTACACCTTTCCCTTCCAATTCATCCCATAGAACATAGTTTTTTAGGCTTTTTTCTCAGGTATTTGTCACAAGGAGAGGGACCAAAACCCCTAGGGGAGTAAGAATTCATTCAGAAAAATAAGACACCATCTTAACAGTATAGCAACAATAAAGGAAGACATTCAATTGAACAACCTGTATCAAAGCACAGTGGGGGGAGGGCCATTAGTTTTTGTGGCATGGCTGAGCCCATCACGATTCGTGGACCCAGTGGGAAGACAAAGAGAGGGGGAAATATTTTGGTGAAATTCTGACTAAAAGCCACTATAATTAGAGAACTACGTAAGACCTCAGATTGAAAGGGAGATTAAAAAAAAACAATTATCTAGTCCTATTATAGTGAAATTTAAGACCATCAGTCACAAAGAGAAATTTCTGTAAGTTTCCAGAGAGAAAAAGCAAATGTCACACAATATTGAAGAAGAACGAAGTCAAAGGACCAATACTACCCAAACTCAAGACTTACTATGAAGCTGTAATAGTCAAGACAGTGTGGTATTGGCAAAAGAATAGACAAGTATCAATGGGACAGAATAGGGAGCCCAGAAAGAGAACCACATAAATATAGTCAAGTGATCTTTGATACAGGGACAAAGGCAACACAAAGGAGAGAAGACAGTCTTGTCAACAATGGTACTGGAACAACTGGACATTCACGTTGGGGGGAAAAAGTGAATTTAGACACTGACCTTATGCCTTTCACAGAAATTAATTCAGAGTAGATCACGGACCTAATGTAAAGCACAGAACTATAAAACTTCTAGAATATAACATAGCAGAAAATATAGATGACTTTGGGTTTGGTGATGACTTTTTAGATACAAAACCAAAGGCAAAATCCATGAAAGAGAGAATTAAAAGGCTGCACTTATTAAAAGAAAAAAGCTTCTGTTCTGTAAAAGACACTGTCAAGAGAAGGAGAAGATAAACCACAGGCTGGGAGAAGATATTTGCCAAAGACACCTCCAACAACAAACTCCAAGATATACAAAGAACCCTTAAAACTGAACAATAAGAAAACAAATGACCCAATTAAGATATGGGCAAAAACCTTCCCAGATACCTCATCGAAGAAGACATACAGATGACAAATAAGTGTATAAAATGATGATTCATGGGGCACCTGGGTGGCTCAGTCAGTTAAGCGTCCAACTCCTGGTTTCAGCTCACGTCATAAGCTCATGGTCATGAGATCAAGCCCCCATGTCAGACTCCCCGCTCAATGCAGAGTCTTGCTTTATATTCTCTCTCTCTCCCTTTGCCCCTCCCACTCATGTTCTCTCTCTCTCTGAAATAAATAAATAAATAAATCTTTAAAACAACAACAATAACCTTGAGATACCACTATAAGCCCATTAGAATGGCCAACAGCCAGAACACTGATACCACCAAATACAGAAACTCTCATCCGTTGCTGGTGAGAATACAATATGGTACAGCCACTTTTGAAGACAGTGCAGCATGTTCTTAAAAAACTAAACATATCCTTATCATACAATCCAGCAATCCTACTCCTCGATACCTATCCAGGAGCTGAAAACCTAACTCCGCATAAAAACCTGCACCCAGATGTTTATAGCAATTTTATTCACAACTGCCAAAACTTGGAAGTGACCAAGAGGTCCTTCAGTAGATGAATGGATAAAGAAACTGTGATACATCCAGGCAATGGAATATTATTCAGTGCTAAAAAGAAATGAGCCATGAAAAGAGATGGAGAAAACTTAAATGCATATTAAGTGAAAGAAAAGAAGAGAGAGAAGAAGAGAAGGCTACACGTATTGTATGATTTGAACCATGGAACATTCTGGAAAAGGCAAAAGTATGGAGATAGTGAAAAATATCAGGGGTTTCCAGGAGTTTGGGGTGGGGGAGGGTAGAGTGAATAGGAGGAGCAATAGAGGATCTGGGGGCATTGAAAGTACTCTGGATGGTATTACAATAGTGGATACATGCCATTACACATTTGTCCAAACCCAAAGACTATACAACATTACGAGCGAACTTTCATGTAAACCATGGACTTCAGATGATTATCTTGTGTCAGTGTAGGTTCATCAGCTGTAAAAATGAACCATTCTGATGGGGGATGTTGATTAAGGAGGAAGCTGTGCATGTGTAGGGGCAAGGGGATATGGAGAAATCTCTACCTTCCTTTCGATTTTGCTGGGAACCTAAAACTTCTCTAAACATATAATCCAATGCAATATAATACAATACTATATAATACAACACAATATACAGGTCCCACCTAGAAAAACAGCAGATGTCTACAAAAAAATAAAATAATGATAAGAGCCACTGGAGGCAAGAAGAAAACAGAATAATATTGTTCAAGTGTTGAAGGAAAAGAAATTCCTTGAAGGAAAGTGACTGAATTTCATGTTCTGTTAAATTAATATTTAAACATGGTGGTAAAATAAATCTGAGGTATTATGAGGCATGTAGAGCAATCAGAAGGTTTACCACACAGAGATCCATCTTGAAAATATTATTGTAGGACATTCTTCAGCAAGAAGAGAAGTGAATCCAGGAAAATACCATGAGCTAAGGAAAATAAGAATGAGTAAGAATGTAAAGTTTATCATCATCTAAATAAACAAGTATCAGAACAAACAGTGTTTATAATAGCAATACAGAATTAAAATCCTGGGGAATGTGTTAAGGTATTTCCTTGTTCTGCAGGATAGTATATGTATGATCAGAAGCTTACTAACCTGATAGGAAAAAATAAAAATAAAATAAGTTAGAATAAACAACCAAAATAAAAGAGATGTATAACTTTGAATTAGCAAGAAAAAAATTAACCTAGCTAGTGCAAAATAAGAAAGCAGATATAAAGAAGTAATTAATGTGAAAAAAGATGACTGAAGTTTCTAAATATAGAAAATAATTGTATTTAAGGTAATGAGTTAGAAGCACTTCTGGAATGGGTGCATAAGGATCTTGGAAAATCCGCTCCATCATAAAGGCAATGAGAATACAGACAAAAATTGTCAAAATCAATTGTTTTCAGAATTCTTCAAATTAACTAAAGAAAAGCTTGCAATAATTTGCAAAGTGTCTATTGAAAAACAGCTGAATCTTAGTAAGAACAGTGAGCTTTGTGATATTTTAACTTGCTCCATTCCCATTCCCCTCTCCCAGCTCCCCTTGAAAAACAAGAGCTTCACAACCATGGTTGCTGTGAAAAGTAGCTATCAGGTTGACGCCGGAGGTGGCAGAATGGATTTGGAGCTCTTCAGAGAAGTCCCATCCCCAGAGAACTGACCTTATTTGACTTGTCTAATGTCTTCCTTGGAAAGCTCCATTCTCAAGTCTTGGCTTTATTTGACCTGACTCAGAGCTTACTCTATGAAAAGAGGGCATTTGTTGAAATAATCAGTTTAACGCTACAATTGCCTGAGGTAGTGATGCAAGTTTGGGGTAATAAGAGGCTGATCAAAAAATGTAAAAAGGAGGGACGCCTGGGTGGCTCAGTTGGTTAAGCATCTGCCTTTGGCTCAGGTCATGATCCCAGCGTCCTGGGATCGAGTCCCGCATCGGGCTCCTTGCTCCGCAGGAAGCCTGCTCCTCTCTGCCTCTGCCTGCCTCTCTACCTGCTTCTGTTCTCTCTCTGTTAAATAAATAAATAAAATCTTTAAAAAAAAATTTAAAAAGCAAAAACTGAGGAATGAGATGTCCTTGGTGTGTGGGTGGGCGGGGACGGGGGAGTCTTTGCAAAGCTTCAGCCTATTGCTGGGACTCCAGAAAGCCCGGTGCTTGTGTGGGGCTGTAGGCATGCACAAGAAAGACCCCAGAAGGCCCTTATCTCTATCTCTGGCTGACCTTGAGGCTCTGCACAAGCAGGAAGGGAAGGCCAAGACAGCGCTGTGCACTGTGTGGCTGAGCGTTGGAGGCAGAAGCCCACATTGACACAGAGCCCCTCAGCAAAGTCTGAGAGACTTATGTGTTCCAGGCAGTTAAGGAAACCTGGGTAATCATTAGCTAACCACGCAGGCAACCAAGCAGAGACTTCAGCAGTCACACACAACAAAGAATACAGATTTTACAGCATTGGTTTGGAAAAGTAACCATGTGATCCAGCCATTCTACTCCTAGTATATACCGAAGAGAAATGAAAATATGTTCACAAAACTTGTACATAAATGTATATAGCAGCACTATGCACGATAGTCAAAAAGCAGAAACAACCTAAATTCCATTAACTGGGGGAAGGATAAACAAATTGTAGTGTATTCACACTGGGGAATATTATTTAGCAATAAAAAGGAATGACATACTGATCCATGCCACAACGTGGCTGAATCTTGAAAGTGTTATGCTGGGTGAAAGAAGCCAGTCTTTAAAAACTATATATTGAAAAAAATTTAAATATATATATATATATATAGTACTATTCCATTTATATGAGATGGCCAGAATAGACAACTGTATAAAAAAAGAGAGTAGATTAGTGGTTTCCAGGGACTATAGGGTGGGTGATGGGGATTGGGGAAAGATTGCTAATAGGTACAAGGTTTCTTGTGGGGTGAAATGAAAATATTCTAAAATTAGATAATGGGGCTGGATACACAGCTCTGTAAATGGAGTAACAGCTACTGACTTGTACATCATCACGAAATCAGAAATTTGGTAACAAAATGATAGCTAAAAATCCCTTACACCTTGAAACCATAAAGCATGCTATCAGATAAGCCTTGGGTTGAAGAAGAAATCATTGGGGAAATTATAAAATATTTAGAATTGAATAACAATAAAAGCACAATGTGTGTCATCGCTAAAATGATACTAAGCATAAAACACAGATCTTTAAATATTTTTTTCATAAAAAAAGAAAGAATGAAAAATGAACTAATGATTAAAATGAGAGAGGTGATCGATTCATTATTTCTCATGAAGAAATAATAAAGATAAGGAAAGAAAAGAATGAGTTTGGGGGGGCAATGGAGAGCTATGAGCGAAAAAAAAAGGACTCAAAAACTTGCTCCTTGAAATGATTTGTAAGATATATAAATCTCTAACAAAATATGATCAAGAAAAATTCTCAAATAAACATTAGTAAGAACAGACACAGCAGACATTTTTAAAATAAAACAACATTTGAATGACAGGTCAGTAAACTTAGATGACATGTAAATTTTTGAAAAACATTAAGATACTGAAATTGGTAAAAAGGAACAAAAATTTGTAAAGACCAGTGCCCATTTAAAAAATCGAGACCCTAACCCTACATCCTCCCCACCGAAAAAGTCCTAGCCTCACAAATAAATTTACAAAAGCATTTAACCAAACCTTCAATGGATTGGTAATACCTGCCTTGCACAAGATCACCAGGAGATAGAAAAAGAGAGAATTCATTTTATGAAGCTATATAACCTTCATTCATTTTATGAAGCTATATAACTTCATTTGAAAGCTGGATAAGGACTATACCAGAAAAGTATAGGTCCATTTCATTTATGGACATAAATCTAAAAATTCCCAGAGTTCTCAACAAAACATTAGCTAATGAAATGCAACAGAATTCAAGCAATTTAACCATTTGTGTTCAGGGGTCCCCAAGACCACCCTCTGGTTCAATTACAGTTGAAAGGATACAGCTGAAAAGACATTACAGTGAAAGGATACAGACTGAAATCAGCAGAGGAAAGGGGCATGAGGCAGGATGTAGGAGGGACCAAGAGCAAGACTCCAACTGTCCTCATGCAGTGGGGTTTATAGACACTGCTTAGTGCCCCCAGGAGAAATGGGTGACAAAATGGAGAAACACTCACCCAGCATTGACGTCCAGGGCTTTACATTGTGGTTGATCATATTGGCAGGATTGACAGCCCCTTGTGGGATGATCTTCAGTATTCAAACCCTCCAGAGATCAAACAGATGCCACATGGCCCAAGGTTTCTACCAGAATTGCACTGCTAGCACGAATTACCCAGTGTGGCCCAAAGCTCCCGTAAGCAAGGACTCTCTCAACAGGCGGGCTATTCCAAGGGCTTAAAAGTTATCTTCTGGGAGCCAGGCAAGAGACAAAATTCCATTTGAAATGTGCAGGATGTATGCACCCGAATATTTATAGCAGCAATATCCACAATAGCCAAATTATGGAAAGAACCTAGATGTCCATCAACAGATGAACAGATAAAGAAGATGTGGTACATATATACAATGGAATATTACTCAGTCATCAAAGAAACAAAATCTTGCCATTTGCAATGACATGGATGGAACCAGAGGGTATTATGCTAAGCGAAATAAGTCAATCAGAAAAAGATAATTATCGTATGATCTCTCTGATCTGAAGAATTTGAGAGGCGGGTGGGGGGTTGTGGGCGGTGGGGGGAAGAAATGAAACAAGATGGGATCAGGAAGGAGACAAACCATAAGAGACTCTTAATCTCACGAAACAAACTGAGGGTGGCTGGGGGGTCGGGGGGGAGGGATAGGGTGGCTGGGTTACAGACATGGGGGAGGGTATGTGCTATGGTGAGTGCTGTGAAATGTGTAAGCCTGATGATTCACAGACTTGTACCCCTGGGGCAAATAATACGTTATATGTTAATAAAAAATAAATAAATGAAATGTGCAGGGTGTGGACAACTGAGACTTGCTGAGTTAATTTGTTACTGCATACCATCTTGACGGACTAAAGTAGAAAGTTCATGTGATGTCTCGTTAAACCTTGAAAAGACATCTGATATGGTTCAATATCTATTTTTAAGAAAAGAAAAAAGTTTTTTTAAAGATTAATTTGATATCTGCAAAACCAAGATACTAACCTTCTGTCAATTTTTGTTCAAAGGTGGGCAGGGGTTATGTAAAGAGTCTGGTGTAGCTGCAGGGAGTTCTCAGGGATGGTAGGAATCATAGTGGTGGCCCTAGACAGTGAGGTTTGGAGAGCTGGGGCTCCCGCAAGCCTCTCTGTCTGCCCGATGGCCAGGGAAAGAGGAGGGCTGTGGGCTTTGCCGAGAGACCTAGGCCTGATAAAGGTTTAACCACCGGTTCTCTTAGGAACAAAAAAAAGTATGCGTATATATGTATGTAAGTTTGTTGTAAATTTTACTGACATAAAGGGTGTGGGGTGTAATTTACAAATTACAACAAAATATAAAATATTCCTGGGGCACCTGGATGGCACAGTCGGTTTAGCATCACACTCCTGGTTTCAGCTCATGTTGTGATGTTGGGGTCATGGGATCGAGCCCCAAGTGGGGCTCCGTGCTCAGTGTGGAGTCTGCTTGGGACTCCCTCTGCCCCTCCTCCACCTCCCTAAAATAAATAAACAAATCTTTAAAATATATATATATAAAATGTTCCTTACTGCAAATTCCATATAACCAAGTGATTCTTCCATTGATTTTTGCCAAACACTTTTCTGCAGTCCACCAATATCTGCAATTGACGAACAGGAACATTTGGACATGAATGTTGGTAATATTTTCCTTTAAGCTAAGGAGGAAGATAAAAGCAAGAAAACGAACAGGTATGTCAAAATTTGACTTGTTTGTTCACGACGTGAAGGAATTGTTTTTGGAAAAAAAAAAGAAAGAAATTGTTTTGGAATACTCCCTTGATTTTTTGTGTTATTCACAATATTACTACTACAGGTACAACATATACTTTTAGATTTAACCTTCACTTCAACATTTTCTCCATCATTTTCGTAAATCTAGAACGGGGGTTGGCAAATTGTGGGCTACAGCCAAATCTGGCCCTCTTGCCTATTTTTGTCAATAAAGCTTTATTGGAATACAGCCTTCCCATTCATTTATACTTTTGCCTATGTCTGCTTTTGTGCTACAACAACAGGGTTGACTAGCTGCAACAGACTACACAGTCCACAAAGCTGAAAATATTAACTCTTCTGGACTTTCTAGAAAAAGACTGCCAGCCCTGGTCTAGACAATTAACATAATAACAATTCAACCCCAGATGTGTAGCATTTGCTGATTTCTGTAATGTAGCTCCACCACCGGTGATTTTCCGCTACAAAGGTGATGTCAGAGGCGCACTTAAAAAGGACAAGAGTACTGTTTGTTAGAAAATCCAAAAGAAAAAAATTAAAGTGGTACCAACTGCCCATCCCTCAGAGTTAGGGTGAGATGCTCCCACAGTGCTCCTTGGGATGGGTGTCACTCACGGGGTGTTAGGGATGCTTTTTGAAGCATATGTGATCACCAGCAGAAAGCTGGGGGACTTGGCCAGGGTTACACGCAGTGTCTAACCAGAGTGGCCCGTCCACTCCACTTCCCTGTCCATCAGAGCAAGACTTGCTCCTCAGCTACCCCTCCCCTCTCATTCTTCTTTCTTTCTGTCTAAGGGAGGATGAGAGTGAGTTCCCTCGCTCCCTGGTTCATCTCCCCCTTAGAGCAATAGAGGTGGAATTAGCATCACCAGCTGAGCTCATCTACTCGGGCTTATCTACCTAAGTTAAGGACATCTGAACATCCGGGGCACCTGGGTGTCTCAGTGGGTTAGGCCTCTGCCTTTGGCTCAGGTCATGATCCCAGGGTTCTGGAATCGAGCCCCGCATCGGGTTTTGCTCAGCAGGGAGCCTGCTTCCTCCTCTCTCTCTGCCTGCCTCTCTGCCTACTTGTGATCTCTCTGTTAAATAAATAGATAAAATCTTGAAAAAAAAAAAGGACATCTGAACATTTGAGCTCAATTTTTCCCCCTTGACACCACTGACAGTTTGGATAAGATAATTCTTTGTTGTGAGCGGCTATCTTGTAGCCTGTAGGGTGTTGAGAATAATGGTGGCCAGGAGCACCCCAGTAGTTTGTCACCAGTTGTAACAATCAAAAATGACTTCAGACATTGCCAAATACCCTCAGAGCAAAACAGCCTGCAGTTGAGAATCACTGTTTTCGTTAAACCAGTACTCTTTGATTCTTATCTCATTTTGAGCCAAAACTTGTATATCATTATGACTAATATATTGATATGACTTTTATTTCTGTTTCCAAGAGAAGAAATGCATGGCCTCGGTGTTCTCACCCACCCCCCACAACACACACACTTACCACCAGCAGGGGTTTTGCCATCTGACTGCTGAGGAGTCCAGTTCTGAAATTCCAACCTAAGGGCTGATTCTTGGGGCCACTTTTGGTACCAGCGTGCCTTGGTGTAGGTTCTTCATAAGGGGTCTTTATTGGCACGTGTGAGTCCAAGACCCAGGAGCGAGGGACAGGGTTTATAAAGCAGGGAAGGAAGGACAGCCATTGCAAGGATGCATTATCAAATCCGTCACTTCCTAAGGCATTTGTTGCTTGATCCTGCAAGAGAGTTAGAAAGCTATATGAACTACCTGAGGAGAGTCTTTCTGAAGGAAAAAAAGAGAGAAGCATCAGTTGTTCACTCCATTACTCAAAGATGTGTCCCATGCTGCATCATCCCCTCCCCACCCCTGCAATTCTGGGTTGCTCCTGTCCCGGTGTTGACCAGTTCCAGCAGACCCATGACCGCCAAGACACAAGTCAGGATGCAGGTGAGAAGCCTGAGGCATGGGCTTGAGGAGAAGCTCACCAGGGTTCTAACTCCTGGTGCCCAAGTAACATCCATGGTGGTGAAATAAGCAGCAGGTGAGGCCAAGAGGATCCGAAAGGGGGTATAAGAGGCGTTTGACATATTTGCACACCGAAACTTGTGCATTGTGATTCATTCCTGGTACCTATTCAACCAAAGAACCCTGCACATACTCTAAGGCTCAACTTTCTCTTTATAAAATGAGGAGAGTCACCTCAAACCTGCAGGATTGTTCTGAGAATTAGAGATCCTGCGTGCATAAAGCCTTATCATGAGCCTTGTCGGTTCAGCAAATACACTGTATGTTTGTGCGTATGTGCATAAAAATACATACATATATATTTTTTAGTCAGATGTAAAGTCTTCCCAATTGATCACGAGGGTCGGGGGTGGTGAGGCCAACGTCACAGATTCCACCGTGTGTGAGCCCGGAATCAGGATTCTGGGGCTCAGACAGCCAGAACTTGTCTACTCTACAGTTAACCTTGAGCGAGCAAGTACTGCGTGCCGGGCTCTGGGCACCCAGAGACCAGAGACATTCCTGGTCCTTGCAGAGCGCTCCCAGGCTGGTGAAGATGGGCGGACAACTGCAGTCGGCGGTGCAGGAGGCAAGCCCAGGAGAGAGAGGAGCGCAGAAGTCCAGGCGAGGTCGTAGGCCAAGGCTGGCTTTCTGTGTAAGGAAAAAATGGTCCCCAAAGCTGGAGGGCTGTGTAGGCCTAACCAGGCCAAGACAGAAGGCGGGGCCAAACGTTTCTCACCAGGTCCGCCAGTGCACCTCCGCGTAGTCTACTGGGTCCCTGCCCCGCTAGGGGTAGCGGTGAGTGCCATGGGGCACAGAGGGGTGCGGGAGCGGGGGGGGGGGGCACACTTACTGGGGGCGTCCACGGGAGCAGATGTCACCTGCCCACGATCACTCATTCGCAACTCAGAAGCGATTTGACTCCTCCACTCCATCACCAGTTAATTAAATTTTTATGGCCAAAAAAGAAAGCGAGGGATGACTTTTTGCGTCTTGAAAACGCTCCTTCGTTATGCTATTTTATATTTCAATAAAGAAAAGTGGTGTATACAAACAGGAAGAAGACTCCACACGCTTGAGAATTCTCTGTGCCGCGTCCTCTCCCCTGCCCCACAGTGTCTCGACTTCTCCTCCTGGAGGCGTCTGTCTCTTTAAGAACCCGAACCTCGGCCTCTACTGAGCGGGGGGTGAGGGGGAGCCGGCTCTGGAGGTCGAGGCCGAGGCCGCGAGGCGTCGGTCTCTTTAAGGGTACTTCGGTCTCTTTAAGGAGGCGGGGCTCTGCCCGGAGGAGACGGAGCAGTCCCGCCCCCCGGATCTCCGGCTTCCGGCAACTTGGCTGGGCTGGAACCTACGCGGAGCAACTGAGGCCGGAGCCTTCCCGGGAGCTGCTGGACGCCGAAGCCCCCGAGGTGAGGCGGCCGGGTCTGCGGGCTGGCCCGGAACAGAGGGGTCCCGCGATCTCCTGCGCGCCCGGGGAGCTGCGGCCCAGCTCCTCCCCCTATAACACTGCCTCTGCTTCTTGGGCAGCTCTTTCCCAGACCTGCTTGGGGTTCAGGGTGCCGCAGGCTGCAGGGTGACCCTCTCACTCCAGCACCTACTAATTGCTTGGCTGTGCACTAAGCGCCTTACACTCGCTGTCTCGTTTAATGGCCTCCGACATCTTGTGAGTAGGTACCATTATGAACCCATTTTACAGATGAGGAAACTGAGGCCCCGAGGAGCCCACAGTCACACAGACAGGAGAAGCAGAATCGGGAATCAAACCCAGGTCTGTTTGACCCCAGAGCCTGTGCCCTTAACCACTGGCTAGGCTGAACTGCCTTTGGACCCCCCAGGGTTAGTTTCTTTATGACAGTTTCATAATATCTGATGCTAAATGGTTATCTTTATACAGAACGTATCACAGCCGACTAAAAAAGGACGCGAGGGAAATCAGTACCATTTCTAACAGCGAAACAAGATTTGTTTGCATAGATTTTATTCTGGTATCCTATGAAGTTTACTTATTTTTCCTTTTTAGACCTCTGCACATTTTCTTCTTACTAATTGGGAGAAGACCCCACTGGCTGAATGGCAGCTGTAGATGACTTGCAGTTTGAAGGTACATCAGTTCGGTGCCCACCTTTTATGATCAGTATTTCCACAGTCACAGCGATGGGTTTTCATTGATAGACTCGCATTTATATTTAAGAAGATTATTTCAAACATCTTGGTGAAAGAATGTTGGCCCCATCCAGGTCTTTCTGTTTGTACACAACTGCTGTTCTTTTTTGCCGAATAGCCCTTTAGGTTGGTAACATCATTAATTTAATACAGTGATTACAAAAAACATTTATAGAGGTACTGCATTAGTTCAACAGACATTTACTGAGCACCAACTTTGTGCTTCGAACTTACTAGATACAGGAGACAGAAAGATAAAAGAGAAGTTTTTTACTCTGCTGGAGTAGGTAAAAGTTTAAAAAGGTAATTATGATGAAATGTGATCAGGTCATTCCTTCATTGAAATAGTATCTCATGAGTATGATTATGAACCAAGCAGTTGTTCTAGTTATCAGGGATAGAAGAGTGAGCAAGACAGTTCACTCCCCTAGGTAGCTTTTGGTCTACTGGGGGAGACATTAATTTGATAAATAATCGCTTAACTATGTATCCACAAGCTATGAAAGTGCTGAAGGAACAGTTCATCGCTCATAACCTGGAGCCTGACCTAGACTAGGGATGGACAGATGCTTGTCTTGCAAACTCTTGTATTGCACTTACTACGTATCAGGCCCTGTTTTGCTTTACAAATATTAGCTCATCTGATCTTTATGTTAACTTTATGAAATAGTTATTTTATTCTCCCTGTTTACCAGTGAGGAAAGTGTGGCACAGAAAAATTAAGTAATTTGCCTAACGGTCACATTTACCACATTTACCAAGTAGGAAAGCAGGGTTTGGACCCAGGCAGCCTGGCTTCACAGCCAATATTATCTGACGAAGAGATGGGATGTTGAAACAGAAACCCACTTCCATCTTTAACATACATCCAGCATCTAACCACTTCTCATCACCTCTCCCTCTCACCATGTTCAAGGTCACCATCCCCTTTCGTGTGGATTATAGCCCTTACCTTTCTTCTAGTCTTCCTGCTTCCTCCCTTGCCTGCTTGCAGCCTGTATTTTGCAGTCAGTAGTCTTTTAAAACTAAGTCAGATCATGTCATTCCTTCAGAACCTTCCAGTGGCTCCCATCTCACTAGGTATGAAAGCCAGAGCCTTTTTTGTGTTAGATGACCCTACATGATCCAGCCCTCTGATCTCCTCTCCTGCTACTCTTGCCCCTCTCTCTCTGCCCTTCCCACATGGGCCTATCACTGTCCCTCCTAGACACCAAGTACAACCTTTCTTCTGTGCCGTCTTTCTGTTTGGGACTTCTTCCAAATAGCCATGTGGCTTGCTCCCTCACTCTGTTCAAATCTAAGTTCATCCTTTCTGAGTACAGTGGGAGAAAGCTCAGCGTAGAGAACCGCATATGCAAAGTCCCCGAGGAGGAGGAAGTTCATTTGACTTTTTTCCCAAGTAATTGAAGGAAGGCCAATGTGCCAGAGCACAGACGGCGGGGGAGACTAGCACAGGTGAGGTTAGAGATGAGGCAGGAGCCAAATCACAGAGGATGGGATAAACGGTGTTTAAGATTTTGCTCTTTAGACAAGAATGCAGGATGCTATGGGGGTCGTGGAAGGCTTTCCTGAGGCAGATGGTTGCTCAGGTGAGAAAGTGGAGATCAGGACCCTTCAGGTGGAAGACATTGTGTCAGAAAAGGAACAGAGACCGCACATAGTGTAGGATATACCAGCATGTAGAAGCAGAGAATGTTGGTGACGGAAATAAAGAACACACCAGGTTCGCCCTCAAGGAGCTGGGATGGACACGAATAACTCATATGGAGCATTACGTGTGGACAGTCGTCCTGTGAGAGGTACGCACACGCTACATTCCAGTCAAAACATGCTGCCTGCTCTTTTTCAAAAAGGGCGCGCGTTTTCCATCTTCTGGTTCTTGTTCCTCCCACGCCTTTTGTGCGCGATGCCATCCCACCCCACCTCTGGCTGTCCTTCTTGTGTGGCATCTTCGGTGAGAAGCCTTTCTTAATCCCATCAGGTAGATGAATTATCATCCTCCTTTTTTTTTTTTTTTAAAGATTTTATTTATTTATTTGACAGAGAGAGAAACAGCAAGAGAGGAAATACAAACGGGGGAGTGGGAGAGGGAGACGCAGGCTTCCCGCTGGGCAGGGAGCCCGATGCGGGGCTCGATCCCAGGACCCTGGGATCATAACCTGAGCCGAAGGCAGATGCTTAATGACTGAGCCACCCAGGTGCCCCTCTCATCCTCCTTTGAATATCTTTGTCCTTTCTCCCTCTCAAGTGACCCTCTGTTCCTCCTTCTGACATGGCCTTCTGCCCACTGAACTACTACTTTTTAAATATGAGACTTAAGTGTATCTTTCTCTGTCTGATTCCCTCAGTTGTGACCATCTTTCTAAATGTTAGTGTCCCATCCAGTCAATAAATGATCGCTATGACAATATTTATTGAAGAGCAGCTGAATAAAGTTTGTTTATTATATACCAGAGACAGGAAGTCTCTATCATTGCTGGTGGATGCAAATAGTTGAGGTTCTCTTGGAAAGCAGTTTATCACTATGGCTTAACAGCCTTATGAATGGTTTGCATCCTTTGTCCTGGTGATTGCAGTGATCAGTGTTCATAGATAATAACTCAAGAGCTTTTTCTATGCAGACACTTCTTACAGTGTTATTTTTATAAGGAAAAGTTGGAAACACCCCAAATATCCAACTTAACAGTCTCTCCTACTCTTTCGACCTCCCAGCTGATGGAAGATTATATAGTTATGAAGATGATTGTCATAAAGACTGATATAAAATGAAAAAATCATTTTTCTATAATCTCCAATCAACAGAGCAGGATACAAAATTGTTTATATAGTATCACATCCTAGGTCAGTACTTGGCACACTGTAGGAGTGCAATAAATATTTGTTGAATGAATGAATGTTCATCATTGGCATGAATCTTATGGATTCACTATACAGAGAAAAGGAAGCATACCAAAAATTATTAGTGTTTGCCTTTATGGAGTAGGACTGTGAGTGATATTTATTCTGTGGTTTCTACTTTCACTTTTAATACTATATTTTCCATAGTGATTACGTAGGAGTTCTCAGAAAAAATAACTTCCATTAAAATTTTCTGAACTTGAATCAAAGAAGAGAGGCTTAGATTGGGTACTTGCTTTGGGCCTGCCACTCTGCTAAGGACTTTAGTTGGGCAAGATTTCTAACTTTCCCTAAATTCTCTGAAGATACTATTCTCTGAAGGTAAGTATTGTTCTCCCCACTGCGTAGATGAGATACTGAAGCTTACGGGTCGAGTTACTTACTCAGGCTCATTCTAGGACTAAAATCCAGGTCTGACTCCAAATTGTGTTATCTTCGTAATCCTTTTTCTATGCTTTATTTCTAGATGAGTTTTTCTTTAGAGCCTTTTGCCATCTTTATCAGGTAGAGTCTATAGCAAAGCCAGGTTGTAACAGCTTGCCTTTAAATGAAAAGTCTAGCATTTCCAATGTGGGTAAGGTCTCTGGTTGCTTTCAGAATTCGGTGATGCAGCCACTTCAGCAGCAAACTCAGTTGCCACTACGATACACATCGAGGGTCCTAGTGAGAGCCCGACACACCAACCAGCACTCCCCAGAGGCTCAGGGGGAGAAGAGGATGATGAGTTGCTGGGAAACGATGACTCTGACAAAACTGAGGTTTGAACTTGCCTTTGAAATTGGTTTTTCCTTTCAGTGTTTTAAAAGCTTCTTCGTGCATTCATTCGCTGTCTCCTGTGTGCCACACAGAGCGCCGGGCAGTGACAGCCCAAAGGTAGATCAGACGTGTTCTCTGGCTCGGCGTGGAGGCAGGGGGAGAAACAGACAGGCACCCAGGCCATCGTTACCTGCGGGAAGCGTGCTGGTGGAAGGGACACTGGGGCTGCGGGAGTAGAGCGAAGGCATTTGGAGGTAGTGACTCCTAAACTGAGTCTTGGCACCAACATAGGAGGTGGCCGAGGGAAGAAGGCAGGGAAGGGTGATCTAGGCAAGGGGAACTGTTTTGGCAAAGCCAAAGAAGCACAGAAGAACGTGGTACACACAGTATTTTTCCCATCTTCACTTACATTGGGAGCAAAATATAGGTGAAGCCAGGAGATGAGGCCACACGGCTTGGCAAGGACCCAACCGAATGAGTAAGAATTGTATTCCAAAAGCTATCGGGAGCTACTGAAAGATTTTAGATGATACAGCCAGCTAAGTTTAAAGATAAAGATACTGTGGCTTTTTCAGGTGTAAATTGGAAGGAGATGGACTGGAGGCCAGAAGGCCAGGTAGGAGACCGTAGAGGTGGTCTAGGCTAGAAATGGTGAAGCCAGAACTGGAGTTGGATACAGGTGGTTAGTGGGTGGGCTCAGTAGGGTTTGCTGGGAAAGGGGTGAGGGAGAAAGAGCAAGGGTTCTAGGAAGACTGATAGGTTTCTGCATCTGGTTGGACGGTAAATATCAGGTGGCTTATTTGGTCACAAAGATTTATTTCTGTGTATACTATTGCTGTGTTCCAGAAAATAGTATTTCCGTTAATATTTTATGAATGCAGTCATGACTGGGATACCCTAGAGGAGCACCCTGTTTATAGCATTGAGTCCAGAGGCTTATTAAATAGTTTAGCTCTTAGGTGCCAGATGCTTTTTGTGGAACTCCAAGAAATATCAAAGTAAGTACTGATGTTTAGCTAAATTAAATACCTTTATATACTAGATACTGTGGCAAGATCTTAGGCCTAGGAGCCTAACTTTGAATCCTGGCCCAGCTAGCAGTAATAACTATGTGGTCTTGGGTAAGGTACTTGAACTTCCCTACAACTGGGTTTCCTCATTTGAAATATAAGAAAATAGTATGTTGACTGTTGTCATCATTATCATTACAATATCTGATATTCATTCTGTGTTTAATAGCTGCTGGACACCATTTAAAGTTCCTTATTGGATCATCTTATTTAATCCTTAAAACAACTCATGTACCAGGAACTATTCTTATCTTCATTTTACAAAGGGGAAACCTGAGGCACAAAGTTGAAGTAACTTAACCTCTGTATACACAATTAATTTGAGTTCTCCAGAGAAATAAAACCAATACGATGTGTATTTATAGAGAAAGAGGTTTATTTATTTTAACTTTTTAAAAAAGATTTTTATTTATTTGAGAGAGAGAAAGAGACCATGAGAAGGGGGAGGGGCAGAGGGAGAAGCAGACTCCCCACTGAGCAGAGAGTCTGACGTGGGGCTCAATCCCAGGACCCCGAGAGAATGACCTGAACCGAAGGCAGATGCTTAATCGACTGAGCTACCCAGGCACCCCGTATTTATTTTAATGTTTGGAAAAGATTTCTTTATTTCACGTGAGTGCACGAGCGAGGGGAAGAGCGGAGGGAGAAAATCTTCAAGTAGACTCCCCGACCCGGGGCTCCATCTCACAACCCATGAGATCATAATCTGAGCTGAAACCAAGAGTTGGCTGCTCAACTGACTGAGCCACCCACGTGCCCTGAGAAAGAGGTTTATTTTTAATTTTTTAAGGATTTATTTATTTATTTGAGAGAGAGAGAGGGAGGGAGGAGGGGTGGGGGAGATAGAATGGGAGAATCTTAAGCAGGCTGTGCTGAGCATGGAGCCTGAAGTGGAGCGTGATCCCACAAACCTGAGATCATGACCTGAGCAGGTAACGAATCAGACGCTCAACCGACCGAGCCACCCAGGTGCCCCAAAAGAGGTTTGTTTTTAAAAATTGGCTTATGTGATTGTGGATGCTTGGTGCATCCAAAGTCTGATGAAAGTGGCTGGTTGGGCTAAGATTCAGGAAGGAGTTGGAGTTCGAGTCCAAAGACATTATACTGTAGATTCAGGAAGAGCTGGTATTGCAGATGAAGTCCAAATGCAGTCTGTTGGAGAAGTCCCTCTTGCTCAGAGAGGTCGGCCTTTTGTTCTGTTCGGGCCTGCACCTGATTGGCTATGGCCCACCTACATTATGGAGGGCAATCTGCTTTACTCAGAAAGCCCACTGATTTAAATGTAAAGCTTATCCAAAAACACTATCACAGAAATATCCAGAATAACGTCTGACCAAATATCTGGGTGCTATGGCCTAGCAAGGTGACACATAAAATTAACCACCACACTGAGCAACAGCAGGCATCAAAAATTTGAGAAATGTCTAAGGGGAAAGAAATCTTAAAGCTAAAACATTCTATCCATTATCTTAATTTGTTTTGGAATTGGGAAGATGTTACCAATAGTCTGATAGATACTGATTTCCTTGTCCTAACTTACGGAACATGGGTCCCTGGAATTCGATATCTTGATTGATACTAGATCAATCGATATTAGAGTTCAAAAGAAACTTCAGTTTCCTTTGTTTCAGCTTCCTTTACAAGATAGGAATGCCATCTGTGGGATGTCAGAAAGACAGCACTTGAATACCTCCAAAAGTGTGCTGTTCATTACCATGGAAAGCAGCCACTGCCGTAATTGGACAACTTTAATTATGGAAAAATTGTTCTTTTAATGAACAAAAAATATCTGCCCAGAGCACTTTCCCTTGTCATGCAGAGCTCCCCATAAGCCATCTGCGCCTCGGGGGCCTTCATTCCGCTGTCAAATAGCTGTGCTGTTGGGACCCATGTGCCCTCATGTGCCTCTTCTAAATTGGAATTTTGGGGGTTTTTTGTTTATTGTTTGTTTTGTCATCAGAGGAGTGTATTTTAAATTTTTAGTACATGAGAGTAAATCAGTAGATAGATTTTTTGAGAATTCAGGTGGTGTTAGTAGTAAGAATCTTGAGGGAGGTCTGTACATGTTCGTGTGTATCTATGCACATATACGTTATTGTACCTGATACAGATTATATAGAGCTGAGCCAATCCTTCCTATAATCCTGTGGGGAGATCTTGTTCGCTGTGCTGTTACAAAACCGAGTCTAGCAATTTGACAAGTCTCTCCCTGGTGGACGGACCAGGAATTGAAGCCTCCTGGTGTGACTTCAAAAACGGTTGCTTGTGTCCTATCTGGCTGAGCTGGGCACGGCCATTGCAAAGTTGATGAATGCCGAAGAACTCTGTTTTCCGTGCATCTTGATTTTCCATTCGATCAGCTCCCAGTGTCTGCGTAGCTGATAGAAGAAAATTACTTCCATGTTCATTATATTTTATTTTACCTCTGACAGTTACTTGCTGGACAGAAGAAAAGCTCCCCCTTCTGGACATTTGAATACTATCAAACATTCTTTGATGTAGACACTTACCAGGTTTGTAAACCAGTTTCACCTTTCCTTTCACTGGTAATGGAGGCTTGTGTCTTTTATGGTTAAACAATCACATAACGTGAAAGCCTTTGTATACTGGATATGGTCTTATAAAAGTAAAGATTGGCATCTGAAAATACTCTCATCGTAAGAGCTGTAATAACAGAGTTTCAGTTTTGCAGTATTTGAATTTATTAAACTTTAAAGAAATCTTCCATAGACTTACTACTGTGTTATTTTCTAGGTCTTTGACAGAATAAAAGGGTCTCTTTTGCCGATACCAGGGAAAAACTTCGTGAGGCTATACATCCGCAGCAATCCTGATCTTTATGGTATGTATAGCACCGTTTTGATTCTCTACCAGGTACCGGTTGAATCCAGGTCAGCCTGCAGGTTGCCTGAAAAGTTGGAGAAGGCCACTGTTGGCGGGGCATGCAACATTTTAGTCAACTCTTCTGACCTTCAATAACAATCTTTGCAAAACATTTTGGGGGAAATGCAATTCTGTGCTACTGTAATGCCGCGAGGACGAGTAATTAGTATGTCTTTTCAAAGTCTTCAAATGACACTACAAACTTGAGATGAATTAAGTCACTCTCAGAGGAGATTGTTGATGCTAGCTTTAGAGGATTTGATGGTGGGGATAAGTGTGGGGAAGGTACTCTTGCTCTCACTCACTCATGTACTGAGTCCCAGCTGTGCCCTCCGATGAGCTGGCCCCCCGTGGGACTCAGCCAGTGGCACTGGAAGTCTGTTAGAGCAGCGAGTGGCGGGATGACTGTCATCCCTGACTCCCTGCTCTCTGCGGGAAGGTGAGAGGCCCCCATCCAGCACTCCTGAGGGCAAGGACTCCCACAACAGTGGCCTCCTGTGTTTGAAAGAAAAGAGAGCCAACAGCCCTGCGTGCTGTCTGTGTATAGGTTCTCTGCACAAGACTGTGTACACGGTCACCTTTAATTCTTTGGGGAGGTGTCATTATCCCCACTTCTCAACTGAGAAAGCCAAAACTCGATGAGGCTCAGGAAAATGTATGCTCAATCCTAAATAAGTATTAGAGTAATATGTTGCATATTTTGTATATACGTTGATTATAAGAGGAGAAGGAATTCCTGAGGATCTACTGCATGTCCATGACTGCATACACTGTTTAGTCCTTTTAACAAGACTCTAGATGAAGTGTGATTATCCCTCTTGTCCCTGAGAGGAAACCAAACTAAAAAAGTCGAACTAGAACTAGTTTAGTGTTCCATAAAGCCCATCTTTATTGTCTTCGCCTGGTGGTTTTAAGCTACAGAACCTTTCATCACCTGGCATGGATGCCCAATCTCTGGAGCCAGCGAAAGCGGAACGGCTGCGGGGGAGGCTGAGGAGAGGCGCCTCCCGGCTAGCTCCTGTCTCCGGCAGCCGCAGCCAGATGTCGGTGCCGCAGCCAGATGTCGGTGCCGCGCCTGGAGCGCCAGGGAGCACCGCGCGCACAGCCTGCCTTGGCCCGCGCCTCTCGTCTCGGTGTTGTCAAGGCGGTTTCTCTCCAGCTCTCTCGTTCCTTCTTCTAGCCTGAGATCTTGAGAGATGGGCCGTGTGTCTGAGTGATCCGTGCCACCAGCGCCTGGCACAGAAGAAGCACGCCAACAATTTTTGAGCGCCCTGTTTTGTGCTACAGACTGAGGATTCAAAAATACAGTCATAGTCTCCATCCCCAGGGAGAGAGAAACGAGAGAACGAACATCTGCCAAGCGCCTCCCAAGTGCCAAGAGCTCAGCCCTGTGTTACTGTCTTACAGCTTTATTTCCCACACTCCGAGGTAGCCTTGTCGTACGAAAGAGAAAATGGAAGTTTGGGGAGGAGAGCTTGCCCGTAGTCACAGAGTTAGCCATGAAAACGACCCTAGCAAACATCCTCGGTGCTTACTGTGTGTCCCTGTCATTGGGGAAGAACCTGGATTAACTCACTTCATCCTCATGACAACCCCAATGTTATGAGGCAGGCACTCGTATTTTCCCATTGTATGGACGAGGACGAGGACACGGAGTCATGCAGAGGTCAAGTATCGTGCCTAAGATCATGTAGTAAGTGGCTGAGCTCAGTTTTCAAATCAGCACCATGGCTTATAACCCATATGGGTCATCACTCCTTTATGCTGCCTCTCATGGCAAAGCCAGGATTTGAACCCAAAGCTTGCTTCTTTCACAACACTGTTAGCCTCATGAGCTCATAGACGTGCTTAAAAAAAAGGAGGTACCATATAAGTAAAGAGTTTGATAGCGGAGAAGACTGGGCCTTGGCGGGGAGGCGGGAGGCAGTGGTCCGGAAAAAGATGACAGAAGCACCAGTCTGCAGAATTGGAGGGAGAGATCGATGAATTTGACTGCATGTAAACTAAAATATAAAATTTCTACGCCACAAAATAAACCATAAGCAAAGTTAAAAAAAAAAGGTAAATAAGCGACAGACCAGAGGTAATACTTGCAATTCTCATAAGCAACAAAGGACGAAAAGCAAGAATATGAGAATAAAACCAGTTACAAGTTCTGGGGGGAAATGAGCAATTCACAGAAAAGGAAATCCAGATGGCCCACAAATACGTGCAAAGATGCTGAGTCCCACCTGTAATCAGGGAAACAAAAACAAAACAAGGTATTATAGTGTGCTCATCATTTTAGCTAACATGTCCAAATGGGCTTGTCTTCATTCATTCAGTTAATTCAGCAAATATTGAGGCATTTCACTATTCTAGGCACCAGAGACAGAGCAGCGAGGAAAATAGAAAAATCCTTGTTTTGAGGCAATTTAGAATCTACTGAGCTTAACAATGAACTTATAAGATAAGTCACATAATACATACTAGTGATAAAGGCCAAGGTGAAAAATTTAAAGGACAGGAAAGTTTGGGTGGGTGGGGGGATTTGAAATTCAAAAAAAAATTTTTAAGAGGTGAATTTACCATAAAGGCCTGGAGGAATCAGCAGCAGCAATCCATGTAGATACCTATGAGGAAGGCATCTGAAGCTGTGGGTGCAGCAAACACAAAGGCCCTGGGGCAGCCACTTGGTTCGGTATGCTTAGAGAACAGCAGAGACTAGTGTGACTGGGCCGGAGGGAAGAAGGGGACCTGGTAGATGAGGTCAGAGAGGCAAGGTGCAGGGGTGAATGTGTAGAGTCTTGGCCACCGTGAGGACTTCAGCTTTTACTTGAGTGCGAAGCCATTGGAGGGTTTGAGCACAGGAGTGATATACTCTTTTAAGTCAGAGCTTCAGAAACATTAACACCATGAGTTGTCAAGAAAGTGCGCAGCAATGGAGACTTCTGTATGTCTGGTGGGGATGTAAGTGGTATGCAGATGGGAGCCATTGGAAGGTGCTCTTACCCTACCACTTAGCAGTTCCACTCCTAGATGTATGGTCTTAGAGAAAATCACAAATACAAAAGAAGACATAGAAAAATATTGACTGCAGCAGCAATGCTGATAAGAGCAAATATTTAGAAGCAATATTATTTATATTATTTATCATCAGGAGAAGAGAGGAGTGAACTGCGGTGTGTTCATACACAGACTCTGTGGTTTTTAAGAATGAATGAGATCAGGGTTATGGACATTGGGGAGGGTATGTGCTATGGCAAATGCTGTGAAATGTGTAAGCCTGATGATTCACAGACATGTACCCTGGGGCAAATAATACATTATATGTTAATAAAAAATTAAAAAAAAAAAAGAATGAACGAGATCTACCGGCATCAGTGTGGCTAAATCTCAGAACAAAAGATAAATGAAAAAAAAAAGTATGTCATAGAAGGATGTGAGTAGTTTGACCTCATTAGAAAGGCTTGGAAAAGTAGCGTGATGTGTACACCAGGGTGTGTTTTATCATTCTTTGTACTTTCCTGGACGTTAGAAATATTGTATAATATACAAATGCATAATGCAAACTAAACTAAGGCTCCCTCCCACCTCACCCCATAATAAGAGTAGCAATTTGGCAGGCGAGAGGAGGAGAGAAGGCGTATAAAGCAACCTGGCAGGCCCCGGGATGCGTGGGTGGCTGTGTGTCTCTGGAATCCGAGCCGCCTGTGTGCCCGCAGGCACAGGATATGGTGACTGTGTCTGTTGTGCACCATGGTGTCCCCAGCACCCGGGTCTAGAGGACAGTGGGTTCTTACAAGTAACGGCCAATAGGAGATGGTGTTCTCCACTTTCTAGCGATAGGAAGTATAATACTTGGGCCGCTTGCGGTCATATGCTTGGATGGCCTCAGCCCATTGGTCAGTTTTGTTCATTTGTTCAACAGAGCTTTGGAGGATTTTTTAATTGCTGAATTGTAGGAGGTGTTTCGGTCTTGTTTGTTTGCGGCCTCTTTTGTGTGGCCGGTACTCAGAATAGTACAGAGAACAAGATTTGGTCCCGTAGCAGAGAGCTTGCAGGCTAGCAAGTCGGCAGTAAGTTGTGGAAAGCCGCTGTTGGTGACTCTTCGGAGTGTCTCAGTCATGGCTTGTGCACCCTTTCCCATCGTCACGAACCAGCCTGGCTTGGACAAGCGGTAACCCATTTCTGCCAGGCATCTCCCGCAGCGCAGTAATTTTCTGAATTTTGTGATATGTCGGGGTGCGGGCAAGTTATTCCCAGAGTGTCACAAAACATTGGTGAGATTGGAAGATTAAATTCCTAAGATTTATTAGAAATCTCTCGATTTAAAAATTCTATTTGTTCTACATACTACTTTTTCTAAATAGGGAGAAACAAGGATGGCATTCATGAAATCAAGTGAAATCATGAAAGAGATTTGCAAAGCATGGTGTACTCATTCACGCAGTGGGATATTTGATAACCACTAAAAAAAAGAGTTGATTTTTATGAATAGCTACGGTAGAATCTCTAGCATATTAAAGTGAAAATACTACAGAGCAAGAAAATACTACAGAGTGTGTATATATATATACATACATACACACACACACACACACGTATATGTATGTATGTTATCATTTATATAAACACATACCAAATATGCATTTGTTTATAGGTATGTAGAAATCTCTGGCAGGATTCTCCAGAAATGGGTTATGGTGGCAAGCTCTGGGGAGGGGAAATGCAAAGAGCTAGGGAACAGAGAGAGAAGGAAGGAAGTTTATTTTTCTCTACATTCTCTTTTGTACGTTTTGAACACTGAACTATGTGCACATATTACTTTTTCATTCGAAAAACAGCCTTAAAGACACATTACATGCACACACACACCCATGATGAACTGGTAGATTAAATTAACTCTTCCTCAAAGTGTTCTGCCCACCCTATTCTTCCATTTAAATTGTTGAAGGACCTGCCTGATTTATTTTTCTCTGGCATTAATTAACATTTGGCACTTAGATAAGGGAAGTAACCTTTACTTCCTGTATCCCGATGGTGAAGATTTAACAAAATGCCCATGATTTTTCGGACGATCCTCTAATAAAAGAAGCTATAAACAAATTAGTGTCTTTATTCAACTAATTGTGGAAGGTGTTTTGGCCTTTTCATTCAGTCTCCCGTCTTCAATACACCTAATTGCTGGGTTGTGTGTTTGACCTTTTAAAAAAGAAAATTCCCATTAATTAAGTATTGATTGCATCTAAAATTCATTTTCCCTTACTGGTGTGAATAGGGCGAGGGAGATAAGAAACTATTCTGTAAGTGTCCAGAAGCCAGTGCTTCATTTTGACGGAATTTTCTGGTTTTCTTTGCAGGCCCCTTTTGGATATGTGCCACACTGGTCTTTGCCATAGCAATTAGTGGGAATCTTTCCAACTTCTTAATCCATCTGGGAGAGAAGACATACCATTATGTACCCGAATTCCGAAAAGGTTGGTGAATAGCTTGACTCATTTGGAATGCTTTCAATTCGTAACCATGAGTTCCTTTTACTGAGCCCTTGGGCCCCCGTCTCTAGGTGCTGCAGCCCCTGCTTTTTATCTTTAAGGATTCAAACAAACTTACCATCTCAGAATTACCACCCATCTATATAAATCTACATAATCTTTTATTTTATTGTGGTAAAATAACATACTATAAAATTTACCATTTTAACTCTTTTAACATTTACCATTCAGTGGCCTTGAGTACATGTACGCTATTGTGAATCCACATTTCTTGTGGGAAGCTGGAAGGCAAGGCCGAATAGCAATTGGAATGTATCCAAAGAAAAATGTGCAAAGTAAGTAAAAAGCAGTGTGCATGAAAGTCTCCATTGTAGCATTATTTGTATTATCCAGATGTTGGAAACAATAGGGGCATTGTTAGTTAAGTTGTAGTGACTCAACTAACTGGGTGGGTAGCCACTAATTATGAAGGGTTAGAACAATGTGGAAAACTGATAATCCAAAATTATGTCTGTGCTGTTGGCAACATTGTTACAGAGACGTCTGCAAATGGTCAGAGGGTCTCGCAGGGAGAACAATGTAGAAAGGCGTTTGTCCTAGCGATGGGCTTGTGGATGACATTGTTTTAAAACCTCCTTTCTTGGGGCGCCTGGGTGGCTCAGTTGGCTAAGCAACTGCCTTCGGCTCAGGTCATGATCCCGGAGTCCCGGGATCGAGTCCCACATCGGGCTCCCAGCTCCATGGGGAGTCCGCGTCTCACTCTGACCTTCTCCCCTCTCATGCTCTCTTGTCACTCTCTCTCTTTCCTAATAAACAAATAAAATCTTTGAAACTTCCTTTCTTGTGGCAGTATTGGATAATTTTACAAATAAAGCAACAAACAGCCTTTCAGAGACTTGCAAACGGCAGCCACCCCCAAGTGAGGAAGTTTGGCTTTGTAGGCGATTGAGCGTGCCCCTTCCTCGTTCTCTCTTCCCTCCCTGCCTGCTGTGCTGGTGAGAGGCTCTAGATAGGCCGGGCTAAGAGCACAGTTTCCAGAACCAGGTCACAGGCTTCAGGTTTCAGTTCCACCACTCATTAGCGTCTATGGGTCGGGCAAATTAGTTCATCTCTCCTGGCCTCGGATTCCTTATCAGTGAAATGGGAATGATAACACCTATATTGTTGGGCTTTTGTGAGAATAAAGAGTTGATGTGTGTAAAGAGGTTGGAATAATGCTTTATACAAAAAAGAGTTCTTACCCTTGCACACACGTGTGTGTGTAGGGAGATACGTAGTTACCTCTGGGTGTGTGTTTGTGTCTCCATGTATCCTTCCTTCTACCCTCCAGGTCTGTTTACATGGAGTCAGACCTGGATTCATTATAGCCCCATTTATCAAATGACTCTGGTTTGAGTTTAACTCAATGTTATCCCCAAGATATAGACCCTGCCTTCAAGTTGTTCAGTGGTTAAATGAAGAAAGACAGATAAACGAATATTGCTGTAAGTGGGATGTATTAATCTCTGTATCAGGGTTTTGTATAGGTATATTGACAGAAAGAGTGAATGACCCTACCTGAGGGTCTGGAAGCTCGGAGGGTTTTGATCTTTTCTTATCCTTCTTGGCTGGGCAGTATAAGGGAGTCATGATATGAATGTACCAGTAAAATAATTAGTAATTTTACTTTACTGGTAATTTTATTTTACTCAATAAACATGTTTCCATTTTTGTTAAAGATTTATATATTTATATGAGAGAGAGAGAGCGGGGGGAGAGGGGCAGAGGGAGAGTATCTTCAAATAGACTCCCCACTGAGCGCAGAGCCTAACATGGGGCTCAGGCCCATGACCCATGAGATCATGACCTGAGCCGAAACCATGAGTCAGATGTCCAACTGACTGAGCCACCCAGGCTCCCCTAAACATTTTCCCATTTTATGTATAGAGTATACATCCACAAAGTCAGATCCTGCTTCTACCACTTAGTTATTTGACGTTGACGTTAAGCTTCTCTGATCCTGTCTCTTTATATCCAAAATGAAGATGTAGATTATGTGAAATAATGTATTTACGTTTCAGTTAACAATATAAAAGACCAGTTTTTGATTGAACATGTATTTTTTATCAATCAGTGTTCTAAGTATATTTGTTCTAACTCATTTAATTCCAGTAATCTCATAAGGTAGTATATAGTGTTTATTCCCATTTTACAGATGAGGAAACTAAGGGAGGAAAGTTAAGTGATTCACTACTCAGGTTACTTGGCTACAAGGGGCAGAGTTAGGATTAGAACCCATGAAGTCCACATGTGGAGTCTTGTGCCCTTGACTATTACACAGGGTTGCCTCTCAGTAAGGCCCTCAGTGTAATGCCTGACACCTAGTGGATGGCCGTAGGCATAGAGGTAATTTTCTTCCTCTTCCTTTAGTTATCAAAAAAAGCGGGGGGCAGTATATCTGCAGAATTATATTTGGCTTAATGAGGGAGTTCCCAATGTGGGGGAAAAAACTCCCCTGAGAGCTAAAAAATGTTTGGCCAATTATATGTCTTACCCAAAGTCTGACTACAATTGCTTGGGGTGGCCTTTGTGCTTGCCGAGGGTGTGAAGTGCGCCACCTACTGGTTTTCCTGTAGGCAGGGCTGGCGCCGCCGGCTTAGCTGCACTTACTGGTCCTCCACTCCAGAGGAGGGAAAAACGAAACCTCTGGAGCATGGTGCTTACTGGAGGAGGAGAAGGAAGGGACAGTAAAATACTGTTGCAGTTCTGAGGAGCTGCTCCATAGCATTTCTAGCACAGACACGGATTTACTTAATGAAGAAAGCGAAAGTGGGCAACTTTCGAGCAATTCACCGGTGAACTGCAACTCCCGACTTCAGGGACAGAAGGCACTCTGAATAGCATGCGAGCCAGTGAATCTGTACCCAGGGCATTTTAGTAAATTTGCTCAAGAAATCACCATCAGCTCTTGTGATACGAGGAAAGAGGGTGTGTTCTTCTAGGGGCGTAGCTGGCTTTCCTTTGATCGAAATGCTTGATATGTTTCAACACTTGTAGGGAGGCCCTCTGAAGTCTTCCAGAGGTCTTCCTTCCGTTGCATAATGCAGTTGTTTAATATTATTAGCTGTTATTAAACAAATTATAAAAGCATGTGAGAGACCAGTGGTCATCACCACAAAGACAATGCTGAAGATTTGTCAATTCAGGACCGTCCACGGGCGCCTGCTCTAAGACACGACTCCATGGTCCGGCGACGCAGGTGGACATGCTAGGAACTCAGGTGTGAGAAGTGTGCCAGTAGGAGTTAAAGGCATGATTACGTGGGGATTACCACCTCTGTCCTGTCATCCTCAGTGTCCATAGCGGCCACCATCATCTATGCCTACGCCTGGCTCGTTCCTCTTGCACTCTGGGGTTTCCTCATGTGGAGAAACAGCAAAGTTATGAACATTGTTTCCTATTCATTTTTGGAGATTGTGTGCGTCTATGGATATTCACTCTTCATTTATATCCCCACAGCAGTAAGTACCATACTTATTCTGTATAATGCCCTGGGCTTGTGGAAAATTCAGCCGGTGTCATCATTTCTAGCCCAGCGCCAATGGGCACCTGGAAAGTACCCTTTGAATTTAGAAGTTCAGCAGGAAGGGGGCTGGGGAGACAGGTGCCTTTGCTGGACGTCACGCCCTTCGTTCTGAAAGCATTCACCACAGTCTGCGTGCTGGGGTGTTTTTCCAGACAGGGGGGCTGAGTGGCAGGGGACACCCGGCGGCTGATGGCCTCAGGGGACTTTATAAACACAGGTCCCTGGAATGGACAAATGCCTCTCCCAAATGCCTCCAATAAAGCCCTCCTCTCCCGCCTTTTCTCTCAGGTACTGTGGATTATCCCCCAGAAGGCCGTGCGTTGGATTCTAGTCATGATCGCCCTGGGGATCTCAGGTTCTGCCTTGGCTATGACGTTCTGGCCAGCCGTTCGCGAGGATAACCGGCGCATCGCCGTGGCCACAATTGTGACAATTGTGTTGCTTCACACGCTGCTTTCTGTGGGCTGCTTGGTAATGGTCTCACTCCTGTGATCTTCCTGTGTGCTTTAGATACAAATGCTGAAAGACCTCAAGCTGTTATTCACAATGGTTCCTTTAAAACTGGCTCCATAAAATCAATATTGTTTTAAATAGACTGTCCTGAATGAGAAGTGGTGGTAAATTTATGAGAATTTGATGGTACTCTCTGGCTTTACGTAATTTCTGAAATTTGGTTACGACTCAGAGTCTGGCCGGAGGAAGTGGATGGAGCTGGCTGAGTGTCTCTAATAGGTTGGGGTGCGGGGATGGGGGCGAGCTCAGCCTCTGGATGTCTTTGCTGGTTTTCTGCACCCCTACCTAGAAGGAGTTTTGAAATTTAAAATTTCATAGGTGAAAAGCAGGAGGAAAAAGTCAAATTAGGAAAGGGGAGATATTTTTAAGGTGAATAACATTTAAAAGAGTCTTTGAGTTCACGTATTTGGGTGTCTTTTTAGGGAGAGCATGTCGTTTTGAGTCGCACAGGCCCAGACCGGAGACCAGCTCCGTCACTCACGGGCTGTGTGAGCGTGGCCATGGCACCTAACTTCTCTGAATCTGAGCATTTTAATCTGCACCATGGGCATAGTGTTTCCTGCCCCATTATAGAGTTGTTCTGAGAACAAAATAAAATAGTACACATAAAATATTTAATGTAGAACTTGTCCTATAAATGCCCATAAATTAGGTCCCTTTCCCTTGATCCTAAGGAGGTATAATTTTCTATCTTCTGTGCACATTGTACACAAAAACTGTAGTCCATGACCTTAACAAGGCCTAGAACTCTGAGTCCAAGAACGTCAAGGTCACCGATGAAGGAAAGGACGTGCCCACGGGAAGATATCCACGTCACAGGTGTCCAGACCCTTGGTCAGGTTTTACAGTTGAGGGAGTAAATATTTCTTTGGCACCATTTGATCTATAATATTTTTGTGTGGACAGCCTGGGCCATGCATAAGATCCCGGTACGTGATCATTGAACAAGTCTCATAAGAAGTGCTGGGTTCTGAGATATGGAGCCATATATTACATACACTTTCCACGTGTCTAAGCTTTAAATCCTTGAGGCCTCCAGAAGACTGTTGGTTTGACTCATGGCAGAGTGACACCGTTAATTTCTGGCACTTGGAGCCCCTGGGCCGATCCCTTGTAATGCTGCTGCGACCCTCTTTGACCCTTCTGTCTGCTGAGGAAGAACGTCCTTTCTCACTGTAGCCCTCTCACTGGCATGTCCCCATGTCTCCCTTGAGTTTTCTTCCCTGTATATCTAGTTGAGGAGTTGAGGGAGAGAAGGAGGCAGGCAGAAGTGCTGCCTTGTTCACTTGCCTAAAGAATCAAGAGGAGCATCGCACATCAGACTTGGGAGCAGGGAGGAGGGCGTGGCGGTGCTAAGAGTATTACTAAGGACCTATTTCATTTGGTATGCGTGGCAGGATCTTTTACCTCCTATGCCTGTCCCTCCCTTTTGGGATAAATGACACAGTGAGACTTAACCTGCCCATCTTGCTGCTCAGGAACTTGCTGGAAGAGAGCATTTAGAGGGAAGCAGAAAGAGCCCTGCGCTGGGTTTAGCACTGCGAGCCTAGACGAGAGCCCTCTTTCTCAGAAACTTGGCTTCCTCCTCCATCGCGAAGATTTATCTTTTGTGGGCTTTTGTGAGCCTCAGTGAGATGGCTGTGAGAGCCCTTCATATACCTTGAAGGGTTCTTCAGATGTAAAGAAATTACTAGAAGAGCCCCCACGTCATCTGAAGCTGCCAGGGCCCCTCTGCTTCTCATTCCTCCTGAGTGCCTCAGGAAGGGCGGTCCGAGGCCACAGGACTCGAAAGACAGGGCCCTTTCATGGGTGCCTCTCGCTGGCATCTTCCTGCCTCTCTCCAGAATGTCTTTCCCATCGCACACTTGGTTGGGAAGTTGGAGGAGACAGGGAGGCAGGAGAGAAGGCCTTGCCCGGTTCACTGCTCTCCTCATCCGAGGAGCTAGGCGCCCTGGATGATGGCACAGGGAGGCAATTGCAGGTGTAGGACCCCTTCTTGGAGAGGAAACACAGTTTTCTCCTCCTCGAAGAAGGGAGCTATTCTATAATCAGGTGTTTAGCCAGGGGCCCTCTGTGCCTGGGGTTTTGTCCTCCACCCCAGAGGTGGCCTCCTCTGTGCTCTTCTGGAGATGTGCGGGGCAAGAGCTGAAGCAGAGGTGAGGAGACGGGGTCTGGTCCCAGCTCCCTCACCGCAGCTTGGGTTATTTCCCTTCTCTGGACCCCACCTCCTCACCGAGAGAAGGGGACCGCAGGAGCGTCTTTCCTTTTGCCAGGATTGACTGTTATGGGCAACATGAGCACACGAGCCAAGCACGCACAAGGTGTTCTTATTGGAAGCGCAGGGAGAAGAATGGGCAGCGGAGGGGCACCGGCTGACCCAGACATGGCTTCCCGCTCTGCCCTGGGGGGCACGGACTGCCGTTTTTTGCCTCCGTGCCCCGAGGCGTGCGCCCACCCTCCGCCTGCCGAGGGCCCCTCAGTGCTCACGGCTGTATGCCGCGGGGGTAGTGGGGCGCTCCTGGCCGGGATGACTAAGGAAGCCCCGGAGGGCGCGTCCTCGGCTGGCGTGTTTGACATGTACAAGCCTGTGTTTGCGGGGTTACTGCTGATAGTAGACCGTCCTGTGCCCTCATTCTCTGCCAGGTGACGCTCCTGGCCTGACTTCTAGAAAGCCCGATGGTTCATCCTGACACTTCCACGGTGCCGAGATCTAGATGGGGTGCGTGGGATAGATGCCAGATTGCCGGCCGCCGGCAGAAGAGAAGAACATAGACTTTGGGGCCGGACACAGCCGGATTGAAACCCTAGCTCAGACATGGGGCTGTGTAGCCTTGGGAAAATCTCCATCTCTTTGAGCCTCCACTTGCTCATCTTTAAAATGGGGATAACATTGCCTATTATTAACGATCAAGTATGTTCCTGGTGCACAGTAGGCACTCCCCAAATGGTAACTGTGGTTGTCACTAAGGATTTAAGTGGTATTTATGAACTAATGAGTCATAGAATTATAGTTGGCCCTTAAAGATAATTTTTTTCCAACCCCTTCGTTTTACACATTAGAAAACTGAGGCTCAGAGCGGTGGAGCGACTTGTCCATAGTTACGGTGTGAGTTACTAGCAGAGCCAAGTTTAGGCCCTGGCCTCTTGGCCTCTTCCATCTGATGAGGGCCTTCTCCAAGAGCCTGGAAGAAAGGCATGGGTCCTGCACCATGGGGGGTGCTTTGTGGCTCTGTACACCCTCGAGATAGCTCAAGGGGTCCAGCACTGGCGGCACAGCCCCTGTCCCCCACCCCCTTAAGTTAAGAACCAATTTTTTTCCCCACCTCAGAAAGCAGATGCCAGAACGGGCCCTGGGAAGAAGGCTTTTAGAGCTAATAGGATTGCTCTGGGAATGTGGCAAGCAGGGGGGCTCTGCAGCGAGAAAGTCGGAAATGGATTGTTGAAGAGTTCCCACAGAAAAGGAGTGTGTCCGGGAAAGCGCCAGTGCGTCGTCTTGGTGCCCCCTTCTGGCTGATAGAGAGTAGAGCTTTTGAAATGGCTCTTCACTTGGCTTTTTGTCTTTTTATCTTCCTCATGCCCTGACTCCAAGGGGGAAATCACAAGTGTGCAGTGCCCACCCCCACCCCACTTATTAAGGGATTCCTCTTACTTTGAACAGCACAGGTATTTTCCTGGGCTAAAGTCAGGATTCTCAGACCTTGAGACAGATTGGAAGATCCTCCTTGGTTTTCTTCCCTCTTCTACCTCCTCCTGATTTTTTTTTTAAAGGTTTTATTTATTTATTTGAAAGAGAGACAGATAGTGACAGAGATAGTGAGAGAGAGCACAAGCGGGGAGGAGAGGGAGAAGCAGGCCCCCACTGAGCAGGGAGCCCAACGCGGGGCTCGATCCCCAGGACCCCACAATCATGACCTGAGCCGAAGGCGGACACTTAATCGACTGAGCCACCCAGGGGTGCACCCAGAGGCACCCCTACCTCCTCCTGATTTTTGACAGTGAAATTGTAGACGGTGAATGGAATCACTTATCAGACTTTCTTTTCCAAGCTGGAGAATTATGAGGTCGGGTCAGCTTGGCACTTTCTTGTCAAGGTCTTTACGAAGAGCCAGCTGGTTTAGCAGCAATCTGTTGTGCCTCAGTTTACGAAGTGGTCCAGGCCCTGAGTGAGAGGCTGGTGGCACAGGGACAGGAAGGATACAGTCTGTGCCCTGGAAGAGAGACTGTAAGGTCGCGATGGAGAGCCTGAACCTTGGAGTCAGAAACACCCGCCTCTCCCACTCGCTAGCCACGTGCACCAGATTGAATGACAGCCTCTCAGAGCCTCGGTTTCTCATTTGTCAAAGGAGGATGATCATAGCAGCCTGACGGGGTTCTTACGCAGACTAAGTCCTACGTAGGAAATGGCCGATAAACGGCGGCTACATTTTAAAAAGTTAATCATAGTAGAGTAAGTGAGATGGACAGAAACCGAGTCGGTTGTAGTTCCGTGGGATGACAAGCATGGCAGAGGGAAACAGGGGCCACGAAAGCCCAGAAATACTCTTAGCATGTCTAGAACACTCGAGCAGACCGCTGTGTTTTAACCACCCGTTTCCTTGTCCTGCAGGCATACTTTTTTGATGCGCCCGAGATGGACCACCTCCCGATAGCTACAGTTGCTCCAAACCAAACAGTTGCGGCAGCCAAGTAGCTGAAGAGAAAAGTAAGAGATTATATTTTTATTACTTTCTATTGAGGTTTGGTACAGTAACAAACGGGCAAGTGCGTCACTTCTGGACCAAGAGGATCCAGGAACCAAGAGGAACAGACCCTTTGGTCTTTCCGTACGATTCGCTCTGGCGTTTATGCACAAGCACGTCTGTATCTCTGCGACCCTCCAGCGGAAGGCCTCAGTTGTGAGACCCACACGGTCCTGGCTTGATAGATTTGGGACCTGGGAGCTCTTAGCTTCTTCATGGGAGGAGCTTCTGCCTTGTGGCCCCAGCATCCCCTCTCCTCTGCGTTCTGTCCCCTTCCTGGGAGCAGAGTATGGGTTTGTTCTATTTCGTTATAGTCCTGGTGGTTTTTCTACTTTCCCTGTGACTTCCCAACCTGGCCTCAGACCCCGAGTGTGACTTCTCTTGAGTTACTCGAAGGCTTCTCCAAAGCTCACAAATTCTCATGGCTGGTCTGCTCTCCGGGCTCTCGGATGATTCTACTTCAGTGGTTGGCTCAGGAGGGTAGCATCCAGGAGGAAGAGCCCATTCCTCCGTGGTCATTCCTTGCCTCCCTGTTCTAGCTGCTCAATGTTCCAAGGCTGCCGCCATGCTGAACTTCTTGCCGTTGCCAGAACGTACATGCCCTTGCACTTGTCGTTGCAGATGTCTGAAGTGCTCCCTGCATTCCAGCAGTGATCCCATGACCTTGTATTAGACATCACTGTTAATGGTGCTAGAAGCACGAATTCTTCACTGTCTGTATGTCCATCTGCATAGTCATTTGTTCATTCATTGATTCATTTGTCCTCCGTCGACCGGTATGCCTCTCCAGTTCGATCCAGCAATGTGAGAACAAGGAATGGGTATTACCCTGCATCTTCGTCGCTCACCGTAAGACCTCATGTACAGGGGGTGCTCAGTAAATGTTGGTGGAGTGAATGAATGAAGCCACACTCTGCACATGATCTCCCTGTGGAGAACCTCTAGTCTGTTTTGTAAGCACAGGGTGACCTCCTCCTCTCCCAGAGCAACAGGGTGTGGTGCGAAGACCAGGGCCTTTCGAGCCGAGTGGAACTAAAATGAAATCCTGGCCCCACCACGTACTAGCAGTGTACCTGGGGCAAGGAGCTCGCTGCCTCTGAGCCTCAGCCAACGTAACTGTGAAAGAAGGATGATACAACCCATACTGGAAGAGCGTAGTGAAGATTAGAGATCATGTTTATAAAAGCTCTTGGCTCGTAGTTAAGGTGCTCAGAGACAGAATCGAGCTGCTGGCCCTCCGAGAGTGGGTCTGTGTTTGTGTTGAAATTTGGTGGTTCTCGCTGACTTGACCTTGACCCTTTATTTCCTTTTTGTAAAACCAAATAGATTTTCCCTCTTAGTGGAGGAATTCGGGCTGCAGGCCTTGCGAGTTGACAAGATGTGGTTGGTCAAAGACACTTCTGGTGGTTTTGTTGGTCAGACAGTCGCCCTGGCCAATGGAATGCCTAAAGAGCTATTGTAAATGTCACAGCCCACCTTTCCCTCTTCCTCTCTTCACGTGGGGATGTGATGATGTCAGAATCGAAGGTCAGAGCGCCTGGAGACAGGGTGGGCTTCCCTCCCTTTTTCAGCATAAAGAGGCTAAGGCCAAGAGAGAACAGTGCCTTGTCCAAGGCCATCCCGGAGTTTTGTGGCAAACTAACAAGTGTATATCACATTCCGTTCTACAAAATACTATCCAGATCACTCTCTCTTTGTCCGCTGTTAACAGCCTCGTTGACCCCAAATAAGGAAGCTGAACTTAAGAAATTTGAGTTGACTAAGATCACCTACCTCTTAAGAGGCAGAGCTGGGACTCAACCCCAGGTATCCTGGAGTCATTTCTTGAGGTTTTTCCACTTTCCCACTTTTAAGGCTGACGTTCTTGTTGCCGCTAAAATTCGCGGGCTCCCACTGCTGGCCTTTGGCCTCTTTTTTGGAGTCCTCCTTTGCTGTTCTAAAGATGCTTCAGTTCAGAGAATCCCTACTTACTTGATTGCGCAACCTCTCAGCAATTCGAGGGCCGTATTAATTATTGCTGCCTAACAGTGTTACCTCAGACCTAGCACCTGAAACAGCACTATTTATTCGTTCAGTTTCTGTGGCTCAGGAGTCTGGGCATAGCTCAGCTGGGTTCTGTCCTTCGGGTTGTCTTACAAGGCTGCACTCAAAGTGTCGGCCAGGGCTGGGGTCTCCTCTGAAAGCTCGACTGGAAGGATCTTCCTCCAAGCTCGCCAGGTTGTTGGCACAATTCACTTCCTTGTGCTCTGTTGGACTCAGGATGCTCCTTGCTAATTGTCAGCTGGAGGCTGTTTCCAGTTCCTTGCCGCACGGGCTGGCCGGCTTCATCGAAGCCGTAAGTGGAGATAACAGACAGTCTGTCAGGAAGACAGAAGATAAGTAACGCGAAGTCACCGTGGAAATGGTATCTATCAGTTTTCCTGTACTCTTTGGATGAGACACAAACTACAAGTCTTGGCCCACACTCAGGGGGAGGGGATCACCCAAAGGCTTGAGTAGGTGGAGGCAGGGATCATCGGAGGGCATTTTTATTTTACTTTATCTTTCAGCTTTATGACAGCATCATTAACACAGAAAATTGTAAGATACTTAAGGTATATGTGGTGATGATTTGATCTATGTATACATTGTGTGGAGGCCATTTTGTAGCCTGTCTGCCACAGGCACACACCCTAGTGTGTATTTGAAGTGGTTACATATTCTGTTGTCAGTCCATGTAGTAACTACGAAAGCTTAATTTCTTATTCTTTGGTGACAAATAAATGTTAATAGAAGTCTAAAATTTTTCTCCCATTACCTCAGTGGGTGGTTTTTACAGCCCGCTGCCTTAGAATGAGCGTGTGGTAGCTTGTTTGCTTTATGGTTTGGTTGTCTACACACTCGTTCAGCTCCTCTTGCAGACGGGTTTCATTGCCTGTTAGCAGAGAAGGCCCTGGGGCAAGGCGGGTCTCTTCCTGAGATTGAGGTACATGGGAAAGGGATTGAGTCTGATTGGACTTGGAACTCCCCAGTGCTTGGCCCAATGCCTGTCTGGCGCAGGCAGAGCGGGTGCTCGGTTGATGTTGGGTGGTTGGAGGTGACCATTTGTAAGATTACGACGAGAGGGGGATGTGGGCTTTCATCAGAGGTGTCTTGGCTCACAGAGCCCTCATTTACTCTCGCGCTCAGCATCTACTTGAGGCTATTCTGTGGCCTCCATGGCCAGGTACTGGAGACCTAGGAAGTCAAATACAGTCTGCCTCGGGGAGCCTTGGTCCGTGGGTAACACAGCTAAACCGATAATAAACAGACTGTGTGTTTTAAGACGTGCCTGACCCAAATTGTGAATTGATGGTGGGAGCACAGAGGCAGAGACTCATTTGGCTTGAGGGAAGGCTTCACAGAATAGGTCTTATTTGAGCTGGACCCAAAGGTTGGGCAGAAGCAATCAGTTACCTGTTTTTCTGAAGAGATTAGTCAGCTTCTCACGGCATTTAGGAAGGTGAAGTCATAGGTTGTTCATTGGGACACAGTGATGTGACGTGGGCTCCCATCCCTGGGAACAAGAAAATCTGAGCCCAGCTGAAGGACAGAGATCGAGCCCGCAGTGGCAACAGTTGCCTGGGTCCCTCTTGGCCCAAAATACCTGACATCGACGTGGTGAGGGGCTCTTTCAGCCTGCTCCTGTGTTAGGACTCGAGTTCCTTCCTTGCATTTTGTTATGAAGGCTCCAGGCCAACGTCCCAGGTGCTCCAAACCTTCAGAGAGTCAGAAGCTGGCGTTTGAGAAAAGCCTGGCCCTCTGGGTCTTTGCAGACCTCCCATCCTGATTTATATAGATTTGACATCTTTGGGCTTTGCTCAGATCTATAAACTTGGGCATCAGTGTCTCCGTTGGGGTGTCAAGTCGCCAAATGAGATAGTGATGAAGAGTTTCTTTGGAGCTTCCATGGCAGAAGCATCAATCGCCTTGCCAACGAGAGGGCTGTTCAGAGCCCCAGGCTCTGTGGATTTATGAGCTGCCTGCGCCTTCTCCTGTAATCTCTAGACTCCCAGCTTTCACTGAAAAAGAATGGCTTCTAATCTCACAGATAACCTTCCTCATGTAAATCTGCACGTTGGAGGGCTTAGCCTGGCATGGATTACTGGGAGAACATTCATCCCTTCTCTCCCTGGAAACTCAGGATCATAGAGGAGGCTCCAATGACTTGTGATCAGGGAAGCCACCTCAACATAAATCATGGAGCTATTATAGAGAATATCTGGCTTGCTTCTTCCTTCCTTTCCTTCCTTTTTTAAGAATTAACTTATCACCTGAGGGCCAGTGCCATTTCTTCTCCAAGCCAAGACCCTAGGGAAGCCTAGAACTGTACCTTGGGAGTCTTACTTCAGCTTGTGGAATGGAGTATCTGAAAGATGGCATTCATATTGGGGCTGTCTTCCCAGGAGCGGTGACAAGTGGGTCTGTCTGGAGGAGGGTGGCCAGCAGGCAATTACACTGCAGTGTGATAGGGTTTTAATAAGAGATGAGCAAAGGGCTTTAGGAGATTCCTTTGTAATTAAAAAACCCTCCTGTTTCGAAGCACAGGGTTTATGTGCAATTATCCTTTCACTCACTCATGTTCAGAGTGTTCATTTTATAAGCCAAAGCTACAAACCCTTTTACTGTGTTTATACACATCAATTCTTTTATTCTGCAATCAGTTTTAACTCGGTGCTGTAATCCTCTTTAACAAAGCGTCCAGACTGTATGACTTTCCACCATGGCTAATGCTGTTTTCCACCAGCCCCTTCTTGTCCACATCATGTCTGAGATGTCCCTGCCCAGAGAACCCAGTTTCAGTTTCTGTGCTGTTCCGTCAGTTTTCTTCCTGGTTCTCTTGGAAATCGATTGGAAGAACCTGGGTTGGAGAGTAGGTCAGCGCGGTAACTTTTTTTTTTTTAACGATTTTATTTATTTATTTATTTATTTGACAGAGAGAGAGATCGTAAGTAGGCAGAGAGGCAGGCAGAGAGGGGAAGCAGGCTCCCTGCTGAGCAGAGAGTCCGAGGCGGGGCTCCATCCAGGAACCCTGGGATCATGACCTGAGCTGAAGGCTGAGGCTTTAACCCACTGAGCCACCCAGGTGTCCCCCCCCCTTTTAAAAGATTTTATTTATTTGAGAGAGAGAGAGAGCACAAGGAGGGGGAGAGGCAGAGAGAGAGGGAGAATCAGGCTCCCCACTGAGCGCTGAGCACAGAGCCCAATGTGGGACTCGATCCTAGGATGCTGGGATCATGACCTTAGCCAAAGGCAGATGCTTAACGGACTGAGCCACCTAGGCGCCCAACACAGTGACTTTTTATTCTTGCTTAAACTTATTTAGTGCAGAATTTTCACACACAGACAAAAGTAGAGTGAATAGTATAATGAATCTCCATGTACCCATTGCTTACTTTGCACAGTTGTCAACTCATGGCCAAGTTTCTCATCCCTCCACCCATCTATTCCCTCATATTATTTTGAAGCACATGTAAGACATCCTATTATTTGATCCATAAATATCTAAATCCTGGTTCTATAAAAGACACTTTTTAAAACATAACTGTAATACCATGGTCACATCTAAAAAAAATTATATCTCCTTAATACAGGCATACCTTGTTTATTGAGCCTTACTTATTGTGCTTCACAGATCCTGTGTTTTTTTACAAATTGAAAGTCTGGGGAAGCCCTGTGTTGAGCCAAGTCTATCAGCACCATTTTCCCAAAAGCCATTGCTTACTTTGTGTCTCTGTCACATTTTGGTAATTCTTGCAATATTTTAAACTTTTTCATTATTAATATGTTTGTTATGGTGATGTGTGATCACTGGTCTTTGGTGTGACTATCGTAATTATTTTGGGGCACTATAATCTGCACCCATATAAGATGGTAAACTTATTCAATAAAGGTTATGTGTGTTCTGAATGCTCCACTGACCAACCATTCCCCTATCTCTCTCCCTCTCCTTGGGCTTCCCTATTAAAAACATCGTAATATTGAAAATAGGCCGATTAATAGCCCAATAATGACCTCTGAGTGGTCAAATAAAAAGAGTCACACATCTCTCACTTTAAATCAAAAGCTAGAAATGACTAAGCTTAGTGAGGAAGGCATGTGGAAAGCCAAGATAGACTGAAAGCCAGGCCTCTTGCACCAAACAGCCAAGTTGTGAAAGTGAAGGAAGCGTTCCTGAAGGAAATGTAGAGCGCTACTCCAGCGAACACACGGATGATCAAGTAGAACAGCCTCACGTCTGACGTGGAGAAAGCGTGATTGGTCTGGAGAGACGAGCAAACCAACCACAACATTCCCTTAAGCCACGCCTGACCCAGAGCAAGGCCCCAGCTCTCCTCCATTCCGTGAAGGCTGAAAGGTGAGGAAGCAGCAGACGTGGGTTCTTGAGGTTTAGGGAAAGGAGCCGCCTGCATCACGTAGAAGCGCAGGGGGAAGCAGCCAGCGCCGGTGTAGACGCCGCGGCAGGCGACCCGGGAGCTCCGGCTCGGATCATTCGGGCAGGTGGCTACACCACACAACAGCTTGTCAGTGTAGACGAACAGCCTTCTGCCGGAAGAAGAGGCCGTGGGAGACTTCCTCAGCTGGACAGGAGGAGTCAGGGAGGCTTCAGGGCCTCAGAGGCCAGGCCGACTCTCTCGGGAGGGGCTCGTGCAGCTCGCGCCTTTACGTGAAAGCCGGTGCTTGTTCACCATTCGCAAACCCCAGGACCCTCGAGAATTACGCTGATCTACACTTTCTGTGCTCTGTAAACGGGACAACAAGGCCTGGATGACAGCACGTTGGTTTAGAACATAATTTACTGAGTATTTTAAGCCCCCTGTTGAGACCTCTCAAAACGTCACTGCTCACCGACAGTGCACCTGTCACCCGAGAGCCCTGATGGAGGGGACGACACGAGTGTTTGCCTCTGACAGCATCCGCTCTGCAGCCCGTGGGTCAGGGAGTCGTTTTGACCTTCAGGACCTGTTATTTAAGAAATACATTTCATAAGGCTCTCGCTGCTGTAGTGATTCCTCTGGTGGATCTGGAAAGGATTCGCCGTTCTAGAAGAACATCTGTGATTCGTGGCAAGAGGTCAAAATATCATCCTTAACGGGAGTTCGGAAAAAGTTGGTTCCAACCCTCGAGGGTGACCTCGAGGGGTTCAGGACTTCAGGGGAGGAGATGACTGCGGCCGGGGGGCGGGGTGGGGGGGGGCAAGATACCCGGAAGTGGGGCCTGCAGGGGGGCCAGCGGGGCCGCTGTCTCCGGGTAGAACTCGGGGGTGAGGAGCTGTTCTTACTGATGGACAAAGAAGGTGGTGTCTTGAGACGGAATCTACTCCCAGTGAAGACACCGTGAAGGTGGTTGGAATGACAGCAGAGGATTTGCAACATCACAGAAACTGAGTTGATAAAGCAGCAGCAGGGTCTGAGAGGACTGACTCCAATTTCGAAAGAAGTTCTCCTGTGGGTAAAATGCTCTCAAACAGCATCACGAGCTACAGAGCAATTGTTTGTTAAAACAATCAATCCATGTGGCAAACCTCATTGCCGACTTATCAGAAATTGCTGCAGTTACGCCAGCCTTCAGCTCCCGCCACCCTGATCAGTCGGCAGCCATCGACATTGAGGCAAGACCCTCCCCCAGTAAAAAGATTACGACTTGCTGGAAGCTTATATGATGCTTAACATTTTTTTTAGCAATAAAGTATTTTTCCACTAAAGTATGTACATCTTGGGACGCCTGGGTGGCTTGGTCAGTTAAGCATCTGCCTTCGGCTCAGGTCATGATCCCAGGGTCCTGGGATGGGGTCCCACATTGGGCTCCCTGCTCAGCAGGAGCCTGCTTCTCCCTCTGCGCTTCCACCACCCACCCCATTCATGCTCTGTCTGACTCTCTGACAAATTAAAATCTTGTAAAAAAAAAATATGTACATTTTTTTAGACAGAATGCTATTGCACACTTAGTAGACTATAGTGTAGCGTGCACATAACTTTTATATGCCCTGGCAAGCCAAAAAGTTCATTCAATTCACTTTGTTGTGGTATCCACTTTATTGCCGTGGTCTGGAAGGTCTCCACCATCTCTCTGAGGCATCATATATACTTGAGTGTTTGAATTTCATCTTGCAGTTTGTTGATGTCTCTCTTAAATGTTTTTTAAATGATAGATTCCCACTCCATTCCCCCCTCTCTTTCCCTTTACTATGTATTTGTTGAAGAATTGTTTATCCTACAGCTTTTCCCTGTCTGGATTTTGCTGATAGTATTTCTGTGGTGGTGTTTATCATGTTGCTTTGCCTTTGTTTTTTGTAAACTGGTGGTGGTATCCAAAGGTTTGGTCAGATTCAGCACTGGTCGGTCAGTTGGTTGGTGTTGGCAAGACTACCTGATATGTGGTGGTAAATGCTTTCAGCCATAAACTCATACTGTGTAATTATCTCTTACTTTTTGATATTAAAAGTAATTAAGCAATGCCTACATCTGTTAAATCATTAGGGTTTTCAAAATGGTGATATTTCAATTTTATCTTTGCTTCTTTGCTTATTAATTAGAATACTTCCTTCATAAAAACTTGTATTTATTTACTATTTGGCTCTCCAGTGATGTGGTTCCTGCAGAAAAGCAGGATAAATGATTCTTTTCCCTTTTTTCACCTATTTTGAAAATAGTAGTTGGTTCACTAGCAGTCAGCAACAATGACCAATTATTTTCAGTCCATTGCAAGTATTATGCTTACCAATATTCAAGTTGTCCCTTCTTTGGCTAGTGGGAAGCTCTTCAGATTGGCCCGAGTCCTATTGACATGGCCCTAAGAGTCTCTGATAACTGTCTTATTATCTGTTACAACAAAATTTTCCAGGCTTTTCCAGTCTCATCTTGAACGTGTCCTGTCCCAGATCCAGACTGAGTCATTTCTGGAAGGAATCTTGATTCTGTTCCCTGGGAGAGTCATACCAGGTCACAATCTGGGTGCTAGCGGTGCTCGTTGCCATTGGCCTGGTTGTTATTTACAGGCCTTTTCACTGCTCGGAGTCAGGAAATATATGTGCTGTGTGCTTGATTCCTTTCTTAAAGGAGATACATTGTGAGTTCATACTCATACTTTCAATTCTTATTTAGCACTACAGAGTTCTTTCTAAATTGCTTTTATCTTACATCTGTCTCTCCTTTCTTACCTACTGAGGATCTCCCTTTGCAACAATACGAGCAGTGACAGAATTGGACTATCACATAAGTACCTAATTGTTTTATCCTGGCACTTGCCACAGTCCAACCAACAGCACTCCCATTGATTCCTGGGAACATTGCTTTAAAACCCTTTAAGGTTTTTTGGGTTTTGTGTTTAAGGTTTTTAAGTTCTGGAATTCCCTTTCCTGGCTTGTCTACTTGAAAGCCCACTATTTATTCTTCAGGACCACTTCAGCCTGTCCTTGGGAGATTTTAGATTACGTACTCCTCTGTGCTCTCCTGCGTCAGGGCAATTCTCTTATTCACTGTGACATAGACTGAGAATCCCTAGAGAGTGGAAATCTATTGACCAGTATACCTGCAGCATCCAGCAGGCTTTGGGGAAAGCTTGATTTGGAACAAGTGACAGTTGATAGACACGTCACATGCACACATGCTCGGCTCATTTGCCAGGGGACTTGAGCACTTTTTACTTGTTCATTCATTGAGGGCCTACCCTTGGCTACCAGTTGCTGGGTGACTGGGCTCACCAATGGAGATAGGTCCTTACCCTCCCAGATTTTACTCCTTCCTTCCTTCCTTCCTTCCTTCCTTCCTTCCTTCCTTCCTTCCTTCCTTCCTTCCTTCCTCCCTCCCTCCCTCTTTCTTTCTTTCTCTTTCTTTCTTTTTCCTTTCCTTTCCTTTCCTTTCCTTTCCTTTCCTTTTCTTTTCTTTTTCCTTCCTTCCTTCCTCCCTCCCTCCCTCTTTCTTTCTTTCTTTTTCTTTCTTTCTTTCTTTCCTTTTCTTTTCTTTTTCGTTCGTTCGTTCGTTCCTTCCTTCCTTCCTTCCTACCTTCCTTCCTTCCTCCCTCCTTCCCTCCTTTCCTCCCTCCCTCCCTCCCTTCCTCTTTCTCTCTCTTTCTTTCTTTCTACCTGATTTTCTATCTCTGGCATCAGACAGACTAGAAGGCCCTGCTAAATTACAAAGAGAATCCTAACTTGGGGAACTTTGGATTGGAACACCCCTGATCAGGCTTGGGTGCAGGGCTGCCGCCACGAAGGGGGCTCAGGGCAGGCCTGGGCTGCAGTGGGGCCACCCGACGTGGGGAGCCCGAAGTGGCCAGGAGTCAGGCCGTAGGTGGGAAAGAGGCAGGGGAGCTCTGGCCGAGGTGGCATTAGGGACCGTGGCGCCAAGGGCAGTACCATCTCACTCGCCACCCTCTGGGCTGTCCCCGCGAATCCCCAGCCTCTGTCTTACAGGCTATCTAGTAAAGGTTGGCATCCGGGCAAGGGGAATTTTCTGTCTTCAGTCCCTCCTCTAGTCTTGACATTAATTTGGAACAGACAGCTAGAGAGATGAGAGAAAAAGAGCATGTTCATGAAAATACCGTCTTCAGTGCCTGCCCTGTGGGCTCGTTGGTCCCTACCTTATTTAGCATTTCAGAAGCCCGAGCTAATGTTTACCAGAAGGCCAGGCAGGACAGAAAGTTCTTCCAGTCCAGCAAATCACAGCATTCATGCTTCTTCAACCACTTTTCACAGCTATATATTTTTGTAAATATTTTATTTATTTATTTGACAGAGAAAGAGATCCCAAGTAGGCAGACAGGCAGGCAGGCAGGCAGAGAGAGGGGGAAGCAGGCTCCCCGCTGAGCAGAGAGCCCTATGCGGGGCTCTATCCCAGGACCCTGAGATCATGACCTGAGCCGAAGGCAGAGGTTTTAACCCCCTGAGCCACCCAGGTGCCCCTTTTCACAGCTATATTGTTGACAACATTTCCCCCTTTTAGAGCCGGGACATTGCGGCAGGTAGCCCTGCCGTAGCCCCACCTTCCTAGGTGATCCTGCCCCTGATGGTAGTAGGAGGCCTGGCACATTCTCGTAGGTTGGAGGCCATTTATTAGGAAATGGCCTCTCTGCCACATTTCTTAATCCCCGTCCTGGATTTAACTATATATCTAGCACTTCTTTCCCAATTTTCATCTATTGCAAATCCCCAGCTAGGTGTACCAACAGATGATTCAAATTCATTATGTTCAAGACTGAACCCATCTCCCCCACAGCCAGATGCACCTTATATTTTCCTGTCTCCATGCACGGCGCTACCATCCACGCCTCCCCGCACTGCAGACTGGTTAGATTCTTTAATATACTGTCTCACGGTCCCTCACTGTCACAATTACATAAGTAATATGTTATGTATTTGTTTACCCTGCAGTTTCCACTGCCAGACTGTAACTTTCTTGAGAGTTGGGACCTGGTGCTTTATTCATTACTGTACCCAGTGCCCAACACAGCTGATGCATGAGTCCTTAATCACGATTTGTTGGATTAATTAAGAAATCCACCCGGTCACCCTAGAAACCTCATCATCAATGTAGAATCCCCCTTCTTACCTTCCATATCTTACCTCTCCATACAACTTGTCTGTTCTACCCCTGAAATGTTTCTCGGGTCTGTCCTATTAGTACTATGCCTGATGTCCGTGGTGTTCAGGATCCAATCAGCTCACATTCATACTGTGATCATAACTTGGTGGGTTTCTCTATCTCTTTTCTTTTCCTTCTTCCAGTCCATCCTATGCATAGCCAAAGCACTTTTCAAAAAATTATAAAACTGTGTCACTTAAGAACTTTCTTTTCTTCTTCTCCTTCTCTTTCTCTTCTTCTCCTCCTCCTTCTCCTCCTCTTCCTCCTCCTCCTCCTTCTTCCCCTCCATTTGTCTAAAAGACAAAATCTACACTCCCTGGATTGCCAGGATTGATCCCTAATCTGTCTGTCCTACCTCATATCCTGCCATTGTCCCTGCACAACCTCATGTTTCAACAACCACAAAGACCTCTCTGTTCTCAGATCTTTCTGTGTCCCTCCATATTTACCTTATTCCTCCTCTAGCACCTAACACAGCTGTTAGAGAGAGAAGAAAGAAGAGAGAGAAAGAAGGATGGGTGAAGGTAGCTATGGGATCTGGCAGAGGAAAATCACTATTCCAAAGAAATAGAGGAAAACTTTTTAAAATGTTCTCTCCCCTCCAATAATAAGTCTTCTTGGAGTTGGTGAATCAGAGCTCAAGGCTGTCTGGTATTGAAGCTATACCTCTAAACATAAATAAGTACCCTGCCCTACAGTTTAGGTCCTGTCTGAATGGGGGAGTCTTTTTCTTTTTTTTTTATTGTTACAATTTTTTAGTTATATTAGTCACCATACAGTACATCATTAGTTTTTGATGTAATGTCCCATGATTCATTGTTTGCGTATAACACCCGGTGCTCCGTGCAATCCGTGCCCTCCTGAATACCCATCACCGGGCTCAACCCCGCTCCTAAAACCCTCAGTTTGATTCCCGGAGTCCATAGTCTGTCATGGTTTGTCCCCCTCTCTGATTTACCCCCCCTTCATTTTCCCCTTCCTTCTCCTGATGTACTCCGCGTTATTCCTTATGTTCCACAAATAAGTGAAACCATATGATAATTGTCTTTCTGTGTTTGACTTATTTCACTCAGCCTAATCTCCTCCAGTCCCATCCACGGGGATGCAAATAGTGGGTATTCATCCTTTCTGATGGCTGAGTAATAGTCCATTGTAATAGCCAATGGGGGCCTTTTTCTTAAAAGTGACTCTTTTTTGTTTTTCAGTTCTCTTTTCTGTGTTTTGGAGTGTGGTCCTTTGGGACATGGCGTCTCCTGCAGGGAAGCCGCATGACCAAGCCAGCAGGGAGACTGATGGCGCGGCACCACGCTCCGGCAGCTGTAAGGTGCCACACTGAGGTCTCATCGCCTAATTTGACAAACAGTAATTAAATGTTGTTCAGTCCATGTGTCTTTCAGCTCTTCTTTCTCGCCTGTCCGTTATCGTTGGAACTATGCACCGATTTGGAACAAAATGTAGGGGAGCGTGGTCAGTGTGCCTCCCGTCTGCCTCCCGCTGCCCTGGGACGCCCTAGACACATGAAATGGACCCGTCCTAAGGTCTGATGACTTTCTTCTGGATTGTATACAGATGTTCCCCTGAAGTGATCCTCTTCTCTCCAAATGCTTGCCATCATAAACTGGCCGAACTGGACGAACTTCAGTTTGGATTCCCCGGGAGCCGGAACATTTGTCTGGTGACTTGACACTGGGCAGCCGAACCTGACTGTTGCAAAATAAATACCTCATAGAATGTCTGTCTGCATTTCATGACTTTGACCTCGAGGTCTTCCTTGATGTTTTGTCTGTAGCATGCTGGAAGCTGCTGTGATTCTGGGGTTCTTTAATGAGAGAGCTGTTGGGGTATGGGGATGAAAATGGACATCGGAATTTTTCCTCCTGCAAGTATGGATCAGAGGGTTGAAAAGAACTTGCTCCTTTACAACATATTTCGACACAGATTGTAGAAAAATTTTTTAGGGCACTCTGAATGCCTCTTAAAGGTGGCACGACTCCTGGCTAGAGTGCATTAAAGGGAGAGCCCAGTGACAACTCAAAGATACTTTGTTGTATTTTTTTATCCAAAGTGCATGCTGTCTGGGAGGCTGAGCTTCTGCCAGGTCAGGATTGCTGATCCCCTACTGTTTCTGTTGTCCTCTTCAGGCTGGGAATTTCCAGTATATTTCTGAGACAGCTATAAAGACATATGTGGACTTGAAAGGCTGATGACACCGAAAAAGGAAGAGGCACACAAGTTCAGGCCGCCGTGAGCTTAAGGTCAAGTTGGCAAACCTCCCATCAAGTGCAGGGCATCCTCCCCTCCATTCACTGACTTCACAAATACAGGTTGTGCACCTACTAGGTGCTGGTCAGCACTCGAGGTGGTGGGGCCCAAGCAGCGAACAGACCAGACCAGGTCCCTGATCCCGGGGATCCTACAGTCACACAATGGCTGCTGGGGGCTTGCTGTCCTCAGCCTCTCCAAGGCCGCCATCTCCTAGAACAAGTCCCCGTATGCACATCTCTGCAGCTTTTCCTGCTTGGCCTGAGCTCTACCCTTGGGCCCCTCAGATCTAGTCTGAGCTTTCTTCCCTTTGTTGACTTCAGACGATTGAAAACAGCTGCTCTGCCCTCCCCACCAGCCCGAGTCTTCTCCAGCTAAGTGTTTCTTTTGGCTTCAGGGACTCTCCAGAGAACCTGGTGTCTGTACCCTCCAGATACCCTCTGAGCCGGTCCCCTGCTGCTCTTTCATTAACGATAAACTCCTGCTGCCCAAGGCAGTGATTCTCACACATGTGGACCCTGCGAGTGGCCGGTACCTGCCGTCGGCAACCTCCCCTTCCTATGTCTCACCAAAAGTGGCAGGATTTTTCCCCACTAAAGAATAGAAGAAAAAAAAAAGAATAGAAGGATACTATGAAATAATAAATATATATATTAGCCTCTGCTACAGTTTCTGACAGAGCTGCTAAGCGCCTTACTATTTCCTGCGTGATTGAGTGTCTGACAGAGCTCCCAAATTTCTGAATTTCCTGGGTAGTGGAGCATTTTTTTTTAATGAGGTGACTCTTGGGGGGACTCTGGATGGGGCTGGTCACCAGGATGACTAAGCCATGATTAGAAGCTTGGAACTTTCAATTCCACTCCCCATTCTCTGGAGAGAAATGAGGGGCTGGAAATGGAGGTAATAATCGATCAGGACCATATGATGAAGCCTCCATAAAAATCTCAAAAGAACGGGGTTTGGAGAGCTTTCAGGTTGGTGAATACATCCACCTGCCTGGAGGGTGGTGCATCCCCAACTCCAGGAGAGACAGAAGCTCCTGCACCTGGGACCCTTCCAGACCTCGCCCCATGGATCTCTCCATGGGCTATTCGTTTATATCCTTTAAAACATCCTTTGTAATAAATCAGCAATAGTGAGTAGACCGTCTTCCTGGGTTCTGGGAGCAAATTACCAAGCCCAGGAAGGGAGCCTTGGGATTTTTATATTTGTAGCCAAGTCAGAACTCAGGAGTGACCTGGGGACCCACTACTTGCAATTGACATCTGAAGCAGGGGACTGTGCCCTTAACCCTTTGGGTTCTGCGCCCCCTCGAGGCAGTAAGTGTCAGAATTGCTTGGTGTGAAAGATCCACATATCTGGCCACAGAAGTGTTGTAAGTGTTAAAGAGAAGGAAAGCAGTGAGTTTTTCCCAGGCACATATAAATATCCACGTTTGAGGGGGAATTTAGTTACTACTGAGTACTTGTGTGGTGTGACTGGTAAAGTTTTCCCCCCAAAACGTTTAGAGATTCTTTAATGCATAGGTCAGGATTTAATTTTTAAGTAAGGGTTTTAGACACAACCAGCATCATAAATTAGTACCATCATCTTATAAAAAGAGAGGACATCATAATATCAAATAATCTTGAAGGATATAATGTCAGTACTAAAAACCTGAATAAATTGAGTTTTCTGGAAAGCTGACTACTTTGTTCATTTTTTTCATTCTCACCTACCAAGGACCAGTGAAAATTTCATGAACCAGCCAGCACCGCCTTTTGGGAGCCCCTGCTCTTGGGATCCCCGTGAAGCACTTAGGAATCCTATTTGACTATAAGAGAACCCTTAAAAGCAGTGCTTAAACAAATTAGCACTTGTACTTTTCTCACGGAAATAGAAGTTTAGAGCTAGCCCCGCCCAAGTTAATACAGCTGCTCCATGATGCCATTAAGGATTCTGACTTTTTAAAATTTTTCTTCCGCATGAATTTGCCATCATCTGATCCCAAGATGTGTGCTGTTTTCCAGCAAAGTGTAGGCAATGAAGAATCTAGCTCCAAGCCAGAACCGTAAGTGTGATCTTTCAGGTCTGATCGTGGGCAGTTAGGGACTATGTACCTGAAGGCCTTTACCTCCCGACAGGCCTCCTGAGGGAGTGGCCCACGCACACCAGACAAGGTGCACAGCCTGGCACCGTGCCCTCCGAGGGAAGCTGTGGTCAGGGGCTTTGGCCCCACCTTACCGTCACCCCAGCCTTGTTCTTAGGCAAATCTACATTTCTAGCCCAGCTTCCTTCTTTTGGAGGCCTAATGGAGCTAGGGGTGAGGGCCCTAGCCATGGCCTCTCTCAGGTGCCTTTATTGAGACCAACGTACTGGGGGTCCTTGAAGATGTCTTTTCCACTCTGATCCGGTATTCAGTACTCTTCCACCCGTAGCCCCTCCTCGCTTCCTCCTCCTGCCTCCTGAGCTATGAAATGGCAGGAGATGTTTGTTTAGGGATCGTTCGGCAGTAGGACTGTGCCCACATCTGCACCAACCCACCTGACCCTTATGTAGCACTGTGCCATGGCGAAAAATGGAACCTTAGGGGAGCAGTGTTTTCTCCTATTTAGTATCTTGCTTATTACATCACAGTCACTGATTAAAGACTTGACTAACTTTTCACATTCACTGCTCAGATACCTGGCAGCTCAGCTCTTTCCAGCTCAGTTCTGCTTTTGACAGGCAGGAAGAAGGGGAGGGGCAAAAAAGCGTTGACCAGTTGAATGGACTTGGCTTTTAATGAGCTTTCTCCCAAACCCCATCTAATGCCTTATGCATCTATCTCATTGGTCAGAACTGTATCACATGGTCATCCCTAGCTGCAAGGGAGGCTGGGAAATGCTCTTTAGCTGGGCACACTGCCACCTTGAATGAAACCAGAATGGGTTTTAGATAGATAACTATTATATCTTGGAACCCCTGCTTTTAGAAAAGTTAATGGATGGTGGTTTTTCCATTGTCAGTTTGATTTCACTGGTTGGAATATAAAGATTTAAGGGGCGCCTGTGTGGCTCAGTCATTTAAGCATCTGATTCTTGCTCTCAGCTCAGGTCTTGATCTTACAGTCATGACTTCAAGCCCCTTATGGGCTACACAGTGGGCATGACGCCTACTTTAAAAAAGAAAAAAAAAAGATTTAAGAGAAAAGAGTTCTGGAAAGATGGCAGTGACATTTTTTAATCTCCCCAAATTCCTCCATAAAAATAGAACATCTGGGATAGCAAAACCAAAAACCTGTGGACAACATCTATAACAAACTTGAGTGAGAAGATATGACCACAAAGGCCAAAAGTCAAGCAGGTGGAAACCACTAGCCACTCAAAGACTTACATGCTATCAGCATTTTTGTGGAAAGAAGCAAAGGAAGCAGCTGGGTGTCTGAAAAATCTAAAAATAAGGAAATCCCAAAATAGCCAAGAGGTTCTCCCTAGAAAGTACAGTGAACCAATAGGAGAAAAGCAGCTAGATTTGGGGGCAGTTTTGTACAACTCAGTTTGCAGCTGTTGAGCGCAAGGGGTCCAAAGTAAGGTCTGAAGAAGCTGGACTCTGAAAACCAGCCAAAGTATCATTCCGGGACACCAGAGTAGAAACTTGCAGGGAACAGAATACAGATAGAGTAGGCCAGCGATATTTGGGGCAAAGAAAAGGGAAATCAGATGAAAGTGGGGGAAGGGCACAGAGCCAGAAGATCTCAGAAAGTTTGAAGCCATATATTTGAACACTTCGTGAAGAGAGAAAAAGAAGCTATAGAGTCTCGAATTTCGCAAAGCTATCCTAACTCACCCCTCCTTCCTAAATGTGCAGGAAAACTAATTTCATATAAAAATGAGCAGCAGAAAGGACTGCAATCAAACCTCGTAATGAAGTTATTATAGGAAAAATGAAAAGATGGAGCAGAATAATATCGCTAAGGATCGGAAAACATTCCGGAAAGACATGCCCACAAAACCAGATGAACGCTATAACTTAAGATTTCAAAATAAGCTAAAGTAAATTAAGGAAATAATACAAGTTCCTGCTCAACAGCAACGGTGTAATTCTAACAGCAGTACTGACGCCCCCCCACCCTCCCACCCCCCGCCCCACATCGTGTGTGTGTGCTCAGGGGCTCTAGAAGGAGTAGAGTGTAGAGGGAGTAGCACCTTCCTGATATTTGGATAACTCCCTTCTCTCTCTGCTACTACAATCCCATTCTTTCTCCCCTATGCTCTTTCAGCCCTTTGAATACTTGTTATCAATTCCCTGTGTTCAGTTCCTCTTTGAATTAGATCACAAAGTTTGTTGTCCTGAACACTTTCTGATGCAGTTCCTTCCATTCATTCTTCTGTTCATTTAACAAACATTTATTGACTAACTCCTCCTGCTACAGCATTTTGGAAACAATGATAAACAAGGTAGACAAAGTCTCTGCCCGTGTGCTAGTTAGAATTCAATAAATAAGTCGCTAACAATAAATAATAATAAAACAATAAATAAGTAGTTAACACGACGATTTCAGAGTATGATAAGTGGTTGCTCTAAAAATAAATGTGGCTCAAACAATAAATAATTGTCTCTGTTGTGTAAATTAAGTCAGGAGGAAGGAAGGGCAGGTAGCTAGGATTGGTATGGTTGCTCCAAGTAATCAAGTTTACTTTGAGCTCAGTACTTGATTTTGCCTGGTGTGGGACACATCCAAATTCTATGCAGCTGGATGCAGGAAGGGATTAAGAAGTCGGCAAAGGACGTGGCTAGCTCTCTTTTAAGGGGAGTTTCTGGGAAACTACCATGCAATACTTTGATTATATTTTATTGGCCAGAACTCATCAGTCACCTGGCTCCACCTAGCGGCAAGGGAGACTAGGAAATGTAGCCACATGCCCAGTTAAAAATCCAGGATTCTATTTCTGAGAAGTAGAGAATAAATGCTGGGGTAGACAACTAGTAGTCTAAACAAGGTACTGAGGAACTAAACAAAGTAAACTGACTGCACGTAACCTTGAGTGTGTTTAAGGACACTCATTTAGAATGATTATCATTTTTCTCCACCACCAGATAGAAGGTTTCTTCTTGGCAGAGACTTGATCTACCTTTGTATTCCCAGTTTATTCTGCAGGGCTTCAGACATGATTGATATTAACGTGTTTTTGGAAATGCATATAATCTTAAAGCAACTCAGGAAACCATTATAGCAAATCTTACAGAGCACTATGTGTGATCTCGATTTCTCTCACTAGACTGAGTTTCTCCAGAATCGGTAACTCACTGAATCTCTCTTTCTAGAGTACTGAATGTTGACTGCGGTATGTAACTGGGTATTAAAAGGTGTTAGCAGTATGCCTCCGGGGATCTAACTGAGGGCTAATGCAATCAGAGAAGACTTAAGTGGGATTTGGGTTGGTAAAAATCTTTTTCCTTACTGGCAGGAAATTAAGGATAATCCGTATTTGTAGTAGCATTTATGGTATCTTCGAAACATCACTCGATGCCATCTTTATTTTTATCGTTATTTTCTAGATAAAGAAATAGAGTCTCAGAGAGGATCAAGACATTCCTTTTAGCAAGTGGCAGAGATTGAACTAGGAACCAGATCTTAGGAAACCAAATACACTTTTTTCTTTTTTTTTTAAGATTTTATTTATTTATTTGACAGAGAGAGAGACAGACAGATAGACAGGGAGAGAGGGAACACAAGCAGGGTGAGTGGGAGAGGGAGGGAGAGGGAGAAGCAGCCTTCCCTCAGAGCAGGATTCCAGGACCCTGGGACCATGACCTGAGCCGAAGGCCGACGCTTAAGGGCTGAACCACCCAGAAATCCACAAATTCACTTTTATAGAGATTATTTTCCATTTCAGTAAAATTAGTGAGTACCTCTGTGGAAGGGGCCACAACATTGTTTGATTTCACTTTCAGGCAGTCGATAAAGAAAATTGGGAAAAATAAGCGCTAGCCATTTTGCCGGATCTAACTGTAAAATTCTGATCATGGACACTGTTAACTCTTATTGGCTTTATAAAAGACTACGATTCCCAGCATGCCACAAGGTACCTCTGGGAAAACTTCCACTCCCGGCATGCTGTGCTTTGGAACTCTGAGTCCCAGAATGCAACGCTCCGTCGCGCCCAGAGCGCCATCGAGACTACAGTTCCCAGCATGCAGCGCCGCCCCCAGTTTCTGGGGTCCCGCTGGACCCTGCTTCGGAGAGACCTTTTGGACTCCAGAGGGCGGGTCCTGAAATCCCAGCCCCCTTTGGGGGACATGTCCGGGGGGCACTTCTGGCGCCTTAGGCCTGTCCAGACGAAGCCTCGAAGGGACTGGTTGGGGCCTGGCCCGGTCTTCTCTCAGGCAGGGTTTGAGGCAGCCCCAACAGGGTCCTTCTGGGGCCTTTCTCCCTTTGAACTGCGGTGGCGGGCGGGCGCACTGTCTCCTGCACCCCTCAGAGCCGGGGCCGCCATCACCATGGCCACGGCTGCGAGTCGGCCCTATGCCGGCGGGTCGCGGGACATCTTGTGGCGCGTGAGTGCTGCGCGCACTATGGCGCGCGCTCGGCCCGCAGCTGGAGTCGGGCCTGGCGGGCGGGCGCGCGCTGGGCGGGGGAGGGGCCGGCTCCTGTGTAGTGTGGGGAGCGCGTGGGGAGGGGGCGACCAGAGGGACTGATTACAGGGGTGTGGGGGGTGTGCCGAGCGGAGTCTGGTTGCAGGGTGCGCGGGGCTGGCTAGAGAAAGCTGGTAACTAGTGTGGGCTGGCGGGACGTCCTGAGTGCAGACTTGTCATGGGGTGGGGGAGGAGTCCTGAGTGGAAGCTAGATAGAATGACAGGTGTGACCTGCACGGGAACTGGGGCAGGGATGGTCAAGAGTTTTATGCAAGGATGTTGTACCTCGTAGGGGCAAAATAAATAACTCGCTGATTACGTGGGGGGTAAGGAGTGGGAAAGAATGTCTAGAATTGGAAAGAATGTGGTGTGGTCTCAGCAGAGGCTGTATCCCCAGCTAAAAACTTTTGAGCCCTTAAGTCTTGCCTGTTCTTTACCACCTATATTATCAGTTACTGGTTTCCTATAGATGCACTTCAGAAAATATGACTGCAGTTTTGTTTTGTTTTCTCCTTTTTTCCTTTCCCGTTGCTATTGCCTTCCTTCCTACGCTGATTGTAAACTTTGGCTGTGGGCAGGTGTGGTAGACTGCCTCCTGATTGCCTCCTAATTGTCTGGTGTGTGGGTCTTGCCCACTCTCATCCATCTTCATCATGGGCACCTTGCAAATCCAAGAGTATTTTACCTTCCAAAATGTAAATCCGAGTAAAGTAAAGCCCTTTCATGCTTCAGACGCCTCAGTATCTCTCCTTTACTCACTTATTCAGCAGTGTGTCTTGTATCTCTTAAGTGGTAGGCACTGGTGCTTCACACATGAATACAATGCAGTAATTGCTCCATAACTGCTATAGCTAATAACTGGAAACACAATTACAGTATATAGATGGTCCCTATAAAACGTATACAGGTTTTACATATTTACATATCAATCAATTAAACCTGAAGAAGCAAATACAAGTTGCTGTAAAATACAGTTGTAAAACTATGACAATTCCTCTCCTCCCGCAGAGTGTGATATTTAATGTAGCATCTGACTCTGGACTAAATGCAAGCATCAGTTCACTGATATTATACGATTTGGTAGTTGTATGTAATGTTATTAATAGGAGTAACCATTTGGGCTTATATATAGCTGCACGGGCTATGATCTGGGTGTAAATACTAGTGATTAACGTCCAATATAGGATTTGCATAACTGAAATAACTGAAGTAGTTTGACTTCATGATTGAGGGATTTTGTTTGTTTTATTATAGGTTTTGGGCTGGAGGATAGTTGCGAGTATTGTCTGGTCAGTGCTGCTTCTACCCATCTGTACCACAGTATTTATCATCTTTAGCAGCATTGATTTATTTCATCCTATTCAGTGGCTCTCTGGTAAGTGGTACTCAGTTTGGGGAAATCAAATTTACAGGACCTATTTCTCAACATTAAAGTTGTGTTATGTTTCGAATCATTTGTTTTCAGTCACTGCCCATATTGATGGACATGGCAAAACATTCACCGTGAGGTAACCCTCAGGCATTCCCTTTATAGATCACCTTTTCACTGTTTAAATATAAGATTAGCAAACCTGTCAGAGATCTGTATTATCACATGAGCAAAAAGATTATTAGAAGACCACATAAATGAAAACTTATCTTAAATTTTTTTATGTGTTTGTCTTTTTTGACTGCTTTTTTGACATTTTCTTTTTTAAGGACCAGAACTGTTTCCTTTATCTACTTAAAAATTTGGAGTAGAAAATATGACATTTATCTTTTTGAAAAACCTAAGATTCCTTCAGTTCTGTATTGTGGCTAATAAAAAGATGATAAGAGAGAAAAGGAGGAAGGAGTTAAAGACTAAGAAACATAGAGGTGAACACAAAGACGGGTGAGGAAGAAAAGCTCGGAGCAGATTAAATGTGGAGATGAAAGTAAAATTACTAAATTTATTAAACTTATTAAAATCATGTTAATTAATAATAACCTCCAATTATTGCATGTACTGCGTGCCACGTACCGTACTAAGCATCTTAAGTATATTGTTATCCTTCCTACAACCCTATATAGTAAAGAGGTGTTATCTCTCCTTATAAATGAGGAGGTCGAGACTCAGGTTATAGAAGTCTGTACAGAGACACAGTCAGTGAGTAACCGAACCAAGATATGAACATTGGTCTCTGACTTCAAAGCCTGTGTCTTTCCACTATGCCACACTGGAATTAGAAGTGTTGCCAGAGTAGGTTTTGAACTCTTTAAAGTCTTGCCTAAGGCTAAGAAGCACAAATACTCTTGAAATTCTTTTTATTTCCCTCTCCACAATAATAACAACAAATTTCTTTTGCCTTAGGAAGTGGAAAGTGTATTGTTAATTTCATTTTCAGAAAAAAAAGTGCTAATTTTCAAGGAGTTAGCAGCTTTACCTTGTGGCCTTTGGAGATATTGCTGCTAATGAATCGTAGTAGTGTTAAGTTTCTTGTTGAGACGTTGCAATCATTTCTTGCATGGGACTTACGGGGCAGATAAAATTAAGCCATAAGCCAGCACAGGGATGGCAGGTATTTCTGTAACCACGTTCCCTGAGTCTGGATCCCTCATTGATCTTGGCGGTCTGGTCACAAGCTTGGAATATCCAGTTCTGAAATCTAGAGCCATTACCAATTGTTCAGATTTGGCACTTAAGAAAAAACTTTTTGCCATTTCATGAGCCAGGGTTCTTTAATCCTAATAATAACTTTCTGTCCAGATGAGATTTGATTTATGCCATTTTTCTCATCAAATGTTACTCATCTCTTTCAACTTGTGCTTTACAAAGTCTTTTTAGAGAAATTGTACTCTTCCTTTGCTTATTTCTGGTCACACGAATCAGTTCTTTCATTCTCTTAGCTTGGTATAATGTTGGGGTTTAATTGTGAATCCTTAGTAAATACTCTATTAGTTTTGGCCAATAAATAATACTCCTAAAAGTTACTGATTTCATTAAGTTTTAGTCTATTTAGCAAATGTGTTTCCTTGTTTTTATTTCTCTTATTTATGTTTTTAGGTGTAATATATATATATATATATATGTTTTAAACTTGGCCAGATTTTTAAATGGAATATTGCTTGTTGAACTACTCTAAAATGTGAATATATTAGTGTTTTTATGAGGATATCATGATTTTTTTTAATTCAGCATTTGAATGATTTATGGATTATGCTATTTCCAGAAATGTTACTGTTTTAGCTATAGGAGTAATTGCATTTGTTAAGAAGAGATCTGAAAGATATTATTTACATTGTAAAAAGAAGCCTTGTTGGGATATTACTAAATGTGGTACTTCTCTGTTTCACATGAGGAAAGACATTTGCATATGGTAGTATTTTTCTGATGTTAACATCTGGGTCATCTAAAAGAAATTCTAGTATAATTTTAAAGGACCCAGAGCTTGGTCCAAATAACTCACACTGTAGTTCTTGAGTCGATGTCTTGTAGGACTTGTCAACAGTAAATGAGTAAATTCTTGAAGAAAAGATAACTTTTAAAAGGAAAGTTACAGTTATGGTTTTAACCCTTTTTCTATTGCAATATACTGATCATGACTACATGACTTAATGCACTTACTAATTCATCTCTCTTATGTTTTAGATTCTTTCAGTGATCTATATAGTTCCTATGTAATCTTTTACCTCCTGCTGCTGTCGGCAGTAGTAATAATAATAAGTATTTTTAATGTGGAGTTCTATGCAGGTGAGTTTTCAAATGTTAATCATCTTAAAAATATATGAATTTATATTCTTAATGGCAGGCTCAGTGCATTTTGTATGTGGGTGGGTATAACAGGCTTGTTTTGTGTCAGCCTAAAATGTGTATACAGAATCATCTGCTTTGAATGTTTTAACAAAATTTATTTGAAGGTTAGTTTCTCTCTGTTCAAAAAGTATTTAGAGCTCTCAGGACAGATATTGTATGCTTTCACTTACATTGGAGGTTCCTAGAGTCGTCAGATTCCTAAAGACAGAAAGTAGAATGGTGGTTGCCACAGGCTGGGGGAGGAGGGAATGGGGAGTTGTTTGGGCCCAGAGTCGCAGTTGAGGTGGTGGGAACGTCTTGAGGTGCATGGGGGCGATGGTTACACAGCAGTGTGAGCGTACTTATGCCGCAGAACTACATCCTTAAAATGGTTAAAATGGAAAAAAAAGATGGTCAACATGGCAAACTTTACTTATGTGTGTTTTACCACAATAAAAAAAAATCTAGACCTTTTAATAGTTCACAGCTGCTGTTAAGGCTGTGACTCAACAGATTTATTATAAAAATAACTCCTTTATAGGGTAGGAGATCAGGACCAGATGATTTCTAAGGTCCTTTTCAAATATAAAAGTCTATAATTCTATAGTTTAAAAAAAACCAACTGTATGTTTTGCCTTGGGAGAATCACCTGCTAGATTCCAGAGCTTTTTCTTTTTCTCAGTTTCTCTTTTTGCTTTTTGTGCCTTTTCTGATTCCTATGTCCTTATGGTACAGTAAGAAGAGGCTTCTGACACTTCTCTTTTGACTGTAACATCATCCCTCTTTTTAGCTTTTCAGTAGTTGCTTCTTAGAGCTGGTATAAAATTCCCATCCTACTCTGGATGTTATAACACATACCCTTTTCCTTTGCTTTCCTAATCCCTCACTCCTAGCTGCTGGATCTCTTTTTCTGTTCAAGTCATATACAGATCTCCTTGGCTCATAGCACATGTTCTTTTACATGGTCCCACGTGCCTAGGTCATCTGATGTAGATGCCACACTAGGCTCTCCATCCTGTTGTTCTTAAAGTCTAATCAGACTAAAGTCTGATTAGTCTGATTAGAAGGAATTGGTTAATTCCTTCAACAGGCATTCTATGTGCCGTGCATTGTGTGGGGATAAGAGATAAGTGTTATGGCCCCAGTTATCCTGAAAGGATCACAATTAGTAGGGAGACAGACTAAACATCAAACATATTCAATTACAATACACTGGATAGTATGGGAATGTATAGGAGCACCATTTACCCAGCATGGGAAGCTTCCTGGAGAGGAGATGCTTAAAGGATGAATTGTATTAATTCGAGAAGGAAGGTAATGATCCAGGGAAAAGGATAGCACATAAAAAGGCTTAGAGACACGAGATGCTTTGGTGTGTTCAGAGCATTGTAAGTCAGTTGCACACTCAGTAGTTCTCATGGGCATTTCTTGGGGGGAGGAAGAGGTGATAGCAGCCTCTTTCTCAAAGTGTAAAGCACCTAAGTCCTCTCCCTTCACACGAATTTTCCATCTCTCTACAATCTCTTTACTTGGAATATATTAAAAGAAGGATACGTATATGGGTAGGTCAGGAAACCCTCTACTAGCTGTTTTCAAAGGTCAACATCCCCCCTACCCACACTCGCCTACCCCAATACACTTCCAGAAAAGTTATTTGATTATCAGAGTGGTATTAGAAATTCCTATAGAAACATTTATTTTGATATTCAGTATTGTCATTATTTATGTAGCTGGTGGTTTATTTTTCACAATTGGACTATATATCGACCAGTTCAAATGCTGAAGTAAAAATAACTTGTCAGAGGACAAGCACTATCTTTTAAAAATTATGATTTCTTCTTTAAAAATGGTTAAAATGGAAACCTAAGAGAGTGGCAGATAGACACTATTTGAACTGTCGGGAAATTCTAATTCAAAGGAACTGAAAAATGTTAATCATGCCATCCTTAGGTTTCATCTCTCAGAATCTTTGGTTTTTCTTTTTTGTGTGCATCTTTTTGTGTTCAATCTTTTTCAAAGTCTTTTAACTTCCAATTTTTAACGTAGAATTTTTCTGTACTTTACGTTGACTCTGTGTTTCTTCCTCCCCTTCGGAATATCCGTGCACGTGTGAGAGGGAATAATAGTTGAGGTCCTCTGACTGCGTTCGTTGCCGCCCAGAGCCTAAAGCCATGGTAATGTGCTTCGTTTACAGTTGTGCCTTCCATTCCCTGCTCCAGACTGGCACTGATAGGGAAGATCCTCCACCCGCAGCAGCTCATGCACTCTTTTGTCCATGCTGCAATGGGAATGCTGGTGACTTGGTGCGCTCTGGTCATAACCAAGGGTCAATACCGTTTTCTTGTGGTTCCCTGCACTGGTACTGAGAGGTAATATTAAATATATTTTTTCTATGGAACCTTGTTTAGTTACTAAGCCAAAGGTGACCTGCATAGGTAAATAGTTTATGGGCATTCTTTGCTTTTGAGACTTTAATGGAAGGTGCTTTTATACTGAATATCAAATGTTTTTGATATTTCTGTTTGTTGAATTCAACAGTTTTTTTTTAAAACACTGTCTCTGCAAGGCGCTGTGCTAGGTGCTGTTGGATTTATGAAAGGGATTCATGTATAAACTATAAGGTCCTTGAGAGTTACGAACAGGAGGTGAATTAAGCCATGGATACAAAAGGATGTGATAGGAGAGAGATAGGAATTTATGTGACATGGAATGTAATAAAGTGAGATGTGCACGTAAAACCTGTGGGAGTTCAGGAAGCAGGGAAGATCTCTGGCCTCTTGGAGGAGGTGGCATTTAGGTTGAAGTTTAAGGAAGGATCGTATGGGAAGATTGAAGAAAAAACTTTAAAATAATTACAACTACCTTCTTCAGTAGAGTACTTTTATAATTTTGAAACTGGTACAGTTCTTTGGGCACACACAGGGGAAGGAGGGAGAGAGAGAATCTTAGAGAATCTTGAGCAGGCTTCACACCTGACACAGAGCCATGGGGCTCGATCTCATGACCCTGAGATCATGACCTGAGCCGAAATCAAGAGTTGGTTGCTCAGCTGACTGAGCCACCCAGGTGCCCCATAAGCTGATAACAGTTCTTGAACACATGACATTGATAAAAATTTCAGGTTGATATTCTAACTTTAAAAATCAAAAAAGATTACAGTAGTTATCTTAAGTTCCCTATTTTTTTCTTATCTTTTTTTTCAGATTTTATTTATTTGAGAGAGCTCATGAGTGAGGGATGGTGGGATAGCGGGAGGGGGAGAAGCAGACTCCCCACTGAGCAGAGAGTCCATCTCAGGACTCGATCCCAGGACCCCAGGGTCATGACCTGATGCTGAAGGCAGACACTTAACTGACTGAGCCACCCAGGCGCCCCTATACTACTGAATATTTAATTTCTTTTTGTCCTCAGTTACTATTACAAAAGGCAGGTTTTTTCCTAATGTGATCGGTTTTCGTTAGTGAAAAGGGTCACCGTGAGGGATTGCCCAGTTTTAAGAGACAATTCAGGGAGAAACTCAAAGTGGTGGCCTCTCTAGCAGGTCCGTGACATTCCGTTCTGGTTCCTCTCAGTCTGGATACCGCGGACCCCCCGTAAGCGGCGCTGCTTACTATCGCAGGGGCCATTCTTACCCTTACCAGATTTCCAGAGGAAGAGCTAAAGCCTTAACCTTTAGAGAGGTCAAATTCTCATGCATCAGGGAAAGGGTTGTGTTCATCTTTTGCCCACACTGAACCTGAAATAAGCCATTTTGTTAGAGTTTGGGACATTTCATAAGTGATTAAGTCAAAGTTTGAGCCTAAAGCAGTGATATGTGTCCCTGACTGTCGAATTAATAACCTAACTGTTTCTCTCCAGTTTAAATAGCCCTGCTGCACAGACCTGCTTAAATGAGTATCACCTTTTTTTCCTACTGGCTGGAGCATTTATGGGCTACAGCTATAGTCTCCTGTATTTTATTAACAACATGAACTATCTGCCATTTCCCATCATACAGGTAAGATAGCATTTGGGCGTTACCTTATGTCAGAATTTGGCAGACGAAAAATTGCCTTGATGTATGTATATATAACTGGCCTCATCTGATTAATTCAACATTTGATCAGTAAAACTTAGGACTGCCATTTGGAGAGGAGAGATTTGTCTTCATGAGATCTTAGCATATGTGTGAGAGCTATCACTGCCCTTCCCACTGCCACTCTGAGAATACTGCCTTGGCCCACTCTTTCCCTCCCTGCTAGGTAGTGGCAGTGGCTGTGCCCTAGCAGGGCTGGGGGAGATGATGGTGGCTCTCATGCAGCGTACCTCTGTGCAGCTGTGCACTTCTTTTTGAACCTAAGAACTCATGGGCTTGACGATGTATAAGTAAGTATAGAATGTCGGTTCCTGTATCAAATCTTTTCTAGAACAAGGTATGATGTGTACAAATAAATAAAACAGTTGTGACTGGTTTGAGTAGGACAGTTCAAACTGTCTTTCAGTTAGGTTTTTAAAAATCTAATCTGGTAGAAGCCTTCTGGGCAACTAGAAGCACCTCCTAAGGCGGGAGAAAGGAGGATTTCTCCTATGGTGTCAGGGTTCTCCCCAGGCTGTTCCCACTCTTCCTGACTGTGTTCTTAGTTGCTTCACTCCTATTCTGTGGCAAGCTGAGGACTGGGCCTTAGAGCATAACTCTTAGAACCAGCCCCTTCCCACTAGGACGCAGTCTGGTGGGGAGGAAGCAACGTGTAAACAAATGTGTCGTGAGAGTAAGAGAGTGTGTATGGGCTTCTCCTGGTTTCCGTGAAGTTCCTACCTACCTGCTGCCTCCGTGAGAGCAGTCTGTTGGAAATCCACCGACTGCAGGGAGGTAGTGCTCACAGAAAAGGAGCTGGCCTTACCTCCCTGCAGACCATGAGTGTGTGGAGAAGGAGTCCCAGTTCGAAATTCCTCACATTTTGAGAAGATGAATTAAAAGCGGAGTAGCAGCTTTGCCACTTTACAATTTTCTAAGGAGGAAAACCCCTGAAATTCGGTACAGAAATATCCATGCTAAATCGTTTTTGATCTAAATATAATTAAGAATATAAAGAAGAAAAATTTTAGAGAAAAATGAGATACCCCTAGATACCTTGCTCCTTGCTGAACCTCAGCGAAAAGTGACCATTAGTTTAACATCACAGATATGCAGTAGAGTAAATGTAGGAGCAGGCCAGTGATTGACAATACTAATAAATTGTTCCTACCATGTAATGTCACATTCGTAAATTTGACTACTAAATTTTTTATAATTTCTTTTGATTAAATTTTAGATTTATTCTTGTATCCCAGAAGTTTCTCTTCTGATGGTAATATTTAGCTTTGATTTCAGGTTCAACTTTGGCAGAAGGTTAGCTTCTAACATTTGGTCATTCAGTATTTGGCCAAAATATGTTTGGGGGGCATCTCTTGGAACTATGAGTATATAGTGGTATTCGGTCTGCCCAGCTGGGTGCTCTCTCCAGCCTGGGGATGGTTGATATAGGGGTTTTGTTGGGAGGGTGCAGTAGAATAAGGGAGGTCAGGATTTTGGGAGGAGCAGTTGAAATGATGAATCTTTGTGACTAGGATCATAGTTTCTCATCTGTCACATTTGTAACTACCTTTGTTTGCCCAGCTGGGTAGATTTGCCTCCTGAGAAGATTGAGGGGGAAGTAGGCCACCATACCTTAGCTTTCCAGCATACCAGTGCCTGGTGTACATTGTATGACCTTCCCTTATGTGCTTTAAGTTACTAAGGAAAGCAGGATTGATTGTCAGGAAATTGTAAGCTTGATGTGAGATCAGGCCTATTTCTTCTTCTGAATTTCCATAAAGTGATATGATGGCAATAGCCATTTACTTTTTTCCTTTAATTGGCCAAGCTGACCAGAGAATATTAGACCTTAAAAAAAAATTTTTTTTTTTTTTACAAATAATAACCACCATTATTATTAGCATCATCATCATTATTTTTGGTGCTGTCAGATTACTTCCTAGGAGTATAGCAGTAATATTTTGATTAAAAAATATTCAAATACTATAGATAAAATGAAAATTCCCTTTGGCCATTCTGGGGCCAATCTCGGTCTTTGCCTCAGATATAATTATGACCAGTTTAGTGTATATTCTGCTAGACCCTTTCCTGTACATTTACATAGAGAATACCTCTAATATCATATATCTTGTTGGGTTGAGCTTCCATAAACAGTTTTATATTGTCCCTATTATTCAGTAACTACTGTTTTCATGTGACTATGAAAAATTATATCTTTTCAAAGATCTAATTCTAACCAGTTTACCATTAGCCCGTTAATTTTTCTTTAAGCTAGCCTATAGTTCTAAAACCAATTCCATTTATCAGCTTCTTAATGATAGACTGATAGGGAAAAGCAGAACATTAGCATGGAGTAGGAGACAAAGAAGTGGATGAACATCAAGACAGGGCTTGGCAAGTTCTAGGCCAACAAGACTGAAAGTATTAAATGCAGTAAGATTAATAGAGCCTGGCATGTGGTAAATCCTCAGTAAAGGGTAGTTTCTAGCCAAATCACAGAAGAAACCCAATAGGGAATTGAAAAACACTTTAGCTGGGGAGCAGTAAGAGGGTATATTAGCTGTTCCCTACATATCTACTGGAATGCCTACCTGCTTCCCTTCCCTATCTTTGGATCCTTGTGAATAATGGTTGAGATAAGAGCTTCAGTGGGAATAGTATAGAAACTATACTCTTTTTACGGGAGGGGGGGCAGTGTGTCGAGTGAGAAGGTTAGCATCCAGTGGCTGCATGGAATTGTGCAATTCCATATCTTGGACTTTGAATATATCCAAATAAACCAGGATTCTTGAAGCTGTGTGGTTAGTGACCAAGTATTCATATGGGCTGCTTTTGGTAAGATACTGTAGGAGTTCATGGACATGGTATGAAGATAAAACTTTTACCTGTGTACTGTAATTATTTGCTCTTCTTTAGCTTCTGAATTTCTTTAAAGAAGGATCAGTCATAATAGAAGCATAAAAGGAAGACCAGAATTTGAGAAATTCATCTTTGCGTCATTAAATTTCCTTAGGTTCTTTGCAATAATTTAAAAATATTTTTTGCCATTGGTATTTTAGGGGCAGGAAGGGGAGGGGGGTAATTAATCTTTATTTCACAAGAAGTTTAATTTTATTAGGAAAAAAGCATTTCACATTTTTTCTTAATTGGTATTTCTTAGATTGTTAGAATTGAGGGTACGACTCATTAATGCACTGTTCAGCTGGGTGTCAGCCTTCTTATCGTACAGATAACTGGAGACGTGACTTGCTCAGTGCTGCAGAGAGAAGCCCTAGAACTCAGGTCTCCTGACTCAGTGTAGTGTCTTCTTCTGCCTCCTATTTTTCTTGCAGATAGCATTTAAAAACAGTGTAGAGGCAGTGTGTACATTATATTTAAGATTGCAGTCTCTGAAACTGGCCTGACTGGATTAAAATGTCAGATTTTCCTTTTGCTAGCTGGTAAGTTGGTTCAGTGTGTCTCGGTTTTCTCATTAATAAGATGCGGATAATAATGGAACCTTCTTTATAGAGTTGTGCTTAGAATCGTACCTAGTACATGCTAAGCAACCAAAGAATGTCAGCTGCTGTTGTTCTGATCATCCTGTTTTTTGTACTTATTCCATCTTCGCAGTCCTTAGTATAAATATAGGTCAGTATTGTTAATTTTGTCATTTCTGCTCTCGTATCAATGAGATGTGGCATAATGTAAATATTAAATATTTTGTCATCAGAAATTGTTGATTTTTTTACCTCTGGAATAAACTTTGTCTTTTTATACAATGATTATGTTTTTTATGTGTGGACTGTTTTAGTTATGTGCTTGCTTTAGAATGAAATAGAACCTCTACTTGGATGTGTTATTTGATTCTGTTTTTCTTTTTTTTTTCATAGCAATACAAGTTCTTACGCTTCAGGAGATCTCTGCTCTTGTTAGTTAAGCATAGTTGTGTGGAATCACTGTTCCTGATTAGAAATTTTTGCATCCTGTATTATTTTCTTGGTAAGAATTTCTGCTTTTTGATACAGTGTATATGTTAGCTCATTGCTCAGAAGATGTCAGTTACAAAGTCATTTTTGATTGCATTTGTATGTTTCTTAATTGTAGGTATGCAATTAGTCCAACTGATTCATTGTTTAGATTGTCATAGAGTGTTTATTTAAAGAACAATATTGTTAAAGAAAATTTAGTATATACATCCAATGGGATATAATTCAACCTTAAAAGGAAATCCTGTCACAAGCTACAACATGGTAGGACCTTGAGGACATCATACTAAGTGAAATAAGCCAGTCGCAAAAAGACAACTACTGCATGAGTAGTCAGCATCTTAGAAACCAAGTAGAATTGTGCTGGGCAGGGTCTGTGTGGGGAGGGGAACTGGATAGTTGTTGCTTGGTGGGTAGAGTTTCAGTTTGCAGGACGAAAAAGTTTGGGAGATCTGTTGTCCAAGTTGCCTATAGTGTGTGTACATTTAAGGGTTAAGATGATAAATTCTGTTATGCAGTTTTTACTATAATAAAAAAAGTTCTTTTTTGAAAAAGAAGAAAATATTGTATGTTACTCTATAAACAACCTACTCCTTTTTATAATTTTTTGTGACTTGGTACTAATATACTAGAAATATCCTGCTGCTAAGGGAACCTTACAGAATTTGTTAACATGAATTTTAAATACAGAAATATTTATACTTATGCAATATGATGAGCAGTTCAAGTTGAGTGGAAAACATTAAGCTTAATAGCAACACATAATAACATAAACAAAATTCAATATCCTAAAATACTGTTTTCAGACTACAGGCTTCCCCCACCATCTGAAAGTAGAGAGTTCCTATGAAACCTTCTGTAAGGCAAAATGAGACAAAGTGAAGAAGCAATTAGCTTTAATTTATATGGAATGATTTTTGAGCACCTCCAAACCCCCAAAATAACCTCTCTTAGGCTTCTCTGGTGCCTGTGGGCACATCTTGCTAACGGATGCACAAAACAAATGGAGATAAAGCGGAGATGCTCACAGACACGGTTGAAAGCTTTGGAGGCTTGATACAGAGATGATGTTGAGTGTACTTCCGGGCCAGGAGCGTGGCTGCACCCCCTCACCGTTCAGGATGCCCTGCTTCTGTACAGTAATAGCTCTGGCTTGGGGCAAAACAAGTGCTGAATGCTGTTTTCGCTTTTGTGACTTACTCACAAATTTGGATTTCTTTCAGTTGGTGAAAACGGGTGCTAGCATAGGCCTTTCATAAAAGCGAAGTGACCTAACACAAACTTTGGAAAAGCAGGGGATACTTATATAACTTTCTGCTCCTACTTTTTTCTGTGGAATAATTTACAGAATTGTTCTCACTGGGCATAGGCCATTCTGTTGTCTACTTCGTTCGCTTGTAGTTAATATAACCCATTTTTCTACATAGCTCTTATAATTGTCTTTCTAATGTTAACACTTTGTTGTTTTTTATTAACCTGCTACCGTGACCCCAGATGTTCCCTACATTTGTACATTTGCGCTGACATCGCAGCCGTGTCCGCCTTTCCGCCATCAGCTGTATCTTCTGTAACTCCGTTTGTGTTCCACTCAGATTGCATTTCAAGTGTTACCACTTTTCATTTCTTTGTTGCCCTTTGGTTTTTTTGGCCAATGTTCTCTTTCGGTTATTCATTTTTGTAAAATGTTGTGTGGGTTTTTCAGGGAGACAAAGAGGCAGCACAATTACATGTTTTGCTGTCTGTGCCTGAACGGCTGCATGGCAGATGCTAGTGACCAGTCACCGACAGACTTAGAAAGAAGGGGTGTGATCAGTCACAAATTGTGGTGTGCATCCGTTGTCTACAGACTGCTTTGTATAGTGAAAAGCTAGAAGTACTATATTCGGTTACTCACAGGAAATATACCGTGGTAACTGAAATTTGAATTGTATAGGTGGGAGACTGTTGTGATTTAGCTAAACCACCACTGAAACATGAAATATGTACGTAATCTGACCTGCGCAAAGCAAGGACTTCCTGTATTTAGAAATTATTCTCTTTTCCTGCCCATTCTTTTTTTTTTTTTTTTTTTTTTTTTTAAGATTTACTTATTTATTTTAGAGAGAGTGGCAGTGGTAGGGGGCAAAAGGAGAGAGAGAATCTCAAGCAGCCTCCCTGCTAAGCATAGAACTTCAGACTTGATCTCACAACCCTGGGCTGAGATCATGACCTGAGCTGAAATCAAGAGTCAAACACCTAACTGATGGCGCTTCATAGGCACCCCTCCTGGCCATTCCTAATCAAACCATCTAGCATTCTGACTTAGGTCTTGGTGTCTACTTGTTCATCTCATCAACCTCATATTATAAAGCATGGTTAAGATTTGCTTTATTAACTTTTTGTGTTCATAGCATGGTATTTTTTTCCTCTCAGGCCATATTCCCAAAGCTTGGATTAGCACTGCAATGGACCTTCAGATAGATGAGTAAGTGACAAATGAAAATCATTTTGAACGCTGCTAGTTTCCATCCTTTTTAGGTGTTTGCCACTTTCCAGATGGTGGTGTTCAGATTTAGCCTTTAACTAATTGTGTTCATTTTGGAATATACCTAGTTCACATAATTTAAAATTCCAGTGCCATAAAATAGGGTATACAGTTAAAAAGAATCCTCTTGCTCCAGTCTCTGGTCACCCAGCTCTTCTCCCTGGAAGTCAGCAATGATAATTTGTTCTTTGTCAGGTATAGCTTTTATATTATGGAAAAGTGGACTTCTTGAGTTCATGGACATATCTCTCTTTTGCTTTTCTCCTCAATCATCATTCTCTGCTATGTTGTAGTAGCTGAGCACAGTTCTATGGTATTGTTTTAATTTTGCCTCTAAGGAAGCCAAAATTGAGCCAGGGTCATGGGACCAGCCAAAGGTCACTAAGTGGCAATCGAGTAGTAGCACTTGGGTGTATTGCTCTAGTTATTCCTAGTGTACTTTGCACATAGTTAAAGCTTTAATCTTTACTTGGCAAATAAGTGTAAATTTCTCTAGTAGTATTTGTTCTTTTAATTATTGATTATTCTATGAGATTTTTTTTGTGTGTCATACATGGATTTAACTAATACCATTTTTCAGGAGTGAGGATATTGATATTGGGGGTGCTTAAGATATTATGGTTCTTACATTGTGGATTTCAATTTCTAACTTTAAAAATTCCTAGGTAAGGGACACCTGGGTGGCTCAGTGGGTTAAAGCCTCTGCCTTCAGCTCAGGTCATGATCTCAGGGTCCTGGGATCAAGCCCCTCATCAGGCTCTCTGCTCGGCGGGGAGCCTGCTTCCTCCTCTCTCTCTGCCTGCCTCTCTGTCTACTTGTGATCTCTCTCTCTCTCTCTGTCAAATAAAAAAATAAAATCTTTAAAAAAAAAATTCCTAGGTAAAACTTAGATTTGTCCTCTGCTTAATTGTTAGATATGAAACTAAATGCATGGGTCATTTATTATGTTAGCCCAAATTTTACATTGGGGCAAATGAAAAAAGAAAAATAATAATGATATCTGATTGTAATTTAACATAGTACTTTTTTCTTTCTTTCACTTAAAATATATTTTGTTCATATGGCAGTGTCTAATATACTGTCCTTAATATATGGTGGGCCCTCAATAAATATTTACTTAAAATCTGAAAATAACTTCCTTCTTCCCAGGAAATGTTAAGCACTACGCTGGACATTCCTAACATAAGGTGTTTTAAATTTCATAACAGCCATACGAGGTAAAAAGAGATTATGCCACTATTGTATGGATGAAGAAATTGAGGTGGGTTAGGTCGACCAGCTAACGTAATCACAACCCTGATAAATAGCAGAGCCAACAGTTCTAATCCTGTTTGTAAAATTGCTAGTTATATGATTGTAGGACTATGATGACTTTGCCTATTGATCTATTCAATGTTTTGGTAAAATAGTGAGTGTTCACTTTATTTAGGCTTTTTTTTTTTTTTTTTAAGATTTTATTAGAGAGACAGAGAGCGCATGCGCTGTGTGGGGAGGGGCAGAGAGAGAGACAAGCGGACTCCTGCTGAGCACAGAGCCCCATGGGGCTGATCCCAGGACCCGAAGATCAGGACCCGAGCTGAAATCAGATGCTCAACAGACTGAGCTACCCAGTCACCCCTTTTAGCCTTCTAACAGTTTCTTAAATTATTTTAAAAGTAAAGATTGTAATTTTTAGATAGCCCCCTGTGCTCTTAACTATTGTGGAGCTAATTTTAGGGTGTACAGATAGAGCTGAAATCTGGCCCAGGAGGTGCTAGTCTTGTTGAATGGTTATATATCAAAGTACAAAGTAACAATAGTAAAATTTTACCCAGCCTCTAAGGGTTGGTTTATAGGCTTAACTCATTCTTCCTCCTTAGTAAACGACAGTGAAGATTTGGAACACAAGAAACTGAGCACAGATTTAGGTCTGTTCTTCCTTTAAGGCTCCCTTATGTAGTTCGTAAGAAGGTATGAGGGAGAGAATTTTACAGGGTACAAAAGGAAAGGCGTCTATATTACCGTTATTATTTAGAAATAAGATTTATTTGTTTTTCATTATGAGGCCCCAAGTCTATTAAATACTTAGACTGTATTTTCCCCATTGGATTAAACAGTAATTTCTGCTTTCATAGGCAGTTTCACAGGCCTCTTGACTCTGTGCGTGGCCTCCTGAATCTCTCATTACTCTATCATGTCTGGCTATGTGGTGTCTTTCTTCTGATGACTTGGTATATCTCGTGGATACTCTTCAAAATCTTTGCCACGGAGGTTAGTATTGAGTTTTTTGTTAATGCTTTTGTGTTTTGGAGTGTACAGATTTATTTGTAGCAGAGCACTGAGCACTATGCCCTTGTGCCCAGAGCCATTTTGAGTAAGTTGGGTTTCAGTCTCTTTTCTGAAACTTCATTAGGGGTGTATCATTTGTAACCATAATTTACTGTGTGTGTGTGTGTGTGTGTGTGTGTGTGTGTGTGTGTGTGTGTGTCCGTCTGTCTATGTCTATAAGGAACAGTGTTAATGTTCTTGATTTTTGGCAACTAAACTGAATGAACTACTAGTGGAGCTTAGTTTGCTTTATCTGTAGTGTAATTCTATTCTGAAGGTTTCCGTTTCTCTATTGGGCACATACCAAATGCCTGAATTTTAAATTAGTTTACTATGCTATTGATATAACTACTATTAAAATATTTAATATAAGACAATAAAGTATTTGTTCTTTGAGAGAAAGTTTTAAATTTTGCATTGAAATGATTTTAAATGAATGGGATTTCCATTGTCTTTATCATCCAAGTGTTTGTCTTAAAAAATGAGTGTTTCATTTTACCATCTCTGTAGGTTTGTATCCTTCAGTGGCTTCAGAGAATATTTGTTGCTATATTGGCAGCCAGAGATCTAATAAAATTGGGAGAGCAACATTTTAGAAAGTAGTGTGTTTGGGTATATTTAATTTAAATGCAACCTGTTATTAAAACACTGAAGGTATTAATTTGTTGTATTGTCTCCTGTTGTAATAAGTTACAATTAGTGTTAAGTTACTGAATGTAATAAAGTCAAGGAAATCATCATTTCATAGTCTTTATATTTGGTTATATTTGACAGGCTCATCTGTTCCCTGTTCAGCCACCATTTTCAGAAGAGTCAGATGAATGCCTCCCAAAGGTTTTAAATAGCAATCCTCCCCTCATCATAAAGGTACCTGAACTCTACATTTTGTGTCTTTACACAGTCATCTCTAATTATCTTATGGAATGGACTTAATATGCAGTGTATTTAGGCATGTTTTTTGAGGGCCTAGAGTATTCTAGTACCAATATTGTAAAAAATCAACTACAGGCTACATTGAAAGCTGTTTACTTTTCCAGTTTTCGTTCCAAGTGACTAAAATACAAGAATATATTTCAGTGTATTTGTACAAGCTAAACTAAACTATATTTAGGATAGATAAAAAAAATACTTCCAAGCATGAAATACCATGGTATGCAACTGTGTCTGTTAGCTTTTCACCAACTCCTCATGTTAGCAAAACAAAATACTATTTTTTGTTTTTTTTTGTTTGTTGTCGTAGTTGTTTTTATCATTGAGTCAAGGTATATTTTTACTCATGTAGTATTGTTGGCTGTTAGGATCAAAGGTAGTGCTTGGTAGGTGTAGGTGTACACATACAGTGAACTCTCTTAAAATAGAAATAATGAGGGGCGCCTGGGTGACTCAGTGGGTTAAAGCCTCTGCCTTCGGCTCAGGTCATGATCTCAGGGTCCTGGGATCGAGCCCCGCATCGGGCTCTCTGCTCAGCAGGGAGCCTGCTTCCCCTTCTCTCTCTGCCTGCCTCTCTGCCTGCTTGTGATCTCTCTCTCTTTGTCTAATAAATAAAAATAAAAAAATCTTAAAAAAAAAAGAAATAATGATAATGATCCTAAAATCAATTTTAATGAAAAGAGTTTAAAGAAGCTGTAGTAAGTGTACAAATTAAACTAAGTGAGAATAACTTGTTTTGATTTAAATTGCATTTTGAAATTTTAAAGTAGATCTATATTATGTGTGATCCTGTTAAGAGATCATAGTGCTTAAAAAATAATTTGAAGAAAATGGAACCCAGAGTTTGGAATACACTCTAGAGAAGTTGTAAACTAATAAGAAAATGACCCGCTGAGGTTCTGATTACCTTTAAACATCAAATATGACTAATTTATTAGATAAACAAATATATCAGGTACTCATTGGGTTATTTAGCAAATCTGTCTTCACTTGGTAGATGTCAGTCACTGCTAGTTGCTTAAGGCATAATAGTGAATTAGATGTAGCACAGCCTAATGGAAAAGGCGGATACACAAAATAATGAAAATTGACTGTGGTAAGTGCAGTGGGAACGACTTACTCTGCTTGGAACCAAAACAAGAAGACTTCACAGAAGTGATGGTGTCTTGAATGATGAGTGAAGGGGTTTGCCAGGAAACAAAATGAAGATTTTTAGTAAAAAAGTACAACATATGTTGTGTGTCTGCTGTGTGCCAGGCACTGCCTTTGGATGTGGTAGTAAGTAAGTAAGACGCTGTCCCTGCCTTGCAGTTTAGTGGGTGGAACCAGACGAGACAAGGAAACAGGCAGTTACAATAAATTATGTTAAGTGCCACGGTTGAGAGCTGGGTGAGTATGTGTTTGTGTGAAGGAAGCCTGGGAAGTTCCAGGCGAAAGTGATGTTTTAACTTTCCCACCATGGAAGTGGGAGAAGACACAGAGAGGTCTGTAACTTGAGCCTCCAGTGAGTGGGTCAGCCTACAGAAGGTAAAGGCAGGAAAGTTCTGGGAATCTAGAAAGTGAAAGAGTATTTCCTTCATGAAAAATTTCAACTAATTTCCTCTTACGTATATACTGCTGAGCCCAATTCAAAAATAAGATTTTTATATAGAAGTTAAAAACATTAAATAATGTGGTTTTTTTTTTTCCTTCTTAGTATTTGGCGTTGCAGGACCTGATGTTGCTTTCTCAGTATTCTCCTTCACGAAGACAAGAAGTCTTTAGCCTTAGCCAACCAGGTATTGCTAAAAGTAACCAATACAGACGTGTGTGCAGAAAGTGTTCCACTTAAAATTTTTGGTGAGAGAGATGTGTTTAATACAGTATCACACAGCTGCGAGTCCATTAAATGAAGTATTGACTTAAACCTTATGCAAGTAAGTGTTTCCATTGCTGCGGTTAGAAGTTATATTTCCAGAAAAGTATTTTTAAATTCTTATGTGTTATCTTCTTCAGCATCCTCATTCCCTTAACCTGAAGAAATTATGAGGTAGGTTGACAGTGTTAGAGCAGAAGGGTACAGTTTAAGAATCCTCGAAGTTTTAATGCTCCGAAGGGTCTTGAAAATCAGGTGGTCTGATCCCTAGATGGAAGATCTAAGTCTCAGACAGATTAAGTGGCTTACGTAAAGTATATGTCAGAGATGGAATAAGAAATTTTGTCATTTGACTTCCAAGTACAGAGCTCCTTTCTTCTGCCACGCTACTTTTCCTCCCTTTAAAAAAAAGTAAAAGAGGGGTGCCTGGGTGGCTCAGTTGGTTGGGCGACTGCCTTCGGCTCGGGTCATGACCCCGGAGTCCCGGGATCGAGTCCCATATCGGGCTCCCAGCTCTGTGGGAAGTCTGCTTCTCCCTCTGACCTTCTCCCCTCTTATTCTCTCTCTCTCTCTCAAATAAATAAAATGACATAAAAATTAAAAAAAAAAAAAGTAAAAGAGTACTAGATTTGATGGTGACCCAGGGATGCTCTTGGCAACTCTGAAACACTTCTCCATTGTTATTTGTTACAAACTCCTTGTTCTAACTATGCCAGTGCTCTCCCTTGTTCCTGGATGGAAAACATCTCGGTGCAGGCACCAATGGAGAACAGGGAACCTTGGTAGCTTTTCATCTCTGTAATCAGCTTTTCATTATTTTGCTATACTTGCCAATTTCCACATTATAAAAGAAACCTTCGATAGTTAAATGTTATATGGAAATGAAATTCAGTTACATAAAACTATAAGTAACTGGAGCCACACTCTCCTTTTAGTAGCACGAAAAATCCAGAGCTGATGCTGTGGAAAATTAACCACCAAGTCTTTTCTATCAGACTTAGGTTCACCAAGGAATTCTCTATGCGTTAAATAATTTCACCACATAGTCCAGTAAACTGTAACTGAGTGACATGTTCTCTGCCAGAGAACTTATATTCTAGGGCATATTATTAAAATTTAACTCAGCCATTACATAGTTCCGTAGTGGTTCTGAGTTAATAGCAGTACAAAACATTCTAGGACCTACTGATGGGGTATTTTGTTCGCTTGCAGGTTAAGTTGTATTCCTCTTGAGCTGTAAACGGGGGCCGTGTTTAGGGAGGGATCTAAGTGAGGAAAGAAGGATTGTTTGGCACCCAGGCTGGGGAAACCAGTTTTCAGTGGACCCCTCAGCTATTCTCAACATAGAAAGATTGGTTGGTTGGTTGATTTTTACATGGCAGCTGTAGGCGATAAAGGTCTTAGAAAACGAAAAGATAATCAGAAGTAAGGGAATTTTTACAAGATTGTGGATCACAGTAGTTTAAGTTAAATATTAAAGAATGTAAAGTCTCTAAGTATAAAGTATGATCATTGTCAAATACTGTGTTATGCCCACAGATATAATAACAAATAGGGCTATAATAAATGAAAATGTAAGGAAGCATAGTGGGCCAGACACAATAGTTTTGAGGTCATTGGGGATCATGGGCTGCTTCTCATTAGACATCTGCTTGTATTCATTGTCTTAGTCTTTAGTCTGTTCAGTGGTCCTAAGGAAGTAACCCTGCTCTTTTTCACCGAACCCATGCTCTAGTGTTTGGCTTTATTTTAGCAGCCAATCTAAGAGGTTTCGTTTTGTTTTGTTTTATGCTAAAATAGCAAGCTTTTGCTCATAGACTTTTTGGGAAATTATTTTGCCCAAATATTTATTGAACTCCTGCTGTGTATTAGATGATAGGAGTATAAATAGTAGCTTAGCCAAGGAAAGTGGGCCCTGATGCAAAGTGTCGTGTAGCATTTCTTTTTTTTTGAAAATTTTATTTGTTTATTAGAGAGAGAGAGCACACATGACGGGGAGTGGTGGGAAGTTCAGAGAAGCAGATTCTCCACTGAGCAGGGAGCCTGACTCAGGGCTCCATCCCAGGACCCCAAAATCATGACCTGAGCTGAAGGCAGATACCTAACTGACTAAGCCCCCAGATTCCCCTGCCATGTAGCATTTCTTACTGACTATTCTCCTCACTTTGAGAAGGTGACTATAAGATTATGTACATTTTAAAAGCTGGTATTCGGACCTCCTAGGTGGACATCCCCACAATTGGACAGCCATTTCAAGGGAGTGTTTGAATCTTTTAAATGATATGACTCAGAAACTGGTTCTCTACCAAGAAGCCGCTGCTACAAATGGGAGAATGGTGTCCTCCTACTCTGTAGAACCCAAGAAATCGAATTCACCAGGTAATTCCTATATTACTGTGAGTAGGCAAAGTATGTACATTTTGTTTCCTAAGAAAAATGTTAGTAGTTAATCTATGGATATGTATACATGACTGTTACAGGTTAATTTACGGATATGTATACAAGACTGTGAGGGATGTATTTTTAGGGAACATTGATCTAATACATGGGATATCGTGCTGAACCAAGAAAAAGGCCTGGGCATCATTACAGGTTGGAGAAATTAAGTCTGCTGTGCCGGTGGTGTCAGAAAGGCTAACGAACTGTGGCCTACCCGATAGAAGGCTTTAGCTTCTTCAAGGGCAGAGCCAGGTGAAGCGTTACAGGTCGGATGGGCTGCTGTTCTTGTCGCAGTATCCCAGAGACTGGTAGTTGCTGGACAGTGCCCGAGGAGAGCGCCTGCAGGGACTGAGCCATTTCGCCGTGGGGACATCACATTCATTGTTTTCAGATGGCTTTATAGAATATTGGAAAGATGGAAGCTGAGGGGAAGACGTACTATGGAGGGACTGAGGCTATTTCACCAAATTCCTTATGTAGAAGGGGCCTAGGAATGTAAGACTAACAGGACGTCTTAACATCCACATGCCTTTTGGAGGCAGGCCTTGAATGAAAATGGGCAAACTGGCTGGGGGAGGCCCGTGGTAAACCTGAGAGTGCTGGCCTCACCCGAAGGGGAAGGGGTTAGCTTCAGTCCAGTGTCCCCTGCGGGAGTTTGGACCTGGTGTTCTGTGCCAGCCGCTCAACCACCTGAGCCACCCAGGCGCCCCTTATGGCGGTTTTATTAAGAAGATGGAATACTAATGTAATTTATTTGTCTTTGTGCCTTGTACTGAAGTGGCCGGAAAAATATTCCTTCGTTTTTATACAACAGAATCTATAAATTGGTGGTTATAATTGTTGAAGAAGGTGTTTATAGACCATATGTGTAGATGATTCTCAGCAAATTCATCTCTGGTGTGACTTCTGTTAACTTGAAAAAATTCTGTGGAAAATGGATAAGTGCGCACCCTTTATCGGTACGCTTTCACAGTACAGGTTTGTTTTAGTCAGGTGACAGCTGCAGTAGGGACTTGCGGTCACACTGGGCACATTCCAGTGCAGTAACTGAAGGTGTTGCCGTTTGAAAGTAAAATAGGTTAAGTTCATTCAACACAGCTTAGATTTAGAGAAGCTGACCTTGAAGGTGAAGATATTCTCTGGGGGGCCGCACCAGTCTGACGGGAGAGGGTGCAGAACGCTCCACGAGTGGTCACTGAGCTGCGGCAGTAAAAGCTGGATGCTGAGGATGTAAACCCGAAGGAAACGAGCTCCTGAGCCCTGGGTAGGTGCATGAAACCAAAACCTGAGGTGGAGACACTTTGTTCGGGTGGCCCCTTCAGCACTGGATCTGTTCTTTTACAGAAGAAACTACTTTTCAGACCCCGAAATCCAGCCAGATGCCTCGGCCTTCAGTGCCACCGTTAGTTAAGATGTCACTGTTTTCCTCCAAATTATCTACACCTGATGTTGCCAGTCCCCTCGGAAGCCCGTTTGGCTCTAGTGTGGTGAATCGGATGGCTGGAATTTTTGATGTAAACACCTGCTATGGGTCCCCTCAAAGTTCTCAGCTCATAAGAAGAGGGCCGAGATTGTGGACTTCTGCTTCTGGTAAGGGGACTGTTTTCTACAATTTGAAGTGTCGTAGTTACAGAGACTCAGATATCTTGAGTTTTCACCTTCTTGGTTTTTTGTTGTTTTTGTTTCTTGTTTTCTTATTTAGATCAGCAAATGACTGAATTTTCTAATCCTTCTCCATCTACCTCTGTTAGTGCTGAGGGTAAAGCAGTGAACCAGCCCAGTATGATTTACTCATGGATTCAGAGTAAACGTGAACAGGTAGGATGGTGGTATGGTTATAGGATTTATATTTGCATGTATCATTCAGAGCATCAAGGATTGACTCATGAAGTTGCCAGTATTTGACTGGTTTTGAGCTGTGTAAGTTGCAGTTTCATATGACTTCACCTAATGCGACGCCTTTGCTCTGTGAATTCTTTCATTTAAGAAATATTTACTGAGTTCTTTATATACGCGGAGTGTGGTTTTAGGCCCTGGGAAAACAGCAAACAAAAGCCCCTCACTGTTTCTTTACATTCCAGTGAAGGGAAATAGATGAACAAGCAAATGTATTAAACTGTATCTCTTTCAATATTAAAAAAATTCTATTATTGTAAGACTTATTTTGGGTACCGTTAGAAACAAAGTTGCCAGTGACATGCTATTGATTATAAGAGGCATCCCAATATGTTATATTCAAAATATGAACAACATGTGTTTTAAAAGGGAAGAAACTTGATGTCTTAAGTGCTGTTTAGAAGAATAGAGCAGTTAAGAGAGGTCTCATTGCTTAGGCGACACCTGATTAGAGCCCTGACGTGAAGGCAGGGAACAGCCAAAAGGCAAAGGTCTTCATGTGGGAGCGGGCTTGGTTTGGGAGAGGGATAGCATGGACACTAGTAGGTGACGGGGAAGTCAGAGAGCAGGCACCCAGAGCTCATCAGGCTCATGAGTTATTTTGAAGACTCACATTTTCTCTGAGTGAGACGGAAAGCCACAAGAAGGCTTTGTTCTCGAGAATGACAAGATGTAACCTTACATCTTGAAAGGGCTGCTTTGGCTCTCATGTTGAGATGGGGTTCTTGGAGGGCAGGAGTAGAAGCAGAGCCAGTTGTAAAGCTGTTGAGCTAATCTAGTGGGAGAAGATGGTGTCTGTGACCAGCTCGGTTGTGGTGGGTTGTAAGGTGTGGTCAAGGTCTGGATCTATTTTGAAAGCAGGTGTGATAGGATTTGCTTATGGTCTGGTTGTGACGCAAAAGAGAGTCAATGTTGACTTTCAGGTTTTTGGCCTGAGAATCTTCTGAAATAATATAGTTGCAATTAGCTGATGATTCTGGAAGAGGAGACTTGATAGAAGTGAGGTCAGGAAATCATGATTTGGGTTTATGTCCATTTTGGGATACTTATTAGACAACCAACTGAAAATACCGAGTAAGAACTGAGACATAGATCCAGAGCGTAGGAAAGGTTCTGGGCTAGAAATGGTAATTTGGAAGTCATCGGCATACAGGCAGTATTTAAAGCCATGAAACTCCATGAAAACTCTTTGGGATTGGATACAGAAGAAGAGAGATGCAAGAACAGGACCCTCTAGTGACTACAGGTCTGGGAGGTGAGGAGGAATGGCATAGGGACCAAGTGACTGTGGAGGTGGGAAGAGAGCCGAGAAGAGGAGAAGCGAGTGGTGCCACATGCTGCTGACTGGTAGCCTGAGAGCGGGCTAGGATGAGCTGCTGAGGGCGGGGGAGGGAGTGGAATGTGGAGGGCACTGAGTCCTTGACGAGCTTCTGGGTGGGGCAAATGGGACGAATGCTGATTGGATGGGGCGAGGAGAGATTGGGGGACGAATCGGAGGCCACAAGGAAAGCTGAATCTTTCAAGGAGTTTTGCTATTAGGGGTGCAGAGAAATGGGGTAATAGCTGGAGGGAGTTGAGGGGTCAAGGAAGGGTTTTATTTTTTAAGATGGGAGGAATGACAACATCTTTGCTGATGGAACGATTGATTAATAGAGGGACTATAGGCATTTCACAAAATTTGGGATCCCATTTGCCTTACATGCCATAAATACTGCCATTTCATAAATTCACTTTCAAGTCAGTTGGGGTATATAGCTTTCAGCTTAATGCTAAGAAAATTGTTTCCCATGTAAATGTCAACTAGTAGAAAACCATTTCCTGTCTTAAATTTTTTTTTTTTTGTACGGGAAACACTTTTGGTATTAAGAGGCTAAAGGTCAAGACAGTTGTAGAGAACTGAGTAAGAAAATATCACTGGAACCACTTTGAATTTCTTTTATCATAGAACCCTAATTTGGGGGTTAGCATGTGTACGTGGAAATTCAGTTTAGGTTAGACGATGTATCTTGGTTATCCAACTTAGAGTACAAAGGTATTTACTTACGTGGTTTACTGCAAATACTGTTCTTTCTCTGTAGGGTGTGAAGTGTTTCATTTAATTTAGTGTCAGCAAGAACCTGGGAATGTGTTAACATTCTATTTGAATAGAATCAAAAACGGTAAACGTGTTCATTCTTCCTTTTCTCCAACTCAGGTTAAGAATTTCTTATCAAAACGGGTGCTGATAATGTATTTTTTCAGTAAGGTAAGAATATATAGTGAATATATAGTTAGAGCATTGGGAATGGGGGGAGAGGAAATGAAAGAAGAAATGAAGTACCAGATTGGATTTGACTTCTAAGTATTGAGCTCAATCCTAGCAAGCCAGACGGCTTTGTAGAGCGCTTCCCTGGACCTCTGTGAGTAAGAGCTGCCCTACACACCGAGCTCATCTCTGACTTCCTACGGCCTGACCCCGCCTGACTTCTGAGTCTCCTGGCTGCGGGCAGCTTTGTGCTGATGGGCAACACATCGGTTCTGCCCAAGTCATCCTGCAAAATGATCAAACCCATGGCGGCCCTCCATGGCTCACTGTCTTGCTATAGTCTTTGTGGCCAATTTGGTGTTCAGAGGAGAGATGACTGGATTAAGCTGCAGATGTTAAGCTTGTGTGGGATAAAAAGTTGTAACTCAGGCCACAAACTAAACGACTTTCCAACTTGTGTGTCAGCGGCTCCAGCTGCCACAGGAGAGTAACTGAACTGCAGAAGCTGAAGAAGCCTTCCTTTCTCACTCACTGCAGCTGTTGGATGCTAATCCTTTGATGAGCAAGTCCTTTGCCCATATGTAGGGGAAAGAATTCTTGTTTTGTTTTAGTTATTTTAATCTAACTTCGTTCGTTCTGAAGATATTACAGTGTCAGCTAATATTGTACTCCAAGGGCACTGGTGTGCATCATTCATTTTTATTTCGTGGGGAGAGAGATCTGAGTAGGAGTGACTCTGACAGTATATAGGTACACGGAACAAAGAATCGTGTCAAGGGCTTGAAACTGTTTTCTCACTTTGGTGGCAGAAGATCCACCCACCTGGCAATGACCTTTACCAAAAAGAGTCTACCGTAGGCTCTCCATTAGAGCTTTGCGACAACTATCAGCCCCCTGAGGAAGGTGTCTTGTCTTCCTCCCAAGAGGAAGAGGGGTTGTCTGAAGTTTTACTTGAGAGGATGGGAAGAGAACTCAACCCTTGTGTCTTGTGTATGCCTGTTCCTTCCTCTTAAGTTCCCTCATTTAATTCTTTTTTTTTTTTTTTATAAAGATTTTATTTATTTGTCAGAGAGAGAGAGGGAGAGAGAGCACAAGAAGGCAGAGGCAGAGGAGAAGCAGGCTCCCCACTGAGCAAGGAGCCCGATGTGGGACTCGATCCCAGGACCCTGGGATCATGACCCGAGCCAAAGGCAGCAGCTTAACCAACTGAGCCACCCAGGCGTCCCCCTCATTTAATTCTAACAGCATTCCTGTGAGTCGTCTCTCTGTCCTCATTTTACAGATAAGGAAACCTGAGGCTCAGAGAGGTCAAGTAATTAGCCTAAGGGCACATACCCTGGAAGTGGCCGAGCAGATGCTGAACAAGATCTGCTTTTTCTGTGGAAGTGAATGGCTGCCTTTGATTCTAGTTTTACAAGTGGATCTATTTTATGATAAGGAGTTGTAGATGCTGCTGTTGGTATTGAGAAATGTTAACATGCTGATGTATTTAATAGCCTTCATTGGGTACATCACAAGATCAGCATTTGTTTAAATGGGCCAATTGTTGCTCCCTACTCTTCGACCTTGCTATCTTAAAGGTTGGATGGTGTTTCTTTGGAGTGAGGCTGAGGGTAGACAATTAAGAGAGGTAATTTATATTTAGGCAGTTCTGAGATTAAAGAAAAAAAACATTGTAACCATTCTCTTAGGTGATCTCTATAGTAATCTGAGGGGGGTTGAGTGTGTGTAATTCTTATTTTATTTATTTATTTATTATTTTTTTGTAATTCTTATTTTAAATGAGAAACTGAGACACAGATTTAGATTGGGCAAGGGTCACACAATAAGTTGGCAGAATGCTTTATTGCAATTAAATCATATTGTATAAGGATTTCAGATTTTAATTCTTGAGAGGCAGCTGTGAATTTTTTATTGTTATAGGCTGACTAGTTGATTAGATGAAATAACAGAGTTAATGCCCAGGGGAACTTACTTAAATGTTTCTGTTGTATTTGTAGCACCCAGAGGCCTCTATTCAGGCTGTTTTTTCAGATGCCCAAATGCATATTTGGGCATTAGAAGGTAAGCAATCGCAGTGAACTACAACTCTGATTTTAATTATCAGTTAAATACTGAAGTATCTCCAAAAAGAAATTTACTGAAGTATATCCATCAAATGTCAGGTCTGGATCTTGATCTCAGTCTTTGAATTTTTGATACATTTTTATGTCTTTCAATTTTCTTAGATATTTAAATGTACTTTAATTTGGGCAGAAATTATCCCGTATATAGGTAGAGAAGCTGAGCCTGAGATTCGTGCTTATCTTTTTCTACTTCAAAAAACTGTAATTAATAGAATGTTTTCCAACTGTCAACTTATATTGACATAACATTTTTAACATTTTAATGTATTTAACTTAGCTTCAATATTAAAGCTTAGTTGTTGAATAAGTGTTGTTTTTTTTTCATCTCCTAGATCCTGCCTTCTCAGTGCTTAAAATGATACTTCCTCAGAGTGCCCTTTCCTGACCCGCTGTGAGAAGTGTCCTCACAGCTGTCACTCTTCTTCCCTTATTCTCCTTTGGTTTTGTTCCTACCACTCATCACTACCAAACACGATATTATTTAAAAACAACTTTTCCTGCTAGAATGCCGACTGTCATCTTATTCATGACCCCATGTAGTTGAGCACCTTTTCAGAGCCTGTGCCAATCTTTTGCCCATTTTTCTATTATACTACTGCCTTCCTCTCTTTTAAGTTCTTTATATATTCAGGATATTAATCGTTTCTCAGCAGATGTATTGCAAATAGATGTGCCTGATTTGGATTTCCTTTTAATTTTTTTTTCTTTTCCTCTTGAGGTCTGTCTCACTTAGTAGCAGCATCGTTTACCGAAGACAGGTTTGGAGTTGTCCAGACTACACTGCCAGCTATTCTGAATACCTTGTTGACGCTTCAAGAGGTAAGCAGTGTTTGGGTTTGAGAGAGGTCGTGTGTTTCCCTCCCTCCCAGGTTTTCCGGTCTGTTTCTTATAGCTCGCATTTATTGAGCGACAAAGCATATGTTAGAAGTTAAATATGGTACTGTTCTCACCCTTGGGAAATTAACAGTCTAAGAGAGACCAGGAAGAGAAACTGCTAATTCCTTTGTAAATAATAATTTTGTAGAAACAGAAAAAGGAAATCACTAAACCTCTGGTATTAATCAGATTACTTAGGATATTAGGATTCTGTTCAGTGATATAAATTTGGATCCTTACACAACTTATAGCTACTAAAAGTGACCTTTAGTTAAGTTATCCATGCAGATAAATGTTACCTATTGGCCAGAGGCTCGAGAGGATTGAGCCAGAGGCTCAAGACGGGGAGAGCCTGGCGGATCCCCGTCCCACACTGGTGCACCGTTTGAGAGTAGCAGGTCTTTTTAGTCCTAGATGTAAAGACAGAAGAATAAAACCTGTTTCTTGCCTTTGGACAGGGCTGCCTTTCCTGACTTCATGTTGGGTGCCTCGTCACTGTAGCTGTAAGTCAGACGAGAGATAGGAGTGCTGGGTGCCAGAAGCATCTCGAGGTGGGAGTTGGGCTGCACACTAGGTTTTCCGGAGGAATGGTGTTGAAGCAGGTTTAAAGGAGGACAGTTGGTACATCTTTGGGTCTCGGGAAGCAATGTAAGACTGAGAAGAAAACGTGCTTCGCTGTCCTCTTCTTCAACTTCAATTTATTTTACCTCTTAGAAAGTCTTACCCATCAAGGCCAGTGATTTGTGTTTTTCCCCATTTGAATTCTTTCTGTGCTCACTTTCTCATGTGCCTTTTTTAAGACATGTGTGTACATGTGAATAGTCTTATTATTTGTACTCTTACCCAGCTACCTTTCTCTAATGAAAGATTTTCCTACTATTTCACATACCATCTAACAGTTGTCTTGCCTAAACACTCTATAGGGTTCCCAGGATTTGGGCGTATCTTCAACATTCACAGCAGAATTCATTTTTCATCACACTGGCAGTGTAGTATATAATAAAATAATAACAGAACAGTATTTGTAGTCTATGGAGTGATTTCTTCCCATATTTTCTTTTGTTTTTTTTAGTTAGGAAGATTTATTTTTAAATTCTCTAAATACCAAACTACTGGGTTTTTTTTTTATTTTTTAAATTTTATTAAACTTTTTAAATTCAAGTATAATTAACAGTGTTATTAGTTTAAGGTTTACAATGTAATGATTCAAGAGTTCTATACGTTGCTCAGTGCTCATACAATATGTGTATTCTTAATTCCCTTCACCTGTTTCACCCATTTCTTCACCAACCTCCCTCTGGCAACCACCAGTTTATTCTCTACAGTTAAGAGTCTGTTGGTTTTTTTTTTTTTTTTGTCTCTTTTTTTCTTTGTTTTATTCTTTTTTTAAAAGATATTATTTATTTATTAGAGAGCAGGGGGAGGGGCAGAGGGGCAGGGACAAACAGAGTGGGGAGCCTGATGGCAGAGCTTAATCTTAAGACCTGAGCTGAAGGCAGACGCCTAACCAACCAAGTGCCCCTTGTTTGTTTTGTTTCTTAAATCTAACCTCACTCCTGGCAGAATGGCTAAAATCAAAAACACAAGAAATAACAAGTGGTTAGCGAGAATTTGGAGAAAAAGGAACCCTCGTGCACTATTGGGAATGCAAACTGGTGCAGCCACTGTGGAAAAGAGTATGGAGGTTCCTCAAACCATTAAAAACAGAATTACCGTATAATCCAGTAATTCCACTACTGGGTGTCACTCAAAGAAAAGGAAAACACTAATTTGAAAAGACGTGCATGCCTATGTTTATTGTAGCATTATTTACAACAGCCAAATATGGGAGCAACCCAAATGTCCGTCCGTGGATGAATGGATAAAGAAGATGTGGGGACACACACACACACACACACACACACAGGAATATCACTCAGCCATAAAAAAAGAATGCGATCTTGTCATTTGCAACAACATGAATAGATCTAGAGAGTATTATGCTAAGTGAAATTCAGAGAACGACAAATGCCATACCGTTTTACTCATATCGTTCTTGTTTTGTTTCGTTTTTGATCCTCATACCTTTCTTTGTTAGCAAATCATTTTACTATTGAAATGAAATAACATACATAAAGCAGTTAACTCAGTTTCTGGCACACATTAATCGCAGTCAGTAAATTTAGCTATCAGCATCATCGTCTAATATTTTTATTATTTTGTAGTTGTGGTTCTCGCCAGAGCCCATTTTGCTCCGCAGGAGACTTTGGGCAATGTCTGGAGACATCGTGACGGGCACAGAGAGGGGAGGGCTCGTGGCATCTGTTGTGCGGAGACCACGGGGGCTGCTAAATGGCCCGTAACGTGCAGCGCAGCCGCCACGACCAAGAATCGCCCAGTCCCAAATGTCAGTCATCCTGAGATTGAGAAACTCTGCTCTGCAGTCATGATTTCCATTAAGGAAATTCCATAACAAAGTTGTTCTCCTTACCAGTTGTTTGGGATTCTGGCTTTTGTGGAGTAAACCTTTGTTTTAACTAGGTTATAAGTAGGATCCTTGAAACCAGGCACTTTGAAGGCTCTGTACAGTGGACATTTGTTAATGACACTGACAGATAAATACTCACAAAACAACTGGGGTTTTCTTTTCATTTGATTTGTGCATGTACTACTGCTTATAAATCCAAATGGGCCCGAAGGATAGCCCTTCTTTAGGCTTCTGTAAGGGCTAAGGTAAGGCCTTCTTGGAATTTTTAACTTTTCCTGAAGAGTATATTGTTGAGTGGTATACTGTACTCACCACTCACGCTTTCCATTGTTTTAGATAATTCTTAACTGAGTATTTGAGATCCCAGTTGTGTGATCTGAGTCTTCAGGCCAGGAACCGCGTGTAATGCATAAAATGAGTGCTCAGAGATACTTGTTTAATCTCACAGCTAATTAAGTACTTCAGTTCTGACCATGGGGCACATCATTAAATATTATAAACTGGTGTTTCCTAGATTTAAGTTACTCATGTACGACTTTCATAGTTTTTGCTGTAACTGTTTATTAATCATATATTATTGTCATAATTTTAGTCATATACCACCTGAACTAGTATTTTCTTAGTATTTTAAGTCATTCATTTTTAACTTAAATTTATTTAAAAGGATATTTTATATCACTTTTGTAAAAGGAAAACTAACTGGAGTTGGTACAAGTAGAATATAGGTGTACTATTCCTTATCTCAAACCCTAGGTAATATTTCAAAATTCAGATTTTTTAAATTTTAGAAATATAACACTGTATACATATCATGTATTACACAATACTCCAATTGGCATCTGAGGTAGAATCCCCTTAATCAGACACAGTAATCCTTTTCTCTAGTGAAATATCTGAGTATTCATATTAAGAGAAATAAAGACTGTGAAATAACCTGTGTCAGCTTCGGTCAGGCTTTACTGCCCGGTGGGGTCAGGTCAGCTTTTGCCACCGACAGTCACAGAAGTTTTTGTTTTCAGGGCTTTTTTTTAATTTCATTATTAAAGATAAGACAATTAAAGTGAGAAAGACAATAATCGAAAGCTCTAGCTAGTAGATACTGCAGTTGGCTGAAGTCCCTAAACCTGAAACCTGTTTATCCTTTGTCATAAAAGGAGATTAGTGAGGGTGAAAGATGTATTGTGGACATACTAGCTCCAAACTCAGACTTTTCCTCCCTTATTTAACTCTCCATCCTTAGGGGCTGTTTTTCCTTACTTTTTGCTTTTCTTTTTTGAGCTGTTCTAACTATTTGTAGGAGCTGATATCTTTTATTCTTAGAGGTCTTTTGAAGAACAAAGAGGAGAAACAGTTCAATAAAATGCATTCTTTTGCATTTACCCTTTTAAAATCTAAGCTGCATTTTAGAATCTTAGTGATTTTCCATTTCCAGTATCTTGAAACAGTTTGATCTTTGATCGTCCTAGGAAATTATTTCATCATTACTCATCAGTTATTCCCAATTGTGGTAAAAAGACCAATGAGAAAACAGGAGAATGATGAAATCACATAATATCACATCATCTTTCAAGAAAAGGCTTGTAAGCAACTGGACACGCAGTTTTATAGTCTTTTTTTTTTTTTTTTTAAGCTTTCATTGAATACGGTTGCTAATTCAGAATTTTAAAATTTTTTGTTCCCACTGGCAACGGGAAGACAATGGCCAGTATGTTCAGTAATTATTTAGATAAATCAGAACATGAATGCTAATAGACAGCACTCTGGACAGCTCTGTCAAATCAAAATATAATGTAATACACTTATGTAACCTTACATTTTCTAGGAGTCACATTAAAAAAACAGGTGAGGTTAATTTTAATGATATAATTTATTTAACTCAATAAATCTACTGAGATTTTAATTAATTTAAAATTAATTTTAAATTAATTTTAAAATTTAAAATTTTAATCTAAAGTTAAAATTTTAATTTTATCATGTAATCAATACACAATCACTAATGAGATACTCTACATATTTTTTAACACTTCAAGGTCTGATACGTGTTTTCCACTTACAACATATCTCAGTTGAAAGCTGCCACATTTCAAGTGCTTAGTAGCTACATGTATCTCATGGCTACCATATTGGACAGCACCACTCTAGATTTTAATGGTGATCATATAAGAAGAATTTTAGACTGTTAATCTTCAGATGATAATATTCTAGGTATATTTTCTCAAACTCAAGAATAAATGACAGAACAATGTATTTCTAAGGAGAAAAAGGAAATACTCTCATCCAGTAAGTCATTCAAGAGAGAAGACTTGTCTTACAATATTTTATAATAAGAACTTGTGAATCGTCCTATTTGGTCAAAAGTACATGTGATAGTATCCTTTCATTTTCTATGATATTTTGCACCACAATTGACTTTATATGGTAAATAAGTAGATAAGTGTTGAAGGTATACAAAGGTGCATACAAAAGTAATCGGAAGGAAATAGATGATGTTGAAATGAAAAAAAATCACTGGATTGGTCATTTGAATTTTTCTTTATAAACCTAAGAATGAAAGTGTTTCCCAGTTACAGTGCAAGGAAAATGGCTAGTCTCTCTTCAACAAAATTATGAGCTGTCAAAAGTTTTTAAAAATACCGTGCATTTTGATGGTAATGTTCTTCTGTAGATTTTTTATAAGATGACTTTAAATTGTAAAAAAGGTCTATTGGACCCAGGTGGTAAATGATGATGACTATTTTTCCTTAACTGATGAGGGTTAGTCAGAAAGTTTGCGAGGAAATTGAAAAGGGAGTAACTTTATCCCTTATGATTCAGTGTTATCTAATGTTGCTTAAGTTTGTCACTGAATACCACCTCCCGTACTGCCTAAAATGATCTCAAATATGTCCCAGTCTTAGGAAACACTCTTATAAGTTACTGTTGAAAGAATAAACAATTAGACTTGAACTTGTCATGGCCAACCGAACACACGCATTAAATCTTGCTCCTTCCCCCAAGCTCTGCTAAACTACAGTAAAAAGACTTTTAAAAAGACATAAATCCATAAACAGGAGAGGAGACAACAGCAGCAGAGTCTTCAAAGCTGGAGAGCAGATGCTGAGATAACTAACTTAGCAGATCCCAGGGGCAAATCTGAGCTCAGTAGTGGGACAGGCAGCAGTACCTCCGGAACCAAGGGTGAAGGGACAGGTACCAAAATAAGGATGGCTGAGAGCTGTTTGAAACTCAGATCCCTAGATTCTCTGCTGCTGGTGCTCCTCCCTCCAGCAGTCAAGGTTTATCCTTCAGAGGGGGTAGAACACCGGGGTCTCTGGGCTGGCAGAGTTGTGAATAGATAAAGCAGACACAGTTGTGAGTTCTGTTTGAAAAGCTTAGGGTGTACTCTCCTGAGCACTGGCCCTCCAGACAGGGTACTGGGAAACTCCTCTCTGAAAACTCTGACTAATCGAAGAAGAAAAAGTTGACCGAGTTGGGCACCCACCCTGGAAAAAAACCCCATGTAGATCACCTATTGTGAAGCCTCTTGTCAGTAATCTCTGTGTACTCAGCTTTCGGTCAGCTTTATTTATTTATTTATTTTAACATTTTATTTATTTACTTGACAGAGAGAGATCACAAGTAGGCAAAGAGACAGGCAGAGAGAGAGGGGGAAACAGGCTCCCCGCCGAGCAGAGAGCCCCAGTGCAGGGCTGGATCCCAGGACCCTGAGGTCATTACTTGAGCCGAAGGCAGAGGCTTAACCCACTGAGAACCCAGGCGCCCCTCGATCACCTTTTTAAAAGAGGTCTCACCCTCAGTCAGGAGCCAAGGATCACTAGATTTCTGAGCAAAATCTCTCATGCAGGAGACAGAGACCAAAGAAGCAAAGAAAGGGAAAAAAGAACCAAAAACAAATAACCAAAACAACAAAAATCATCAAAATCCTCAGAAATAGGAGAAGATATTATGTCCTTGAAACAAAACTAGGATGCTAAAATAAGAAGGATCACTCAGATGATATAAAAGAGTTCTTGAAATTAAAAACTTGATGGCAGGGTGCCTGGGTGGTTCAGTCTGTTAAGGTGTCTGCCTTCAGCTCAGGTCATGATCCCAGGGTCCTGGGATTGAGCCCCACATCGGGCTCCCCGCTCAGCATGGAGTCTGCTTCTCTCTCTGCCTCTGCCGCTTGCCCCGTTGTACTCGCTCTCTCCCCCTCTCTTTCTCTCTCTCTCTGTCAAATAAAATCTTAAAAAAAAAGAAAAAAAACCCCAAAACTTGATGGCAGAAATCATTTTAATTCTTTTTAGTTCTTTTGGTGGTACATCCATAAGTGTAAAGAATAGGCTTATACTATTATTTATTGTCACTGTAGATATGATCTTGCTATAGTAGATTAGCCCACTTATACTTTTGTATCTTCAGTTTTCCATTTTCTTAATGTAGTTATAGCATGTAAAAGTTATTTTGTTTACCTCGGACCTTTAAAAGAGATGCTTAAATCTCTTTATCAAGTATAAATAAAGTCAGTTCTCCCCACCTATTCTGGCTTACAGATGCTTTATCATCTAGAAATGAGAAGGAAGATAAGCTACAGCAAGTAACTTTATTTACATAAAGTATAGTTTTGGTCTTGTCTTTCTTTTTGCTGAAATTTATAGTAAAAGTACTCTTAGCGGTCACACACCATAAGCAGAGTAGGAGATCTGTGTTTCAGTTCCCAGCTTTGCACTTTCAAAGCCATTGGAGTATAGCTCCTTTTCGAAGGACGGGCCTGGACTTTTCCATGCTAACTGCTGTCAGGGCTGAGCCTCCACTGTGTTTCTCAGACTGTTCTTTTTTTGTTTTTCCCCTCAAATTGTTCTGTTTGTGATCCAGAATAAATGTCTAGTATGTCTGTATGATGTGTGTTTCTCTATCAATCTATTTGAATTAAAATCTCCGTAATCCTTTGGACCAATATGGCTTCCTCGATACTCTGAACTAGTTTCTTTCTTTCTTGATCTAGGCGGTGGACAAGTACTTCAAGCTTCCCCATGCTTCCAGTAAACCACCTCGGGTTTCCGGAAGCCTCGTGGACACTTCTTATAAAACATTACGATTTGCATTTAGAGCATCACTAAAAACTGCCATCTATCGAATAACTACTACATTTGGTGAACATCTGAAGTAAGTTTACCTGTTTTAATCCATGATAAGAATCGAATTTCAGGAGTTCCCTTGGGAAATAGGTACGAGAATTATAAAGGCTCACATGTTGAACGTGTTCTTTTGGGGCTTTCACGGTTCTTACTGGGAATCAACAGCTTGGATTTAGACTTAATATTTATATTTTAAAATTTAAAAATTTAAAATATAAAAATATTTTAAAGATATTTATAGTTTAAAATTTTATAAATAAAATTTATATTTTAAAATTGGGCCTGTCATATAAACTTTGGGGCCTTCTTTCATACAGACGAAAAAGAGGATATGACAAGATATAAAAGCAGTAAATGTAATTTCATATATATATGTATGTATGTACATTTATATATACACAATTTTTTTTTAAATTACCAAAACATCCTATGAGAGGAAAAAAGGCAAAAAATGGAGTACCTTTTCAAAACGCATATTAAAAATAATTCTGACATTACATCTTGGTCAGCTAAGACTTGGGGTGAGCAGAGTGTTCCATAAACGAGTCCTTGGTGCTTTGTGAATCATGCTGGAAAAACAGTGACAGATCATAACACCTTCAGAAACGGAATTGGAGCGAAAACCACAAATGCCAAACCTGTTTATACTTAGTTTCATTGATGTTTACTGCTTTCTTCTCATGAAACAATCTAGTTAGGCAGGATAAGGGATACAAGTTTACTGTGTTTATCACAATTATAAATGAACTTTAGAAGACATAAGAGATCGCTTTTCCTGTATGCAGAACTATCAATAAATAGTTCAGAGCTTCCTCATACTGCCTGCTTTCAGAAACAGCAGTATATTTCCTTTTACTTCCATAATACACAGCAGAAATAGTAGGTTTTTATGGAACACTCGGTTCTGTGTGGGAATGTAAAGAGCTCGTAAGAGGTTTATTCAGTTGTTTAAAAACAAAATTTTATCGAGTGTCTTCTAGATTTGTGCTCTCCAGTATGATAGCTGCAAATGGCGGTTTAAATTTAAATTAACTAAAAAAGTTCAGTTGGTCAGTCACACTGGCCACATTTTAAGTCCTCAGTAACTACATATGGCTCGTGGCTGCCGTACTGAACAGCTCAGGCCTAAAACACTTTTGTCATTGCAGAAAGTTTATTGGGACAGCACTGTTCTAGACAATACATTTAGCACTTTATCCATGTTATTTTCATTTCCTTAAAGAGCCTGTGAAGTGTAGAGGTTATCATAACTGCACAGATACAGAAACTGAGGCTCAAGGAGGTTAAGAACTTGCCTAATAGCTCGATCTAGTTGGTGTTAGAACATGAACCTGAAATCAGATCTTCCTCCTCTTAAAATGCCACCTTTTCTCCCTGTGCACTGGACTGCCTCTAAGATGTCAGATGGGGCTACTCAGTGGATGTGAAGCATGAAGTATGTGTGTTGATGATCACGCGAGAACAGGGAGAAAGGGCGACACGGAGTTTTAGATACAAAAGGGGGATGGATGACTGATAAGAAAAATTAGGAGAATGAAATTCTGCCTTAGTTTCTTTTCTCTGGGAAGAGCTGTGTTTTAAATTTGATGAGGTCACCAGAGACTATTTTGTACGTCTAGGACAGAAGGGTGTGGTGGGAAAAAAAGATGTGGAGTTAAAACATTTGGATTTATGTCTAGTTACGTCATTAACTGTCTGTGGTTGTGGTCAAGTTACCTAATGATTTAACTTGCCCATGATTATGCAGAACCAGAATTCAGACTCAAATCTTTCTGACCCCAGAGTCTGTCCACGGTGTCTTAACTAGTAGGCTGTGTTGTCTCCCCTAACCTCTGACCTTTTCACCAAGGTCTGTTTACCTCTGTTTACCCCCCTGTGGATAAGGTGCGTCGTCAGGCCTCACTAGCACCCAGAAGGAGTCCCACAGGAAAGTACTTGAAACGGTTCAATTGGAGGCAGCTGCAAGGCTTACGCTAGCAGAGACGTGTATTTGTAAGGCAATCTGGAATGATTCGTAGCGAAATTATTATAAGACTTTTTTGGCACTTTTAAAAGTGGTGACTTTGTGTAGTCTGGAATTTTATCATTTAATGATACATCTTCAACAGCCAGAAAACGAGAATCTTTCACTGTATTCGGTTTTTGCCCAAAAGTTTAAAAGGAAGTTTTATACTAGTTTCGGTATGTATTTGCTCTAATTTAGTCAAGGTGATATGTGTTAGTGGGGGCGAGCGTGGGGAGAGAACTCCGTTTCCCCATCCGAGACATGACTTGTGTTCAAAGGGAAAACTAAATCTAAACCACCAAGCTGTTACCTTTGAAAACGATTAGTGGAGTCTATTGTGTTTTAACCAAACATTTTAGTTTAAAGGATTTTATATTAAAGGCAATTCAAATACTCCACAACTCAAAGATAATGTGGGAATCTGGTTTAAATAAAATAATAAAATCCAGAGAATCTGCTGCCAGGCCCGGAGCTCTGCACAGCAGGTTCCACAGCAGAGCAGGTTCAAATCGATGCTTTCCCTTGTCAGTCTTAATTTGCTTTGGTCTTCTAGAAGGTAGAAGCATGCCGTTACTGAATGCAAGCCCTCCTCCTCATTAGATTAAGGAGGGTTTTCATCCAGCTTTCTCAGAAGTACTAAATAAGTGAAGATTTCTATTTGTTTTTAATTGTTTTGAAAAATATTGACTCTGTGCTCTGTGGTTCACTTAATATGCTTAATGTAAAATAAAGCTTATGCTTTGAATTTATGTTTCATTTAGTGCTGTGCAAGCATCTGCAGAACATCAGAAAAGACTTCAACAGTTCTTGGAGTTCAAAGAATAGCTCAGTAATATAAACTGTGCTCATTACACTGCTGATACAGCTACAGATGGGACAGTAAATGTTCAGCATTCTTGGATCAGAAGAAAATGGACTAATTAGATGCTTCCTTTGTCGTGGTGGTTGCTTTGAAAACTATACTTTAATGGGAGAAATCATGGAAAGAAATTCTCAACAGAATAACCGAAAACTGCCTTTTCTGTACCGATCGCTTTTTGTGTGTGTGGTATAATAAAATCTTTATTCAATTTTACAGAAGCCTCGATGGCAGTAAAAATGTCTCTAGCTTCTATAGCTTAATAATAATAGCTGGAAAAATTTTTAGAATTTACTTTTGTGCTGAGTAGAGCCAGTTCAGAAGGTAAAGTAGGTTGAGTTGATTCAGTCTTCCTCATTGTGCTGAGTTTTACCTCTCTGTACACTTGAAATCCCTGAGCTTTTTAAGAGTAGTTTCTGTTTACTGAAGGATAAAAGTGGTAACAGTGCAGAAAAATTCACAGAAAAATTATTGTTTAAAGGACATATTTTGTTAATCTGGTAGGTTGTGTTTTTCTTTCCAGGGACAAATTAAATTTGCATGATTGTCCAAAAAAGATCTCAATTTACAGATGCTAACTCTATATAAAGGAATATGGAAAAATTCAGTTCTTAAGTTACAAGATTAAACATTCACATTTGGTTTTCGAAAGACGATTGACTGACAACTATGAATTTGTTTTGTATCATGCTAGTGAACAATAAGTATATGGGTATTTTCCCAACTAGTTTTGCTTTCTTTTTCTGGAACAAAACATTAAGTGATTGCAGAGGTTTTCAAGTGAGAGAAGAAGTTTTGCAACAAAAACCAGGAAACTTTCCCTTTTTCCTCTACACCCCCCGCCTCCTACCCTTCATCTTCATTAGATCAAATTATTTGGTGAAGCTCGTTTGGCCTCACAGAGGGAGCAGCCTTTACTGTGTTAACTGGCTAATAAAAATATATTAGGAAAATCTTTACAACCAGAAACAACTTAGTCATCAAATAGCAAAGTAAAACCAAAATGTTGGAGGGCTTACTATACTTGGGAGTATGTTGCATGTCCCAAAAGTGAGCGAGGTAATTTTATAATTTACCAGATCAACTTCTTTGGAGATGAAAGATAGGAAGTCCCACTGGTACGTATTCACTGGACTGGCATTGGGCTGAAATGCTCCTGGTAATTCTTTTCCTATTATCTGTTCTCTCTCCTCGCCCCCAATTTCTTCTTTAAAACCAGCACAGTATTGTATGTGAACCTTTAACGTGGTATGTATGTCTACCATTTGTCTGATGACTTGATGCCTTATATCTTTATTCTTTTTGTTTGTTGCCCCTTCAACTAGCACATGCCAAATTATAAATGAATCCTGCTGGCCTTTAGAGTGTCTTTAGGAGACAATTCCCCAGTTGTGGAGTGTTTGGAGTATTTAGGCTAATTGCTCTTTCTTTCTTTGTTTCTTTCTCTTCTTCCTCCCTCCCTCCCTCCCTCTTTCTTTCTTCCTTTCTTTCCCCCTCTCTCTTTCTCTTTCTTCCTCTCTCATTCTTTCTCTTTCTTGTCATCTGAAGTAGAGTGCTCTTTTTTTGAATATGAACATTGAATTTTGAATGTGTTAGTTCCTTGGAGACGACCAGAAGATTGTGGCTAAGTTGACTGAAAACTGTTGAGTCCGTGTTTTCGAGCCATTGAGCTTTTCCTGTTCCCCTCTGTGTGCCGCCCGTGGCTGAGGCATTTGGGGAGAAAAGGACTCTTAACCTTCTGGTTCTCTTAAAGAAGAATTGTGGTGTGTGACCCATTGGATTCCTGAGAGTGACGATGGGATGATTCCTTTAATATCTGGCTAGGTTTAGCGTTTTGCCATTTCCCATATACTTTGGGAAGAAGTATGTTTGATGAGCAATGGGAGCATTTCTGAGGTTTTCATCCCTATTTTCTCTCAAGGGAATGTGCTGTGTACAAAATACAGGTCACATCATGTCCACCTGGCGGAGCTTTGGAAACTGCCTCCCCAAATCTGGATTGTATTTAGTAGATAAGAGAGTCATTCCTTTTCCCCATTGTGTGTTGATAATCTACACCCATCCGCTGGGTAGGGTGTTGTCAGTCACCTGTTAATTGAAGAGAGCTCCTCCTGTATACAAGGCAGAGCGTCTCAGGAAGGCCAGGAGGAGGGAAACATTTCCCTTGATGAAGTCACATCCTGCCTGTGAGCCCACTGATGCCATAACATTGGCCTGAAAACTAGAGCGTGTTCTCTGAAAGATTTCTCTGACTGTCAGTGCAAAACATGGTTCTGTCAACTCTCAGTGTTTGCTTGACCTTTTATGGAAGGTATAAATTCGCAAAGCATCTTTCCCGAGGAACTGGGAAGCTGTCCTACAATAAACCACATACAGTTGAGTGGCTGTGGGTTAGCCAGTTTGTCACTTGGCCGGATTTGTTCCTTGGTAATTGTTTTGTATATCTTCCTGTAAATACAGTAACCTGTTTATATCCTTTTGTATATCACTGACACTGAATTGGGTAGAAAAATAAATTGACAGTTTTTCTGAATGGGACTGTTAATTAAAATACGTGTATCCTCGAGGTCAATTATTTAATTTCTGGTGTGTGGGGCTGTTTCTTGAACCATTTCGGTTCAGTCTCAGTTGCTTATAAAACTTGAAAAGGTTTAAGTTCTTGAGAAATGGGGAGCTCTTGCCCCCACCTGGACTGATTTGGTGGGTGATCTGTGTTCAGTGAGAACTAAGGAGCGTGAATTCTGAAGGTCTCTTTCTTCCAAATCTAAACAAAGGGTGCAAGTGCTGAAAGCCATCTCTTCGGGCTGGAATAGTGTTTGAGTGGGTCATTTTCCCCCAGGCTAACAGTTATGTCTGTCCGCTTTACTTAAATTAGCCTGGACTTCACCTCAAGGTAGTCGAGGTGCTACACGAAGGCCCTCCACTCCCTCTTGCTCTCCCAGCCCATGGTCCTCTTGTCTTTAAAACCAAAGAGCTTAAAACAAAGATAGCTTTAATTCCACAGTTAACAGTCCAACTATTCTTAGCAAGCTGCTGACCACCATTTTAAAAGAAGCCAATTCTTTGTATGTTAAGGGGACTAAGACAAGGTCAGACAAGCACATGCCCCTTGTAGTTCTCAGTCCTGGTCCTCAGCAACCTTGACATTGCTGTAATGACGATCACGTTGATTCAAAAACAGTCCCGAGTGTCCGTTACCACCCCGCTATTGGAAACAAATTGAACTGCAAACAAGACCATTCTTGGCCTTGAGGAGTTTCTAATCTAATGCGCTGGCTTTTGAAACTTGGAATCAGACACATGAGATTCACAGGAAGTGCCTATTAGAGGCATAGAGTCCGGGCCCCACTGCAGTGCAGGCTCGGCCTCAGGAGGTCTGGACTGGTTCCCAAGAGATGTAGTTTGTGACATTCTAAGCAGTGGTCTGAATCATAGCCGGAGAAGGGTTTACTTTAGATCAGGAGTTAATCAAACTGAGCATGCTGCAGAACCTTTGGAAAGCTCATTAAAACAGATTGCTGGGCCCCACCTCCCGAGTTTCTGATTGAGCAGGTTTGGGATGGGGCCCAAGGGTTTGTAACTCCAGCAAGGGTCAGGTTGGGAGACCGCCCTTAGAGAAGCACGGCTCGAGTGGATTTTCTCTTTCATGTGGGGCTCTCCAATGAGTGTCCGAAGCACATGAACTATCCTTTGCTATAAGGTAGACTTCTTCCATCTGATTTACTCACTGGAAAGCTTGAAGAATATGGTTAGACCCCATAGGTAAGGTTGGAATGCTGAGAAATGGTCAGGTTTCACATACTTACCTTGAAATCGGAGCAGGTGGTAGATCATGAGTCGCCCTGCCATGCCTTTATGTGCTCGTGCTCATGTTCCCTCGCCTGAGTGTCTGTCTTGGCAAGCTTCCCATCCTTCACCATGACCTTAGCCTTTCCAGGGACTCCCACATGGATTTCCCTGTGTTTTTTCAGTGCCTTGTCATCCCTCTTTGGACCTTACCTGATTACAAATCCTTGTCCCCTTGTAGACTATGAACTCACTCTCCTTCCAGGGTTCCGGTCACACTTTCTTAATCTATCAACTGTGTCTTAACTTGTCTTCTCTACTGTAGTGTTTTTTGACTTCTGTGCTTTATTCTGGTTAGTGCCTTCTGATCCATCTTCTTTCTTATTTATTTATTTTTTTTTAAAAGATTTTTATTTATTTATTAGAGAGCGAGAGACTGAGAATGAGAGGGGAGAAGGTCAGAGGGAGCAGACTTCCCGCAGAGCCGGGAGTCCGACATGGGACTCGATCCCGGGACTCCGGGATCACGACCTGAGCCGAAGGCAGTTGCCCAACCAACTGAGCCACCCAGGCGCCCTTCTTTCTTTTTTTTAGATTTATTTATTTTGAGAGCGAGCACAAGCAGGGGGAAGGGCAGAGGGAGAGGGAGAGAAGCAGACTCCCCACCGATCCCAGGACCCTGAAGTCATGACCTGAGCCGGAGGCAGCTGTCTAACTCACTGGGCCTCCCAGGCGCCCCCTGACCACTCATTTTCCTCAACCAAGTCTAATCAGCAGTTAAACTTACCTGGGAACTCATGTAGGCCACAAGTGCCGCTAACAGTAGTTTCCCAATAAATAAGTGAAAATTAGCAGTCCTTTCTAGGGTTCCTTGAATTTTCATTTTTAGCAGATCTTTATAATTCTGAAATCTAGAGGGTTTTTTTTTTTTTTAATTGGTTAAGTTTGGTGACAGGATTTATTTGGCAGCAAAACCTGACCTGGACTGATGTGGGGTTATTTGTAGATTTAATTTATCCCATGTAGTATGGCTATGCTTATAGTCGTAGTATGACTATGAGGTGCTGTCCCAGAGCCCACAAGAGTGCTATGTAATATGCATCATTATTACCTTTCTGACATCTGAAAAGTTCTTTATTCTGAAACATCTAGCCTCAGGAGTTTAAAACAAGCTGTTACAGATGCATTTTTGTAAAACGCTATTTAAAAAAAAATTTTTTTTTTTAAAAACGCTATTAATTCTTCCATTCAGCATTCCATTCAGCATTCACTCATTGCCTACCGTATACCGGACCCCGTGAGAGGCGCTGATTGCTCAGGGTCAGAGACCTTGTCCTCAAAGGGTTCACCGCCCTGTGTGGGAGAAGTAAATGGAGGCCACCCGTGTTCGCAAAGAACTGTATTTCCGCAGTCGATGTGTCTTGCCGTTGCTCTGGTTCACTGAGCAGCTGTTCCGCTCCTAGCCCATTCCAAGCAATAGTTGTTGCTTGCGTTCGTGCCCACCTCCTTTCGGCACTAAATGCAGCATCTCCTTACGTGTCCTGGTGCTAGCCCACTTCATCGCTTGCATTATTTTGCAGGAGCCGTGTGGCTCTGCCTTGCCTCCAACTGCTCCTAGTCTCCCTGCACTCACATATCTTATCAGATACGGTTGAGTGTGCCTGGCAAGTGATCCCAGTGGGTCCCGGTGGTAAAGGTCTGGAAGACCTATGCGATGGCCCTGGCAGAGAAACATTAGAAGGTGGCCTCGCAATCACAAGCCTTTACCCTGAAAGTCTTTTAAAGATATGTTGACTCTTGATTGGCTTATCCTATTTGTCTTTCAACTTATTGGTAACAGTAGTCTATAGTCTTGAAAAAATATAAAACACTAGGGGTGCTGGGTGGCCCAGGTGGTTAAGCGTCTGACTCTTGGTTTTGGCTTGGATTGTGATCTCAGGGTTGTGGGGTCGCCCCGAGTCAGGGGCTTGAGATTCTTCTCCCTCTGCCCTTCCTGCTTATGCTCTCTCTCTCTCTTAAATACATAAATCTTAAATACACACACACACACACACACACACACACACATACCACTCGTCCCTCCCTAATATCGTGACCCTTAGTTGCAAGGACACAATCCCCACCTCAGATTAGCATAAGCGTAAAAAGGGGAGTTGATCCTAAGGGCTCGGGGAAGGTCTTGGTAAGCACAAGTATAGATTTGCTTCTGGTCCCATGAAGAACTGGGAGAGTTTTCAAGATCTCTAAATGGTTCTTCTCTGCTTCTTTCTGCTTCAGTGCTTTATTCTGTGTGCTGGTCTAATGGCCTTCTACCACTCGCTCCAGCTGCCCTCTTGCTCCTGAGTTTATATAACTCATTGGTCATTTCTGAACGCCAATCACATTCCTCATTGAAAGAAATTAGCCCAAATGGATCAAGTATTCAAGGGTCTAATTAGGCTTGGGGGAAAAGGTCACGCAGTGCCAACATAGCTTCTGCAAGCTTGCCTTTGTTGATTAGGAGAGAAAGGAGGGTAGGGGCAGTTTCCAGAGCCTCCCAAGATAGGGGCAAAAATTTGGGCCTACAAAGGCCTACAAAGAGGGAGTTATGTCCCCTTGCTTTGGGTTGGGACCCCAAAAGACTACACCCTAGAGGGAAGGGTGAAAGGAAATAAGAGTGAATAAACTGTACTTGAGTTAGAATTCTCATTAAATTGATTTGCGGTAATCCCTGTTTGCCAGTGTTTCTTGGTTCTGGGAGAAACTATCATAAATCCTCTGTGGAGAAAAACAACATCCTAGGGTTCAATTATTTTTACAAACAAGTTTTCAAATATAGTGTCTGCACACAATTAAAAATAACCACGCATAGGAAGAGACAAGACAATATGAACAAGAACAACAAAAGCAAGAGACAATAGAATAGACCCATAGGGGCTCCAGATTAATTAGAGTTAGGAGACTAATTAAATTAAATTAATTTGTGTATATTGTTTTTATGTTAATTCCAGTGTAGTTTCCTTACAGTGTAATATTAGTCTCAGGTGTACAATTTAGTGATTCAGCACTTCCGTACATCACCCGGTGCTCATCACAAGCACCCTCCTTGATCCTCATCACCTATTTAACCCGTCCTTCTACCCACCTCTCCTCTGAAAACCAGTTTGTTTTCTGTAGTTAAGAGTAGTCTGATTCTTGGTTTCTCTCTCTCTTCTCTCTCTCTTTTTCCTTTGCTCACTTGTTTGTTTCCTGAATTCCACATATGAGTGAAATCAAATGGTAATTGGACTTTCTCTGACTGATGTGTTTCATTTAGCATTATACTCTCCAGCTCCATCATAGGAATAGCAAAACTTCATTCTTTTTTAGGGCTGAATAATATTCCATATATAGATATATATTTTTTCTTTTTTTTTTTAAAGATTTTATTTATTTATTTATTAGGAAAGAGAGAGAGTGAGAGAGAGCAGGTCAGAGTGAGAAGCGGACTCCCCATGGAGCTGGGAGCCCGATGTGGGACTCGATCCCGGGACTCCGGGACCATGACCTGAGCCGAAGGCAGTCACTCAACCAACTGAGCCACCCAGGGGCCCTCCATACATACACACACACACACACACACACACACACACACACACACACACACCATCTTCTTTTCTCATTCATCTATGGATGGACACATGGGCTGCTTCCATAATTTGGCTATTGTAGACAATGCTACTCTAAATGTAGGGGTGAATGTATCCCTTTGAATTGGTGTTCTTGTATTCTTTGGGTAGGTACCCAATAGTGGGATTACAGGATTGTAGGGTAGTTCTATTTTTAACTTTTTTTTTAAAAAAAGATTTTATTTATTTACTTGAGAGAGAGAGTGCAGGAGGTGAGGTGAGAGAGAGAGCGTGCAGAGGGAGAGGGAAAAGCAGACTCCTTGCTGAACAGGGAGCCCGACATGGGACTTGATCCAGGACCCTGGGATCATGACCTGAGCCAAGGGCAGATGCTTAACTGACTGAGCCGCCCAGCTGCCCCCAGGCACCCTATTTTTAACTTTTTGAGGAAGCTTCATACTGTTTTTGACAGCAGCTGTACCAGTTTGCATTCCCACCAATAGTGCACGAGGGTTCCTTTTTCTCCACGTCCTTACCAACACTCGTTGTTTCTTGTGTTTTTGAGCTTTGCCTCTCTGACAGGTGTGAGGGGATGCCTCATTGTGATTTTGATTTGCATTTCCCTTATGATGAGTGATGTCAAACATGCTGTCACAGATGTCTGTTGGCCATCTATGTCTTCTTGGGAGAAATGTCTGTTCATGTCAGAAATTTTCAAAATAATTATGATGAGTTTGTTCAGTAAGATTTAAAAATGAAATTTTAATTGGTTGGAGAACTAGAAACTACTTATATATGTCATAGAAACCACACATGCATACAAAACTATATCTATCTCTATATGAAATTTGAAAAAGCACAGAAATTCTAGAGCAGAAAAATAGAATAACTAAAATTAAGAAGTCAGTAGATAGGCTTACCTGCAGATTAGATATAGCTGGAAAAAATGACTTGAAAGATAGATCAGAAGAAATTATTCAGAATAAAGCAGAAAAGTAAAAAATATTAAAACACAGAAGACAGGTTGATACAATGAGAAACTTTGCAGGTGTAATTGGAGACCTGGAAGGAGAGGGAGAACTAATGGGGCAAAGCAGTTTTAATGATTTAACAGCAGAGAACTTTGTTCCAGCATCAAGCCACAGATTGAAAAAGCTCTATGAACCCTAAGCAGATAAATAAAGAGAATACACACTGAGGTACATCATACTAAAAGTGCTAAAAACCGAAGATAAAGTCTTAAAAGTAGCGGGGTTGGGGTGGGCGGTGAATTGCTTTCAAATGAGCAACAACGGCTAACTTCTCAACAAAAACTACTGCAGACAACGGAGTGCAAATTTTAAAATGCTGAAAGAAATCTACCAACCTAGAATTCCATACCCAGCATTAATCTATAAATATGGTGAAGTAAAAACGAATGAACAAAAGCTGAGAGATTTCAACAGGTCATACTAAAAGAAACCCAGTGGGGTGCCTGAGTGGCTCAGTCAGTTAAGTGTCCAACTCTTGTTTTTGGCTCAGGTTGTAATTTCAGGGTTGCGAGATCAAGCCCTGTGTCGGACTCTGCGTTCGTGGAGAATCTGCTTGAGATTCTCTCCCTCTCCCTCCTCTGCCCTTTCCCCAGCTCATGCGCACTCTCGCTCTTGCTCTATCTTAGACAGATAGATAAATGAAATCTTTAAAAAATATATCCTAAGGTCTTTACGTCGGAAAGAGAGTAAAAGTGTCAGCAGTAGACTTCGGCATATTAAAGGATGTGAATTGTAACTTAAGGATAGCCACTGAAACAATAGTAAAATTTTGAAGTTCAGGCAAGAAAAGCATGGAATACCAATATAAATATACAAATATACATACATATATATGTATACATGCATATATGTGATTATATATTTATTTTATATAAATATAAAAGAAAGTAAATAGGGAAAAAATCTAGAATAGGCAGGAAAAAGAGAATGCGCAGAGTAAGATGTAGATTTAAACCCAGTATGTCAGTAACTGAATTAAATAGGAAATGGACTAAATCAACAAAACAAAGATTATCAAACTAAGTAAAAAACAAAACTCAACTGTTTGCTGCTAACAAGAGCCATATTTAAAACATAAAGATAGATATGGTGAAAATAAAAGGATGGGAAAAGGTAAACATGCAAACACAAAAAAGAAGCTGACCTAGTTGTATTAATTTTTTTTTTAAAGATTTTATTTACTTGCCAGAGAGAGTGTGCACACAAGCGGGGGTGGGGTGGTGGCAGGCAGAGGGAGAAGCGGTCTCCCCACTGAGCAGGGAGCCCGATGCAGGATTCGATCCCAGGACCCTGGGATCATGACCTGAGCTAAAGGCAGATGCTTAACCACTGAGCCACCCTGGCGCCCCAGTTATATTATTTTTGACAAAGTCCACTGTAAGGCAAAAAAAACAGAGATAAAGAGGGGCACTTTAAAATAAAGGATTCAGTTCATGAGAAATACAGTTCTAAATGTTAATGTACCTCATAACAGCCTCAATGTACATTCAACCAAAATTATGGGCAAAGATGAAGAGGCACTTTTTTTTTTCTATCCGTGAAGTTATTTATATTCCAGTTAGCTAACAGACAGTATTAGTTTCGGTGTACAGTATAGTGATTTAATGCTTCCGTACAACAGGTGCTTATAAAAGAAGAGTATTCAAAGGGCTCATAAGAGGAGGTAGGTACTCCGGGCCATTAGTTATGAGGGAAATAAAAATTTAAGCAACACTGGCATCCCACTACACACCCAGCAGAAGGGCTTCCGAAGACTGACAACGACAGGTGTGGGGGATATGGAACAACTAAAATTCCCATAGAATTGTTGGAAAGAGTGAAGAAATGGACAATAACGACTAAAGCGCAACTGAGGCCTACCCTAGCATCTGCCCGTTCCACGCATTGGTATGTGCCCCAGAGAAATTAGTGCACGTCCCCACCAAGGGTCATTTACTAAGGATGCTTGTAGCAGGATTTTGCACAATAGCCCCAGACTGGGGACAATTCAAATGCCCACCAGTGTGGTAGAATGGATAAATGTGCTGTCCTTGGGACGCCTGCCTGGGTGGCTCGGTTGGTTGAGCGGTTGCCTTCGGCTCGGGTCATGATCCCAGTGTCCTGGGATCGAGTCCCGCATCGGGCTCCTTGCTCCGCGGGGAGCCTGCTCCTCTCTCTGCCTCTGCCTGCCTCTCTGCCTGCTTGTGTTCTCTCTCTGTTAAATGAATAAATAAAAATCTTAAAAAAAAAAAATGTGCTGTCCTTTCACAGTACGATTTTACACAGCAATCCGAAGAACGAACGTTGGCCGTGTTAAACCATGTGAAGGTGGACATAGTTCTTAGACATCATATTTAGCAAAAGAAGACAGGCACAAAGGGACATATACTGTGATTGCAGTTATATGGGTTTCAAGAACGGGGAAAATAACGTTTTCACCCTAAGTCAGAATAGTGGTAACAGGGAGAGGGGTAGCGTATTGACTTGGAAACCTGAGGTGCTGGAAATGTTCGGAAGCTTGATTTGGATGGTGGGTGTACACAGACGAACATTCACTGAACCGTATAGGTAAGGTTTTTGTATTTTATCCCTCAATTTTTAAAAATCCGTAAAAATGGACAGAGCCACTTACAAGGAGGAATAGACAAGTCTGCCATATCACAAGGTCTTTTACACATCTCTCTTAGCCACTGATAGAATAAGTGGATTTTAGAAATCAGGAAGGCTGTAGAAAATTTGAAAGACCCGATTGGCAAACTTGACCCATTGGGCACCTATGGAACTTCTGGCCAGACATAAAGCAAGTCGGGTCCATAAAGCAAGTCTCAACAGATTTCAAAGGATTAAAATCATTTAGAGTATGTCTGACCACAAGACAGTTAAGGTGGAGATCACTTAAGAGTGTTAATTAGAACACTATGCATGTTGGGAAATTAATACACCTTTAGGGGCACCTGGGTGGCACAGACGGTTGGGCCTCTGCCTTCGGCTCAGGTCATGATCCTAGAGTCCTGGGATCAAGCCCCACATTGAGCTCTGCTCAGCAGGGAATCTGCTCCCCCCTCTTTCTCTGCCTGCCTCTCTGCCTACTTGTGATCTCTCTCTCTGTCAAATAAATAAATAAAATCTTTAAAAAAATACACCTTTAAATAGCCCCCAGGTCAAAGAAGAAACCACATGGGTGGGAAAAATGATTTTAATTGGGTGATCATGAAAATACACATTGACACTTAAGAGATATAGCTAATGCTGTGCTTAGAGGGAAATTTATAACCTTAAGTGCATAGATTAGAAGAGAAGAAAGACTGAAATCGGTGAGCTAAGTATCATCTCAGAAAGCTAGAAAGTGAATTTAATCATTAGTCTTACTACTTCTATACTTCTTTATATATATATTATATAATATATATTATATATATATAATGTATAATATATATATTCTTTATAGATATATATTTTACTATTTCTATACTACTTCTTTACTACTTCTATACTATACTTTTCAGTGCAGATGTGGTAATGTATTATAATTGCAAATTTTGTTGTGATTTTTTTTTTTAGGATTTTATTTATTTATTTGACACAGAGAGATCACAAGTAGGCAGAGAGGCAGGCAGAGGGAGAGGAGGAAGCAGGCTCCCCGCCGAGCAGAGAGCCTGATGCGGAGCTCGATCCCAGGACCCTGAGACCATGACTGGAGCCGAAGGCAGAGGCTTTAACCCACTGAGCCGCCCAGGCGCCTACGCGCCCCTATAATCACAAGTTTACTAGCTCTCCCTGGAAACTGTGATCTTGGAGTTCCTGGGGTTTGGGGATCATGTCTCATTCCTTACAACCCCTGTGCCTATAGTAAGTGCTTTTGAAACCCAGGGTCCCAGACCCAAGGGCTTGCAAAAGCCAGACAGGTGACATGATGAGCGGGCGGACCCGGTGGGGAGCCGGCAAACCGGAGGGCGAGCGCTCCCCTCTGGAGGGAGGACCGCCGCTGCTTGGCTCTGGTTGTCACGATGGGAGCGTGTGGCCCGGAGAGGACTAGATCTCCCCGTCTGTTTATAAGAAGGCACAAATTCAGATTTTGACGTGAAATCTCCATTTTTAAAGGGTTGGAAACCAATTAATTAAAAAAAAAAATAGAGCACCTGCCAAAGCAAACCACACGGCCCTTCGGCTGCCAGTTCACAACCGCTGCTTTATTTCACACCTGACGGGTAGGCATGTGTTTCGTGTCTCAGTGGCCCCACCAGCAGACTCTTAAGTAGCCTCTTTCATCAAGCACACTTGTGCCCAAAGAGAAGGGTCGTGGCGGCTTCCTAATTGGATTTCTGGGTCCTATCTGTAAGAAGTTTGCAGGGCTCTTTAAAGCCTCCTTTGTAGTTGGCTGTTTACCCCCACTGAATCAGACGTGAATTCCCCAAGATTTTTTTTTCCCTCCTTTTGTTGTAATATCCTTAATGATGCATTCTGACTTTTTCACTCTGTTTTCTACACATTTGTCACCACTTCTGCTTTTGGATCTTCATGCTGGAAAATCTGAGGCTTACATGGAAGATTGATTTTTAATGCCCCTTGCGTTGTTTTTCAGCTGTAACATTTGCATGCAATTATGACATTTTAAAAATAGGAGACCACGGGGTTTGAAAAAAAAAAAAAGAATCTTCTGGGCGGATGAGCAAATGGAAAGGCCGGCCTTTAATTTTGTTAACATCCCAATTACATCGTGGTAACCCTTGTGACGATTTCTGTCCCTTGTAATGCAACACCTGGTTTTTGTTCCAGGGACAGGGACCAAGCCTGGCTGACTCAACCCTTGCTCAATTGTGAAAGAGTTGGCTGGAAAGCTCGTGTTTCCCACTGGCCAGCAGAGGTCACTATTTCAAAATTGTTAGAGGAGAAATGTCTGTGGTCCGCACCACTTCTCATTTGTTTGGGGGGAGGTTTTCTTTGCAATACTTGTGGGAGATTTATTTTTTCATATTTTTCTGTATTTTCTAAATGTTCTTAGAAATTGATTGTTTATACGTACATTACGTTTAATTAGCAATAATCGCGCCCCGGATAAACCTCATTGGCTACGATACTGCCACTGCACAAAGCTCGTACATTACGTTTAAAAGTGCTGGCTTCAAATGGCCAACAGACACATGAAAAAGTGCTCAACATCACTCAGCAACAGGGAAATACAAATCAAAACCACAGTGAGATACCACCTCACACCAGTCAGAATGGCTAAAATGAACAAATCAGGAAAAGATGG
>CM052798.1:38086892-38099136 GCA_028533885.1 Nasua narica | reverse complement strand
GGAACTAGAGAGTATTATGCTAAGTGAAATAAGTCAATCAGAGAAAGACAATTATCATATGATCTCACTGATATGGGGAATTTGAGATGCGGGGGGGGGGGAGGTCGTGGGGGGTGGGGAGGAAATGAAACAAGATGGGACCAGGAAGGAGACAAACTGTAAGAGACTCTTCATCTCATGAAACAAACTGAGGGTGGCTGGGGGGTAGGAGGGTAGGGATAGGGTGGCTGGGTTATGGACATTGGGGAGGGTATGTGCTATGGTGAGTGCTGTGAAATGTGTGAGTCTGACGATTCACAGACCTGTACCCCTGGGGCAAATAATACATTATAGGTTAATAAAAGTGCTGATGGCTTGAGTGGGCATCTGTAGAGAGATGCTTATGGAGTGATCACCATTTTTTGAGCACTTGCTCGGTGCTGGACCCTGGACCCTATGCGAATTCTCTTTAATAGACATTGATCTGCCAGCGTTACTGTGCCGTTTACCTCAGTTTTCCGGAAGAGGGTCCTGAGGTGAGAGTGAAATGATCTGCTGGAGGACACTGAGCTAGTAGAGCGGGGATTCAGATACAGGGAGCGCTGTCTTCAAAGCCAGGCCCTTAGTTTTCTTAGGAGCTATACTTTTTTTTTCCCCAAAGAAGGAACATTTCTTCAGCTTGAAGCCAACAATCCAAGAATGTGTGAGAGGAGTGTGTGTGTTTTTGAAGCAAAACCTTAGAAATAGCTTGCTGTTTTTCCTCACAAATTTCAGCCTGTGACTTTCCTGAAGAAGCTAGACTTCACTCCTTGTCTTCTTTGAAACTGGGAACCCAGTGATGTTCTGTCAGGCTTTGCTCCTTTGCCTCCGGAAAACAGAACCTTGTAATACATTGTCTCCAAAAATGTCTCGAGCTTAGACTTATTTAGTGAGTCAAGTTTACTAAAAAGATTTCTTATTTCAATTTAGAAGTCCAATGGAAAACTCCTGAACTTTGGAAATACTGCTTGTGAATGAAAAGATAAATCTGTTTTAGTGGACTTTTATTTATTCACGTTTTAAGACATGAATAAGTCACCAGGATTTTGCACAAAGCTAGAGAGTTATGAGAGGACAGCTGTGTTCCTCGCCAGATAATGAGTGGTCAGTCTGACCCCCCTGTTCTCACTGAAGAGGTCATGTGAGAACAGCAAGAAAGGGCTTTGTATCTTTTGGGCTGCTATAAATGGACATCAGGTTCTGGAGTCAGGCTTCCAAATTGGTCTGGCATACTGCAGTCCATCATTCTTATTTCAAAAATTTTAATGTTTTTGTGGTTGCCATTAACTATAATAATAAATAATCACAATTACTATTATTATTAGATCAGAAGACCATAGTTCCCTTTTAGATCTTCTTAATTAAATAATAAGATGGAGCTGGCTTATTTTCTTTGTCAGCAAGTATTTAACCAGTTTTCACAGGGATAGCAAGTAGCTCAGAGTAGCCAAACAAAGGTTCTAGTTGGGGGAGACAGGCGAGAAATATAAACGGATGCCATGTGGTGGTGAGTACTCTGGAAAACAAGTAGATAGTAGGCAACACAGTGGGATGCTGTGCTCAGGGAAGGACTTTCTGGTAAAGTGATGTTTGGCCAGAGACCTGAATGAGGTAAGAGACAGAATATGTGGATACTGAGGGAAAAGTCCCAGACAGCAGAGCCCCAGTACCAGAGCATGCTTGGTAAGTTCAAGAGATAGCAAAGTGGTCAGGGGGGCTGGGCACAGTGGGGGAGGGGAGTTGGGGGGAGGGGAGGTCAGAGACATAGTAGGGGACTGCTCCATGTTAGGCCCTGGTGGGCTACAATAATGACTTTGCTCTTACTCTGAGTCAGAGGCAGCCATTGGAAAGTTCTGAGCAAAGGAGTAACATGAGCTCACTTATGTTTTTAAAAATTCAATCTGGCTGTTACGTGGAAAGTAGACTGGTGAGAACCGGCAGCCATCAAGTGTGAAAGCAGGGAGACTACTAGCTAGGAGGCTACTAAATGGTCTGGTTCCATTTCCCTGCAAATACCGTGATGTGCTAAAAATCAAAGCCCCCAAATTACTAGAACTCATACAGCAATTCAGTAATGTGGCTGGATACAAAATCAATGCACGGAAATCAGTTGCTTTTCTATACACTAAAAATGTAACTATAGAAAGAGAAATTAAGGAATCAATTCCATTCACAATACCAACAAAAACCATAAGATACCTAGGAATAAACCTAACTAAAGAGGTGAAGGATTATACTCTAGAAACTCCAGAATACTTATGAAAGAAATTGAGGAAGACACAAAAAGATGGAAAAATATTCCAAGCTCATGGATTGGAAGAATAAAAATTGTTAAACTGTCTCTCTTCCTGTGAGCTATTTACACATTGGCATTACACATTTCCATGTGTATGGAACCAGAAAAGACCCCGAATCGCCAAGGGAAGCATGAAAAAGAAAAACAAAGCTGGGGGCATCACATGACCTGACTTCAAGCTATATTGCAAAGCTGTAATCATCAAGACAGCATGGTACTGGCACAAAAACAGGCAAATAGATCAGTGGAACAGAGTAGAGAGCCCAGATATGGACCCGCAACTCAATGGTCAACTAATCTTCAACAAAGCAGGAAAAATATCCAGTGGGAAAAAGACAGTATCTTCAATAAATGGTGCTGGGAAAATTGGACAGCTATATATAGGAGAATGAACTGGACCATTCCCTTACACCATACACAAAGATAAACTCAAAATGGATGAAAGACCTCAGTGTGAGACAGGACTCCATCAAAGTCCTAGAGGAGAACATAGGCAGTTACCTATTCAACATCAGCCACAATAACTTCTTTCAAGACACGTCTCCAAAGGCAAGTGAAATAAAAGCCAAAGCAAACTTTTGGGACTTCATCAAGAAAAATAAGCTTCTGCACAGCAAAGGAAACAGTCAACACAACTAAGAGACAGCCCACGGACTGGAAGAAGATATTTGCAAATGACAGATCGGATAACGGGTTAGTATCCAAAATCTATAAAGACCTTCTCAAACTCAACACCCAAAGAACAAATAATCCAATCAAGAAATGGGCAGAAGACATGAACAGACACTTCTTTAAAAAAGATATACAAATGGCTAACAGACACATGAAAAAATGTTCAACATCACTAGCCATCAGGGAAATACAAATCGAAACCACAATGAGATACCACCTTACACCAGTTAGAATGGCAAAAATTAACAAAACAGGAAACAACAAGTGTTAGTGAGGGAGGATGTGGAGAAAGGGGAACCCTTTTATACTGTTGGTGGGAATGCAAGCTGGTACAGCCACGCTGGAAAACATTACGAAGTTTCCTCGAGATGTTAAGAATAGAGCTACCCTATGACCCAGCAATTGCACTACTGGGTATTTACCCCAAAGATACAGATGTAGTGAAAAAAAGGGGCACATGCACCCCAATGTTCATAGCAGCAATGTCCACAATAGCCAAATTATGGAAGGAGCCAAGATGCCCTTCAACAGACAAATGGATAAAGAAGATGTGGTACATATACACAATAGAATATTATTCAGCCATCAGAAAGGATGAATACCTACCATTTGCATCGACACGGATGGAACTGGAGGGGATTATGTTAAGTGAAGTAAATCAAGCAGAGAAAGATAATTATATGGTTTCACTCATACGTGGAACATAAGCAATAGCATGGAAGACCATAGGGGGAGGGAGGGAAATCCAAAGGGGGAGAAATCAGAGAGGGAGCTGAACCATGAGAAACTATGGACCCGAGAAACAATCTGGGGGTTTCAGAGGGGAGAAGGGTGGGGGGAGGGGTGGCAGAATAATGGGTATCGAGGAGGACACATGCTGTGATGAGCACTGGGTGTTATACTTAACTAATGAGTCATTGAACATTGCATCAAGGACTAATCATGTGCTATATAGTGGCTAACTGAACATAGTAAAAAATTAAAAAAAAGAAGTTTGATTTTTTAAAAATAAAATTATTAAAAAAAAAAAACCCAAGGCAAGTTGTTACACAAGTGCAGTTGCCTAGAAATGAGAGTGAGGAAGGGGGTAACTTAGTGGTCTGACAATTGCTACACCTTGCTTCCAGAAACCACCATTAAGGATGAGGAATGCCTTGGGCCACCCGGGGAAGTTCCAAATTTAAAAACTGCTACTTCCCTTCCCTCCCTGTCACTAACAGGTCCCAGGCTTGTCAGGTTGCCTTCCAAAGTAAAGCTGCATTTAGCCCCTTCTGCCCATCCCCATTGACCCGGCCACCTGAGTCCAGGCTCCCCAGCATTGCTCTCCGGGGCTCCTCCTGACGATTCTAACAGCATCCGCACTCGCCTCTTTCTCCACCCACTTTCCACGCAACAGGAAGAATGATATTTTCAGAGCAGATCGGATCATGTTAGTCTCCAGCCTAAAATTCTTCATTAATTTTGGACCCATCCCTTTCCTTTCCCCAGTCTCATCTGGGGCCTTCCCTCCCCTCACTCCGTGGCTTCCAATCCCACTGCCTGGAAGGGATCTCTGTTATTCTCATTTCAGGGCTTTGGTGCATACTTGACCATTCACTGGAAAGCTCTTCTTTGGCTTCTCAACCAGGGACTTTGTGTCTTCCAAGATTCCAGTTGAATCATCACCTCTTCAGGGAAGGCTTCTGTGACTTCATTGGGCCTCCAATTCCTCCTCCCACTTCACAGCTTCTCATCATGTATAGCATTTCTCCTTTAGGACCTTATCTTTGCTGGTTCGTATGATTCCAAGATGTGCACTCATTTATATGATTGGCTGAATACTTTGTGTCCACTACCAATCAGGAGAGTTCCTGGGCATGGTAGGTTCTCAATCAATATTGTTGGACCAAGATGGCGGGTGCTCTGGATACACTACTTCAGCGCTCTCTGCATGACTTTCCAGAAGGCCTGCACATCCTTTAGTAACTCGTTCACTCACTCTATTAACTTATGCCTGGATTCGGCCATAATTCACTGAGTGCACAGACACCAGGCAGAGTGCTCAGTACTAGGGATAGGCTGGCACCTAAAACAATTCTTGCCCCCAAGAGCCATGGGCACTCAGAAGGCTTTCAGCGAGGAGAGCCACATGGTTGGATCAATGATTTAGGAAGACCACTGTGGCTGCAGGAAAGAGACCCAGGGGGGAGGCTGGTCCAGTGATTCTGACTAGAGATGATGAGGCCTGATGAGGGCCATGATGTGGAGATGGAGAGAAGTACCTGGAAGGCAGGAACCACAGGTCTTGGAGCCTAGATGTGGGTGGAGGAGACAGGGAGCCTAGGGGAACTCCTAGGATCCCAGCTTGATGGTGTCGTCATTCATGGTGAGAGAAAACACAGGATGAGGAGAGGAGAAGGGAGGAGAGGGAGAGGAAATGAGTGTAGTAGAACTTGGCTTCGCCAGCCATTTATCAGTTTCTATTTCTAGAGAGAGTCTGATTAACCTGAGGCTCCACTTAGAAGAGACTCTGCTTTTAGGAAAAACCAACTTGATTCTTTGTCTTCAGTTTTCATACAGTAAAATTCACAGTGCACAGATCGATGAGTTTTGATAAATGGATGGAGTCGTGTAAACACTTCCACAATCAAGATACAAGAATAGTTCCATCATGGCCCCTTCCTCCCCAAAATGGCCTCCCTCCAGGCAAATTTTTTCCAACCCTTAACTCCTGGCAATCACGGATCTGTTCTCTATGATTTTGTCTTTTCCAGAATGTTACATCCATGGAGTCATACAGTAGGTGGTCTTTTGAGTCTGACTTCAATTACTTAGCATGATGCATGATTCACTTATGTTGTTACGTTTATCAAGGATCAATTTTGTGTTATTGCCGAGTAGTGTTCCATTCTGTGGGTGTACCACAGTTTATCTGTTCTGCAGTTCAGAAACTTTTGGTTTTATATTTTTGAAGATCGCAAATAAAGTTCCTAAAAATTTTCATGTACAGTTGTATGTACAGTCTGTTTTTGTGCAAACATAGATTTTCATGTCATATTGGGCATAGGATTGCTGGCTTGTATGGGTTATACCGGAAGTATTGTGTTTGACTTTGTAAGAAAATATCAAATGGTTTTCCAAAGTGGTTGTACCTTTTTGCATTTCTTTTTTATTATTTCTTTATTTTGGAATAGTTTTATTTTTAATTAACATATAATGTATTATTTGTTTCAGGGGTACAGGTCTGTGATTCGTCAGACTTACACAATTCACAGCACTCACCATAGCACATACCCTCCCCAGTGTCCATCACCCAGCCACCCCATCCCTCCCACCCCCCCCTCCCCTCCAGCAGCCCTCAGTTTGTTTCCTATGATTAAGAGTCTCTTATGGTTTGTATCCCTCTCTGGTTTTGTTTTGTTTTATTTATTCGAGAGAGCAAGCAAGAGAGGGGGAGGGGAGGAGCAGAGGAAGAGGGACAGGCAGACTCCATGCTGCACAGAGCCCAACGCAGGGCCCCACACAGGGCTCGGTCTCACGACCCTGAGAGCATGACCGGAGCCGAAATCAAGAGTCGGTCCTTTAACTGACTGAGCCACCCAGGCACCCCCCTTTTTGTATTTCTACTAACAATTTATGAGAGTTCCAGTTGCTTCACATCATTGCCAATATTTGATATTTTTCTATTTTAAAATTTTAACCATTTTAATAGGTGGGTACTGCTATCTCAGTGTGCTTATAATTTGCATCCCTTGATGACAAATGATGATGAACATCTTTTTACGTGCTTGTTTTCCATCTGCATATTTTCTTTGGTGAAGTATCTCTTCAGATCTCTTGCCCATTTAAAGCCTTTGGTTGTTTTCTTTTCTCTTTCTTTCTTTCTTTCTTTCTTTCTTTCTTTCTTTCTTTCTTTCTTTCTTCTTAGAATCGGTTGTTTTCTTTTAAGTTGTAAGGGTTCTTCATATATTCTGAATACAATCCATTAATTGGATATATGATTTGCAAATATTTTCTCCATGTTTGTGGCTCGTCTTTTCATTCTCTTATTGATCAGTGGCTTTTGCAGGCAAAAATTGTATTTTTTATCAAGTCCAATTAACACTTTTTTTTCCCTTATGGATTGTGCTTTTTGGCATCATATCTAATTACTCTTTACCTAACCTAAAGTCACAAAGATTTTTTTCTATATTGTTTTCTGGAAGTCACAGCTTTGCATTTTGATCCATTTTGAGTTAACTTTTGCATAGCATCTGAAATATAGGTTGAGGTTAGTTTTTCTGTATATGTATAGCAGCGGTTCTAGCACTATTTGTTAAAGGATTGTCCTTCCTCCACTGAATTGCTTTTGTACTTCTGACAAAATCTACTGGCCATATGTGTGTCCCCTAGAATATGGAATATTCTGTTCTATTGATCTATGTGACTATTCTTTTGCCAGTATCACACCGTCTTGATTACTGTAGCTTTTTTTTAAAATTTTTTATTCTTTTATTTTTTTTTAAGATTTCTTTTTTTTATTTGACAGAGAGATCACAGGTAGGAAGAGAGGCAGGTGAGAGAGAAGGGAAAGCAGGATCCCCGCCAAGCAGAGAGCCTGATGTGGGGCTCGATCCCAGGACCCTGAGATCATGACCTGAGCCGAAGGCAGAGGTTTTAATCCCCTGAGCCCTTCAGGCACCCCTTAATTTTTTATTCTTTTAAAGATTTTATTTATTTATTTGACAGTGAGAGAGAGAACACAAGCAGCGGGAGTGGGAGAGGGAGAAGCAGACTCCCCGCTGAACAGGGAGCCCCGTGCGGAACTCGATCCCTGGACCCTGGGATCATGCCCTGAGCCAAAGGCAGATGCTTAATGACTGAGCCACCCGGGCACCCTGATTACTGTAGCTTTATAGTGAGTTTTAAAATCAGGTAATGAGTAAGTCCTGCATCTTTTTCTTTTTCACAATTGTTATTTGAGAAGACTAGACATCTTAATAGTACTTAATCTTCTAAATGATGAATATAATATACCTTTTCAATTTTTTAGATCTACTTTCTTTCATCGGCATTTTGTGGCATAGAGATCATGCACATTGTTGTTAGATTTATATCTAGCTCTATCTTTTTGAGTGCTATTATAAATAGTACTTTAAATTTGTTTATTTATTTACTTGCTTACTTATGTTGTCCATTGAGGCATTTTATTTGCATGTATATATTACATCCCCACAAAAAAAAATCCCAGGATCTTCCCTCCTTGTCTTGCTTCATCATGGTCCGTGATACCCGCTGAGGTTGTCAGTACAATGAAACCAAACTGATGGGATGGGAACGGATTCTTTTGCCACTTCTCTAGATCTTTGAGTTGTACCTCAAATCTGGGGCTGATCACTCCACAGTTGTTTAACCTGCCTGTGAGGTTCACAATTTTCCCAGCTGCGTGGTCATCCGTGATTTCAAATTCTCCAAGGGAACCATGCTTCATCCTTATGGCTAGGAACTGGACTACGGCTCTGGAGCATGACTTAATAAGAAGCTGGCATTCGCCTCTCTTTCCATCATTGTTAATGTTCTTGAGAGCATCTGCAGGGACATTCATGTGCACCATTATGGCGACATGGAAAGATAGCAGAAAGAGGACGGGCAAATTTAAAGAATTTCTAATGGTTGATTACTAGTATATATGACGGATTTTTCTATATTAACCTTGTATCCTGCAACCTTGATAAACTCATCCTTTATAAGTTCTGCGAGCTTTATTTTTTGGCAGTTTCCATGAGATTTTATAAATGATGATAATGTTGCCTGCCAATAGAGAATTTATTTCTTTCCAACCTGTGTGTGTGTGTTTTTTCCCTTGCCCTATTGCACTTGCTTAGGACTGCAGCATGATATTGAATAAGAACAGTGAAAAATATCCTTATTGTTCTTTATCTCAGGGGGAAATCATTCAGCCTTTACCACTAAGTATAGTGTAAATGTGTGATGTTAGCTGTAGGTTTGGTTTTGTTTTTGTAGATACCCTTTATCTAGTTAAGATGGAGCACTGGGTGTGGAGCATGAACAATTAATTTTGTAACACTGAAAAAATAAAAGTATTTGGGGGAAAAGAAGAAAAAAGAAAAGAAAAAAAAAGAAAGTTCCTTTCTGGGGCGCCTGGGTGGCTCAGTCAGTTAAGCACTTGCTTTTAGCTCGGGTCATGATCCCGGGGTCCTGGGATTGAGCCCTGTGTTGGGCTCCCTGCTCAGCGGGGCATCTGCTTCTTCCTCTGTCTCTGCCGCCCCACCCCGCTAGTGTTCAATCCCTCTCTCTCGCTCTCTCAAATAAATCAATAATCTTAAAAAAAAGTTCCTTTCTATTCCTACTTTAATTCTTACTCTCTCTAATCATATACGAGATTTTATCTAGAACATCTTTATTGCCCCTTTATGACTGTGCTCCATATTAGGATCCTTCAGGTGATTTGTTTTGTTTTGCTTTGTTTTAAAAAGGGCAACTTAGTAAAATGAAGTCTGGAAATGGTGGGAGAAATATGTTGGCTTGTTTCATTAATCATCATCACCACCTCTCCTTTTTCTGGCTGAGTCGATCTGTTTCCCTCTTCTCATTGAGTCTCACAGAAACCTGGGTGGGCCAGTCACTGTCATCTTTATTTGGCAGGTGCAGGATTGAGGAACCTGGGATGGTGACTTGCTCAAGGCCCCCAGCTTGACAACAGCAGATCTACAACCTTCAAAGGCTCAACGTACTAAAGGCTCCAACCACGAACGGCTCCATATATGACTAAAGTCATGTTATGGACTGTTCTCAATGAAAGTCCTGAAGTGCAGTGAGGTAAACCCAGGCTTTGGACTCAGGTAGACAATATTTAATTTTAATTTAATTAAATATTTAATTAAATAAAATTTAATTCAATAAATTAAAATTTATTGCAGTAAAATTTATGTAACATAAAATTAATCACTTAAAAGTGAGTAATTCAGTAGCATTTAGTACATTCACAATATTGTACAAACATCACCTTTATTTAATTCCAAAAACTTCTCGCTAGCCTAGAAGAAAATCTACAGCCTTTAAGCAGATAATCCCCATTGGTCCCTCCCCTTAGGCCCTGGGTACCACCAATCTGCTTTCTGTCTTTATGGAATTACCTATTAAGGATAGATCATTAAGTGGCATCATAAAATATGTGACCTTGTCCTTCTATCACTTAGCATAACGTTCTTGAGGTACATCCAGGTTGTAACATGTATTAGTACTTCATTCATTTTTATGGCTAAATGTATTCCATTGTCTGTATGTATACGTGTATACAAATACAGTTTGCTTATCCATTCATCCATTGATGAATATTTGGATTGTTTCCACAACAATGTTCTTTTGGGTATATGCCTAGGAGTCGAACTGCTGAGTCATATGGTAATTCTATGTTAAATGTTTTGAGGAATCATCAGATTGTTTTCCACGGTGGCTGAACTGTGGAATATTCCTGGTATATATTCCTACCAGCAATGTGTGAGGGTTCCAATTTCTCTGTATCTTCACCAACACTTGTTATTTCCTGTTTTGTTTTTTTCATTTTTTAAAAATTATAGCCATCCTAGTGGGTGTGAAGTGGTAATTTTGATTTGCATTTCCCTAATGACTAATAAGTCTGAGCATCTTTTCATGTACTTGCTGGCCATTGTATATATTCTTTGGAGAAGTGTTCTTTGCCCTTTTTTTGACTGGGTTGTCATTTTGCTGTTGGGCTATATGAGTTATTTACATATTCTGTATGCTAAACACTTATCAAATATAGGATTTGCAAATATTTTCTCCCATTTTGTAGGTTACCTTTTCACTGCCTTCATAATGTCCTTTGATGCAGAAAAGTCTTTAATTTTGATGAAGTCCTATTTTTAAAATTGTGTTGCTTGTGCTTTTGGTTTCACATCTAAGAATCCATGGCCAAATCCAAGGTCACAAAGATCACCCCTATGTTTTCTCCTTAATATTTTATGGTTTTTAGCTCTTGCATTTAGGAAGTTGATCCAGTTTGAGTTACTTTTGTAGAGGGTAGGAGATGGGGATTCAACTTCACTGTTTTGCATGCTGATAGTCAGTTGTCCTAGTGCCATTTGTTGAAGAGACTATTCTTTCCTCAATGAGTGGTCTTGGCATTCTTATTTTTATTTGTTTATTTATTTTTAAAGATTTTATTTATTTATTTAAAGATTTTATTTATTTATTTGACAGACAGAGAGAGATCACAAGTAGGCAGAGAGGCAGGCAAAAGAGAGAGGGGGAAGGAGGCTCCCTGCTGAGCAGAGAGCCCGATGTGGGGCTTGATCCCAGGACCCTGGGATCATGACTTGACTTGAAGGCAGACGCTTAGCCGACTGAGCCACCCAGGGTCTTGGCATTCTTATTGAAAATCAGTTGACCATGGATGTATGAGAGGCAGACACTCTTAACTGAGAACTTTGGCAAATGACTTAATTTGGAATTTTCTCACCTATAAGGTGGGGAAGATAATCTTTCTCTCAGAGTTTTTGGGATAAAATGAGATCACATATGGAGAGTGTCAGCCATACTACCTAGGACATAGTAGGTTCCCCAGTGAATGCTAATTCTTTTCTTGCTGCAAAAAAAAAATAAAGAGGTAGGGTAAGCAGTATAACATGTATCACCTCTATTCCTTCACCTTTTTCATATTTCCAGGACACAGGAGACCCTTAGATACACAGACATGTCTATTTTTGCCTCAACCATTTGCTGAGTATATGTTTATAACCCTGCACAAAGATGGTGAGTGGGGAGGTCATGATAGGTTGAAGAAGTGCTTAGCTGGAAATGCGGTCAAGCAAATGAAGCAGTGGTCAGTCTCTAATAATTCAATCAGCATTCCATAAACATTTACCTAGTATTGACTTTGTGCCAGAATCTGTTCTAGGTTCTGGAGATTCAAAGACAAAAGGCTGGCCCTGCTCCCAGAGAGGTCTCAGTCTAGAGGAAGACTGTTGAACGGGTAGTTATAAAATGGTATAACATAAGTTCTGAGATAGAATGAAATAGAGATCACTGTAAGAGTGTGTAAGAAGAAAATAATCCTAGCCAGATGATTTCAAGAAGGCTTCTGGGAAAAAGTGTCACTTGAGCTGGGTATCAAACAATTCATAGGAAGGAGTATGAAAGACAGGAGGAAAAAATGTTAGTACAGAAAACATCATATACAAAACTACGAAGACATGAATGTATGTTCTGGATTCTAGGTGGTGAAAATATTTTAGGGTGCTGGGAACATGGGATAGG
>CM052798.1:38048367-38086792 GCA_028533885.1 Nasua narica | reverse complement strand
CTCGGCGGGAAAGCCTGCTTCTCCCTCTCCCGCTCCCTCTGCTTGTGTTCCCTCTCTCTGTGTCTCTCTCTCACTCTCTGTCAAAATAAATAAATAAAATCTTTAAAAAAATATGGGAATGTGGGAGAGAGGGAACCTCGGATAACTAAGACTTCTGACACGGGGGACTTGGCCATGGGGCCACTCACTAGGTAGACACAAGAATGAGGAGCTAAGTTGGAAAAGAAAACATTATGTTTGCTTTTTGGAGATGGGTCCAAATGGACGTACCCAGTAGACAAGCTGTATGTGGGACTAGAAGGGCAAAAGTCAGTTTGAGGAGGAACACTGGTTAGTATAAAAAACATACATTATTGTCTGGCCTGCTGAAGGGAGAAGTGGGTTTTATTTGTTTTGCTGTGTTTTATTCATGACAATTAAAATATTAATGAATTTTATTTTCACACCAAAACTATAAAGAAAAAATACAGCTCATAGTCCTACTACTCCAATAATCCCTATTGAAAGAGAGGGAGGACAAGATATATTGATAGAAAAAGTAAAAAATGAAAAAGTACCCCTCTAGTCCTCCATTCCCTTAACCAGTGTTAATACTTCCTTGTATTTCCTTTTAGGAAAAAAAAATGCATGTTCCCACCGGGTTCTGTATAACCCCAAAGGGGTCCTGCAATATACAAGTGTTTAAGAGTTCTATTTTATTGAGCAGATTAATCTTCTCCTTGCTTTGCCAGGCTTTACAAACCCATCCCTCCTGGTGGGGTGGAGCTGGGAGCTCACTGGGGGAAGGGCAGGACCTCCATTTCCCCAGCTGAGGCCTTGGGGGCTGGCTAAGGGTAGGTGCCCAGTAAAGTGTAAGTGAATGAGCTATTGCCACATCTTGGAAATTGGGAGAGCTTTGCCTGCAGTTACAGTTGATTAAATAACTTCTTTAGCAAGTGTTTTCAGAGTCCTAAGTGTGCAGTGCTGTGTGCGTGTGTGTATGTGTGTACGTGTGTGTACGGTGAGGGAGGGAGCACAGAGGACTCAGCTCCTGGACTCACTGAAAGGTAGAACTGGAAAGGCCAGTCATCTTCTTCCAACTGTCTTGCTTTTTAAAGTGGAAACAGGTCCAGAGTGAGATTATGATTTGCTAAAGCCACATGGCCTGTTGGCCTAACAGCCAGCACAGAACTTCTGAAGGGGGTAGGGGGAGGAGCACCTAGTCGGAGGGGTTGTTGAGCTACCCTTGCTCCTTTCTACCTCTTCTCCTCCGACCATAAAAGTAGCAACAATTCTCAACTCCAAGTCCCCATACACATACAAGACTTTGAGGTGCCCTTGGCCCTTGACCTTGATGGGTTAATGGGCAGGTTGGTTGACATCCTATACCTATTACAGGCAGCTGACTGGTATAGAAGGGAGAGCACTAGACTGGGAGTCAGGAAGCCTGCATGCTGCTGCCAGGTCTGCAACGCCTGAACAACTCTGTTACGTTCAGGAGGGACGTGAAGCTCAGAGAAGGGAACTGAGTCACTGCTTCCATCACCCTAAGTCCTGTTCTTTAGGTGGTGTTCTTTCCATACATTGGACAGGGCTCCCTGAGACACTGCTGTCAGTGAGGGAAGCCCCGAATCCAGGCCTGGAAGGAACTTAGAGGAATGGGTCTCAACCCCCAAGGCTCTAAGAGCTCCTGGGCTCCTTGAGCTCGATAACAATCTAGGCACTGGGGCCCTGCCCCCAGACAGATTCATAGATACAATTAGAATATTTTCAACTTTTTCTACTTGGGACCGGGCATCTGCTTGTCTTTTTTTTTTTTTTAATAAACATTTTTATTTTTCTAAAAACCATTTTTTTTAAAGTAAGCTCTATGCCCAAGGTGAGACTCGAACTCACGACCCTGAAATCATGAGTTGCATCGGCTGCGGACTGGGCCAGCTAGGCGCCCCTGTTTTTGTTTGTCTTTCAACTTTGTAGTCTGAGACACTCTCGGCTGGACTCTAGAGTGAAAAACAACACAAAAACAAAAACGTCAGAAAAGTGGTCTGAGATCCCTGGTTCTCGTCCCAACTGTGTCGCGGACGGGCTGTGAAACGCGGTGCAAATTCTTGAGTGAGCCGCTTGGATTCTGCAACCAAACTTCTAAAGCACTTTCACATCTGTTACCTCCGCGTGCAGGTTTCGCCATCTGATGAGGAGAAAACTGACCTCGGAGAAGAGAAGGGTCCGGTCTCTGCCGCTGGGCCAGGCGGGGACACAGCCGGGCTCTCCTGACGCCCAGTGCGCTCCGCCGCCCAGCCAGCGCAGCTCCGACGACAGAGCCCTGCCTCTCCCGCCCGCGGCGCCGCCCAGCCCGGCCAGGCGGCCGGAGGGCAGCGGGCAGCGCAGGGCTTCAGCAGCCGCCGCCTGTCAAACCTTCCGCCCAGCCCCGCGCCGGGCCCCGCCCAGGCCCCCAGGCAAGGAGGCCCCGCCCTCGCTCCGCGATTGGCCTCTGCGCGGCAGCCTCAGCGGGCTAGTGGCTGGAGCGGCTGTCGGGCAGGTCGGTGCCCCGCCCCCGCCCCGGGATGCCGCCCCGCAGGACGCGGCGGCAGCGGCGGCTGCGGGGGCTGCGGCGCCAGTGGAGGCGCGCGGAGCCGTGCGCCCCGCGAGCTGCAGCCGCCGCGGCAAGGTGAGAGGGGGCGCGGCTGGTGACCCGGGGAGGGGGCGGCCGCCAGGGCCCGAGGTCCGAGGCTAGGGTCCCAGCGACGCTCGAATCCCGGGAGCTTTGGAATGGCGCGGGAGCGCAGCGAGGAAAGGAGAGTTTGGGGGCCCCGGGCCCTTGTTCCAGGAGGGGTGTTGGAAGGGCCGAGACTCTGTGGAGGGGGACCGAGCGCGCGTGTTTGCGGAGTGTGAGCTAGTGAGGCTGCTGGTGTTGCTGAGTGAGCGGGTGAATGAGAGAGCAATTCGTGTGGCACAGCGTGTCCCCAGTGTGCATTTGCGGGGGTGTGTGATATGCGTGGGAGTCAGCGTCCATGGGCGTTACCGACTTTGTGCGGGTTTGCGCGTGCGATGGGTTCATTTTCTCTGCTGCGAGTGGGAGTGTGCGTGTCTCTGTGTGCTAGTGATGGGTTCGTGTCGCAGGAGTGAGCGCCCATCATCGGACACCCACTCTCCCGGCCGGGGTGGTCGTGGGTAAGTCTCAGAGGGTCCGCGCCCCAGACCGGTGGGTGCGCAGTTCATCGTCCCTGCGTGCAGCCGGGTCCCCGAAGCGCCCAGGAGGCGCGCAGCCCCTGACCCACCTGGAGTAGCCTCCGCCTCTTCGCTGGAGTCCTGCCCTGGGAATCCTAGTTGCCGCCCGCTCCTGTCTCACTGGGTGACACCGCACAGGCGCTCTCACGGCTCCAGGCCTCAGTTTCCCTATTCTTCCTTTGAAGAAGGCCGGTTTTGGTGGAGGCAGATTTGAGCGGGAGGGTGGACGGGCTTCTCGGAATGCTCTGCGGCGGCGGGTGGCCGGGGCCCTCGACACACCACCGAAGAAAGTGCGAGCCACTCTTGTGCCAGGAAGGGGCTTTTGCGGGATCAGGTGGGTTCGTCAGGTTAAGGTAAGTGTGCTGGGGCTAACCAATTTTAGAGACGAGGAATAAATCGAGGAGTGGTGGTGACCAAACCTCGCCCCGGGACTAGAACGGGGCTCTTCCGCTCATTCTAACGCGCGGGTGCTGTCTCCCCTCCCCAGGAGCCCGGCGCGACCCCCAGCGGCGCGCCCTGCCCCGGCGCCATGCACTGCGAGGTGGCGGAGGCGCACTCAGACAAGAGGCCGAAGGAGGCCCTCGGCGCTCCGGGTCCAGGCCGCGGGCCCACTGGCCTCGGCGGCACGCACATGGCCTTCAGGGTCACCGTGAGCGGCGTTGGCTGCGTGGATGGGGGCCCGCGTGACCTGCTGCCCCGGCCGTCTGTGCCGCCGCCATGCGCCCACGACCTCCTCCGGCCACGGAGCCCCCGAGACTACGGGCCGTCCAAGGCCGCTGCCGCCGCTGCCGCCGGGAAGGGTAAGTCGCCCCGCTAAGTGCCTGGCAGGAGGTGTGGAGAAGTTCGGGTTGCCTGGCCTGGACACCGCACACCTTTGTGGGAATTCTCCGGAGAACTTGGTTGTACTTTCGTGTTCAAGAGTTTCTTTCTAGTGGTTTGGGGACTCGGTTGTCATTATAAAATGATGCCTGTTTAAGAAGCATCCAATTTAAACTCAATAAACCTGTCCTGGAGAAGGGTGTGTATAGAAAGACCAGATTACATGATTCTGCTTCTGGGTATTTCTGATAAAAGTGTGAAACTTACAAAAAATCTTATAAATTAGGGTGACTAGCAACTCGAGTATCTGAGCTGGCTGCAGGCATATTTGGATATATTCTGATGCTAAATACCAAAAACCAGAGGCCTTTCAGCAAGACTTCTCCCCTCTTGGAACCTCAGTTTCTCCTTCTGTCAGCTGAGGAATTAATTCTATCAGATGATTTCTGGATTCCTGATGGAAAATTTTATGAATCTGTGATCCAGCCTGAGCCAATTTCTGGCTTCAAAAATGGCCTTTCTGAATCGAAGCTTCGGAAGCATATTCTTTGGCCAGAAGTACCTTTGCAGTACCCTTCCTCTACCCAGTGAGGCTGGTGGGTGTAAGGTGCAGGCCCTAGTAGGGTTTATGGGCTCAAAGTCAGCGATGATACAGGCATTCTCATGAACCTGTTCTCATCACAGTTAATTATTATTGAGCCATTATTTAAAAGTTTCATACTGACAGATAATTAACCAGAAATTGGGGAAATTGTTAAAGTGCCGTGTCGCTCTCCCCCACCTCCCCCCACCTTATTTTCTCCCAAATTTGAGAGAAACCAAGGCTTGGGGTTTCATTATTTTAGCTTTTAGGACTTTCTGGTTCTATTTTCAGGTGATTCTCAAGGAAGACAAAAATTTCTTTGGGCTCTATAGACACAACTCCTTTAGCATCAGCCCCAGCAACTTAGAAAAGGTAGGGCGTCTTGGTTTTAGAGATGAGAGCTGCTTCTGTGTAGAAAATAGCCAACTTCCCAATTCAGGCACTGGTGAAATGAAATGAATGTAAAAACAACAACAACAACAACAACAACAACAACAACAAACCAGTGTTTTTCTTTTAATGGAAACACCTGACTTTGTAGGAGAGTGCTATTTCTTGTCTCATTTTCAATGTTAGTGTCTTCTTCAACAGAGAGGGATCCTGTTTGAAAGGGGAGACACAGAAAACAATGGCTTTAGAGTATTATCACTGGGATATGAATAGGAGGTGTTGTTTTACTGGGGAGAGAGGAGTGGTGTGTAGCAAGACATGAGTAATATTTGCTGCCCTGAGCTCCTTCGCTTGCCCCGCTCCACACATAATCCGGCCTTAAACAGATACCTGTTTTAGGTTTTAAAAAAAATCCTAGCTGTCCCTGAAGATGGAGTTCTCTTCGGACCTGGTGAATAGCTCTCCTAAACATAGTCTCTGTTCGGAGCCGTGGTTAGAGACCTTTCATTTGGGTGCTTTGCGTATGATCTTCCTACGTGCATTCTCCCAAAGCCCAATTATTTTTATCCACACTCTCCTTCCCCCACCAATGTCTAATATATGAGATACTTAAGTCAGGATCGTGTTTGGAAAGGACAGAGGAGGATAGAGGGATGGGAGGAACAGCCTCTTTCTTTGTATCCTGAGATGATTGTTATGGTTGAGCTTTTGTAAGAGGCTTCTAAACTGTTTTCTTCATGGCCTCCAACGAGGCTAGTGAGGTACAATTTATCATACCCATTTGAAAGATGAAGAAATTGAGGCCTGAGAGTGGGGAAACCATCTCCTGTGTAAAAAGCCAACCCGGGGTCTGGTTGGGAGTTCCCTGGCCAGCCTTTGTTCACTGACCTGGGCTTGAAGAAATTTCCACCATGGCGTCTGTCCTTCTAAGCGAGTTCTTTCTTACAGCCCAGGCCCTCAGCGATCTGAGACAAAATCAGCTTCCTCGCAGGCTTCAGCAGTCCTCTTAAAAACGTCACAAGGAACCGGCACCTCTTACTGCCCCTGCTCCCACCCAAATATTCCCCAGACCACGTAACCCTTTGAATGTTCAGTGTCTAGCTCCAAATCTTAGGTTTATTTGAAACAGATGCAAATACCAATCGAAAAATATTCATTGACTCTGCCCTGCCACCTATGATCTGTGGGAGCTTGGGCGGGGGGGAGTTGTTCACTCTCTGAGACTTGGTTCCCCCATTTAGCAATTTACTGTGAAACTGACTTGGAAAGATTAAGGAGAGCTTTAGCGAAAGGGCCACCTCAGTGCCTGGTTATTGTGGGGATTCCTCTGGGGGTGTGTTTAAACGCCCCCAGCCTCTGGTTTTTCATTTGCATGAGAGGTAATAATGTCTTCCTCCCAGGGTAAATCTAACAATCGTAAGAATGCTTTATAAATTAAGAAGGTAGAAGGGGTCACTTATTAATTCATGCCAGGGCACCATGCTAGGGTAAGTGATACTTGCAATAAACGGGGCAGGGGAAGGAGGGGGAACAGTTTGATTTTTAAAACGCTGAAGGTGAGGCTCACTCTCAGGTGCGCTGGCCAGGGGAAGCTGAGAGGTGCCAAGCTTCAGGTCTTTTGTGCCCACGGCTGCCCAGGGACCAGAGAGAAGGTGGTATTGCTCGGTCTGGGGTCAGGTTTCAGATGAGCGGTCTTTTGCCTCAGATAGAACCTAAGCCGAGGAAGGGAGCGAGCCCTTGAGTCTAGCAACTCCTCTATTCATGCTGGGCTTCTCGGCATTTCCAGATCTGGAGTCAGGAGGCGCTGGGGATGGCGCGACGTCATGGACTAACGTTGTCATCATTTACAATAAGAATCACGATCTGTTTATGGCAGAGTCCCGTTTATCCAGATTCCAAGCAGCTGGAAAGGCCAAATTACCAGATGCTGCATTTTTCTTTCTTATTATTAAACACCCAACACTGGGCTTTTGGAAGTCCTGACAAGGAAAGAAGGTAAACATCTGGGCTTTATGAAGGCAGATGGTTTTGTGGCGATGGCCCGATGATGCTTGTTCCCCGTGCACAGTGCTTTACGGTTTTCAGCGTGTGTTCCCACACATTTTCTCATCTGTCCTCGTGCCAGCTGTGCTCTGCCTACCTTGTGGGTTGCCCCAAGGGAACAGATGCAGAGTGCTTTGCAGTCTTGAAAGTGCTGGGCAGATCCTGGCTATCGTGGCTATGGCTCCCATTTTATAGATGAAGACACTGAGGCTCAAGGATGTGCTCAAAGCTACAGACGGAAAGTGGCGGTTTCTGAGCCTCCCTGTTCCAAATATTCGATGCTGGTCCCCCAGCTTGTACCTTCTACGTGTGTGTACTGGCGGCGGAGAGCTGGCGTACTGGATGGCCTCCTGAACGTTCCCAGAGAATTTAAAATATTTTTGCTTTTGGTGTTTCTTCTGTCCCTTTTGGAAGTAGTACCTATGCCATAGTTAGAAAACTTCTTAGTTCACCGTTTGCCCAGAGTCGCTGTTCTCAGACTCCGCCAGATAATGAGCTCGCTATTTAATTCACGGCGACTCTCTGGGCCCCTTTCACCGTGTGCTGAGACGGGACACGTCCTAGCAAAAAAAAGAGGCCGATGATCATGACAGCAGTGTGGACACCGCCATTAGTAAACAGCCATCGTAACACGGCCGTAAATGCCAAGAAGTAGTCCATCTTGTAACTTAAAAAAATAGCTAGTATATGGATTTTGTTTTTCTCGACAAAGGAAAACAAAATGCAGTTGTAGTTTGTGTGCACGGGCATTAGAGGCCGGTGATGGTGGAGAGTAAACACGTTGATTTTGGTGGCGTTACCTGGTAGAATTTCTTCATCCGAATCAGAAGCCCCCGGGATGTCCTGGGGAGGCCTTGGAGGGGCTAGCGCACCCCTAATAGAAAGGTATGTGTTATTTTGAAAGCATTTACCCCCCTCCGGCTCTGGTGGGCAATTTGCTTGCATTTCATCCATTTTAAAGTGCTGGTCCTACGATCCGGAAATAATCAGATCCAAATTTTTTCGGTGTTTGAGGTTTCCAAAAAGGGGGAGAAAAACCTGCTGGCCAAATGTCAGGCTCCGTGAGACAAAGAGAAACATGTATGTGTGTGGGTACACAAACGCGATACGAACATGTTGCGTCTACAGTCCTGAGAGTTATGTATCCGACAAATCTTTTATAGACGTGTAGCGGAAATAGAATTCCCAAAGATTCCTCAAGAATCCTGGGCGGCTAGAATTTCTCTTCCCTTCCTGCCTCCTAAGCTCTCCAGAAGCTTCTAGGACTTGGCATACAAATAGAAAGGGGACCATCACAGGAGATCGTGACTTAATTTCGGCCTGGTCGTTTTCGATCAGTTTACCTGTCGTGCTTTGCTGGGCTGAGGTCTCAGGACCCCTTTAGCTGTGGCTTCGTATTGATAGCCTGTGTTGCTCTATCTGTGATTTAAAAACACAAGTTTCTTTATGTGCTGTGGTTTTCCTTCACACTTCTGAGAAGGAAAAAAAAATGCCCACCCCTTCTTTGACTTATTCATCTCTCTGTGTTACATTTGCGTGAGAAGCTAAATGAGCCAGCACACTTATTTTTACAGTGCGTTAAAATCTCATTACAGGCATAAGTGCACAATGAATCATTTTTAAAAAAATATATTCTTATGTTCTTTGTTCTGAATGTTGCATAATTATCATCATTTTCTTCGGTTTTATTTTGTGGAGTTTGGCCAGCATCCTAGAAAAGGAGAGAAACTAAAGTTTTCGATCCTTTTTTGGATAGGAATAGGAAAAAAAGAAACAACAAACAAACAAATACTAGCTTTATTTGTAAATTGACCAGTGACTATTGCTAATTGTGGCTTTTGCATAGGGAGGGTAATGGCTCTTCCTTCCCTCAATTTTCTTGGACAAGAATCCCCTTTTTTGAAACCGATGTGGTGGTATTTCAACAACCTCACCTTATATACATGATTATATGTGAAGTTCGATTACGTGGTTTGCTAATTTATTTTGTTAATATAGATTTAAGTTGCAATGAGGTTGAACCTAGAGAGTTTGTGTTGTTTCTTTTGGTAGGGGGTAGTTTATTTTTGTGCTTAAAGAAACAAAGACAATTCGGTTCAAGGGGGGAGAAGAAATGAAACAAACTTCTGCAATGGGCTTTGAAAACTTCAACTGCATTATGCAGAAAGCACAGCTGTAATACCAGGGCCAGGAAAAAAAGAGCAAACTCCTGAAATATTCGTGCTGCTCGCCTTCACTGTGCTAATGATTCTAGCAGTTTAAAAACGGACTTCTTGTTTATCAACAGTGGCTGCCCGAATTAATAGTTTACAATGAAGAAAAAAAAAAAAGCTCTCAGCATTAGAAGCAAAGTCCGGGAATGATAGCTGAGTGAGGAAGGAAAGCAGAAAAGGGGGAGGGGGGGTTGTAGCTGTTTTGGTCTCCCTAGGCCTTATTTATAAGAAACTGAAAGGAAACAGACCTGGGATGGGGTGGGGGTGGGGAGAATACAACCCAAACCCAGTGGTCTTACAGTTTAAAGTCCCGAAAGCATCTGTTTTCTTCTTTCCCCCATCTTCCCCTAAACTCCAAAGGGTTATTCGTTCGGAGGGTTTCCGGCGGATTGAGGCGGATTGTGTTAGCGTTACGAGCTGTGTTTTTAAAGTCAGCATTTGAGTCAGATGCACTGAGGAGACCTTCAGTCCGCTAACTGAATAATGCATTTCCTGTATGGCCTGAATTTATTTGGTGGTTATGGTCGGGCCTGTCTGGAGTGAACACATGCACCATTGTGCAGCCTCGATGCATGCGGGCCACGCTCTTGGCTTCAAGTCTCTGTTTCCCCATCTGTAAAATGGGAAGCAGTTGGACGGGATGGTCCATTGTCCCCTCCTGCTCTGACTCCGGGATTCCACATGAACTGGACTGGGGAGGTCAGGACGAATCGAGGCTGTGAGAAGAAGCCACCTTTGTCTCAGACTTGACTTCCCCTTTCAACTCTTGAGTCCTGAGGCTGACTGCCGGAGAAAACAGAAGTGGAGGGGGCGGTCAGCTAACCTTTACTCAGCACCTACTGTGTGCCAGGCTGGGCACTGTAGCTGTGACTGCATTTAGTGATGCCCAGTAACCCTGTGAGAGAAGGAGGCATTATTCTGGTTTTCCAGATGGGGCAATGGAGGCTTGGGAGGTTTAAGTGACTGACCCCAGGAATCAGCTCGCTAGGCAGTAAGCCGTAGAGCCTGGGGTTTGAATGCAGCTCTGTCCGTACCTTCCCTGCTGAAGCAGCACTCTTAAGGACGGGCTTTAACCCCTGGCAGTGGCGAGGGGTTGCTGTGGCTACAGAGCGCGCCCCCCATCCCGGGGAGGATGGCGGAAGGCCGCAGGCTGGTCCAGACGGCTGTTCCCCGGAGCAGCCCATTCTGAGTCTCTGCTCAGAGGCCGAGATGTGACTTTATCGGGAGACTGTCTGCGTCTGTCCACCTCCCTGCTGTAGAATTGGGGGAAGACAGCGTTTCCCAGGTGTGACATGGGGTCCCCCGGCAAGGACTCCCTGAGGTTGTGCAGGGACCCTCTAGAAACAGAAGCAGCGGCACACACACGTCCCCCTGGTTATTGCGGGGTCTAGTCCCTTTTGGAGCCTTTCCCACAGTTTGGGGAGATTCCTCGCCCAGGCGCTGGTTGCAATCTCCCTTCCGCTGCTTCTGAAGACACCTTTTGATGTTTGAAGAGAATTTCTCCTAAGCCCCACTGCACCCAGTGGCAGAATGCCTGCCTCACTGGGCCTGTGGCGTCAGATCCGCGGGACAGTCGTTTCCTATTCAGTGATGGGAGGAAGACGGGCTTGGGAGGGCGAACAGCCCCGGAATCAGAGTAAACTTGAGCGTTTGTTTGTGGGAAATGGGTCTTTTGTGTCAGACGAAGAATGAGTCAAATGACCCCTAGGGGAAGGAAAAGGTCCCGCTGCTGGTTTGTGTGTGTGGCCTTGCACGAGGGTGCACGCGTCCATGAGACGGTGGACGTTCTCGGAGAATCACACTCACTGCTGGAGTCTTTATGGCCCCAGGCTTCTTTGCCTTTGCGTGTTGACCCTGAGTCTGAAAGGGAGAGTACGAAGAGGAATGAGGGCGCTGGTTGCAATGTGGCCCGGCCTCTTCCTACTCGTGTCTTCTTAACAACTAGATTACTCTTTTAGGTGTTGTTGCCTTTTTTTTTTTTTTTTTTTTTAATAACAGGTTTGATGGAAAATAAAGCTTTAGCAAGAAACCAGGGAGAATTATAAACCTGACTTTTAAAAATACAGATCCCATTTGCTGTTTTAAGCTCTCCAGAGAGCTAGAGAGTAGATTTGTTTTGGAACGTTGCTGGACTATATGAATTACTTCTCTGAGGCTTGGGTATTTAATACCTAGTAGAAGTTTGTATAAGAGCTGATGATGTATTTTGCCGACTTTCCAACCCTGTAAATAAATTACATGTGCCGGCCGAGGCTGCCAGGATCCACTGTGTCAATTGAAGCTTAATTTTTATCCCAAACCACTTAATACTTTTGTCCTAGCGAGTAGAGAAAGTTACCGGGTCTTGTCCAGCAGCGGGCCCATTCCAAGACAGAGCCGGCTTCGCGAGACGGTGAATAGGCCTCTGTGGGTCCACGGATCTTGACACGGTTTTTCGGTGATTAAGTAGCTTCATCGGTCTCGAGCCCAACCCTCCAGGCAGAGGATGATAGTATAATTTTAAGTGTATCGTAAAAATGAAACTCAATCGCTTCCACTCCCCAAACCTGCCTCACTCCCCTTCTCTCTGGAGAACACGGCCGTAATTATGTGTTTAATCTCAAGACTGCCTGTGCATTTTATCTTATTTGAGTGCAAAGCCCAGGTAATAACGTTGGCATTTCCAGCACGAAACAAAATAGGGTTTCTAATTCGGAGACACTATTAAATATTTCATGCTTCAACCAAACTCAATTCTTTTTTTCCTATAATAAGTTTAAATATTAATTCTCTGGAATGTCAGATGCCTAAAGCTAGGCATTTAGCGATCTGCAGTTTCAAGTATCTCGAAGAAGGTTTATGAAACAGGATATTTCACTGGGAGGGATGAGTTGTGTGTTTCAGAGATATCTGAATTCAAGGCAGCGTCTTCAGATTTACTTTTTAAAGGGAAAAGGTCGTAAAATAAGTTGCTTTATGTGCTGAAGGATTAAGTGGCTTAGGCTGAAATAACAGCAGGGACTTGATTGTTTTTCCCCCTTATATTTTAACAATGCTTTCTGGGGGAGGGGGTGGGTCATTTTCCCGCCCACTTCTATCCTCCCCCATCACCCTCCCCCCCACCCACCCCCAGCAGCCAGATGGCTTTAATTCTAACCAAATCCCACACCGAGGCCAAATGATTGATCAAACAGTCATTTGTACTTACGTAGCACTCTTTGTGAGAATATCTCTACGTTGGAGCTTCTCGCCCGGATTGGTTCTTCTTGGGGCCTTTAGAAGGTTGACTTCCAGCAGACTGAGGAGCTCAGAGAGGCGGGGGTCCAGGGGTGGGTGGAGAGCAGAAATCCCGGACCTTGCCATCCAAGAATTCCTTGCTTAGAAACTTTTTGTTACTTCCCATCCTTGACAGCAGGGGTATCCGAGTTTTCTGAATACAAGGACAAAAATCTTTCCCCAGCCTGCAGGACAGTCGTTAATATGTTTAGTGTGTGTTGATGGACAAGATGGCTAATGAGGTTATTAGTTTGAAGCCCTCTTTTAAATAGGTTGGTGTTTTATCATCCACGTACCCATCTGTAGAGACATCCATCTCTTCTCTGGTCTTCGGTGCATGTTTTCAAGTTCGCCTCTGATACTACAGCTTGGCTCATAGCCCGGCAACCGGCTGGCCAGTGGAAAAATCTGAGCCCTTTTGGTGTGATGTTCAAGGTTTTCCCAGTGGCCCAACCCCGTCTCCTGCTGATGCCTGCTCTGCTCATTCTCCAGCAGGATTGGACTTTTCCTTACACAGCTTCAGACCTGGGTTTTTTTCTCTGTACTTGCCCTTCTGTCTTTCTCAACCAGGAGCTGCTTCTGATTCATCGCTGTACCCAAGTCTGGCACAAAGTATGTATCCGAGAATGTTTGTATCTTCTGGACACCTGAGTCTGCACCCCTTAAGAGCAAAATGATTTATGCCAGCTCCAAGGATGCCAAGAAAAAACTGACAGGGACCAAGCACGAATTACAAGCAAACTGCTACGAGGAGGTCAAGGACCACTGCACCCTGGCAGAGAAACTGGGGGGCAGTGCCGTCATCTCCCTGGAGGGCAAGCCTTTGTGAGCCCCCTTCGGCCCCCTGCCTGGAGCATCTGGCAGCCCCAGACCCTGCCCACGGGGGTTGCAGGCTGCCCCCTTGCTGCCAGACCGGAGGGGCTGGTGGGGGGGTCCCAGCAGGGGGAGGGCAGCCCCTTCACCCCAGTTGCCAGACAGCCCCCCTCGCCCCCTGGACCTTCCTCTTCCCTCCATCCCTGACGGTTCTGGCCCTCCCAAACCGCTTTTGATCTTCTGATTCCTCTTGGGTTGAAGCAGACCAAGTTCCCCCCAGGCGCCCCAGTTTGGGGGGGTGCCTGTATTTTTGGGTGCTGATTGAGGCTGTGGGCATGGACCTAGGGCACTAGGCTTGAATCCTAGCTCTGGGGACTAACATGGGGGAACTTGGGGCATGTTGTTGGGCTCTCTGGGCCTCGGTGTACTTATCTACAGAACGGGGATAATAATAGCAATGATCTCACAAGGCCATTATGAGGATGAAACGAGTTAATACACGTACGAGTGCTTCAGGACACGGTTTAACGCTTAGTAAATACTGGGACCATTATTATCGTTGTTATCGCTGTCATGTGAATGTCTGGTAAACAGAACCTCTTGGAAGGGCCTTCCTTCCCCTCCTTGCCACCAGACTGACTCTAATTTATTCTTCAAGACCCAGCGCCGCCTCCTCCCAGAAGCCTTCCCTTTCTCCCTAGCCTGGGTTTTGCTGGAGCTCTGGCACACGCACAGCCCTGACCCTTCCTTCTGCCACAGCACTGCTTACCCTATGGTGATTTTCTAGGGACTTCTGTGTTCTTGAGGACTGGGGCAGAGCGTCCTGATCCCTGCACGGCACAGGGCCTAGCTCAGAGTGGGTGTCCGGGAAGCTTGGGGATGGGATCCAACCCAGTCTCCGTCCTCAAGGAGCTTGTAGCCCGTAGAGGGGAGCCAAGTTGTGTGCTCTTGTTTTTTTCACGTGGTTGAACACACAGTAAGCTCTCAGTGTATGTGAGACTCTGACACCTATGCAGGGAGTTCCCACATGCACACACTCTCATATTCCCTTTCCAGCACCTACGTAAGGCTCTTCCTAACGAGGGCTGCCCCTAGCTTGCTAGGGGACTTTGGGCATGTCCTCTCACCTGTCTGGGCCTCCCTATCCTCGTTTCTGGGAAGACTTGGCCTCAGTGATCACAGAACCTTCTGGGTTGTGATTCTTTGGAGTTGACAGGCCCCGGGCAGGTGGAGGAGCTAGGGGCATGACGACTGTCCCAGAGGGACTGGCCCAGGATTGTAGGTACTCTCTGCCACACACCCTCCCACCTTCCCAGGCAAAATTTCAGGCATTTTAAAATGTGTGTCATCTGGTGGTTTGAAGAGCAGATATTGGTGGTTATACTACATCTGACTCAAATTCCTCTAAGATGAAGAAGAACCTTGGACCAGGTGTTGGAACTGAGGACCGGGAGCCGGACAGTGGCTCTCTGCAGCCTGGCTGAGGGGCAGAAATTGGTGTACAGACCCTGGATCCCTATTCCAGGCCAGGTTTCGACAGAGCCCCCCAGGGCATCGCATCGGCCTGCTGGCTTCTCTCCAGGCGCTGTTATGGCTTCAGGGCTGTAAACGGTAAAGCTCTGCCTGAATCACTACTGTTCTTTCAACCCCCCCTTGGACAGGTGAGAGGACTGAGGTTCAGGGAGGCCATGTTGTTACTGGTGCAAATGGGGCCACGTGGCATTTGGAGTGAGAATGGGGTTCGGATCCCTCACTACACCACTTGCTGAACCTTGGGCAAGGTCATGAATGGTGAGCCTCGGTTTCCCTCATTTGTAAAATGGAGGTAATTCCCGTCTCCTAGGGCTGACGCGGGGAGCACCTAGCTCAGGGGCTAGCACCCAGCAAACGTGTTAATAGGAATGAGCTGCTGCTGGCCTTACCGAGAGCAGACCCCGGGCCGGTCCACGGGCCTGACTTCCTCTGACACTCTTCTACGGTGCGGTACCCTGTCCCCTCGCCCCGGTGCTTGTTTTTCTTTTTTGGGTGAAGTTAGAAGAGTAAGGGCTCTGGAGTCAGAGAGACTGAGGTTTTGATCCAAGCGCTGGAGGACACAGATGTGATTGGCTGGCATCTTGGCTTCACTTTGGGTGGGGGGAGGGGAGGGGCTGTGGTCCCCACTGAGGCGGGCGTGGGCTGCCTCAGTGTGGCTCTCTGCCCGTCCTGGCCCTGGGTCCATCCAGGACCTTCACGCAGCCCGCGGTGACTCTGGTGTTCAGCAGCGGGGTGTGGAGGTGGGGGGGCGGGAAGGGCCCCGAGGCAGAGCGACCCGCCCCCTGTTTATTGGGTTGGGATTTGCCTTCTGACTAATACCCAGTTGAATAGCTTTCATTCTGCTTCCCAAACTTGTGATGCCATTACTGCTCCGCCCCCACTTCCCCAGGCACGCAGGTGGCTTCCATTTGTTGAACCCTGTTGTGAGTAGAGAACCCACAAAGCCGGTTAATTCTTTCTACATTTACTCCTTATGGGGGAGCATCAGCACCCTCATTTTACACATGAGAAAAGCGGAGGCCCAGAGAGGCTAAGTGGCCTGCCCCCAATTCCAGAGCTGGTAGCTGCCAGCCCGGCTCCAGGATCCCGCCCTTCCTCACACCTTGCTGCCTCTCTGCGTCCCCCTTCAGCTCCTTCGGGCCACTGCTGCCTTGGGCCCGGTCCTACCCGTGCATCACTGTTGGAGACCACCTCCTCGAGCCAGGGTTTCCATTCCCTGCTTCACCCGCTGACTGCCCTTTGTCACTTTTCTCTCACCGAACAGTCGGGTGTTACAGGTGCTTGGGTCCATGTTTCCCTCTGTGATGAGACCGTGGGCTCCTTGGAGAAGGGTCTGGAGTGAACACATCTCCGCCTGGTGGTGGGATTGTGGACCAGAGAACAGAATGAACGCGGCACCCCGGCAGAATTCATCTGGTCCTTTCCAGTCAAGGGACGCTTTCCTGGGTCTGTTCTTCAAGCAGATTTTCAGGAAAGCAACCCTCTTATGGGAAAGCAAACTAGCTTCCCATTTGTAAAATGGGGGACAGTGAATCCCTGCCCAGACAATTGTCAGGAGCCTATGGGGTACAGCGTGTGAGAGCGTCCTGAAAACGGGGAGGGCGGTTTGGGTTTGCTTGTTGGTTTGTTTGTTCGTCGTGTGTATTGAATGGCCTGTGTCCCAAGTATTGGGTTGGCCCTGGGGACACCGTGGTGATCTGACGGACAGTGCCTTCGCTTGCACGGGGCGTGCAGTCTTTGGGGCAGTGGACAGTTTGGCGAGTGTGTTCAGGAGCTCTCCCAGCCTGGCTGGGGCCCCGTTCCTCCTCTTTGCAGCCTCACCACCTTCTCGCCTGCTCTACTGTCCTGAGCTCAGCCGGTCTAAGCCTCATGACCTGGGACCGTGTCTCTGAGCCTGGCAACCGCAGGCACATGAAATGGAAGTATTCGCCAGCCTGGCTCCCCTCGCAAAGCTAGTGAGAGAATCAGTGAGGTCTGTGGGAAAGGGCAGGACGCTGTGGAGGAGGGTAGTCGGTCCCGGGGGTGGGGGATCACCTTCGCCAGCCCCTTTCTTGTACCTGTTCCTTGCTTAAGCTTTCCTCTTGGAGGGAATGTCCTTTTTCATCGTCTCTGGAAATATACACCAAGAATTTTCATTTTGCGAAATCTTTAGAGGTCCTCCTGTCCCAGCCTCACGTGGCTCTCTTCCCACTCCTCAGTCCCTCCTGGGGGCTCTGGCTTCTCACATAGGAGAGCCCTTGGCCAGGGAGCCCCCGAGACAAGTAAATTCTCGTTGTGTGATACTGGGCACAGGGATGGGGCAGTGGGGCTGTTAGGCGCCCTCCTTCCCTCCCGCGCTCTGTCTTCAGTATGCTGCACGGTCACTCATTGAACACTGCCAGGCACTGGCTTATCTTTTTTAATTGATGACTTTAAATAATTTTTTTCCCATTTTTGCATTCCCACATCTTTGCCAACACTTGGTATTATAATTCTTTTTAAATGTAGCCATTCTGGTTGGTGGATGGGTCGTAGAATCCTACTGTTTCAATTTGTAAATGGACAGTAACGTTGAACATTTTTCCACATGCTGAATGGCCACTATTATACCTCTTTTGTGATGTGCCCGTTCAAGGCATTTACCTGCTTTCTTACTGAGTAGTCTTGTTTTATTGTTGAGTTTTAAGTATTCTTTGGTATACTTTCTCTGGAGAGAAAGTCTCTGTCAGTTATATGTATTGTGAGTATTTTACCCAATTTGGGATTTGCCTTTTCATTTTTGTCTTTGAAGTTTTCTTCCTCTTCCTCCTCCTTCTTCTCCTCCTCCTTCTCCTTCTCCATCTCCTTCTTCTTCCTTCTTCCTTTTCTTCTTCTTTCTTCTTCTTCATTTTATTTCTAAGTAGTCTCCTCACCCAATGCGGGACTCAAACTCACAACCCCGAAATCAAGAGTCCCATGTTCTCCCCACTGACCCGGTCACACACCCCTGCTTTTTCTTTCTTTCTTTCTTTTCTTTTTCTTTCTTTTTAAAGGACCATCTAGTGTAGTCTTAAACTACCCTGCAATGTAAATGTTTTTATGGAACACTTTTATTTATTTATTTATTTATTTATTTATTTATTTATTTATTTATTTTAAAGATTTTATTGACCTGTTTGACAGAGAGAGAAAGCAAGAGAGGGAACACAAACGGGGAGTGTGAGAGAGAGAAGCGGAAGCTCATGACCTGAGCCGAAGGTGGACGCTTAACGACTGAGCCACCTAGGCGCCTTTATGGAACACTTTTAAAATTAAAATTAAAACTAACTACAGTTAAATAAAATTGAAAATCCAGTCCCTCGGTCATACGAGCTGCCTTTCGAGTGCTCAGTAGACACCTGTGGCTGATGGCCACCCGTACTGGATGGAGCAGAGGTGGGACATTTCCATCCCCACAGAAAGTTCAGTTGGAAAACACCAGGCTAGAATATCATTTTTTTTTTTTTAAATTTTACTTATTTATTTGACAGAGAGAGATCACAAGTAGGCAGAGAGAGGGGAAAGCAGGCTCTCTGCTCAGCAGGGCTCGATCCCAGGACCCTGAGATCATGACCTGAGCCGAAGGCAGAGGCTTTAACCCCCTGAGCCACCCAGACGCCCCTAGAATATCATTCTTTAATGTATTCATTTGTTCAGCAAATGCTTCGCGGAACCCTGTCACTTGCTAGGCTTTCTACCCGGCCCTGGAGAAGTGGGTGTAGCCCAGGCTGAGCCTCGGCCTTGGGGCGGGCAGCAGGTGGACATAGCAGCCTGGAGGGAGGCCGGCATGCTGGTTACCAGGCCTGGCTCCTGTCGTGGATGGGACGTGAGTCCTAGGGTTTGTCCTGATCTCAGGACAGCTCCCGGGGCAGCACGGACAAAGTGTATCAGAGCAGATTTCTCAAGAAGCAGCATTTGGGTGGCTGGTTTCTGCTGGTTCCCCACAGAAGGAGCCCAGGGAGGGCAGATGGTTCGTGCAAGGACATCTCTGAAGCTGGAATCACGGTCAAGGCTTCCTTGTGGCTCCCTGCTATAGCCTCTCAGATAGGTGTGCCTTCTTGACTTCTGGCAAATTGCTTTCTGTTATTTATAATCCTGCTTTGGGAGGTGGATTACCCTTTGAAAGATAATTTGGCTTGTTTTTATTCTTTGTCTAATTTTTTTCTTTTCTTTTTTTTTTTTACTTGTGTCAGTAGTATATACTTATTGTAGAAGAATTGGAAACTATAGAAGCATATACAGATGGAAGTAACATTTGCTTATAATTTTACTTTCCCCCCTGGCCCCCACACAAAGGCTACCATTTACATTTTGGTATATTTCATTTGTGTTTTTTTTAATACTTACTTCATATTAATTATATTTTTTTGTATTCTCAAGATGATTCTGAATATAAAGTCCTGTGTACTTATTTTTTTGTAATAAACCTCTTTTTTATTAATTGTAATTGTAATAAACCTCTTCCACATTATTAAAATTCCTTGTCACCATTTGAAAATACACGTATTTTATTAAATTTGTCAGATCATTTTAAATAGACGGCCCCTTAAAATAGTTTAAAATTCAGAAGACCCAAAAAGGGTTCTTAGAAAAAGCCTTCCTCTTCTGTTTTTTCCCCTGCCCCATTCTCATTGCTGGCGACAACCGGCGGTGCCTGGCCTCTCAGAGGGAGTTTATGCCCATACAAATAAATCTGTGTATATATTACTAGCACAGGGCAAAGTGCTTAGAATTTTTTACCTCTTCCCTTCGTATAGATAAGGCTGCAATAAACTTTATGCAGTAATCCCTGTTTGCATCTCTGATTATTTTCTTAGGCTGGATCCCAGAAATGAAAATGGGTGAAAGGGTAGTAACATTTGACACAAATTATCAAATAGCTCTTCAGAGGGTTGCACCAGTTTTCACAACTGCAGGCCACTTTCTGGAGAACTTACTTCCCTGCACCTTCACCAGTGTTTGCAAAATAATTTCCTAATTTGAAGGTGGAGATGACATCCGGTTATCGTTTTGTTTTACATTTATTTGGATGTTAGTGTAGCAGTGTGTATATTTTGTGTCGGTTCGTATTCATAGCTCCTCTTTTACAAGTTGGTATTTACCCTGGGGTCTGAATATTTTACTTATAAAATTTAAACATTTACTATTCCATATACGTAGACAGTAAGCTGAGCATGTTAATGCTTTGTTCATCGTATCTGTTGCTAATATTTTTAGGAGTCTGCTGTTTGAAGTTTTTAATGATGATTTTATAACAAAAATTTGAATTTTTTTGTATAGCCCTATTTTCCCAAGACTTTTCTTTATCATCTTCTTCGTTGCTCTTCTTTTTGTCATCCGCCAAGTGCTGTTGTTACTATTTTCAGGAGCTTGTTTCATTAATATTCTAAAAATAAATTCTTATTTTAGTGAAATAATGCTAACCAGTTTTTAAAATCACCTAATAAAGAGAGCGGGTCCCCGTTCCTTTGTGGGCACACTCCTGCCTTCAGCCAGGGCTGCTGGGGTGCACACCTCCAGGGGGCTCCACTTATCCCCATCTATATGAACGATGGTCCCCAGACTTGGGCAACACGGTGGCCCTGCCTTCAACTTACTTGGTAGTCTTTTTCTAGTATTTTCTTCTACGTGTCTCGGTACAAAAACAAAAACAAGAGCTAAACATGGTACCGATTGTGGTCCAGTCATGCCCTGAGCACGTTACAAACGTAATTCCTGTAATTCTCCCAACGGCCCTGTGAAGGCATTTACTCTTATTTACCCGGATTTGCAGACGAAGGGACAGACCCAGAGGAGGAGAGTGACTTGTCCAGGGCTACACAGCTGGTGAGTGGTAAAGCCCTAACCGCTGTGCTCCTCGCCTCTAGATTTGCGGTGCTGTGTCTGGGTCACTAGTACCCATTGTTGACTGGCACCTGTTGTGACCAATGAGGATTCCTATCTCGAAAGCCCCGCCTCCAGCATGGTTCTTCCCCCACCTGCACGCCCGCCCCTCCATCCTGCCCAGGCTGCAGCAGTCTTTGCTTGAGCCTGTGCAGGGTGGGGACTGAGTGTAATCCCCTATGGGGATTTTGCCCTCACCGTTCTGGCTGAGCCCCGACAATAGTGATTGAGTGGAGGCACTGGTGCCTACCTTCTAAAACGGAACTTTACTACGTTCCGAAGCCGGGCCGTAGGTGCCTAAACTAAACTGGGGTTTCCAGATCCTTAAGCTGGCATACACTTGGGTTGGCTTGGATTTCTCCAAATTCTCCAAAGAGGGGATTTCTTCGGAGCCAGTTGCTGAAAAAGATGTGACGTTTTCTTCCCCTGTAGCTGGTGTGCAGGGAGGGGATTGCTTTCTCCTCTCCACAACTCAAGCGAAGGGGGTTCCAAGAGGTCCCCCAGGAGAGCCCGGCATAGCCCCTGAGGCTGAAGGACTGTATCTGTCTGGGCCTGATGGTGCTCAAGAGGGTGGCTGCACCGTTGCCACCTGTGACGGGCAGAACGTTGTGTTCTGGGGGACCTGCCTGGTGGTGGCTTTCAGATCTACCCTCTCTGCCCAAGATGGCTTCTTTCCAGGCAGGGCGGAGGGACTGGACATGTCCCACGGGGTGCAGTGGGGTGGGGGGTGTCTGCCGACCAGGGGAGCCCTCCCACTGAACAGCCAGGTCCACAGAGCTCCCACAGGGGCGAGCAGGGGAGTCCCTTCATGCCACTGCAACGGACAGTAAGGGGACTACAGACGTTGCCCCTCACCCTGCCCAGAGTCCCCACCCCAAGGCAGGCCAGAGGTGGGGGAGGGGAGGAGCTTCACTATAAGCGAATAATATAATAATATCAGATTATTAATCTGGATGGGACATCTTAAATTACTAAACGGAGACTGTCAGGGGACCGAGGTGTTTGGAAGATGTTTTATGATCTAAGATGATCCAACGAATTACGGGGACTTCCAGAGACTTCTCGGGGGTGGGGGTGGGGATGGGGAGCAAGTCAGCAGGTTAGGTTTTAAAAGGGACAAGTTATAGGGAGGCAGGACTTGGGAAGGGGGAGGTAATGATAAATTGTTTCTCTAGCCCTCTCTGAGGTCCACTTTTTCAGCATAGTGTTACTTTTGGCACAGGAGGTGGAATCAAGTCTTGTACTATGAGAACTTTGGAGTGCAATACGTTGTTTTCCTGGGGTTACGTATCTCCTCTTTCTTCATGTGCTAATCTTATATTTATATAAGATTCACTTCTCCCTAAATATTCCATCCATTTTGTGGCACCTGTCAGTCATACTTTCCCAAATGCGTGAACACACCAGGTTACCTTCATTCCGTGTCTCCTGCACCTCAACGAAGTAAGAACTATTCTGCTGCACAGTTGACCTCCTGGCGCCCTTCTCTGAAGCTCTCCTATGTAGGACTTCCCATTTCTTGGTTCACGCCTGTATCATGCACTGCAACTGGTTTAAGCAGAAAAGATATTTTTTTGAATGGATGTTGGGTGGCTCTCATAATTGCCTACTAAGGCTAGAGAACCAGGTTTGGAATCTATATGGCCAAGAACTTTACTCCAAATCCTGCGACAGGGCTTTGCGGTGAACATTGGCAGCAGAACCACAGTCCCTGGTCATTGGCTACCGCTGACTTTTTATGCATGCGGTTGGAGGCTACAAAGAGAGGCTGGGAAACATGTCTTTTCTTTGGTCAACAAATTTGTGTTGAGCGTCTACTATGAGTAGGCACTCTTCTAGATGCTAGGAAAGTAAGCAAACAGGCAAAAATGTCTACACTCACGAGACTTACATTCTAGAAGGGGGAGGCACAGTTATGAAGTGAACAAGTTAAATATAAAGTTGACCAAATGATGGTACATACTCTGGAGAAAAAGCAGAGGAAGATGTGGGGGACTGTAGCCTCACAGGGTGCTCATGATAGGGGACATGGATGGAACAAAGGCAAAGGATGTGAGAGATCAGATATTTTCGGCTCATGTGTGTACTTTCATGGTGTGTGTGGGGAGTTGAAGGGGAGTGGGGGGCATGCCTCATAAGGTGAGTAATTTTCCCAGTAGAAGAAAAGTATTCAGATGCTGAGCGCCCAGAAAGAAAGGCAAATGCCCTTTGCACTGTATTTTCTGGTTTTCTTGGTTTAACCCTATAATTTGCTGGAGCGCATCCTCCAATGACTTTGTAAGAAGTCAATAAAGATAATTATCTGAAAAGCGGCTCATTCTTGACTGTTGGGCTAGGGAATTTTGATAATAATAACGAAAGCTTCAGTGCTTATTATTATGTGTGAGGCATATTGACTTGGATTCATTCATCCTTACACCAATCCATTAAAGTAGTTGGTGGAGATCATTACTGTGCTCGTTCTACAGATGAGGAAACCAAGATCCAGTGAGGTTAAGTAACTTGGCCACAGAGCCAGTGAGTGGCGGGGCCAGGATCAGAACTCAGGCGTCCGGCTTCAGAGCTCACCCTGTTATGGATTGTCATCATACCGTCCCATTGTCTTCCGACTTCCCTCCTTGCTGTGGACAAGTCTGGTGCCATGATTCTGGAGGCTTTGCCTAGGTTCCTTCCTCACCCCCCCCAACATCCGTTTTCTAGAAGATTTCTGGATATTCTCTCCATCCCTGGTGGTGTGATAGTTTCCAGTGATGTGCCTTGATGTGGATTTTTTTCCCATTAATTAGTTTGGGTGCTTAGTGGGCCCTTTGTTTGAATCACGAATCTGGAGATTAAAATTTTTTTTCCATACTATGTCTTTCTGTCTTTTTCTGGACATCCTACTAGTTGTTCTGTATCGATCCTCTAATTTTCTTATGTTTTTTGTCTTTGTGACTTTGATCTGTTTCCTGAGAATTTTTTTGACTTTATCTCCCATTTTTTATTTTAGTTAGTTTGTAAAAGCACCTGATCTCTAATGATTCCTTTTCATGCATTCTGTCTCTGTTGATGGATGCAATGTCTTAGCATACCTCTCTGAGGAAATTGTGAAGAGTCTATATTTATTTTTAAAAACATTTTATTTATTTATTTGATAGCGAGCGTGTGCACAAGTGGGGAGGGGGTGGGGGAAAAGGCAGAGGGAGAGGGAGAAGTGGACCCCCTGCTGAGTAGAGAGCCCGATGCGGGCTTAGATCCCAGGACCTGAGATCCTGACCTGAGCCAAAGGCAGACGCTTAACCAGCTGAGCCACCCATGGGCCCATGGATTTTATTTTTAAAATTTTTAATTTATTATAATTATTATTATTTTGATTATTAGGATTTTAAACCAGTTTTCTCCTGTGCCCTGGGTTCCTGTTTTTCATTTGATTGATTGGTTACATGTCATCCTTCGAGGTTACATGCTGTGACAATTGTCTGACCTTAGGAAGACATCCCGTGATACTAACCTCTTCACTGTCGCCCCTGGTGTCCTCCCTGCCCAGCTCCCCCGCTCGGGGGTGGTCATTACAAGCACTGTTTCCAAAAAGCTGTCCTCACCGTCAGCCCCCAGCCCCGGATGAGGCCGCACCCCCACGCCTGCCTGTGGGATGGCGCCGCGGGAGGAGCTCCCTGGCTCTGACGAGTCCAGAGCTCCAGAGGAGTTCTCCAGAGCCCCCCTCCTCACTGGGTGCCCCCAGAGCCCTGCTTTTGTCAAAGGCCAAACCACCCGCTCCCGTTTCCCTCCGTGACTTGTCTCTGTGGTGTCCTCTCCTGCAGCGCGAATCTCACCTGCTCCCGGCTCCCTTGCCAGCAGCACCCAGACGTGCCACAGGACCTCCAGCCAACACCCTTGCCTCGATGGCTCGCTCCCTCCTGCGCTGGCCCCACCTCTGCTTCTGCTGAAGGGGAAGCATCCTCACGGAGCTGTGTCCGAGGGCAGTCTCCCTCCCCACTTTCACGGCCCTGCCCGCCCTATCCATAGGCTCGTCAAGCTGTCCTGGGGCATCCGTGTGGCCCGATCAAGCCACGACCCTGCCCGTCCCTGTGCCAAGCCCCTGCAGCTGCGTTCGGCACAGGACGGCTCCAGATTCCCTCTGCCTGCTGCCCTGCCCCGGCCGCCCCTTCTCAGGGCCCCTGCCGGCTTCCCCACCCGAGGGCCAGAGTTCTAGTGGTACTGGCCTCCAGGCTCCATCCCGCCACATCTCTGCCACCGCTCGGGCCATGCCTCTCCCCGGCCTCTCTCCTGGTAGCGGCCAGAGCCATCTCATTGGCTTCCCTCGCCATCCCTGCCTCCTGTATCTACCATCCCACATCATCCCACCCATTGCAGCTGGGCTGAGTAGGGCCTCAAATGTAAATCGTAGCATGACATTGTGTAAAGCCCTCCTTGGGCTTTCTGTGCACCTGCCCTGGCCTCCCAGGCCCAGGTGACATCTGTCCTCATAGACTGTGCCCCCTGTGTCTCCCTCCTGGCTCTTTGGCCCCCTGACCTTTCTGTCCTCTGAGCACAGGAAGCTTGCCCTGCCACCAGGGCCTTTGCACGGCCTGCTGGCTCTGCCCCGTGTGCTTTTTCAGCGCATCTTCTCGTGGTGGCCTCAGGCGTCTGCTTTGACATCACCTCCCACCCGGTTCCTTTCTGTGATGTTAACTCCATTACATTTTCGTCAGGGCACTTGCTGCTCTTCCGGTCATCCTGCACCTGCAAGAGAAGCAGGCTCCTCGCTGGGCCCGAGAGTGGTGCTTGGAAAGAGGAGGCTCCCGACCCCGGGTGGGTAGAACATGCTCCATGGGTGCCGTGCATCTCTGGACTTGGTCCGTGTCTGTGAGAGGCAGGGCTGCTCTTCATCCCTCTCCGTGCCTGTCTCTGCGGAGAGCCCGGCGCAGCGTCTGTGGAGGCTGGGTCCCTGGTTGTTGGGAAAAAAAGGCATTTCTTGCTACTTTTGTGTAGGCCTTAGTTTTGATGCTAACTGCATTAGTATAATAGAAAAGGTAGGGGGGCTAGGGCCCCCGGGTTGCTCAGTCGGTTGAATGTCTGACCCTTGATTTCAGCTCAGGTGATGATCTCATGGGTCGTGAGATCAAGCCCCACATCAGGGGGTTCTCTCCCCCTGTTCCCTCCTCCCCACTCTCTCTCTAAAATAAATAGATACATGTTAAAAAAAAAAAAAAGGCAGGGGGCCATAGTGGACCTGAATTTCCACAGGGCCTGGAGCGCTAGGGCAGCCGTGTAAGATGTCTCTGTTTTCCCCTCCATGGAATGGGATGGTAGTCCATGCCTGGGGCCCCGTGAAGCTCAGGGGAGATCCGGGGTTGGAAAGGACCTAAAACAACCAACAAAGAGGGGATTCGTATAACCCGTTCTGCGGTTCAAACTCAGGGACCATTTATGAGGTTCCCACTGGGGCTAGAATAAGCGGCTGTGCTCATGTTTCCAGAACTCAGTGAATCTTTCCGACGGTGTTGGGAGGCTCCTGGCAGTTTTGCTCCCGAAGAAGCAGAGGCTCGGAGGAGATGTGTGACTGGCTGGTCCCTCGTGGAGCTCCTGCCTCCATTTTCTCAGGCTCACCTTTGTCTGCTACCAGGTTTGGATCTTGGTTGTTTTTAAACCAAAAACTAAAAACTCCAAACTCCAAATTGCTGAATTTTTTTCTTTGTTACTTATCTTTCTTTAGTAACTTTTTGGGGGAGGGGAGGATTGGGGAAGGTAGGGGAAGTAGGGACAAGGCCTTAGGAGTCCCCCTGTGCAGCCCGATCCCCGAAGCCTCGGGCGTGGGTGGCAGGCCCAGCAGAAAGATGTTCTCCAGCGCCCTGTGGATTCGTGCCTTTCCAGATGAGTTAGCTGCAGGCTTAGGGGCTCTCCCCTCCTCCCCCAGCTTAAAAAAAAAAACTCTTCTCCCTCTGTCTCCTTTCCTTCTCTCTTGCTCTGTGGCATGCACTCTGCCTGCCTGCCTCTATAGTTGGTCCCTTCTTTCTCTTGCTGTTTCTTTTTTTCCCTTTTTGGTGTCTCTCTACTGTCCCTACTTCTTTCTCCTTTTCTCTCTGGAGCTTTCCATGTCTTTCTGTCTAGGCTTCTCTTTGCCTCACTGCCTGTGTTTTTTCTTTCCTTCTCCCTGCTTCTCTCTTTCTGGGTCCTCATTTCCATTTGGCTTCCCTCTGCCTGCCGTTTCCAGCAAGTGCTCCTTTCGTGGTTGTGGGGACAAAGAATCTATGTGGGAGCCTGTGATGGCTCTTCCCTGCACCTGAGCTGTCCCAGGAGAAACCTACAAAGACACAGAGCCCCAGGAGGACTGGACACAGTCCTGGGGGCGGGCTGGGTGGATGGCAGGCCTCCGCCGGTCACTCTGGCTGCTGGCCTCCGGGGGCAGGTCTGAGGATGACCCCACTGCCCGTGACCTTATTCAGTTAGGGGACGCTTACTGACCCTCCCTCTGTTCAGGTGCTGTGCTGGGCACTGAGACACTGCCCTGCCCTAAAGGGGCTTTTGTTAGGGGTGTGGGTGGGTGATTATCGGTTGTACACACAGGGCACCCGTGCGTGGGCCTTATAACTCCTGCTGCGGGTGCGGGCTTCTCTGCAGAGGCTTCACTGGAGCCAGGCTCTGAAGGAGGAGGTGGCCTTTTGCTGCTGGTGAACAAGGACAAGGCCTTCTAGGCCCTCTTAGTCTCTCTCTCTTTCTCTCTTTTTGTTTTTTTAGAGAGAGAGGAAGAGTGGGGAGGGGCAGAGGGAGAGGAGAATCTGAAGTAGGCTCCTTGCCCAGTATGGAGCCCGACACTGGTGCCGTTGGTTGGGCGTCCAAGTCTTGGTTTCGGCTCAGGTCATGATCTCAGTGTCATGAGATCAAGCCCCACATGGGGCTCCAGCTCAGTGCGGAGTCTACTTGAGACTCCGTCCCCCTCTTCCTCTGCCTCTCCCCCCCATGCTCTCTTTCTCTCTCCCTCCCTCTCTCTCCCTCTAGCTCTCTTAAATAAATCTTAAAAAAAAAAAAAAAAAAGAAGGATGGTTTGCAGACCAGTGGCAAGGGCGTCACCTGGGATCTCCTTAGAAATTCAGAAACCTTGCCCCACCCCAGACCCACTATTTCAGAATCTGCCTTCGAACAAGATTTTCAGGTGATTCGTGGCTCGAGAAGCAGTGCTCTAGGCCAAGACTGCCCAAAGGGCAGGTTGTGGGGAGAGCCCGTGTGTTGAGCAGTGGGGAGGAATTTGGTGTTGCAGGAGCAGAGATGTGGCCGAAGGTGGCCGGAATGAGGCAAGAAAGGAAGACAGGACTCAAACTGCACTGGGCCTTGAATGACCCACTGAGGATGAGAAGGGAGCCGAGCTGTGCCTGCTGCTTCCCAGATCTGCCAGACCCGTAGACCCTCGGGCCGCCTTGTCCACAAAGACCTCTCAGGATCATCAGATCCTGTCTTTGCACGAGGCGAATAGAGGAAACTGAAGCCCAGAGACTCCAGGTGACTCGCTTAAGGTCACACAGCAGATAAGGGGCAGGATGGACAGCTGGTGCTGTGTGGGGCTGTATTTGTGATAAGAATGGTTGCTGCTCAGTAAGGTCGCACCATAGGCCAGGTGTGGAATCAGGTGCTTTCCATTGGGCCAGTGAAATAGGTCTTTCCCCTTTTGTGAGCTGCATTTAACACATGTGACACTAAGGCTCCGAGGGGTAAAGCTACCTGCTTACGGCTGACTGGCTGAAGAACAGAGCTAGGTTCTGAATTTATGTTTGGCCGACTCCAGGGCTCATGCGACCTGCCCCCCGGGGGGAAAGGCCAAGAAACTCGACCATGATCCTGGAGGCCGTGGGAAGCCGCAGGACACTTTTGAGCAGGTAGGGCCCAGTCAGACCCTGGTTTTGGGGAAGATCGCACTAGGGTGCTGAGCACGACGCTCTCTGGGTGGCCTTAGGCGAGCAGGCTCCTTGGTCTTGATTTCTCTCCTGTTGGGTTTTCACGGCAGTTCTAGCAGAGTCTTGCCGGTCCGTTCTGAGTCCAACTTTGTGTATGTCAGGCTGTGACCTGTCACATCAGAGCGGCTGGAGGGTGGCTCGGCCCTGGTGCCCACGAGGGTCTTCCTGCTGGCCTGTAACAGGGTGCGGGGAGTTTCAGTCCTGGGGTCCGGGGCGGAGAAACAAGGCTGCGGGGCGGCCGAATGGGGGGGGGGGCACGGCTGTGTCGGGGGAGGAGCTGACCGGCCCCTCCACCTCGGCCACCAGGGCTGACTCCGTCCCACATGTGATTCTGATTAGGCGGCCTGTGTAAAAGTTACCTAAACAGCACTCTAATTACTCTGTTTAGGAACATTCGCATGCGTGGGAGGGTGCCTGGCACTGGCTTCCCACATGTGCTGGGGGTCTGCGGGGAGGACCGCATTTGCACAAGCGTGTCAGGCACCGTGTTGGAACGTCGCAGCCCCCCGGGGCCGGGGCTCCTGCTGGACGAGCTCGGGGCGCTCTTCCCAGGGGCCCGGCAGGCAGTCGGGGAGGAGTGACTCCCCTGGGCACTGGCTTGTGGTGGAGAGCTCGTTTAGCCTCTCATCCTCCCCCGGGAAGTCGGGGGCACTGCCCCCACGGGGAATGACGCAGCATCTCGAAGGCATGTAGAGCAGCAGAGCACAGATTCGGAGCCCCAGTCGGCCAGACTGGTCCTCTCACTGTCTGACCTCCGGCAGGTCCCTTCCCCTCTTGCGCTGCGGCTCTCGTCTAAGACCGTCTGTCTTGCAGGCTCACGGTGAAGATGAAATGAACTAAGCGCCCGTGAGAAGACTTGACGTGTGACAGGGGCCGCCGTGGGGCGTGGCTCCGCTTGCGGGAACCCCGGGCTCTGTGCTGCACACGACTCTGAAGGTGACTGCACAAGGCCCAAGGGCTGTTTATTTCATTGATAGTCGTGTGGAGGGAAACCTTGGCTGGGTGTGATTCGGGGTGCCCCCTGGAGATGGAGAGGGATGGCTGGGCGTCCCCTGACTCTTGGAGCATCAGGAAGGAGCTGCTCTCCGAGCTGAGCTACGCGGGCAGTCCCGGCAGGGATCTGCGGGGTGGAGGGCTGTCAGTGTTTCCCCTCCTTGGATGAGGGGGTGTGGACATATGCTATCCTCAGGAAGTTGGTGACACAGGTTAAGGTCTCTCGTGCCTTGAACTTCGCCTGCCCAGCCTCCCTGTTCTGTGCATAGGCTCCACTCTTCTCTAAGCCTGTGGATATTCGCGTGTCTCGGTGCCTGCCCCTGACAATGGCTTTCACCCATCCAGCCCCACAACTGTCTTCATGTCCGCTTGCACAAACACCCATCGGCATTTTCATACCCCTACCCAGTCGCCCATCAGCCAACATTCCCCGAGCCTGTCATGTCCCCGGCTCTTGCACTGCAAAGATTACCCTCCAGTGAGTCAGAACTACCTCTGTTGGAGGCGGTGTGTTGCTGGTTTTGACATCAAGGGAGGCTGTTACCTTCCGGACTCTGCTTCACAGACGAATCAGATCAGAGAGTGAGTCTGAAGGAGTCTTTCCGTCCAAGTTCTCCTTCCCCTTCTGCTTACGTGTCATTTATCCATCCACCCGTTTTTCCATTCACGTGTCCGTCCGTCCAACCATCTCTCCAGCCTCCCATCTACCTCCCTATTCATCTTTATAACCAACCATGAAGTCATCTAACTGCCGGAAGCCACCCAGTCACCCTGCTGGGTACTCACCTACCTACTACTTCCCTCCTCATTCACCTTCACACCATCAGCCAATACATTTTTAAGATTCCAACATGGGGGGCACCTGGGTGGCTCAGTGGGTTAAGGCCTCTGCCTTCAGCTCAGGTCATGATCTCAGAGTCCTGGGATCAAGCCCCACATCGGGCTCTCTGCTCAGCGAGGAGCCTGCTTCCCCCTCTCTCTGCCTGCCTCTCTACTTGTGATCTCTCTCTCTCTCTCTCCCTGCCAAATAAATTAAAACAAAACAAAACAAAAAAACGATTCCGACATGGAAGAGGTGCTGTGTGAGATTCTAGACTACTAGCCTGATGCATGACCAGCATCAGTGGAGTTCCTGGGACCTGCTTTTAAAGCTCTAATGTTCTGTAATATGTGGAAACCCAAGACAGGGATCCTACTCTTATTTAGCCAACAAATCCATATTCATAGCTCCTGCTGAGTACCTCCTGTGTACCTGACACTTTTTTAGACACTCGGGGTCCTGTGGGGAACAAGGCAGACAATCCTTGCCCTCATGGAGTTTCCGTTCTAATAAGGGAGACAGACACTAAGTAAGAAAAACAAAAAAAGATTGCTGTATGTGGCTGTGTGTGCTAGGAATGGGCTGGGCTCCCTCAGGGAGTTTCCAGGCTAGTTGGAAGTGAGACAGGTCTGGGCAAATAGAGCATTCACCAGCTCTGTGCATGTGTGCTGTCCTCCAAACTGGAGTGCACTCAAGTAGGAAGGACCACAGGTGGCCAGAGAGGCAGCCAAAGAGAACTTCCCTGGGACGGGGCAGTGGGGGGCACAATTCATTCTAGGAGGTCACAATACTGGGGAACCTACTCAAACATGCAGACCAAAAGCCATCTGTCCCTGAGTGCCATTCCAGTGCCCTGGATCCAGTGTTGGCCACCGTGCTGACCTGCTGGGTGAAGCCAGTCCCTTGCCCACGCTGAGCCCCTGTCCTGGAACCACGAAATGATGGGGTTGGACTAGATACGCTGTAAAGTCTCCTGGACCATGACTCTGAGATGATCGAATTTAATTAAAAGGGGAGACATACTTATATCATATTTTATGGTGGCATTCTTGAATATACCATTTTGGGTAATAATCCTTGTTACATTCTTGGGAAGAGGTGCTACCCCCCATTTCGCAGATGAGAAAACTGAGGCTTCCCACTCTGTCAAGCCACCTACCGTCTTTGCTTTCCTTTCAGGGGTTTGGGAGAAGCTTCAGCAGGGGGTGGGTGGATGTGTGTGTCTGAAAGGGTAGGTATTGGGGTACCCGAGCCCCTCTTTGTCTAGTGCCTCATCTAAGATGGCAAATGCTTATTTTCATTTCTGTTTAAGGAAAAAAAAAGAGTGAATGGTTGGTTTTGATGTCTTAAATAGCAGGAACGTTGGAACAGAAGGTATTATTATTAACTGCCTTCTTAATCAGGCTGGCCCTTGGCAGCAGCCTTTGGTCTTAATTGACAGAGCTAGGACTTGAACCCAGGGCTGTTTGATTGCCCAGACCTCTTTCTCTTCCCCCTGTCTCCATTTCAGGGCTCTCGAAACAGCCTGGAAGAGTGCCAGGGAAGTCGGAAGGGAAGAAGGACGGCTTTTATCATACCATCTTCTCCTCCATCCCCATAGGAGAAAATTGGGGGATGTGCTCTCTTTTTTAAAAAAGAAGCTTCTTGGGCTCTCGGAGTCGTTTTGCAGTGGAAATAGCGAGGTTTGGGCCTAGCTAGGAAGGCTTTGTGACTTAGCAGGTGGTGTAGAGGCAAATTCTTTTGTTGAAGGGCTCTGAGTGCACTCACACTATGCAAACGGGTCTAGTTCCAGCCTCCCTATTAATTAGGAACATTTAGAAACGTTCCCGACTATACCCAGAGTTCCCTCTCATGAAACTCCACAGGTCAGAGGCCACACATGTTTTGGTTTTCTTATTTGAGGTATTATGTGTTCAAGGTAGATTTATGCTACAACCTTTGTTTATTGACTTGTACTTTTCCCTGTGAACCTAATGGAACATGACAGACGATATTTACAAGGCACGTGTTTCCGATTAAATCATGTGAGACATTAAAGCCCGATAAATGAAAGCCCCTTTGAAAGGCCAGGTTCAGAGAGAAGGAGGCAGTCCCTGGTGGAGCCTTGACAGTGGAGTCAAGCCACTCAGCTGTGGCTGTAGGAAATGCGGAAGGTGGCAGGGAGTCCCTTCGCGCGGAGGGGACCCGTTGGTCACTACTTCACAGCTAGAGACCAGGCTGCGTAGAGGTCTGAAAAAAATGGACACGAGGAGCCTTTCTTTCTCTCAACTGTCTGGGGAAGAGAGAAGGGAAAAGAACACTCTTTTTTATGGCACCTACTGTGTGCCAGGCTCTGTCACTTAAGTGCTTTCCTGCAGAGTCTCGCTGAACCTTGCAACAACTCTGAGGGCATTACCTTCCTGAAGGGGCATCAGAATGGCATGACTCAGGCCACAGGATGGCTTTTAGGTCCCGGATGGCTCTGCCACCCACTCCCTGTGACTCTGGGCAAATGACTTAATCTCACGGAGCCTGGGTCCCTTCACCTGTAAAACGATCGTCTGTGCTCCATAGTGCATGAGCCAACATCACTATCGTTATTAAACGGAGGCTCAGAGAGGCGGAGTAACTAGCCGAGGTCACTGACTGTAGGGGTTGTGGCTGGAGCTCAGGCCTCAGGTTCCAGAGCTTTCCCTGCTGCTCAGGTGGCCCTGATGGAGGAGCTGGGTCAGGCAGCCTGTGGCCCGGGAGGGCAGCTCGCCTGCCTGCTGACTCCGACTCCGGCACAGGGACGCGGGGTATTCCCTCAGCCTTCCCCAGCCTTCCCGGGAGCATTAATGGGAAAGCTCGGTAGGCAGGATTAGCCTAATCGGGAGTCTTTCCATGGAGGTCAATTAAAGGATTTGGGTAAATGCAAAAAGTGGAAACAGCTTGAGAAGGCTTTCCCCACTCCTCCCTCCCACCTTCTCTCCCCCCCTCCTCCCTCCCTTCTTCTTCCTTTACCCTCCTTTCCTCCTGTCCTTCTTCTGCCCCCCGTTGTCTCAGAAGGGGTCTGGGGGAGGGTGTGGTGCCGACCCAAGGGACTGAGCACAGCCTAAAGACTCACTTTTTTTTCCTTATCTGGACACCTGGCAGCAGGTGACCTGAGAACTAATGAGAACAGATTTGATTATTTTTAATGCTTAACATTTCTTTTTAGGACTTCTGAGTAGCTTAACTGCTTTATAGGAGTAGCGATTGACAAAGAAAAGGTGGGAAGATGCCGATCCCCTCCACCTGGCATAATGGAAAAGCTCGCTTTTGGAAACGACAGACTTCTTCTCTTTGGAAGAGCCTTTATTGACCATCACCTACCATTTCCCGAGGGGGATGGGACATCTGTCTTCCATCCATCTGTAGGGGTTTGGGAGTAATCTGAGGGGTTCTGGGGAATCTGGCTTTGGAGTTGGCTAGCTTGGATTTACCCTCTGGTTTTGCCCCTTGCCAGCTGGGCGCCGTGGGCCGGTTGCTTTTTCCCTCTGAGTTCGCTGTCCTCACGATAGACAGTTGCCTTAGTAGAGGTGGAGGTCCGGACTGCGGCCGGCACCAAGTCAGGATCTGCCAGATCTTCCCAGGAGGCGCCACAGGGCCTAGGAAAAGCCCTCAGAAGCCCAAGGCCTCCTTGGCTCCTTGCCCAGTATCCTGTTCAGTGTGTCGGGAGCAGATGTGAGTTCAAGTTCACTCTGCCCGTTTCCCCTCCCCTGACCTCTCTTTACTCATCTGCAGAATGGGGAGGAGACTCCCTTTCCTGTCTCATAGGAGGGAGTGCCTGGGGAAGCACTTGAGAAATTGCAGACCGTCCAGGAGACAGTGATGACGCTCCACGGGTCACGTGGACGGTTACGAAGAGCTTTGCCTCCCTGGAACTCTGAGTTCTCTGCGGTGGTGTCCTCTTTTCCCTGTGAGGCAGCGCTGCGAGCGGAGGTGACTTGCTCCAGATTGGGGGGGCTACCAGGTCCCAAAGAGCTGCGAGCTAACCTGAGGTCCGTGCCCCTGCAGGTCAGGCCTGCTCTGCCCCCCGCCCCGATGCCCACTCTCAGAGATACCCTGGGCTTCGGGGACCGGAATGGCTCATTAAGCGGGCGGCGGCTCTAGCTTCCTCCGTCTTGAATGAACTCCCCTCTCTTCTCCCCGCCTTCTCCGCCTTCTTCACCACGGTCCATCTGCTCACCCAGACTTCGGGTGATGTGGCTTAGAGGTGCAAGGTGGGGAGCCCATTGAATTAAAAGCTCTGTGAGTGAACAAGCAGATGACCCCGTTACTAACTTTGTGTGTCTACGGGCAAGTTACGGTTCCTCTCTGTGCCTTGATTTCCCCATCAGTAAGACGGGATGGAGAGTACCTACTTCGGTCCTGCCACAGGTTTGTTACTTCGGGGCAGAAGCTGTGTCGACCATGAACAGGTGGGACGTGGTTCAGAGTGCTGTTAGGCAGGGTACTGTGATGGGCCCCCTGCCCTCCTGGGAGAGGACCCTGTGTTCTGCAGCCTCGGCTGTGAAATGTTTCTTCCAAGTGAGAAGGGTTTTTAAAGGCCACTTATGGTCTTAAATGCACAAGTGGGATGAGGGAAAGGGTTTTGTTTCTATAGTGGGTAACGCTGATTCTCAGAACAAGCTAAACAAATCCCCCCTTATTGAAGAATGTTGCTTGGGGCTAGGCTTGATTAAAATCGGAAAATCTAAGAGGCTTAAATGTGTGCGGTTTGGGCTGTGGAGGGATCTGGAGTGCTTTGGCCTGCCCTGCATCTCCCTGGCCGTGGTTATAGAGTCATGAGGCCACAGAGGGCCTGTGGCGGTGATCGGCCCATCCAGCACCCCATTTTATCAGCAGGGAGTTGGAAAGCCTCCCTGGCTCTGACTGCCCTGGGCTAGGAGGTTTGTGTCGAGGGCTGCGTGGGGACCAGCTTGCTCTATGGATTCCTCGAGACAAGGGCTGTCCTAGTACTCTCAGAAACCCCTCGCCCTGCTCCCACCGACTCAGGGGAAGGAGGACTCCTGCTTCTGAGCATCTCTGGGTGCCAGGGCCCGTACCAGGGGTCCCTGTATATGAGGTCTCCCACCCATCTCTGTCTTGTTTCCTTCCCTGTGAAATGTGGGTTATAATGGTGTCCGTCTCCTAGGGGGACAGTGAAGGTAAAGTGAATTAACACATAGAAAGAGCTTAGAACATCGCCAGGCACAGGGTAAATGCACGGTAAATAGTGGCTTCCCTGTGGACCCTGCCAGGAAGGGATGGAGTTGCTTTTTACATTGACGGTGGCTGAGGCTTGCAGAGGTGAAGCCCTCTGCCCACAGTGGTGAGTGGCAGAGCCGGGGTTCAAGTTTGCGTCCAGTTGGCTTTGAAGCCTGAGAAGGTCTCGGAGGATGAGAGCCTTAACGCCACAGTGCTCTCCAGGCGACAGGAGCGTTCCTGCGAGGGGGTAGGCCATGGTGGTCTCCAGTGCCTCTTTCCCCTGTAAGGCCGGTGAGGACCGCGTCCTGAGGCTTGCGGGAGGGTTTTAGCAGACTGGGTAGTGCCGAGTCCTTGCTTAGAGTTTTATGATCATGTGGAGAATGTGGCTGGAATCTTCTGTGACTGAGATCTCAAGACAGATGGTCCCTTGCTGACATAGTTGTTCCTCATTAACTGGGCAGGGCCAAGTTTCAGAGCAGACTGCAAAGCGGCCGTAAGCCCGGCTCTGGAGAGCGTCCTCAGCCCCACAGCCCTGCTCCCTGGGGCTGCCGTTAGGCGTGCCCTGGTCCTGAGTAGTGAGAGCGGCTGGAGGGTGAGAAGGAAGCTCTGGCCCACAGCCAGGGGCTCAGGGACGGCCATGTCTTCCTCCCGCAGTCCTCCCCCAGTCCTCCCCCGTCAGGACGCCCTGCCCTCCCCCCCACAGCCCACAGGTCCGTGCTCCCCGCACTTTGGCAAGGGGGCAGAAGCCAGGGGAAGGCTCCCTGTGGGACCCGACATTTATAGCACATTTATTCTGTGCCTGGCGCTTTATTTATATTAACTCACTTATTCCTCACCGTAACCCTATGAAGCAGGTACTAATAGGATCCTCATTTTACAGGTGAGGGAAGAGCCTTGGATCTTCCTAGAGAGGCAGCCTGGGGAGGGGGAGGAGCGCTGATCTTGGAGCTGGGACTGGACTTCTAGCTGTAGCCCTGCCTCCTCCTCATCTCCTCCTCCTCCTTCTCCTCCTCCTCCTGCTTCTTTTTTTCTGTAGTCACATCTGTCACCAAAGTTATTATGGTATTATGGACTATATTCCGTGTGCTGTGCTTTTCATCCCCATGACTTACTTATTTTATAACTGGAAGTTTATACCTCTTAATCCTCTTCACCTCTTTTACTCATCCCCCCACTCACCTCCCCTCTGGCAACCCCCAGTCTGTTCTCTGTGTTCATGAGTCTGTTTCTCTCTGTTTGTTTCGTTGCTTAGGTTCCGTAGGAGAGTAAAATCATGCTGTTTTGGCTTTCTCAGTCTGACTTGGTCACTTACCATAATATCCTGTAGGTCTGTCCATGCTGTTGGGAGTGGCAGGATCTCATTCTTTTTTTATGGCTGAGTAATATTCCATTGTATGTATATATCACATCTCTATCCATCCATCTGTGGGTGGACACTTGGGTTGCTTCCATAGTTTGGCTATGATAAGTAATGCTGCAAAGATCATAGACATGCATGTATCTTTTCAAATTAGTGTTTTCATTTCTTCAGGTAAATGCCCAGAAATGGAATCGCTGGATCACATGATTTTTTTTGCTTGTAACTGTTTGGGGAAACTCCATACTGTTTTCCATAACGACTGTACCGATTTACATTCCCACCAATAGTGCGCGAGGCGTCCCTTTCTTCCACATCCTCATCTGTACATGTTATTTCTTAATTTTTTGATACTAGCCATTCTGGCAGGTATAAGGTGATACCTCATTGTGGTTTTGATCGGCATTTCCCTGTTGATTAGTCATGTTGAGCTTTTTTTCACGTGTCTGTGATCCATCTCTATGTCTTCTTTGGAAAAATGTCTTTTCAGGTCCTTTGTCCATTTTTAATCCAATTATTTGGTGGGGTTTTTTTTTGGGCATGGAGTTGTATGAATTCTTTATATGTTTTGGATATTAATCTTTGGTCGTATATATCATTTGCAAGTATTGTCTCCCATTCAGTAGGTTGCCTTTTTGTCTTATTGATGGTTTCCTTCACTGTGCAAAAGCTTTTTATTTTGGTGTGGTTCCAATAGTTTATTTTTGTGTTTGTTTCCCTTGCCTGAGGAGACAGATCCAGAAAAGTATTGCTAAGGCTGATGTATAAGAGATTACTGCCTCTGTTCTCTTTTCTGAGTTTTATGGTTTCAGGTCTCACATTTAGGTCTCTTTAATCCATTTAGAGTTGATTCTTGTGTATGGTGTAAGAAAATGGCCCAGTTTCATTCTTTTGCATGTAGCTGTCCAGATTTCCCACACCATTTCTTTTTGAGAGAGAGAGAGAGACAATCTTAGAGTGTGCATGTGCCAGGGGAGGGATGGTGAGGGAAAAGAGAGAGGGAGAGGGAGAGAGAGAATTTTATACAGGCTCTCTGCCCGGTGTAGAGCCCCCTATGGGGTTCAGTCTCACAACTCTGAGATCATGACCTGAGCCGAAATCAAGAGTTGGATGCTTAACCGACTGAGCCACCCAGGAGTTCCCCAATATCATTTATTGAAGAAACTATCTTTTTTTGTTTTGTTTTTGTTTTTGTTTTTTTTCCCAAATTTATTTTAATTTTTCAGTGTTACAAGATTGATTGTTCATGCACCACACCCAGTGCTCCATGCAGTACGTGCCCCTCTCGATACCCACCACCAGGCTCACCCCCCCACCCCCTCCCCTCCAAAACCCTCAGTTTGTTGCTCAGAGTCCACAGTCTCTCCTGGTTCAACACCCCCTCCGATTTCCCCCCATTCG
>CM052798.1:37985935-38047867 GCA_028533885.1 Nasua narica | reverse complement strand
CTCCACTGTTGGTGGGGATGCAAGTTGGTGCAGCCACTTTGGAAAACAGTATGGAGATTCCTCAGGAAATTAAATATACAGCTACCCTACGACCCTGCAATTGCACTACTCGGTGTTTACCCCAAAGAAACTATCTTTTTTTCATTTTCATTTTTCATTTTCATTTCATTTTTTTCATTGCATCCTCTTGCCTCCTTGGTTGAAGATTAATTGATCACATAAGCATGAGTTTATTTCATTTCATTTTTTTCATTGCATCCTCTTGCCTCCTTGGTTGAAGATTAATTGATCACATAAGCATGAGTTTATTTCTGGTCTCTGTATTCTGTTCCACTGACCTATATGCCTAGTACTGTACTGTTCTGATTACTACAACTTTGTAGTTTATCTTGAAATCTGGAACTGCGATACCTCCGCATTTGTCCTTCCTCAAGACTGTTTTGACTCTTCAGGGCCTTTGTGATTCCATACAAATTTTGGGATTATTTGTTCTAGTTCTGTGAAAAACGCCATTGGTATTTTGATGAGGATTGCGTTGGATCTATAGGTTGGCTTGGGTAGTGTGGACATTTAAAACTATTTCTAATCCATGAGCCTGGAGTATCTTTCCATCTATTTGGGTCATCTTCGATTTCTTTCATCAGTGTCTTGTAGTTTTCAGAATACAGGTCTTTTACCTCCTTGGTTAAATTCGTTCCTGGGTGTTTTATTCTGTTCTATGCACTTGTAAGTGGGATTATTTTCTTAATTTCTCTTTCTGCTCGTTTCCGTTGCCCTGCCCCCATCTTGACCCTGTAGTGAATGGAAGGGTCCACTCAGTGAAGGAGAGTAGAAAAGGGTTGGAAGTAGAAGTCGACTATGTGAGCAAATGCAGGGAGGGAGAAATAACATGAAGGCCGTCTGCCTGCCTGTAAATGTTTATTAAATGCCTACTGTTTGCTGGGCCTTGTTCCAGGAGCTGGGGCACCGGGCTGACTGTGGAGGACCTTAGCTTTCTGATAGCAGTAATAGCTAACGGTGCTGCGGTCCTTTCGTTTTCAAGCAAAGTGTGTTCCCGGCATTGTCTTTTTCAAGTTGAGAAGCAGAAGAACCTGGTGCTTAAGAGCCAGGCTCTTAGGTTTGAATCCCTGTTCCACTACTTACCAGCTTAGGCAATCCTTTCTTTCTGTGCCTCAGTTTCTGCATCTGTAAAATGGGGATAACGGTAGGGTTTAGAATAGCACCTGGCACACCGTGAGCCCTCTCAGTAAGTGTTCCTTTGGGCAGGAGAAGAGAGTGTGGGGCAGGGGGAGATGAGGTAGAGCACACGTGGGGAGGCTCTGAATCCCAGAGTTCTTCTTTAAGGGGGAAGATGACTATCCCTAAGTCAGGAGTTCAGGAGTTTAAAACCCTGCCCAAACCACAGTGAGATGCTGCGACACACCCACTGGGATGGCTAGAATCAAAAAGACAGACAATAACAAGTGCTGGTGAGGATGTGGAAAAACTGGAAGCCTCCTACACTGTGGGTGGGCATTTGAGACGGTGCAGCCGCTGTAGAAAACAGGGTCAGTTTCTCAGACACAGGGTTCCCACATGACCCAGCACCTTGGCTCCTAGGTATGTAGCTAAGAGAAGCGGAAACATACATCTATACAAAACTTGTACACGTGTTCATAGCAATATTAGTCATACCCAAAATGGATCAACCCAGATGTCCATCAGCCGATGAATGGATGAACAGAATGGAATTTATCCATGTTGTGGAATATCATTCAGCCATAAAAAGGGGTGAATTATGGATAATGTGTTGCCGCACGTGGGCCTGGAGAACTGCCGTGCTAAGGGAGGAGCTAGACACGAAGGGCCACATATCACACGATTCTGTTCATATGAAACACCCAGAGTGCAAACGTACGGGGATGGAAAGCAGATCAGTGGTTGCCCGGGGGGTGCTGCGGGGGAGGGAGGGGAAATAAAGAGTGGCTAGTAACAGGTACTCAGTTTGTTTTGAGGCTGATGGAAATGTCCGGAAAGTTCAGTCATGGTGATGGGTGTACAACTCTGAATATACTAAAATCCGTTAAATAACACTTTAAAAGGGCAAGTCTTGTGGTTACAAGTTCTGCCTTGATTTAAGAAAAATGAATCAGAAAACCGAAAGCCCTGCTGCTCTCATCCCTCCCCCTCTTCTCCCACTCCCACTCTCCCACTCCCACTCTCTGCACCGCAGCCCGTAATGCCCGGTGCAGCCAAATCTGTGCTCTCATGCCTGGCTGTCCCGCTTCTTCTCGGCAGGCTGTCCGGGGCCCAGAAGTAAGCACTTCGCAGATGATAGCACGGGAGGAAACCCAGAACTTTGGAGTCACTGAGCCTTGCATTCTTGCATTCTTGCCCCTTCCTCTGGGTCTCCGTTTCCCCACCTGGAAACATGGCGTAGGACCATTGGGAGGGGAAATCAGGGCAGGCAGCAGCTTGGGATGGCTATGAAGAGCAGGAGCATCTGAGTACTGCATTGTTCATTAGTTCCACCTGGCCAGGGACTCTGTGCACTCTAAGTATTCTAGAATGCTTAGGGTCCTGTAGGACAAGGGTGGGGCCGAGGCCCCGGGTGAGCAGGTGGCTGGGCTTGCCTATCCCCTGGTGGAGGCCGCCCAGCTGAGTCCCTTCTCTGAGTCAGGGAGGCCTGGATTTGAATCCCAGCTCTTCTTCTAGCTGAGTGACCTTTTGCAGATTATGCAACTTCTCTGTGCTTCAGTGTTCCCTTTGGTAGACACAGGTTGTGGTAGGCACGCTATAGACTATATTGCCTCCTGCCCCCCAACACCACTGTCTCCCAATTCATCTGTTGAAGGCCCACTTCCCAGTGTGATGGTATTTGGAGATGGGGCCTCCTGTAAGTTAGGTTTAGATGAGGTCATGAGGCTAGGGGTCCTTATGACGGGTTGAGTGCCCTTATAAGAAGAGACACCAGAGAGCTCTCTCTTTTTTTCTCTCTCTCCACCGTGTGAGGACACATCAAGAAGCTGGCCATCTACAAGCCAGGAGGAGAGTTCTTACCAGAAGCCAACCGCGTGTCACCCTGATCTTGGACTTGCAGCCTCCGGAACTGTGAGACGTAGATGTCCGCTGTTGAAGCCCGCCAGCCTATGGTGTTTTGTGATGGCAGTCTGGGCAGACTGAGACAAGCCATTAACAAGAACAATGACATAAAAGGCAGAGCACGGTGTCTGGCATGTAGTAAACACCCCTCCTGTTTTTAATAGGCAACTCCATTTGTGACCGTGATGGTCATTCGTAGCTGGGGGACCTTGGGTGAGTCCCTTGCTTCTCTGAGTTGTTTTCTCCTCTGAAGAATGAGGTCAAGGTGCTGCCCACGCAGGGCTGTGGCAAGGCTCAGATCAGATGATCTAGGTCGAGGGGCTTGTAAACCGTGAAATGGCATGCCTGTGGAAGGGGCTCGCTGTTTATGGAGCAGAGACGGTGGGAAAGCCCGGCAGGGCAGCGTGGGAGGAAGTGCGAGCATCACTCTGGTGGCCGCAGGTCTGAAGGGCCCTCCCGGCTGGGAAGCTGTCCACATGGACCTGTGAGAGAGGGACGGTTCTGCAGTGGCATTCGTCCGCCCGTACCCGGGTGGCAGCACTGACTCGAGGTCTCTGGGCTTGGCCCCGCAGGTGGGTGAGCGGGGAGCCAGGTGGAGGGGAGGTGGGGCCGGTGCCCAGAGACAGCCGTGCCTGCTCAGGATGTGGGAGGTGGAGGACACACGGCTCGTGACCGTGGCCGTGCCTCCCTCAGTGAGGGAGAACCTTGCTACAGAGAAATCTCACAGGCTGTGGCCGAAGGCTGTCTGTAGGGAGATGAGTAGACCTAGAAGCGCTAGGCGGCTTGGCTCCAGTTCATGCTCTGTGACATCAGGGACGCGGGAGTCTTGGGATGGAAAAGCACCATCCGGAGCTCCTTCCGCGTCACCCTCTGGAGCGCGTCCCAAGGGGCTGTTGCTGGTCCCATTTAACTTCAGAGCCATGGGCTGAGTTGTCCCCCAGCTCAGACATCCCGAACTGGAGTGACGGGGAGGGGTGTGTTCCCGGGAGCGTTTATGGGATTTTCTGGTTGGTTCTTTAATGGAGGTCCTGTTTGTTTGCTGTCTGGTCTGGGCTGATGGGGAGGGTGGGGCAGGGAGTCCTCGGAATGTCGGCCTGGGCAGCACAGAAGGCCTCTCTGGGGCAGAGGAGGGCAGACGTCACAAGACAGAGATGGGGAGGTTTTCAAACGTAAGGGGTAAGGTTGCTGGAATAAGTGGGCTGGCCCCACCCCGTCGGTCCTTGTATTTCAGAGAGGTGGAGCCACTGGCTCTGCGCCCAGCTCTACCTCTGATGGGCTCTGTGACCTCAGCGAGTTTCTTAACCTCTCTGTGCCCCGTCCTCTCGTCTGTGAAGTAATCATAGCAACACCTACCTCATAGGTGGGTGTTAGGATGAAGCGAGGGGATATATGCAAAAGCTTTTAGAACAGTGTCTGGCACAGAATTAGTGCTAAGTAAGTGTGAGCTGGGCCGTGCAAGAGGCCTGAGGACGAGTGGGTCCTCCCAGCAGAGCTCTCTCTCCTTCCTCTGAGTTCCTGTTGTGCTCAGCTCCACGGGTGCTCGCCGAGCCCGCAGTGAGAGGGGAACCCCTGGTCTGAGCCTGGCGTCCCAGGAGTGCTCACAGCCCCGACGAAGAGAGGCTCAGGGACACGCAGTGCCCCCTCCGGCCCGCCGCCCCAGAGGAGGCAGCGATCAGGGAGATGCCGGTGGACTGTGCTTTGATGGATGACTCGGGGTTCCTTGGTGGGGAGCAACTGCACATGGAAGGTGACAAGATTAGGGAGCGGAAGTGGAGAACTGAGTGCTGAGGCTGGTGATCAGCTCACGGGCTAAGGAAGCTCAGACTCAGCCCCGCTAGGCAGGGGAGCCGCAGAAGGATTTCAGAAGTGGTCTTTCCACTCACTTTCCTTAGAGAGGTGGTCATTGCGCCATTCTTGGGGTCCGATGCCTTGTTGCTGTCTCCCCCACTACCAATTCCCTTCCCCAGTCTTTTTTTTTTTAAAAGATTTTATTTATTAATTTGACAGAGAGAGAGACACAGTGAGAGAGGGTAGACAAGCAGGAGGAGGGAGAGAGGGAGAAGCAGGCTTCCTGCAGAGCAGGGAGCCCGATGTGGGGCTCGATCTCAGTACCCTGGGATCATGACCTGAGCCAAAGGCAGACGCTTAACGACTGAGCCACCCAGGCGCCCCTCCCTTCCCCAGTCTTGACGGAGGTAGGCTCAGTAGTCACTAAGGTCACTGATGAGTTCACCCAACAAATCCCTGCCTGTAAAATCGTGGGCGCCATGCGAGGCGCAGTGTGGCGGTGGGGGCAGGCAGGGCGTACACAGATGCGTGGGCGCCAGTAACCATGTCGGAGGCCTTCTGTTCCTAGTCTAAGGTGGCTCTCCCACAAGGCTCTCACCCAAGGTCCCAAGGGAAAGATCTTCACAAGACGGTACCCTGGGAGTTCCACAAGCAGATGGCCTGCTCCAGCTGGGAGCTTTGGGCAAGGCTGGGGTGGGGGGTGGGCCTTGGAGCACTGGTGGGGCCGGGGTTGCCAGGCAGCACTGTCGGCGTGGGCATAGGCCCCCGGCAGGGAAGGCAGGGGGCATATGTGGGGAGCAGCCATGAGCTTTACTTGGCCCGAGCAAAGGGTCTGCGGCAGGAACAGAGAGAAATAGAGTAGCTTCGAGGGTCTTGCGTGCCAGGCCAAGTGAGGCAGGGGGCAGAGAGAAAGGGGAGTTTCGTTTTCCTGTAGACACAGGGAGCCATGGGGAGCATTTAGCTGTACCCTGGTTTCCCCGCCCCCCATTTTTTTTTTTTTAACACAGTATGGTTCTTTGGAGAAGGGTCAAGAAGTGAATTGATCACTCTTTAAGATGGGGATGGGTAGTGGATCCTGTGTTTGCTGAAAGCTAACTTGTTATGCAGCCATTTTAAAAAACCCCAGAAATTTCTGCCTTCATGAAGGAGGCAGTTTTTCTCCCATAGATTCTTGAAAACGTGGGTTACAAGTGGGGAATAGCAACACGTAATTTATTTCTCCTCATGCTCGATCTGAGAATCCCATGGGAAAGAACAGGAAGGAATTAGTGAGCTCTATATTACAATTTAATTGCTTGAAGGAAAAATATTATTTTTTATTGTTAGCCATTAGCTGCTTCTAGTTTTATTAAACTCAAGCCTCTGCCCAGCACAGCATTAGCTGCTTGGAGCTCTCCAGCGCCCCGAGGGAAGGAAAACGCTCAGAATGGTCCCACCTTGTAAAGCAGGGGGTTACTGCTGGGGTCTGAGCGGCTTGTGGTTCTTGGATTTCTGGCACCTTTGTACTTGGAGAGCAGCATTCTGATGGAGGATTCTGTCCCCATTCTGTCCCCAGCCACTGGGGACAGAGGCCACGGAGGGCCGAGGAAAGGTCCCTGGCCAGAATCGTGAGCTCGGCTGTATTGCTCCAGGTCTGTAGGTGGGGTTTCTAGGGGCGGTCGCCGGGGCTAAATGAGAATAAAACTGAAGGTCCTAGTACTCGGTCAATGCTTGGTAGGTGTCCCTGAGTGTGTCCCAGGACAACGCTTCTCGCGGCCATTGCCCTTCCTTTGTTCTGGCTTCAGGTCCCAAGCTCTGGCTTACTGGGGCCCTGCTCGGCGGGCCTGCCCCATGGCACTCCTCAGGGGAGAGGGACTCCCCCTGGCTGTGTGGCCAGCTTGGTGTTGGCCGGGTGTCGGCCCCAGACAGAACCACGCCTCACGCAGGCCTGGGTGCCTGGGAGCTCCCGGCAGGGGGAGCGGAGACGGACTTGTGAATAGTGGTGCAGAGTGACCAGCCTGGGGGGCTTCAGATGCGTGGGGGCGGGGGGCAGTGCTGAGGGAGCAGGAAGAATGAGCTTGCTCGGTTGGGGGACCGCCTTCGTTCCCTGTCACACACTTTGTCCTGGTGGGAAGGTCTCCGCGCTTCTAGCCCTGCCGTGCCCCTTTTTGAGCTCTCCTTCCTCGCTCACTCTGTCCCTTCCCCGTTCACCTGCAGCTCGTGCTTTGCACACACCTTCTTGGTGGACTTGCAGGACCCCCTTGGAGGCTTGTCATTGCCTTCCACAGGGGAAAGGTCACCTCCCTGGGGATCTGGCCAAGGCCTGGCAGAGTGCTGCAGAGCAGGGGGCTTTCCTGGGCCCTGCCCACCCTAGCAGGCCACACGGAAGGCTTTTTCAAGATGTAGGTAGGTCTCCTGTGGGCTGTCACATTTTCACTGACTTACCTTCCCTAACTTACTAGGAACCACTTGCCCATCTGGCCCTGGTCCCTCGCGTCCCTCTGGGGAAGCAGTGAACCCTCAATGTTTTCAGAACGGCCCTGAGTGGCCTTCACCTGAGAGGCTGCCCGCTCCCTCTCCCCTTCGCCGCCCCATGACTTTGGCTCCCTCTGCGTCGGAGCTGATGCCTGCCCATTTCCTGCTTATCGAGTGGCCCTATGGCCTAGGAGGTTTCAAGACTGCCTCAATTTATTATGACAGAATTTACCTCCCGTAAGGCAGGTAAGGAAGGCAGAAAGGGCCCCAGGGTCAGCTAGCTCGTTGAAAGGGAGTCCAGAGTTCTGAGCTTGCTCCTGCATCCATAGGGGTGCGTGGGGACCGGAAGACAATGGCCACACCTACCGTGGGCCACGTGCTCTGCTGTCTCTCCTAGTTGCCCCTCTTCCCCAGCACCCAGCTACACCTCCCCCGAGAGCACACACTCCCTCTGTCTCTGTGCCTTTCCCCACATTCTTCTTGCTGCCTGGAGCCCTCATCTCCTTCTGTATTTGGCTAACTCCTGCTGGTCTTTGAAGACTCGTTTCAGGATCACCCTAGAAGGCCGGCCCTGACCCCCAGGCTGGGTTAGAGCCCCTTCTCGGGCCCCCACGGTCCCGGGGGCCTGACCGCCTGTGATGGCCACCTCTTCACCATCTGTCTCCCCCACCAGGCAGTAGACCTTGAGGTCCGGGATTGTGTTTATTCTTCTCTGTCCTCCATGTGTCCCATCAGGCTTGGCTCAGGGAAATCTTGTCCAGTCTGATTAGTAACGAGAGAGCCCCCTGTACTGTGTGTTTTCCGAAGCATGTTCACATCCATCGTTACTTTGAGCCTCCCGACTGTCGGTGTGGCCATGGCGGTAAGGTAAGGAGACTGAGGCTCAGGAACCCGCTCCGTGATTGAGCTCCAAGTCCAAGCCTTACTGGCCTGCCTCCCCCTGCCTGCGCCAGTGCCGTAGACGGCGCCTGGTTCTCATGCCCACACCCATGGCGACCCCGAGGCCAGGACTGCTGGCAATCAGATGGCCTTCCTCCCTGCTGAGCTCACGCTGCTGAGAGAATGGAAATTTGCATCAGTGGGTGGGGGTGAGAGGCTGGGTGCTGGGAGACCTGGACGGGGTTGGGAGGGGGCTGGATGAACACACCAGGACCAGACTTAGTGGTTGTGTCCTCTGGCACTGGGGGGATGGAAACCATCCCATGTGGCTGGCCTGTCCCACGTGTGTGAGCGTCCTGAAGGTTGGGGATGATCAGTAGCAGCAGGGAAATGGGTCAGACTACCCTGGGCTTTTTTCTTTCTTTTTTTTTAAGATTTTATTTATTTATTTGGGAGAGAGCATGAGCAGGCAGGAGAGGGAGAAGCAGGCTCCCTGCTGAGCAAGGAGACTGACGCGGGGCTCGATCCTAGGACCCCATCTAGCCCTGGTCCCTTGACCAGCTGAAGGCAGCCGCTCGACTGAGCCACCCAGGAGTCCCTACTCTGGCCTTTTGAGGTTCAGCTGGCCAGAGTGGTGGCTTCTGGGGACTGACTGCCCCCAGGGAGACCTGGGTTCAAGTTCTCCCCGGTCAGTGATGTTACTAAGTTGACCCAGGAGGCCACGTCAGCCTCTTACCTTCTCTGCGCCTCAGTTTTCTCCCTGTGAAAGGGGGAGCATAGCATTTTCAGAGGGGGCTGTAAGGCGGTTGCATTTAAGCAGCATCTGAAACATACGGGGTCCAAGGCTACTGCCTCCTCTGTGCAGTGCATACAGGGGCTGCCCGCTTATCCCCTTGGGTCAATGTAAGGTCCGGATGGAGCTACAAGCCCGCGGTAAAGCGCTGTACGCTTGTGCGCTCGCAGAAGGGAGGCAGAGGTGGAGGACAGAGCCTGGCTGGCCAGCTGCTTGCTTGGAAGACTGGGCCACCTTTCTGGGGAGGCGAGGCCACTGAGAGCCACCCCAGGGCCACGCTGACGAGTGGGCCTGTCTGGCAGAGACCGAGAGCAGGCAGGCAGAAGGCAGGTTCCAGAAACACTGCAGAGTATGAGGGTGACAGGGCCCATCCAGAGAACCAGGCCGGAAGGGGGCCTCAGGCCACTGTGTGGTTCCAGCGCAGTCGGGAGAAGGACAGCAGAGCTGGGGTGACCTGGATTTCTCTAACTTCCCTTCCCAGCCCTTTCCTTACCACAAGCCCTCACTCTAAATCAGGGACAATGGTAGCACCTGCCTTGCAGGTCACTGTGAGGATTCCCATAACTCTGGGATAATGTGAGAAGTATGTGTTAATATGCACGACGTACACAGTAAGTGCTCAATAATTGTTAGATGTTTTTATTGTTGTTGTTACATTCTTCATATCATTATACCATTCTTTCCACGTACATCCCGAGTACATTGGATACATCTTGCTGTTTTCTGGCTGTGGAGAGTACTTTTATCATTTAGGCGATGGGGAGCCACGGAGGGTTCTTGAGCAAGGGTATGGTATGGAGCTCAGTTCTGTGATGGCTAATCTGGCAACGGGTTTAAGCCTCATTGTGATGTTTGGTTAGTTCAAAAAGGGGCTTTCTTGTTTTACGGTATTTTTTAAAAGGACTTCTCCAATCTTCTTTAGTTGGGGGGAAAAGAGAGGCTGGGGGAGAAGGAAAAAAAAGGTTGTGTTAAGAAAAAACGAGGCAGTTGCAGCGGGGTCAGGGACTTGTCCGGGATAGGAGGAGGTGCAGAGTGGGCTGCAGCGCAGGCCTGGGGGTGCCAGACAGTGTCCCCAGCTCAGGCCATGAGTGCAGAAAGAGATCCCCCTAGCCCATCAGCTGCATATGTGTGGGACTGGTGAAAATAATCGTAATAATTTAAATGATCTCTGCCTTCAGGGATACAGACATCGGGCGGGCAGACTTGGTAACACTGGTGGGCAGAGGGGGGAGGTTGGGATTGACTGGGAGAGGGAAACAGAGGCCCTCAGAGAAACTGCAGTTTGATAAAGTGAGCCGTCCAGAGATGAAGGACCCTTTCTTAGCAGATCCGGAGCTCAGCCCGTGTAGGATTTGGTACTGGAGGCGTGGCTGCGGGGGCGGGGGGTGGCCAGCCTAACAGTCGGAGGGAGGAAGGGGGAGCTGGAGAAGAAGGGAGTTCAGGGAGGAGACAGGGCTGTGGGCGAGTAAGGCACGCAGCTCCTCTGAATGTGTGTGCCTTTGGGACCCCGGGCCCAGGGGTCTTCCCAGGTGTCATACCTAGTGACTGTGACTCATGGAATCCTGGGGGGACCCAGAAATCTGCATTTTGAACAGATGCAAAGGTAAAGTAACAGGCTCTGAGGAGCATTGATTTCGGTCCCCCTCCGGTTCCTGCAGTGGGTAGTGGGGAATGATGTGACAGGCTGCAGGGGGTGATAAGGGCTGGGCCTGGGCATAAGGGACTCCCAGGGGGGGTTCTGAGAGGAGGGGTGGGACGGGAGTGAATTGTGGGAAGGCTTTGGTTAGAAGCTGGTTGCAAGGGAGGGCAAAACTGAAGGCGTATGGGCATCCACGAGCTGGGTGGGGATACAAACTGGAGGTCAGAAGCGGGGGTCCCAGGGAGCCAGAGGGGGACCAGAGTAAACGTGATGATCGAGTGGGTGGTGAGGGCACGGTGGCCTTGCCCACAGAGATGAGGCCACAGTCAGGGCAGGACCAGCGGCTGCCCTGAGTGCCTCACTCCGGGTTCCTTAAAACCCTCCCAGATCTTCCAGCCAGCAGCTGGTTGGGCCCCTCAGCCTGGGCGGGGACGAGTGTGCTCTGCTGGGAGGTGCGTGGCCTAGCCAGGGGCGAGGACCGCAGATCAGAGAGCTAATATTACAAGTGGGGAGAGATGCCGAGGCTCTCCATTCATTCATCCACTTGTTTGCTCATCAAATATGAATTAAGGGCCAGGCTCTGAATAGGGCGCTGTCTCATGCTCCCTTCCTCTTCGAGAGGCAGCCGTGTCTGGGGATTAGGAAGGAACGTGGCCCTGGAGCCTGCGTGTGCGCCCTCCCTGCTCCTTCACCTGCCGGCTGGGCAACCTGGGGAAAGGTACTTAATCTTTGCGTTTCACGTGCCTCATCTGTAAAAAGAAGGACATAAGAGCCCCCACTTCCAGTATTAAATGTTTAAATATGTACGGTGTGGCTAGAGCGGCACCTGCCTTTTCTTCTCGCTCCGGCCGCCCCCCTGGGTGGTCCACGCACTGTCGCCAGCAGGTGTCCCCGCTGACGCCAGTCCCTCTGCCAAAATGCCCTTTCCTCCCATCTTTGCCTTGTGAGGCCCAATCACACACACCGCATTCTCTCATTTTCTTAGCTGAGAAAAGGGGTTAGTCGTTCCTGCGCCGCCTGCCTCCCTGGGCGACAGAGGAAGAAGGGACAGCCTTAGCGTGCTGACCGGTGCTGTGCCGTGGAAGCTATTCCCCCAGCTCGTGCTTGTTTCAAGATGGAGAAATTGGGATCGAGAAGTGCTTACCGCGTTCAAGGCTCCTTCCTCCATCTGGGGGCTTGGCCGGTCAGTTCAGGCCACAGCCACTATGCGTGGTCCCGGGAGGAGACCCTGCCGTGTCCCACGTGAGGCCAGCTGAAGGGGTCCCAGCTGTGCCCTGCAGCCCAGACCTTCCGAGGACCTTGGAGATCACCCTTTTCCCATCACGGTGCTCCTGGCGGGGGGACTGGAGTCTGGGGGTGGAGACACAGCGCCTCTCCAACTGTGGCCCAGGATGCTCCAGGACGGTGCTGAGTGGGCGCCTTCTTTACAGCACGAGGTTCAGGCCTCGGCGGGACTGTTGCCAGTGGTTCCCACACTCTGCTCCTTCCGGTCCGAGCCTGTCTTGAGGGCCTTCCAGCTGAGGGGTCAGGCAGCTGGGTACGAGATAATCCCCCCAAAGAGTGATTTAGGGTCAAGAGTGCCGAGGGAGTGCAGAGCCCAAGGGAGCTTCCTTCCTGAGTAGATGGGCTGCCTGAAGATCCAAAACCTTTCTTCTTTCCTCCCTCCCTCCTGCTGATGTCTGCAGTGCCCTGGCAGGGCCTGCCTCGAATGGGCACCCCCTCTGCCCCTTCCCCTGGAGGTGAGGACCCGGCCTGGCATGCAGAGCCTGCCGGCCGCACCCTGCCACGTCCGTCTGGCTCCCTCCCCTCGGGCCACGCTGAACCACGTGCTCCTTCCATGTGGCACTGCGCCTTGCCTCTGCCTGGGCTGCCCTTCTTGATGTTTTTGCCCATTTCCTACCGGCTTTGCCCAATTCGGCTCAGCTGCGGCCACTGTGAAGCCTGCCCTGAGACTGCCTTCCCTCCCAGGGGCGCTGGGCTCCACCCCCTTCCCTTCCTCTTCTCTGTGTTGTCCTCCTGTCTGTTGAATGCCATCTGTGACTTTGGGCTGGTCTCAGCCTCCCCCCATCCCGTGGGGGTGGGGTCTATGGAGACAATCGAATAACCCGAGAGGAAGAGATTTCAGTTTTCACAAAGGACTATTAAAAGCAAAAGTGGTGTTACCATTTCTAAAATGACGACGGCTATGTTTTGTGCCCCCATTGACGGCGGGTGTAGAATAGGCCTCTGGGCTGGGGGCATGTGGCTGCCGCAGGGTCTTCCCAGCTCCCTGGCCTCCAGGTGTCTGCCGGCAGGTGCCTGTGGCCCTGGAGCTCACAAGGAACTTGCCAAATGAATTCTCCACCGTTCAGTACAAACGTGAAGACTTTCCAAATGATCACACTGACTTAGTCATTGAGCAGGTTTTTCTTTAGCACCTCCTGTGGTTCACGACACTTGATGCGTGCTGTGGGCCTGCCCTTGGGGAGCCGATGGGCTAGTGGGGCAGGCGAGTGCCAGACAAGGGAGGAAGCACACACTGTGGCAGCTCAGGGAAGAATGGCATCCTCCCCTGTAGGGGTAATTCAGGGAAAACTTCCTGGAAGAGGGGCCTATGCTCTGGGCCTTAACGAATGGAAGGGTTTTAGTGGTGGTCCTGGGAGGGAGGGCAGAAAGGGCAGTGGGCAAGGCAGACCCGGAGGTGTGGGGGGAGGCCTGGGGGGGCTAGCACAGCACCCGCAGCGCTCAGCTCCCTGGCTTCAGCGGGAGCTTGCCCACATGCGTGAAGACGGAAGGAGATCCTTGCCCCCTCCCACCTCCTCCCTCTTCCCCACCTTTCCCTTGCTCAGCGCTCAGAGCACATGTTGTAGGGACTAGTCAAAATAGAGACTCAGACAGATTTATCCCCTTGAGCCCGTGGTCGCATTCCTGGGCACAGGAGGGGCGGCGGGCCCGTGGAGATGTTTGCAGAGAAAACAGAGCCTAATGAGAGTCTGACGAGGTGCTCGCCGCGAACCAGGGACTGAGCAGGCCTTGCCTGCCACACACCGGGCTGAGCTGGCCGCGCAGGAAACCCTGCTGATCTGGCCCCCAGTGGGGCGGCCCCCAGGGAGGGTGGTGACGCTGGGGTCCCACAGGCTTGACATGGCTGTGTGGCCCCAGGCAGGCTTATTCACCTGTGTGACTGCTTCCTCGCCTGAGAAGGCTGCCTGGCCTCCCCCAGGTCAGAGGGAGAGTTGGATTCGGGGGAAGGGAGCGGTTGCCCCAGAGCCCGCACCCGGAAGCCTCCACAGGCGGGGGCAGTTATTGCCATCAGCTGGTGACCTGGGGCTGCCACCCCCTCGTCCAGTCCACCGGATCCCCTGTCAGCCAGAGTTCCTGCCTCACCGTCCTCACCATGGAGGGGAGGTGGCCGGAAGGCATAGGAAAGACGCCTGGGCTGGGTGGCAGGAGACAGGGACTTTGGTCCAGGGCAGGCGCATCCTTTGTGGGGCAAATTTTGTGGATTGAAGAAGAGAAAAGCAAACCTACCGTCCAGCCGGGTGACCTTGAGGATGTTCCTTGGCCTTTCCTCAGGTAAGGGCAACAGGGACAGGACCGCATCTACTGCGAGGCCTTACCACCGGGATTAAACTTAGTGCTTCAAAATTGGGTAAAGCTGAGTTAGAGGGTCGGTCGATGGGGCCTCACAGGTTTCCTGGAATGGCTGGGAAGAAATAATTTGTAAAAGAGCCCCATGGGAAGCCCTCAGGAGAGCCTGACTTTTTTCCTCTTTCCTGTCATCCCTCGCCCAAGACCGTGTCTGAGAGGCCCGGGCGGGCAGCACCCCGAAGGGCATGAAAGCTGATGGGAGTGGGGCCTGCTTCCCTCCCAGGGTCTGCATCAGAGGTCAGCGGCCGCCTCCCAAGTCTGGCTCTCTTGCCTGGGTCTGGGTCCAGCTCCCGCCTCCTCCTGTTCATCGGCCCCCCAGCCTGTGAAAATCTTCCCTTAACTCCAGTAAAGCTGGCTCCCAGCCCAGGCTCGGCCTCCCCTAGACTGTGTGACCTCGGCGAAGTCACTTGCTCTCTCTCAGCTTGTGTTCTCCTGGTGCAAATCCTGGCTTTGGGAGAGCTCTCCAGAGCTCCCTCCACGCAACTCTGGGATCCTCTACATATGGAGCAAGGGAAGGTCTCAGCCCCGTCCAGAGGCTCAGTCGGGGGGCAGACGCAGTGATGCTGTAGGACAGACGCAGTGATGCTGTGGGACGCGTCTGAGCACCCGCCCCCAGCATGGCCGACAAGGCCCTTCCAGATCCGGCCCTAATAACCTTGCCGCTCCGCCCTTGCTCCCTTGAGGCCAAGCTGAGCTTCTTTCATCCTCTGGACACACCCTGCGTTCCCGCACCTCTGTGCCTTTGCACGGTTGCTGTTTCCTCGACTACGGAGCTCTCTCTCATTGATCTCTCGAACCCTCCCCTCAGATATTCCCTCCTGTCTCTTGGAAGCAGGGTCCGCCCTCCTGACTAAAGGCAAGCACCATTTACCCTGCGTGCTAGTTTTTTGGCTCCGTTCCCTGGTTCCCCGGATAGCTTTGAGCTTCGCAAAGAGAAGGGGAAGGTCTGATTCACCTGTGCCTTCACCGCTCAGCTCAGGGCCTGCACAGGCCAAGCGAGGGCCGTTTTCCTCTGCTCGTGAGGGGCATTGGCCCATTTCCCACCTGCTCTTTTCCCGTTTGGAGGGAGAGACAGCGCTATGGGTGAGAACAAAGCAGTGTCCTGTGTCGGAGGGGCATCGAAGCCAGTGGGAAGTGGAAGGGGGCCGAGGCAGGGAGGGGACAGTTGTGCTTTGTGGAACTGAAAGGTAAGAAGGGGCCATTATTGGACCTGTCAGTGTGCTGTCTCCATAGTGGGCTGCTGGGGAATCTCCAGCCAGCCAGCGAGCATTTAGTGGGCACCAGCTGCATGCCAAGCCCTGTCTACTCCCTAGGGAAGCAGTGGTGAATAAAAGAGACCCTGCCTGAAGGGGCTTCCAGTCTGGTGGGAGAGATGGAGGAAAGAGTGCCCGTGGGTAGGACTGGGACACTGGGCAGAAGCCCTCAGGACTGTGGGAGCCGAGGGGCCAGCCCTGCGGCCTGCCACGAGCTTGGTAGAGATGCGAGCTGGTTAAAGGGTCCGGCAGAAGGGAGGGCATGTTTCTCCCAGAACCTGTGGATGAGGGTCGGCATGTCCACAGGGGCAATGGGGGGGTTGCAGGTCAGGCCAGAGGGGTCAGGGAGCAGTTCCTGAGGCCAGACGGTGGGGGACTGCCCTGGCTTTGGTCAGATGTGGATTGGAGTAGCGAGGAGGGGGGCAGGGAGGGGAGGCGATGGGTAGGGGCCACTATTTGAGACTAGATGACTGACTGCATGGGGGTGGGGGAGGCAGGCGCAGGCAAGTAGGGAAGTGACAGTTGTCTCAGGAAATAACTTGTTGGAAGAGGGGAAAAACACAAAGAACTCAGCAGGGATCTCTGCAACTCAGGGTAATTTTGGCTTCGGAGAGCTAGCCCGGCTAATCAGATTGTAAAAATCAGGTACCGGGGTTTTTGCAGAAAATGAAGCAGATCAAAGCCAGGGTCGATTAGGCTCTGATTAAACATTGCCGAGGAGGGTCAGACTCATTCCCGAGGAATGTACACAGGCCGGCCGCGCCGACGGGAGATAATAACAGATCGCACACGGCCGCGCAGACACCACGGCGCTCTGGGGACGCGCTGCTCCGCGGCGGGGTGGCCACAAGGAATGGCATGTCCGCGGGCTCCGGTGGGAATGACGGTGGCAGGGGGCGCGGGAGCAAGTCTGGTCCCCCTGCCCGTGGCCTCTGTGGACGGGGACCGCCCCTGCTAGCTGGGCCCTGGCAGAGGTCGGCCAGAGCGTGCATGCTCCTGTTTTCCACCTTGGCATGCTTGCTCACGCCCTTCCTGCTGTGTTGAGAGCCTCCCCTCCAGGACCTCCCCCAGGAAGCCTTCCCTGACCGCTCGCCAGGGTCAGGGGCCTCCCCTGGGCCCCCACAGCTTCTGTCATCCCAGGTTGTCGTCCTCTGTTTCTGTGTGTGTCTCCCAACCCCCCAGCTTGCTGTGAGCCCCTTGATGGCGGCGTGCCTCTCCGTGACCTGTGTGTCCCACTCAGGACCAGACCCAGAGCAGAAGTGTGCTCACCGGTCTGGGCTGAGCCAAGTCCCTGAAACCACGGGGAAAGAGCAAAGCAGGGTCAAGCCTGCTTACCTGCCTTGGGAGTAGCTCCGGGACGTGCGCTGGGAGGCGCTGCTCGTGGGGTGGGGATGGGCGCTGGGGGCCTGCCAGCCGGAGTGACGAGTCCCCACGCGTCTGACTTGCCGGCTGCCCAGCCGAGGAGAGGCTGGGGGCTCCGCCAGGCTGGAGGGCACGCGGATTCAGTGCAAGGGAAGATGGGAACGTGTGCCAGGCTGAGGAGCCTGGATTGGACTCCTGGGGCTTCGGGGTGCCCCTGAAGGTTCGATTGGGGGCAGTGACAAAAACAGAACTGTGCTTCTGGAGAGACCTCAGTTTCTACTTCTGGGAGAGTGGGATCCCTCTGAACTAGCTTCCCTGAAGAGTTGGACTTCTGGTAGCTGCTTCACCTTGCAGGGGAAAGTGAGGCCCACCTGCATGGCCCCCACATAGGGCCCTGAGATGCCCCGGGCTGGTCTTCACCACCCAGAGGCCACATCAGCCCAGGAGTGAGAGGGACCGCAGCTAGCCTGAAGTCAGGCTGAATTTGGTTTACATCCTCCACAAACATGCACCTACCGTGTGTCAGCTCTGGGCTGAGCTCTGGGGATCCTCTGAGGTTCTAGCAGCTTGGCTCCCCCCAGAGACAGGAGGAGGAGCTGGAATACGGAGGTCTGGGAGCCCCCCCCTATCTGAGGAGACATGGACGCTCCCAGGCCTGGCTGGGAACGTTTGGGGTTTAGGAGGAAGGAACACAAAAGCCTGTAACCTCCCAGCTGGAATGTGGACACTTCATCCATCCTGCTCTTCTGTCCCTCCTCCAGCCCCATAAATGTCCAATTTGGGGAAAGGATTCAGCTCTAAGCTCCGGCAGAGTAAGGTTGATTAAGAGACTGAGCTCCATAAAGTTGTCCGTGCTCCGAGAGCAGGCCGATGAGCTCAGGGAGCCCCTGAACCTCAGGCCTGGAGAGGACTGTACGAAGCCTCCGTCCTTCCAGTCCCGGCCCTCCTGGGGCCCCGATCCCTTCTGCAGCGTCCCTAGCCAGGGACCACCCCGTGTGTGCTTGAGCGTCTCTGCCGCCCACCTTGCTCACCGTGCCCTCCCTCTAGGCTCGAGGCTCTCCAGGAGCATTTACCGGGCACCGGCACGTTCCTTCACTCGCACACCTGCCCGGTGCCGGGCCTTCTCCCAGTGCCGGGAACGTGGATCCGCTACGGCCGCTTCTGGTTCTTGGGCTGCCCGGGAGCCGGGCACATTGCGGGCTGATCTGTGTGATGCCCTCGTTGGATCTGTGCAGGGACCATCCACCGTAGGTGACAGATGGAGGTGGGATCCCTCCCACGGGGCCACAGAGGAAATGAGAAGCAGAGCTGGGGCTTTGAACCCAGGACTCAACCCACAGTCTTGCCTCTTGGTCACGGTGCTTCATGGCTCGTTGGGAGGGGCCTTTTCTTTCTTTCTTTTCTTTCTTTCTTTCTTTCTTTCTTTTTCTTTCTTTCTTTCTTTCTTTCTTTCTTTTTCTTTCTTTCTTTCTTTCTTTCTTTCTTTCTTTCTTTCTTTCTTTCTTTCTTTCTTTCTTTCTTTCCCTCTCTCTCTCTCTCTCTCTTCTCTCTCTGTCTCTCTCTCTTTTCTCTCTCCCTCTGTCTCTCTTTCTTTTTTAAGATTTTATTTACTTAAGAGAGAGCAAGAGTGGAGAGAGAGAGCACAGTGGGAGCAGGAAGCGCACTGAGGGGCTGGATCCCAGGACCCCGCGATCATGACCTGAGCCGCCCGGGCGCCCCAGAGCCGGCTGTGTGAGGGCCTCAGGCTCTGGAGACGGCCTGCATGGGTTCCTGCCGCAGCTACCGCTTCTCTTACTGTGAGAAGGGGGCCATGGGGTGCGAGCGCTCAGAAGAGGGTCTGGCTCTTGGCCCGTCCTGAAGACGTGTAAGTGGAATCTAGGAGCGGCGCAGTTGGGGAGCAGGAAGTGGACCCCCAGGTTCCACAGGCCAGGACTGAGTGTGTCTGATCCTTGCCCGGTGTCCCTGGCTCACGGCTGTTCTTGGTCACAGCTCCCTGAGCACTGGCCACGTCCAGTCTCCCCTGCGAACCCTGTCATTTTGACCTCCTGCATCTCTCTTGAGCCTCCTCCATTGTCACCGGCGCAGTCTGAGCCTGGCCAACTGCAGTGACCTTCCCTCTGGTCTGCGTGTCTCCCCCTAGGCTCTTTCCCACCCTCCTGCCACACAGGTCTGTTCCTGTCACTACTGTCACCTTGCTTAAGGCTTTGCTAGGTTGCTGCTGTTCTCAGAATAGCGCTCACATTTTGCACCTTCGTCCACAGGGTTTGGGCGATCCGGCGTGTGACTGCCTCTGCGGCTTCATTCTTTCGTGACCGTGCGCCCATTGTCCCGATTCTCGCCACACTGGCCTCCTTTCTTTCCCTCCCAGCGCGCTGTCACCTCTGTCTCGGGCCTGTGCACGCGTTGTCCCCTTGACTCGGAACGCGTTCCCCTTCCTCCGCGGCGGCCTCTGTTCATCTAAGTGTCTCGGTTCAAGCGCCGCTTCCACGGTTCGGAAGCCTTCCCTGACTTCTCTCCCGGGCGCTCACGGCTCCTGGTGCGGGCCCTCCACGCCACGTGCAGACTGTGTTTCGCGTTCATTTGTGTGACCCTTTGATTGCTGACTCCCTCACTAGGTGCCACGCTCAAGCCAGGGACGTGGGTTTAGCTCATTCTGTCCACAGTGTGCGGCCCATGGTAGGCCCACAGCAAATGCTTGTTGCACATAAGTAAGTAAGGAAAGTGAGTGAGTAAGGAAAGAAAGGGAAGGTGCCTGTGGGACTTTAGGACGGAGTTGGCTTGGGTCTCACAGGTGGTCAGCATCTCCGGGGACCTTCTCTGCAGCACCCCTACCTCATTAGGGCACTCTGCCAGGAAGCTCACTGATGATGGATTTCGTGGGGCTGGGCCACCACCCTCCTTCAGCCAGCAGGATCTCCCTCTGGGAGGCAGGGGCAGTCTGGACTGATGAGGCCAGCATCGATCTTTCTGCTGGGTCTCACGCCTTCCTGGGCAGGCCCTGTACCTGCCTTTCTGAGGTAGCTCCTTCCCTTTTCTGGGCCTCAGTCTCCTCATCTGTGAAATGGCCGGTTGTCTGAGATGACCTTCAAGGTCCCTCCCTGCTTTCTGGTAGGATGACTTAATGAATTACTGTCGCACTTTATTTATTTATTTTTTAAGTAAAAGACAGCTCCTCATAGATTAACCAGAGGTGGAAGGGCCTCTCCTCGTCCTTTACCTCCTCGCCTGACCTCCCTGGCTCTATGGTGAGGGCTCACAAAAAGCCATCCCGACGGGAGCGTGGCGGTGCTGTGGTGAGTGCTGCCGGGGAGAGGGCTACCACCCTGCAGCCCCAGCTCACGGGGTCACTGCCGGGGCCCTTGGCATCTGCGCGTGCCCCCTGCATTCCTTAGGGGGACACATGTTAAAAGGTAACCTGCAGAGGAAGGCCCTGTTCTCATTCCTTCAGTGTATTTCAGTCATGTGCACGGGGGCGGGGGGTGGAGGCCAGCGGCCCTTGGCCCAGGTCGCGGGGACTCGGCCTGACCCCCCTCAGCTCCCCACTAGGGCTCCGCCGTCAGCGACTGCCGATGGCTGAAGGAGAGAGGGAACAGTTGCAGATCGGGCCCGGGCCGTGGGGTTGGGGGTGTTGAAGCCGTGGCGGAGAGGGAGGGAGGCTCCTCACCTTTACGACAGGAAGCATCTGTGCAGGGCTGGTGCCGAATCTGCCCGGAATGGCCTCGGCTGGCCAGGTGCCAAGAGTTTATTGCATGCAACACAGCAATTTCAAGTTTCCTTTATTCTCCAAGAGCCGATGAATTAGCTGAAAGATTAAGAACACTCGCAAAGTAGCCGACAAAGTGGTTTAAGTGAGTGTGGTATAAACTCCGCACCGGAGTGTATGCGTGTCCCGGGCGGGGGGTGGGGTGGGGTGGGGAGGGACAGCCCGGGAAGGCCCCGAGGCAAGGAGCGAGGGGCTGGGTGTGTGCGGCTCCCTGGAAGGAGGTGGTAGAAGGTCAGAAGACGGGGCTTTGAGTCCCAGCTGCACTGCCTGTGTGCTGTGGGAACGGGAGCACCTCGCTAAGCCTCGGAGCTGTTTAGGGGAGAGCTCCCAAACAGGGCCGGACCCGGTCTGGGGCTGCTGGGTCCCAGGCCTTCATGCCTGTCTGTGACATGGGGGTCCCCCAGGGGCCCCTTCACCTGCCCCTTCTTAGCGGTCCTTGAAACCAGTGGCCCCCCCCCCCAACTCTGCAGAAGGAAGTACGATCCCTTATTTCACCAGCCCCGAGAGAACGTGCATGTTCTCCTCCTTGGCTGCCTTCGATTAGAGACAGTGGTCCTGGCCAGCAGCATCTATTTCTCTCATTTTGCTCAGTTTTACACGATTTCTCCCAAATCTCCTCTCAGATCTGGGCCCCTCTCCTGGCTCCGACCAGCGTGTTCCACCCCACTTGGCGTCATCCCTCGAGCAGGGAGCCTGTGAGGGGCTGTTGTAACAGCCCAGACGAGGTGATGGGGCCCCCAAAGCCCGGCCCTGATGGTCTCTGCCCACCAAGGGCCCCACTCCCCGCTTTGGTGTGGAGCACGCCGTGCGTCCCTCACCCTGTCCAGTGACTCCCGGCTGGGCTCACATCTTCACGCAGCCACGGACTTCGAAGGGATCCCTGCTCCCGACGCAGGGGTGGATCTCCGGGCTGCTGGGGGAGTGCCGTAGTCTTCCTTTTGGACTTGGTTTAGATGACAGAGGCTTGCGTGGCCTCAAGGGTGGGAAGAGGGGCCTGTGACGCCTCCCCCTGACGCCAGCAGGTGGTATCAGCGTGGCTGGGCTCAAGGCCCAGGAAACCGTGCCCCGGCCGTGTCCAGGGTTGAGATCACCTGGTCAGTGTCCCCTGCAGGGTGGCGGAGTCAGATGGGGGCGGGTGTGTGTGCCATTTTGGGAGAGGTTCCCCTCCAGTTTGATAAGCGGTATAGCTCTTTCCCGTAGTCCGTTCCAGGTCTTCAGACGTGTCCCACCCTGCTCACTGGGACAGCCGTGGGCCGGCCGTTGTGTTCCTGCTGGTTGGTTATGAGGGTGGATTGGCCTTAGACTACGTCGGGCGGCCTGGGCAGCTTTGCTGTTCGTTCACTCATGCACTCGCCCGTTCGGCAGGTGTCAGGAGACGCGTGCATGCACGCATACACACGCATGCACGCCTAGACCGCACCCCGCCCTGAGGAGGGCTGTGACCAGAAGAGGATGGTACTCCTGACATTTCCATGTTGTTTGTGGTTCACAGACTGCTTTCCCTTCCGTTATTTCATCTGATGCTCATGGGATGAGGGGGTTTTATTGTCCCCATTTTGTAGGGAAAGGAAACTGAGGCTACGAGAGGGTGAGAGTCTTGCCCAGGTGACACAGCTCTGTCAGTAGCCGAGGCCTGTGGCCATCCGCTCCCCCGAAAAGGTTTTAAAGCTGTGAGTAGCTGCTGTGTGATGGAGAGTCTGTGCCTGTCAGACCCTTCCCGGAGGCCTCCCTCCCTCCTTCCTTCATGCAACACGTAGTTGGAAGCTGCTGTTCAGTGCCCAGCCCAGGAGGACCCGGAGAACCCACCCCAGTACCTGACCTTGAGGACTTCACGGAACTGAAGCACTCTTCTGGCTGCCCAGGGAAGCCTGGGTGTCACTCATGACTGAAGAGGACCTGCAAGCCGGAGGGGGACGTGGCACCATGGGGCCGGCATTGCTGTCACAGAGCCCCCCACGGCCAGTGCCGTGCCAGGGGCTTTCCGGGCACCTCCTGTCCTGTCCTCGCAGCAGTGCGGGAGGCCAGCATGTGCACTGCTGCTGCTACAGGGAGGAAGAGGCTCCGAGCGGCGCGGTCACTCAGCCAGGCCTGCACAGCTGGCACTTGGATGGTCATCCCTTTGAGTTTGCCGCCGAGCATCCTTTCTGGGACACCTTGCCTCTGAGCAGCTCTCATGTGAAAGGGAGAAGTCAACAGATAGAGGGGGAGTGCCGGTTTTCTGGGCCCCAGCTACCTTGAGGGCTGGTTAGGGGCAGGGCTCCGGGTCTCCGCTGGGCGCTCCCCCACCCCCACCGCCCCCGCCGGGACTCCTGGAGCAGCAGATGCTGCAGGTCAGACGTTCAGCCTCACATCTGGTCTCCCTCCTCCTTTCATCTGAAACCCAGCTTGGATTCTCAGTAAACAAACAGTAAATTCAACAATACAATCTTCTCGAAATGCCTTGTAGTTATTTTAAGGCTGTTTGGGGTTTATTTTAATTGTGGGCCTGGCTCCCACAGTCCTCCAGTGGCTGCTAGGGGTGTTCGCGTTTGCGGCCTCCCTGCCGGCCCCAGGGACCCTGTCCCCTTCCAGCAGAGGCCCGGGGGAGGGGGGCCCGTACGTGGTAGAGGGAGATGAGGTGAGATCTGGGGCCCATTCCCTTCCGTGGCCACCCGCATGCTGTCCGAGGTCAGCTTCGGATCCAGGCCTGGTGTGAGGAGGTGAGGGGATGACCTCCCTAGGGAGGGAGCAGCCAGGCCTAGGTGTGGACTCACACTCCGGTTACCAGGATTGCACACACCTCACTTTCTAGCTGAAATGGGCTGAAAGTTAGGTCCAAATCAGTCACATTTTCTGGCTAGGGACGGACCCTGGGGGGAGCTGGCGGTCGCGTCCAGAGCATTCCTCTTTCAGTGAAGGGGACTGAGGTCCAGAGAGGAAGGGGCTTGTTTGCTTCTACTTCTCACCTCCCCAGATTAGAGACATCACCCTGACTCTACTCTCTGCTCATGCTGTCTGTGTCCCGGCTGACCGTACCGGGTACGAACCTGCCCACCCCGACACCTCTGGCGATGCTCCGTTTGAATCAGTGGCTGCAGAAGTCAGAAGGCTTTAGGTCTAAAGGGAATCAGGCACTTGCGGTGAGCGTTAGTACTTGGACAGGCCCTAGGCACAGAGCCGTCAGTATATCCCTGCAGGGGCCTTCCCGACATGGCTTAAGGTGGCGGGTGCCAGCTTTTGGGAGTCTGGGGACCTGACCTGGTTTTCTGCCTGGGGACCTAGTTTTCTACAGGCGGTCTAATCTCCCTGGGCCTTGGTGTCTTCATCCACAGGGTGGAGTGAAACAGCCACAGCCTCTTACAAGGCAGCATCCCCTGCGCTAAGGGCTGACGGTCGGTCTTTGTGTTTTGAAGACAACTCTACAACAAGATTCTTGATGACAGGCTCCCTCTCAGGGTATAATGTGCTGGTATGCGGTGTGGATCTCCAGGAAGGGGGCTCCGTGCGTCTCCAGGGAGCAGAGTCGGGAATGCTGGGGGTGCTCGCTGTCTCTGGAGCGTGGGAGGACCGGGCTCAGCCAGCGTGTCCCCAGGAGCCTGACGATGCCAGGCAACAGTGAAAGAATCCCCCATTCTGGGGCCGTTGCCTCTGTGTCAGGCACTATGGTGGGGATTCGGGGTATTTTTATTTTCACAGCAGCTCTGGCAGGAAGACACCCTTTATCCCCACTTCACATGTGGAGAGACTGAGGCTCAGAGGGGAGAGTAACATGTGAGGCCCTCACAGCAGGGAGGCAGGAGGCAAATGCCAGAGACCTTGCTCCGCCCCTGGCCTGGGGGAGAAGGACTGGGGTGGGGGGGCTCCCTGCCAAGATGGGCAGTTCTTGAGGTGATGACAGAGAAGAGGAGAGGACGTGAGGAGGCACAGCGGACCCCCGAAATGGCGTGAGAGCAAGTGGGAAGCAAGGGTACTCTGCACAGTGCCCGGGGCCAGATCCAATCGGAACGGGGCCCAGGCCCTGGGAGACGTCTGGTCTGGGCCTGGCCGAGGCCCCTCTATTTATTTGTACATCACCAGATGTAAACTAATTTGTTTAGCAAGAAAAAACACATTTTTATTGCCTTCCAAACGGAGCTGTTTTTCCTCGGGCCGGCCCGCGCGCCTTGAACGGCCAGGCCAGGGAGCAGAACTTTTGGGAACGGGCTGAGGTGTTGGTGAGGCAAGGCTGTCACTTGGAGGGTGTTGGGCTCCAGAGCTCGCAGACCTGAATTCCAGCCCAGCTCTGTCGCCGCTGGCTACGCGACTTGGGCATGTCGCTTGGTTGCTTTGTGCCTTCGTTGGCTTACCTGGAAGAGGGGGAGGCCACGCGTCCTGCATGGGAGGGGACCATCGGTGCCGCCAGGCTTGCTCGCCGGTGAGAAGCGGTTGTAGCAGCCGCTCACTGCCGTAATCGCAGGTTGTGAACGGCCCCCTGCGATGGAACTGTGGGCCCCAGCATGAAGCTTAACGTCCCCTACCGTGCGTTTGCAACCAGTGGGGTGTGCCGTCTTTAATGGGGGAGAAGCCAAGGAACGGCACCCCGGCACTAGGGAGGGAGGGAGGAGACCGTGGGTTTCCTGGGGACCTGCTGTGTGCTTGTCGTTCTGCTAGGTGCGACGTGAAGGGGTGGCATATCGCTTTGTCCTGGAGACCCTACACAGCAGGTAGTACTGATATCCCCCCATTTTGTGGCTAAGTCTGGCCTTCTCAAGGTTGCATGAGAGGAAGGTGGGTTTTGAAGGCATGTTTGTCCAAAGCCCATGCTCCTTTGGGCATGAGGCTAGAATGAGAAAGAAATTTTTTTTAAAGATTTTATTTATTTATTTGAGAGGACAGAGAAAGTGAGAGAGAGCATGAGAGGAGAGAAGGTCAGAGGAAGAAGCAGACTCCCCTTGGAGCTGAGAGCCCGATGTGGGACTTGATCCCGGAACTCAAGGATCATGACCTGAGCCGAAGGCAGTTGCTCAACCAACTGAGCCACCCAGGCGCCCAAGAAATCTTTTTTTTTAAAGATTTTATTTATTTATTTGACACAGGGAGAGAAAGAGAGAGAGAGAGCGCACAAGCAGGGAGAACGGCAGGCAGAGGGAACGGGAGTAGCAGGCTCCCCTCTGAGCAGGGAGCCCCACACAGGACTCGATCCCATGATCCTGGCATCACGACTTGAGCCGAAGGCAGACGCCCAACTGACTGAGCCACCCAGGCACCCCGAGAGAGAAATTTTAATCATTTCAAGTTATTAAAGCTCCCAGCCCCCAAATGAGGCTAAGGAGGGGGCTGCAGCCGTGGCTGGGCCCTAGGCTGAAGGGCACCCTGTGCGAGGTTGGGATGGATGGTCCCTTCTGGCCCCAGGATGCAAACATCCCAACCTGGAAGGCTCACCCCAGGGGTTGGAGAAGGGACGGGCGCCTTGCTTGTTTCAGCCCGAGTTTCCTTAAGGAACGTGTGACGGGCCCAGTGGGTGGGCGATTTCAGACTGAGGACTTGCTGTGGACAGGCCCATGTCTGGCGTGGGGACCTGCGGGCTGGCGTCCAGTGCGGGGCAGCTGGGAGGGTCACCAGGACGGGCTGAGCGGGTGGGGTTGGAACGCTCGGGCTCAGAGGATCCAAACCGGGTAGCTGTGCCAGGGGGCGACTCTGGGCTCCCTCCGAACCGGCTGGGGGCTGGGCCGGCACTCGGCCAGGCTGGGGGAGGAGATGGCACTGGATTGCTTCTCAATCCAGGCCTGGACCGACTCCTGCCTGAGCGTCTTTTCTCATTCCCTATTCCTCAAACAAAGCCATTGAGGCTGAAGCTTTTGGGGCCTGCGGAAAGAGGTGTCCCCAACTTTTGTTTCCCACAGACTTGACCAGAACCCCAAACCCCAAACCAGAGCAAACCGTGCTAATTTGCTTGAATCCCAAACCAAACCCAAGGATTAATTTTTTCTTTCCTGAACTGGGAACCAAGTCTGCGATTTCTTCCTCAAAATAAAAGGAGGTTCTGTTCAAGAAGTTTCAAATTGTAGCTGTGCCTCTTTCTCCCCTTGTGCTTTCGCCGGGGGTTCTTGGACACGGTCCTGGTGGCTGCTGGCTCTAGGTTGCTCAACGCTCCGGGCCAGGTAGAGAGAAGGAGGTGGAAGAGGGTGGGGTGAGGAGGGGGAGGGGAGTGGTTGGAGGAGGAAGTTTGGTGAGGGAGGAGGGAGACCGTGAGGACCCTGATGGGAGGGGCCCCGGCCTAGGAGTCAGAAGACCTGGGTTCGACCTCAGGCTTTGCTGCTCTGTGAGAACCCCATGTCTCTGAACCTCCGTTCAAGTGTCAAGTGCAGGGCCCTGAGGAGATAAGCCTTATCAGCGCCTGTGCCTTGCAGCCCGCAGTGAGAGGTGACAGACAGGGACACCCGCCTGTTTGCCCTTCTCCTCATTTCCATCTTCTCTTCAGATTTCTCCAGACAGCCCTGGGAGATAGAGGCGATTTTCCCTGCTGGCTTTGGGGAATCTGGGTTCACTCAGAGTGGGGCTGTGACTTAGCTAATCTGGGACCTAATTTGGGGGTAAACCGGGCACAAAGCCGGGTTTCTGATTCAGGGAAGTGACAAGAACCCCGGTGGGGCATGAGTTTCAGGGTCAGACCACTCGACTCTGCCTCTCTTGAGCTGTGTGACCGCTGGCAGGCCCCACAACCTCTCTGAGCCTTGTCTCTAAAAGTAGAAGAATCACCCACATGAATGATTTTCTTGTCCCTGCTGGGATTGAAGCCATCTGAAAGAGCCTGGCACACAGGAGGCACTCAGAGAGTAATGGTCCAATGAGTAAATGGATGAGGAGAGTTTAATAAGAGTCAGGATTGGGAAGAGGCTGTTTTGAGGAATTCCAGATTATTGCCGTGATCCAGATCCCCCACCTTTAATCTCAGGCCAGCAAAGCAGGGGACCCAAGAGAACCAACGGTCGCCAGGGAGACACTGTGGCTCCTTATTTTGAATGTCAGCTCCTGTGAGGCCAGGAGTGAGTTGGGAGTACTGAGTTGGCCCCTGCTGTGTGCAGGCAGTCTGTCTGTCCCCACTGCTCTTGGGCTGAGGTGAGTGAGCGATCCCACAGCGGGCACTTTTGCTTGAATCTGCTCAGAATCTCTCTCTATCCCCGGCTTGGCTCGTCCACACTGCCTGGGCGACCTTAGGCCAATCTTGTCCCTCTCTGGCTTCAGTAAAATGGAACTCTCAAGTTCCTGTAGGTTCCCAGCGTCCCTTACGGAGATAGCTTCAGCTCCATCCCAAGGGCCTCTGGGTGGGCAATGAGATTTTGCTCATATGACCGCAGCCACACCACTGAGCTCGTCTTTACGCCTGCACGGGTATCGTGTGCCTCTGTCCCCAGCCTGAGCTGTGGGAAACAGAACCCTGGAGAGCAGAAGGGGCTGAATCTGCTGCGTCCGCATCCCTCGCAGTCCCTCGGGTCTGCTGGGCTCCTGGTGTCGGCAGTTAGTACCAACAGCCCGTCTCTGACCCTCTGGGGGACGTTTACGTGTATCCATTTTGCAGAGGTGGAAGCAGGGGCACAGAGAATGTAGGTAACTCAAACCTGTGATCAGAATCAGTGTTTCTCAAAGTTCCCTGTGCAGAAAGATCATCTGACGGGCTTGCTCGAATCCCCATGCCTGGGCCCCAGTGCCCAGAGAATCTGTTTTAAATAGGGGTGGGGGTCTGGGGACGTGCACGTCTCGTATGTTCCCAGGAGATGCTGGTGCTGCTGCACCAGGACCCACGCTTTGGGCGGTCCTGAACTAAACCACCCTTACACAGACATTTGCGCAGTTTCCAACCCCATCTCCAGTGCAGCTCTGCACGGCCCCGAGGAGCCCAGCGACACCCGCTTCTGTCACTCCTGCCCGCATTCAGCCCTTAGCATTACCTCACACCAGGCATTGCACTTGGCAGTACGGTTAGCAGGGAAGGAGGCTGGATTCTTGTTCTAAAGAAGAAAAGTAGGCCCCGAGAATGGAATTTGGTTTGTCCTTTTGCTTTCCTGTTCATCTGCCCATCTAGCAGATACCCAGTGGTGCGCCTCTGTCCCAGGCCGAGCTGGGTGTCCCGGACTGGAAAGGATTCCCTGTGTGGCGAGAGAGGCATCGGAAGCCCAAGAATGCTGGGTGCCCACGGATAGGAGCCAGTGCAGGAGGATCAGGGAGTGCTTCCTGGAGGAGGCGAATTGTCCAAAACCACATGGCTGATAAGCATGGAGGCAGGGCTTGAGGCCAGATCTCCCCTGCACTGTGCTCCCTCTCTAGAAAACCCTTTGGCTCATTTCCACAGCATGGCCCAACTAGAGGTATGGATTTACTTTGTCTTTCTGTGTATCCGAGGTTTCCCGGGCAAAGGGCCCCAGTGCTGATCCAGGCCCTTCCAGAGGCATTTTGTCACTGTTATCGCTCTAAACCTCTCTGGCATTCCACTAAGAAAACGTTGTGTGGGGATGGTGTCAACAGGAAGTTAAAGACGTGACACTTGTGGTCCCAAACTGAGCGTGGATTCGGGGAGGTGGAGGGCGCCTCATGGGGATGCAGACTGGAATGAGGCTTCCATGACCACTGGCGCCGCTCTGCCTTTATAGGCACGAGATTGCAGGGAACGTCGTGTGCTTGCCAGCTCAGGGAATAATGGGCCCAACACTGGAGTGACCTGGCTGGGCAGAGACCTGGGGACAGTCTGGCCAGATGGGGCCTGGGGGCGGCCCCTGCATGGCTTCAGCCTGGCGGGTGGGGTCAGGAGTGGCCGAGGGCCAGGTGGCACGGCCAGTCCCCGCAGAGAGTAAGGGGGGTGGGTGCCGCAGCTGCTCCGGGCCACTCTCCGGGTCCCGTCCGGATAGATTTGGGGAGGAGTGGTCCTGTTCCGTGCCTGTTCGTAGGAAGCAGAGAGAAACAGGCTGTGGGGAGAGGTGGGGCGAAAGGAGCAGGTGGAAAGGCTGCTCTCAGAGGCTGCAGGCAGAATTCACAGAGATGGGCAGGTGAAAGCTCCTAAAGGCCACGTGGTTGGCAGAGAGGCCTCGTTGTCAATCGGGGTCACCAGTCTGTGTGGCCGGAGACACACGGGACCTGCTTCAAGATCCAGTCAAAAAATAGCCCGAGGATAGGGGATGTTCTGAGTCCTGGAGAAGCAGAATGACTCACTCTGGGCCCAGGGGGAGGAGGATCAAGGAAGGCTTCGTAGAATGGGAGACATTGAGGCTGGGCCTCGAAGGATGTGTAGGAGTTCACAGACGTAAGTGGAACTCCATTGCAGCTCTCAGTTGGGCCAGGTGGGTGGAATGCTTCCATTTTGCACAAAAGGAAGCAGAGCTCAGGAAGGGGGAGAGGCCTGCTGAGATGGGGCCAGACCTCCTCCTGATTCCTCATCCAGTGTTCGGCCCGCTGCCCCTCCAGTGCCCCCCACTCCTGCTTTCAGGTACCCGCAGGAGGCTTGTGAAGGCTTAGAATATGCCCTGGACTTCTGTTCCATTTCGGCACCTCGACTAGTGAGAGTGGCTCGGCAGGGTAGCCTTGGGACTACCTGCATTGGCCTTGGCCCTGCAACCTGCACGTGGGCCACTGGCAGGCCAGCTCGGCTGGGGCCTTCTGCGTTCCCCAGGGTACACCATTGCTCACGGGTGGAGAAGTTGAGAATTTTCTCACTATAGTATGAGGAAGTCTGAGTTAGAATTCAGAGTCCCTTCTTGCTAGTGGATGAAATACTTGAGTGGAAAGTGGGGGTGAGGGAATGACCTTCGCAGCTGGGCAGGTCTCTGTTCGAATCCCTGGCTCTGCCTTGGCTAGCTTTGAAAGCCTGAGTGTCCCGTTTCCCCTTCTTGAGCCTCAGTCTCATCTGTAAAAAACCTAGAAGACTTAATGAGATCATATATATTTAAGGTGCGTTCTAGTTTACATGGATGGTCAGTAAACAGAAATTCCATTTCCCGCAGCATAGGTGAGATCAGTCTGCCTGTCTCCTGAAAGTGTTCCCGACAGAAGGTCTCCGGTCTGTCTCTGAACGCTCCTAGTGATAGCGAGCTCTCTGCTTCGAAGAGAGTTCTTAGATGAGATGAAATCTGGTCCCTCATAGCTTCCCCCATTGATCCTGGTTCTGTTCCTAGAGGCCTCGTGCACCAGAGGCCGGTGAGCCCTCTCATCCTGAGGAGCCACTTTCCTGGGCCACCAGCCCTGGGAGCCCTTCTCCGAGAGAAGGCTACCCAGGCTCCTTTCAGAATCGTGCCAGGAGCTGAGTACTGCAGGGTCCTCCCTCGCTGGGCCTGGGAGGAGAGTTTTCACACCTGACCATTTCTAGTGAAGGCTGCTTAAGGTTCCAACAGCTTATTAACTCTGGGTAGACAGATACCTCCGTGCTTCAAAGCCCCTCTCTCTTTTAAAGATTTTATTTATTTATTTATTTATTTATTTATTTATTTATTAGGAAAGAGAGAGAGTGAGAGAGAGCAGGTCAGAGTGAGAAGCGGACTCCCCATGGAGCTGGGAGCCCGATGTGGGACTCGATCCCGGGACTCCGGGATCATGACCCGAGCCGAAGGCAGTCGCTCAACCAACTGCGCCACCCAGGGGCCCGCCCCTCTCTCTTTTAAAAGCATCCTCTGCCAGTAAGACAGGCCCTCACATCCTGTTCTGTAAATTATCTTAAAAAGAATTCTTCACTGCTACCACGATAGCAATAACCAATTCAAAATGAGATGCACTTTCACAAATCCGCCCCCCCCCCCCACAAATCACATTTCCCCTGCTCACTGATCCTTTCTAGCCACATGCATGATTTAAAAATACTTTGAATCATTTGCTTATCAGCCGAGCCTCAATAATTAAAAAAAAACAAAACAAAACACAAAACAGAGTTTGAATCAGGGCATAGATGCTGCTTTTATAGTCTGCTTTGAACTTATCCTTCATGAGCTGTATTTGCTCAAAATAATGCCCGTGTAACGTTTCATTGCCTGGACACGTGGAATCATTCCTCTGCTGCTGGGCGTTCAGGTGGTTCTCCTGCTTCCTCTCGTAAATAATAACGGGAAGGACATCTTCATTGAACAAAGAGCCAGTCAGCGCCTCCTGTGGGCCCGGGGGATGTGCAGGGCGCTGGAGGGCAGAGATGAACAAGATCCCCCTTGGAGGAGGATGGTCGGTTGGGGAGACGGAGGTGTGAACAGGTGATTGGACCAGATTTCTGGTTAGTTCTTTGCTGGGAGCTGACACGGAGGCTGGAGCAGTGCTCGGAGGACCCAGCAGGAACGGGAGCCTCGTCATGGGATTGACATGTACTTTAGGATTTCATGGGCTTGTGTCTGAGGGTTTGAATGGAAAGCATCTTCCCTTTAGAGAATTGCCAAGATGTGGAAACTACATTTTCATTAAGCGCCTCTGTGTACTAGGGTCTGGGGCAGGGAAATAATGAGTGGGGCTCGTCCTGGTCTTTGAACCGGTAACAGTCTTATCGGTAAAGCCGCGTGGACCCCCCAGAGGATGTGTGCACAAGTTAGAGGGCTTAGAAGAGGAAGGCATCTGGCTGGGCTTTGGGGATAGAGTCTCACTTTGGGGGCATTTGTAGTCGAGAGCATTGTCGCCTCACTTGTGAAACCATGCCTCCTGAGGTTCTCTGTCTCTGCTGGGCCGGGCTGTGACCGGGAAAGCCATCTGTGCTCGTGCAGATGCAGGTCTGGGCTGGGGAGGGGGACACACTCCGTTCCTGTCAGCTCAGCCATTCGTGGCCGGAGAGAGATCCAGGTCGGAAACAGGACTCCTGCCCACGCTGGGGCTGTTGGGCCACTTGTGTTTTATGCTTTGGGTCACTTAGATAAAAGCAGATAAAAAGCCAGCCCCAAAATCTCCATTTGTTGTCACGGAGGCTGCTGGATTTCAAGTGTCTGTCGCCAGCCCGGCAGGCCGCCTGCTCGGGAAGTCCTCTCCAGGACCCCCTCAGCCCGAGCCTGCGATGTACCATTTGTTTCTCTCAGCCAGCAAATGGTCTCCTCGGGCCAGGCTTGTGCTGAGTGGTGGGGGCCCAGGGCGGAGTTAGACTTGGTCTCTGCCTTCGGGGTGCTCTCTTTGCGGGCCCGACACAGATTGCGACGTGCCCGTGCGGTGGGAGGGGCCGGGATCGAGGGAGGCGTGGGGGCCTTGGAGCCTGGACAGCCCCCCAGCCCATAGCGTGCTTGTGATCTGGGTCATGTCTGCCTTGTTCTCCACATTCCCTCCAGCACGTCGCACGCCGCCTCGGACAGAGCAGATGCCAGGTGGTTATGTGTGGAATGAACGACTAGGCGGTACCTAACCCAGCCTGGGTGTGTGGGGCAGGGGGATCAGTCAGGCCCTAGTCTTACCTGGTAGGAAAAAAATACCCTCCCCCTTCATCTTTCCTTTCTCCCTTTTCCCCATCTGCCCCTTACTGAGCGCCTATGGGGATCCGGGCCCTGGGCTGGGAACTGGGTGCCCCGAGGGGGCTCTGTTCACCCCCACCCCAGGCTGGTGGGTCATCCATCAGAGGCCATATGAATCTTCAGTGCACATCTCTGGGTCTGTGCCTCTCCCCTAGAGCTCCACCAGGACGGGGAGGAACTCGCGCGCAGAGCCGGGCCCAGAGGACATATTCGAGGGCCGCTGTGGAGAGATGAGACGGTCAGAGAAGCAGATCCTGAAGCTGGGAGCAAGGGAGAGCTAGTTTCAGCCGAAGACTGTCTGGGAGGGCATCTGGGCAGAGTCCCGCTTTTCCAAACCTTGAGTAGCCACGCGACCTTGCACGGTTCACTTCCTTGATCTGTGCCTCCGTTTCCTCATCTAGAAGGTATGAGGAGGGTCAGAGGAGACTGCGGCCCGGAAGCCCCTTGTACGACGTGTGTTTTTCAGAACTAAGGGGGACCAAGGGGACCCAGACCCAGTCCCGGCTTCTGTCTGCCTGCTTGTCAGTCTGTCTGTCTATGGTGCTGCCTGGTGCCTGCTCTCATCCTTGGTGCTGCTAACACCCTACAACGCACAGGACAGACCTCAGGACAAAAAAAGTCTCTGGTCGCAAATAAACGCAGTTCTGAGCTTGCAGAGCCCAGCTGTGACTGGAGAGAGTTCGAACTGGGTTTCCCCGCGCACCGCCGCGGAGAGCGCACTGGCGAGAAGCGGGTATGGGTAGGGACGAGGTGGGGGTGGAGCTCGGTGGGGCCCCAGGGCCGTGGTGATGAGGGCGGGTTTTACCCGAGGACAGCAGAGAACTTCTGAAGGCGTGTCTCTGGAAGAGACCAGCGAGAAGGTCTTTTGACGCCTTGCTCCGCCATCAGGGCTGACAGTGGACCTCAGGGCCAGCCTGGGACTTGAATACAGCAGAGCTCCGCCCCCCACTGGCTGGGGGGCCCCGGGGAAGCACTGCCTTGGTCTGGGCCTCTGTTTCTTCATCTGTAGCTGGGAGTACTGACCTCAGGAGCTGTGGAAGCAGCCCGAAACTGTCGTGGCCGCGCCCAAGCCGGGGGTGGAGAGGTGGACGGGATGGGAGCCTACGACAGAAAAGGAGAGTGTGGGTTGGGAAGCCTCAGACCGGGACCCGACCAAGTATTGCTGTGGGGGGCAGCTGGGCCTGGGCTCATGGGGGAGGCTCGGGGCGGCACACATGCCCAGGATGTTGTAGTTCCTGCAGTGCTTAGCCCCCCCCTTTTTTAAAAGCTTTTATTTATTTGACTGAGAGGAGAGAGATCACAAGCAGGCAGAGAGGCAGGCAGAGAGAGAGGGGGAAGCAGGCTCCCCGCTGAGCAGAGAGCCCGATGTGGGGCTCGATCCCAGGACCCCGAGATCACGACCTGAGCCAAAGGCAGAGGCCTTAACCCACTAAGCCACCCAGGTGCCCCAATGCTTAGCCCTTTGACTCCCCTTTATCCTCATTCTAACAGTGGGAAGCGTATATGGTCATTATCTGCCTTCACTGTCTTCGAGAAGTGGAGCATCGGAGGCTCCCCAGTGGAGAACAGTGGACGAAGCGGAATGGGCTTGAGCAGCATAGGAAGGGGCCGTGAAAGGAGAGGACATGCTTTGAGGACAAAGGCCAGGCCGAGCCACATCTTGGGAGAGGGCTAGTCCCTGGCTTTGGGGCAGGATGAGCCTCTGGCGTTCCCCCCATGCCAGAACGGAGGCACGGGGAGCGAGGCCGAGTCTGACCCCAGCACTCCTGCCCCGTGGCTCCCCGGCCTGGCTCGAAGCCAGCAGAGCAAAGGGGTCTGGTCTAGTATTGTAGACGTCGTTGGGGGATGCGTGTGTGTGCAGGATTATTTCTCCCGCCAGCGGCGTGCCTCTCTGCGCTGGGCTTCACGCCTGCTGGGCTGGGATTTGGATCCCGGGGTGTGACTGACAGCAGTGGGGTGGGAGGTGGACGCAAGATGAGGCTGGGAGGGGAGCCAGGCCGGACCCCGCAAGGACCCAAGAGCTGTCCCCAGTGCTTGCACTCTTTGTCACTGGGCGGGTTTTGGGAGCCCCCAGTCAAGGCGGTTGGCCTGGTCCCTGCCTGACCAGCTTCTGATCCCGCGGGACCTGGACTGCCATCCCGGGAGCTGTCGTTGAATGGCACAGGCATCAGAGTCTCCCCGCCTGGGGCCCGAACGCTGGTCTCACCTCTTGCCGACTCGGAGCCCGGGTTCCCACTCGCGAGGCAGGAAATGGCAGAGCTGTGGTAGGTGGAGGGGAGACGGGAGGCCATCGGGTAGCGTTTGTGAAGAGCTGGCCCGGGCCTGGGGCAGGTGTCCCTGAACAGGTGGCTGTGTGTCGGTCAGCGGCGGCGACAGCAGCGCCGAGTGCTTGAGACCAGAGGCCTCTAGAGCCAGCCGGCCCAGGGTCAAAGCTTGGCTTCATGCGCTGGCTCTGCCGCTCGGGCCCTCGGGTTGGCCCGCTCTGTGACTCTTTAGTTTTGGGTTTTAAACTTGAAGCTATGAGAAGAGTCCTACTGACCTCACAGGGCTGTTGTATTATGTAAGCAAATACTCACTTTTGGTTGTTTGGTTCTAGACCTGCTCTCATGCAGACTCTCACCTCATCGTGCGGTCCCCGGGGCCTCTGTGTTGCTGGTGCCAGGACTGGCTCCTTAGGCCTCATTGTCCTTGGCCTTTCGGGATGTCGGACCCGGGGTTCCCTCCCTCCTCAAAACACGTTCTTCATTTGCTTTGAGGACCCCTCTTGGTTCTCCTCCTGGACCCCTGGCGGCGGCCTCTCCCTCGCCTCTGCTGGTTCGTCCTCCTCTCGATCTCTAGATGTCCGTGAGCCTGGGGGACTCATCTCTGCCTGCATTCACTCTCCTGGTGATCTCCTCCGCTTCGTGGCTTCGAATAGCTGCAGTGAGTCCCCATTCTGCTTTCAGCGTGGCCCTGGTCTCTGAACTCCAGACGCCCCGCTTGGCCTCTGGGTGTCTGAGGGAGGCCTCTAGCTTGGTGCAGCCTCAGCTCAACTCCTGGAAACACCCCTGCGTGGAGCCCCAGGCCCCCCATTCTCCTACTAGGTGCTCAGGTCCAAAGCCTTGGAGTCCCCTTCTCGCTTCTCTCTCCCCACATGCTTCAGCAAACCCATTTCCGAATCTCCTTGGTTGCACCTTCACCCCAGAGGCAGGAACCGACCCCTTTCCATTCTTCCCTGCTGGCAGCCTGGCCCACTCCCAGCGGTTCCTCCTTGGGTTGTTGCCGTTGCCGCCGGTGGGCTCCCTGCTTCCAGCCTGGCCTCCCTGCAGCCAGCGTCCCATTCTGACGTCAGCCCAGTGACGTCACTGCACGGCTCGGGACCATCTGGGGCTGCGTGCCAGAATCACCATCCGCGGGACTGGGGGCTGGGCACGCCCCGTCAGGGTGGTTTCGGGCCTTCTGGGAATGGGTTCAGCTCGGTGAAGAGCATATTCGGGGTTGCCCTTCTTTTGCTGAACCGGGTACCCTGCCGCCTTCCCCGTCAGTCGGGCAGGAGAAAGCAAAAGGGAGTGGAGGGAGCGGGGAGGGCCGGCCTGCGATGGGGCTGCCCCGGGGCCAGTCTTGTGCTGCACTCCCGGCTCCTTTAAGAAGTGTCTGTAGCCACATCAGAGGAGGCTTTTCCGACAACATGAGCCCATAAATTGCAGCTCCTTGGAAAGGCCAGGGCCCGGGGTCGCCCAGCCGTTGGCCCAGAGGGGGCCACAGCTCAGCCTCAGAACGTTTTGTCTTCCTGACCCCTGGCTCCGGGTGCCGTCCCAGGAGAGACCTCCGTGGGGCCCAGGCAGGCAACATTTCTTGAATTCCAGCGACCCGCCAGAGCTAGGCTGGCAATTCCATGATACTCCTCCGGCTGCCCAGACCGCCCTGCCAGGAAGGGATGGCTCGCCTCCACGGAACAGAGGAGGAAACTGAGGCACGGAGTCGTGAAGAGCCGTGAGGTAGGAGCACAGAGGTCAGCCTCACCTCCCATCTTCAATCATGCCCACTGCCCCCCTCTGCGGCCTAGAGGGAGAACCTCCAGCTGGAGGAGCAGGATCCTTGGTCCTGGAGCGGCACAATTGTACCTGGAGGGGTCCTGGTGTGGGTGAAAGGGGGTCATGCGTGAGACGTGCTCAGCCTGTGCCTGGCACCCCGGGGCCTTCCATTTGCTGCCTGTCACCCCAGCGGCTGCTGCAGCAGCCCCCAGGCCTCCGGAGAGGGTTTGCTTAGGCCAGAGTATTCGGTGCCCACTGAGGCCTGCCTGCTTTGGGCCCAGCCTCGTGCCAGAATTTCGAAGGCTAGAAAGAAAAGACAGGTCCGAGCCCTTGAGTGAGGCTTGCTGTGGCCGATGGAGTAGTGCGGGCTGAGGGAGATGCTGGTGGCCTGACTAGGGTGGTGGCAGATGTCACAGAGCAGAGTGGAGGGCTGTGAAACGTCTAGCAGTTGGGAGAGGTAGTTCATTGGCTGTAGGTCGTCCAAGTTCAAACCCGGGCCCCAGAATTTACCAGCTGGGGGACTTCTGGCAGGTTACTTACCTTTTCTGTGCCTCAGCTTCCTCATCTATAAAATGGGGCTATTAACAGCGTTTTCTTTTTTTCTGGAGAGAGAGAGAGTGCGCATGTGCACACACACGCGTGTGCCGAGCAGGGGGAGGAACACAGGGAGAGGGAGAGACAGACTCTCGAGCAGCTTCCACACCCAGTGCAGAGCCCTATGCAGAGCTCCGTGTCACGACCGCGAGATCATGACCTAAGCTGAAATCAGGAGGCAGATGCTCAACCGACTGGGCCATCCATGGGCCCCAACAGTGTTTTCTTTATGGGAGAGGGGAGAGAACCTTAAAAGGGCTTAGAACAATCTCAGCGTGTATGGGGGGCTCAGTAAACATTAGATGTCATTGTTACTATTGGTGACTGGTCAGATGGGGGACTGGGACAGGGGGAGGCCCAGAAGCTGATGCTCCGGGGACTCTGGAGGTGGGAGGGGAGAAGCAGGTATGGGGGTAGTGGGGTAGGGGTGGGGGGCTCGGCTGAATCTGGATACCTGTGAGGCATCCCTTGGAGATGGGGAGGCCCTTCTGGGGTTGACCAGGCCTCTCAGAAACCGCTTCCCAGCCGCCTCCAGACCATGAGGCTGATGGCCCCACAGGTGACAGGTCTGCCTTCAGGATCTACAGCTTGATTATTTTGGGCCACTTGGGATCCCCGCGGCAGGAGATGGGAGAACAGCGATGGTCATCATCATCATCATGGTAATGGCAATGATAACTACCATTTGTGTGGGGATTTACATTTTACGAAGTGCTTTCTCATCCATTACCTCATTGGGAACACATGGTTCCAATAGAAGGCAAAGGATGCATTTCTCTCGGGTCCTGTGGGGCCCACTCCTCCGAAAGTCTGTTTCAAATGATAATAGTGCCGCACGTTTTTATAGTGCTTTGTACTTTGCAAAGTGCCCTCACGTCCGTGCTCGCGTTTGGCCCTCACTGTGGCTCCTCACAAGGCTCATCAGCCAGGAAGGACCATCCCATTAGACAAGAAAATCTGAGGCCCTGAGAAAGCCAGTGACTTGCTTGAGGTGTCCCGGCTTAGGAGCCTGGGACTTGAGTGATAGAATAGGGGGCGGATGGGGTCTTCCTTTTCCAGTTTAGCCTTCTGCACAGGGCATGTGTCCCTTCTGTAGTAGCAGTTCAGCCACTTGATTACATACCCCCAGGGACGGGAATCTCACTACCCAAGTTGAACAGAGGTCTATCCCCCAGTCCCTGGCTCTCTATCCCTTCCACTGGCCCTAGCTGCGTGATCTGATGATACACAACTTGGCTGACACATCAGGACAAGCCCTTCAAAAGGCCTTTCCAGCGACCTTTCAAATGACCAAGTAGTATCCAGCCCCCGTACCAACTTAGCCCTCACCTCTGTGTTGCATCTATGCCACCGTCTCTGCTCTCTTGCCCCCCATTGGGGCACATCCTGAAACTACCGAGATGGGGGCAGAGTAGAGACCACGTGGAGAGTGGTGGTGGGGAGCCCAGGACTGGGTGTCCCAGGTGGGGAGCCCACTTGACCTTGAGTCAAGTCAGCACCTTCTAGGCTTCCTTGAATCAGAAGGTCTTTAGGTCCCTTGGTAACCCAGAAACTCAGTCATGCCTTTACCAGCTCCTTCTCTTTATGGTTCTTCCAATCGTGTAGGCCTGTGTGCCGTAGTCTAGGGGAGACGAGAAGATTAGGCCTTTGGGGGGTTATTGACGTTGGAGGATTGCTTTTGATTAAGCTTTTTGGGGGGAGTTTTGTTCCAGGACGAGGCTCAGAGGTATAGCTGAGCAAATAAGCCATCCATGGTGGGCCTCCTTTTCCACTGGCCCTCTGCCCCAGATGTGCTGCCTCCAGCCTCCACACCCCCATGCTGCTGCACCGCTCAAGTACCCCCTCCTCCAGGAAGTCTTCTTAGAACTTCTTGACTGGGTAAGGGGTCTTATCTGGCTTCAGCATCTCTCTTTGAGCCAGCATTTGCTTTCCTGTCTTCTCAAAAGGTGACCCCAGCCTTATCCCTGAATCCAAGGAAGTGTTCACGTTTCCCACTTTACTCCTCTCCTGATTGTGTCCCAGCGGCTGGGCAGCCCTGAAAGGTGGACACGTGTGTATCTCCTTACTCAGTCCTACAGCCCGGTGGGGTGGGCACTGCCCAAGGCTGCTCAGTCATAGAGCCACCCAGCACACACTCTACCCCAGCAGCCACCTCCCCGGGGAGTCTGCCGTGCCTGTCGACCCTGGTCCACGCTGGCTAACCAGGAGAGCCGCTCGCTGGGGGATGTGCTTTGATTTGCCATCACGCACTGTTCTCTTGCGGAGTCGTCCCTCCCCACGGAACCTTGGGGGCCACATTCCTGTAAACCCGAGCAGGCAGGGAGCTCCGCCTCCTCTGTCCAGCCAGATGGGAAGATGAGAGCGATGATTGTCTGGGCTGGCCTGGGCTTAGGGGTCTCCTGGGGCCGCCTTCCCCACCTTTCCCTCTCTCAGCCGGCTTCCTTGGCACAAATGGCATATGCTGTCCCTGTCCCTGAGTTGCTGTGACAATTAGGTGAAATTCCATAGGTGAAGGGCCTGGTGCCCTACTTGGTGCAGAGTAGGTGCTGAATAAATGTCAGTTTTCCTCACTCCATCTGTGAGAAACGGGCCCCTTCCTTGCCGGGAAGGGAGGATGATCGGGAGACAGCTGTGGGGTGGGGGCGAAGGGAGCCAAGAAAGACCTTGCCAGAGATCTGGAAGATGGGAGGGGCAGTGGATCCCTGGCCTCTTGAGGAAGGCCCTAGTGCCTCTTAGTTGCTCTCCAACCAGAGGTGTCTGGACAGGCAGGGGCAAGGTTTCCTGTACGTTTAGGAGAGGGCCCCCGACCCCAGGGATGCCTGGGAAAACCTAAAGTAAACGGGAATGACTTTTGGGCTGCCCAGGACCTTTGCAGTCGTTTAGCTAAATTGCTCACTTTAGCGACAAAGGGACTCAGGGAGCAGAAGAGGCCTTCCCAAGGCCACCCAGCCAGAGGGCAGCAGAGCGGAGTCCCTTTTTGTTTCAGTGCCGCAAATAAATGGTCAAAAAGTGGTCAACAACTGACATTCACCAAGCCCTTAACAACGTACCGGGCCTGTTGTGAGGGCTTTTCATCTTTAATGTCGTCAATCCTCACCTATACTCTTTGAGGTGGGACCTATTATTTTATTTTTATTTTTTAAAGACTTTATTTATTTGTCAGAGAGAAAGAGCGAGTGAGCAGAAGCAGGGGGAACGATAGGCAGAGGGAAAAGCAGGCTCTCCGCTGAGCAGGGAGCCAGATGCGGGACTCGATCTCAGGACCCCGGGATCATTACCTGAGCTGAAGGCAGGCACCTAACCGACTGAGCCACCCAGACCTCCCGAGATGGGACCTATTATTTACATTTTACAGATGAGCGGACCGAGGCTCAAAGTAGCCGAACAACTTTCCCAGGGTGGCACAACCTTCCTGGGACTGCAGGCCTCGGGGTTAGTGTTCAGCCTTAGTGGGAGGGGCTGAGAGATGTCCGCAGTGGGGTTTGCCTGGAGGATCCCCCATGGACGCCACCGACTCCGGGTCCGGCGAGGAGGACCTGTGGAGAGTGGCGTCTTGGCTGGGTAGGCCGGGATGCAAGTTTTGCTCTCTCATGAACTCACCATGTAACCTTGAGCAAGTTCTCTTGCTCCTCGGGGCCTCAGTTTCCCTGTGTGTACAATGAAGAAGCTCGACGAGACCGTCCAGCCCTGATATTCTCTGTTCTCAGAGGTTACCCTGTTACTAATCACCTCGTGATGGGCAGCTCACTACCTGTCTACTCAGCCCATCTGTGTGCTGGACAGCGCTCCTCTTCTGGGAGCCAAACTCTCTGACTGCCCAAGAGTTCCACCGCCGCCGTCCGTGCTCCCGGTTCCCCTGCTCTAGTGCTCCCTCCCTCCGTGAGTGTGGCCGCCACGCCCGGCGCCTGGCCCTTGACTGCTGCTTTGGAAATGCTTCCTTCCCTTTCCTGGGCCCTTGCAGAGGCCTTCGCGGGTGTCAGAGCTCCAGAAGGCCTTCAGGGCCTGGGGACATCCCCCAGCAACTCCCTGCTGCCCACATTCCTGCTTCCCGGGCATCATCAGGACACACGCTTCATGCCAGAAACACGTGGCACTCACCCTGCCACGATCCCCATTCACCGAGGGGGAGCCGTGGGGTCCCGCAGCCAGGACAGTGGTGCAAGTGCGTGCCCCACAGCTCCTTGGTGATTCTTCGGGCCTCTCTGCGCTCCACCCTGCCCACGGTTCATGTCGACAACCGGCCTCCGTGTGTGTCTGCTCTGGGTGGGGCTTCTGCTGGTCCCTGTCTCTCAGAGGAGGGAGAGACAAGCATGGGAGAGGTCAGCTGGCCTTGGAGCCCCCTGGCTGGGCACTGTGCATGCAGCAGGGAGTGGGGGCCTGTGAGCCGTCAGGTGAGAGCAGCCAGTGGGAGTCGGAGGGCGGCCGGAGACTCTAACACCAGTATGGCCCTCCTCCTCCTCCTCCAGGAAGTCCTTCCTGGCGGTCCAGGTCCTAGCGACCTCCCCTGTCTCTGACCTTGAGCCAGTAGTCACTGCGACATTGCTTGTTTGAACCCTTCATTGGAATTCAACTTTTCATGTTTTCCTTCCCTATTGACAGCCTGGAGCCAGGACCTGCACTGGCCTTCTTGCATCATGGATTTTTTATTTTCTTAATTTATTCAATGAAACGCTGCTGGACCCTCTGCCAGGTACCAGGTTAGCACTGGGCAGATGAAAACCCCGAGCCTTTATGCTCTTCTCCTGCTGCTGCCCAGCATCGTGTATGATGACCACGTAGGATGGTGGATGCTAAAACTGCTCCGAGGAAGGAGCCAACAAATGCCCTAGATTTGAGCTGGGCACTGAAGGATGAGCAGGAGTTTGCCAAAGGCATTGGGCAGAGGGAACAGCATGCACAACAGCGTGGGGCCTCTCAAGATGACTCCGTCTGGGGAATGCTGAGCATGGGGAGGGGAAGGGAGTGGTGGGCAGCCTGGCTGGAGAGAGGGTCAGGACCGCACGGGGCTTTGAAATTGGGTGTGGTCGGAGCCTCAGTGTACCAAGGTCACCAGAGGCCAGGGCTGGTTGGGGACCCGCTGGGACGCTGGGAACCCAGGCTAGGGCGATCACCTCCAGGCTGAGGTGATGAGGCTAAAAAGGAGGGAGCGGTGAGGACGGAGAGGAAGGGGGCAACAAGGATGAAGGAGCTACATAACAGCTACCCCAAAACTCAGTGGCTCAAATCGCCAAACACGTCACCGAATCTTGGAATTTCGTGGGTCAGGATTTTGGGGCAAGGCTCTGTGGGTGATCCTTCCGCTCCGCGTGATATCAGCTGGGGTCCACTTGGGTCTGCTCGGTCGTATGCTGGCACGTGGGTGAGGATGGCTGCGACTCCCGCTCCCTCCCCCTCCATGCGCTGTCTCCTGTCGCAGGGTCCGACTTCTCACGTGCTGTCTCAGGGCTCCAGGGGACCAAGAGGGAGGGGGCCAGTCCTTAGGGAGGCAGGCTCGTGATCACGCGCGGCATCCCTTCCCCCATGCCCCACTTGTCAAGGCAGTCACAGGCCAGCTCGGGTTCAGAGAGGGGATACCGGGTCACCTCCTCGTGGGATGACTGTCGCCCACGTGCAACCCCCCGCCATCTCCCTCGGAGAGATCTGAGCCCCTCTGAGGAGGACGGGGAGGTGGAATCCTATAGACGCTGGGTCTCAGCCACTTGGTAGCGCAGGTTTGTCTCTCTCACCTGTTAGCACACACCTTGGCTGTGGCCCCGTCGCACACGCACAAGCCTCTGGCTTACTAGCATGCATCGAGGTCACGAGGAGTTTAACACACACCTGCTTCCTTCCATGCCAGAGCCCACCGCTGGTGCTCCAGCCCCCAACACACACCGCAAGGCCACCCGGGGCGTGAGCCCAGGGCTGGCAGACGGGTTTCTGCTTTTGGCCCAGAGTTGGCCACTTGTAGTGCTGCCTGGAGAATCGGGTCACGAAGGGTTCTGAGCTTAGCGGAAAAGAGGTGCTGTGACCTTTTAGTGATGTCTGCTTTGTCCAAGGCATGCGAAGGGGCAGTGTCACTGTCCCTTGGCTCCCTGATGGGGTTGTTCTCTTCTCCTTTGGCACCCCCGGGGCCGCCGCCATGAGGGTCCCTCCACTGGTCTAGTCTGGCCATGTAAAGCCAGGGGGTCACCAGACGTGCATGTACCTGTGCCCTGGGAACCCTGTCAGCTCATCTCTGCCCCCAACCCTTTGCCACACGCTGGCCCTCCAGCCCCCGGCCGGGGTTCCAGAAGCCCCAGCACGCCCAGACCGGCGTACCTGAGCCAGGCAGACGCCCGGCTCTCTGGGTGCTAACACCAGCCTCTGTCGGCCTCACATCACATTCCTTCCCTTCACCATCTCCCTCTAGCCCCTCCAAGCCCTTTCTCAACCACGGAAGGTTTAATTGTTGCAAATGGAATCCGTGTTCTACAGAAGTCCAATAAATCTGCAGTCTGTCTTCCTGGTAATCAATCACAGATTGCAAATCGCACGAGGAGAAGTCTATAAGATGTGTTCTTCATGTCTAGTATGTTGGGTTATTTTCATGTCTTGTGGTTTGAATTTGGCCACTGTCATTTTAGAGGAATTTCCTGCCATCTGCGTTCAATTGAATTTTCTCACAGATTTGTGCTTGCTTGTAAATACTAGGGGCTGGCAGAAAGGGGAGCTTTGTTCTTGGTGACATTTCAGAAATCGGTTCATGCGGCCTTGCCCGCCTATCCGCAGCTTGGCCTGCAGGGAGGCGTGAGGTGAAGGGAAGGTGTGGGTTCCCGTGTGGCAGTGATGCTTCTCTGGCTCAGGCCAGCCTCGGCTGGGGGGGCTGGGGGTGCTGGGGGGGCGTGGGGGGCTGCCAGGTTAGGGCCTCTGCCCCTCCTGCCTTTCCTGCTTACACCCAGCCTGTTTTCCTCTGTGCTTCTCCTCATTGTGAGAGGGTTTTGTGTGTGCGTGTGCGTGTGTGTGTGTGTGTGTGTGTATGTGTTTGCCCCGCTAGTCCTTCCTCTTCTGCCGGGGCCAGGGTGAACAGTCAGGTGAAGGGCCAGTCCCTGCCCCACAAGCCGCCAGACCGTGGTAGTATATTCTGGCAGCACCTCTGGTGAAGGGGAGAGGTCCCTAGCCGTGGGACTGGGGAGGCCGGCGCCCCGGTGCGGACCCCAGTCTGCTGTAAGTTGCTCTATGACCTCGAGCAAATCACGTGACCCCTTAGAGCCCCCGTTTCTCCCATTGAAAAATCAAATAGCTCAGTAGTGGTTGCGGGGATTAAGTGACGTGCGGCTCACCGCTGGGCCTCCGGAAATGCTGGGTCTTTATTGCAGGCACCGTTTGCTGGCTACCTGCTTCGTGCCAGGTCCCCCGCTAGGCACCGGAAATGAGAGGATGGAAAAGAAACACGTGGTCCCTGTCCTTGAGCACCTCGCTATGTGGACCAAGACCATCTATGGCAGGGGGAGGGGAGATACTAGAACGCGGTTGACGTTTCTGGTGCGTCGCGTTTTGGATGAAGTCATAATGAAGGTGACGGCGGTCCTGGGGGGCAGGCACTGTTCTCAACACTGCATGTGTTTTTAACTCATGCTTCCCAACATGGTGGGTTTCACAACAACCGTATGAGACAGGGTCTCTCCCATTATGGCCCATTTTATGGATGGGGAAACTGAGGCACAGGGGCTATTACTTGGGCAGTTCAGCCGAGCCACACTACCTAGCATGTGGTAGAATAATAGTTCACATCTATGATTGATAAATGAATACTTTTTCTCCTGATAGGGATATAAGATCAAAAATGTTTGGATATTGCTGGTCTAGAGCAGGGACTGTCGAACTTCAGTGTGCCTGAGAAATATTTAAGGAGCAAGCTGAATGCAGACTTCTTGAATGAATGAATGAATGAATGCAGAGAGAGAGAGAGAAAGCGGGCACCTGGGCGGCTCAGTTGGTTAAGTGTCTGACTCTTGATTTGGGCTCAGGTCATGATATCAGGTGGTGGGACCAAGCCCCATGTTGGGCATGGAGCCTGCTAAAGAATCTCTCTCTCCCTCTTCCTCTGTCCCCCCACCTCTAAAAAATGAAAGAAAATGAATGCAGACTCTTGCCTCACCTTGGGGGTCTAGGAGGTTTGTCAGGAAGGGGCAGGTGAGGAAGGAAACCCCCGGGTGGCTCCCCTGGAGACGTAGGTTAGTGGTTTGCAGCCTCGGGGCCCTCAAATGGAAAATGGGGACAGGTGCCGCTGCCTGGCAGCAGGGGTGTGTGGCCCCAGAGGGACGAGTACCCGGTGCCTCTCACCTGCTCCAGGACAAGGCCCCCGGCTGGCCGGCTTCTGCTCCGGGCAGAGCTCTTTCTGCTGAGTCATTCCCACGTCCGCAGGAGCAAGCTGTTCTTTCTCCCGTAGTACAAGACAGAACAAAGCTCTAGACCCGCTTCCCCCTTCGGATCCCGCCTCAAATCTTCCCTTCCCCGTAGAGCAGAGCTCTTGAAAGAAGCAGCTGTGCTTTTTTTGTCCTGTTTCTCTTCTGAGCACACTCTCGGCTCTCCATCCACGGCTGCACTAACGGGGCTCCCGGAGGGGTCCCCATGGCCTCTGTGTTACCCGGGTCGCCATCATCTCTTGGCCTGTCCCCATGCCCAGCAGCAGCATTAACCCTGGGCTCGCTGGCCTCCCCACCAGCTCCTTGCTCCCCAGATCTCGTGGCCCTCCGCTCCTTCCAGCCCCCTTCCCTGTCCCCCTCCTCTCCTGGCGCTTCCTCCCTCCCTCTGTGATCGTGTGCAGGCTGTGGCTTTGAGGAACAGGCATTTGTTGGCCCTCACGTGTATGGGTCCAGCCCAGGCCTTCCCCTGGAGTCCAGACTTGTGCGTGAATCTGCCTTCCCTGCATCTCCACGGGGCTGTCTGGGCGGCCCGCCAGATTTCCTGTGGTCAGCCCTGGGCCGGGGCCCCTCTGGCCTCCATACGCCGTCACAGCGACGGGAGCTCCGTGAGCACGGTCCTCAGTGTCCAGCTGGTGTCCCCCCTGAAGGTCAGCTCCACGCATCTGCCTTGTTCCTGCCGCATCTGGGTTTGGAAGCCAGGCCCGAGCCCGGCCCCGGGCGGTGCTCGCTGGGGATCTGTTGAATGGATGGGTGGGGTGTCAGGACCTCGGAAGCTGTGAGGGGCTGGGCCTGCATGTGCAGGTGACCCACGCTGCTGTTGTTCTTGTCTTGGTCTAAGCCCCAGGCCGGTTGGGATTTGGTGCTGCCCTCCTGGAGAAACGCCCCTGCTTCCGTCCTGTGGTGGAGGGTGGGGGGCGGGTAGTACTTCAGCCGGGAGACCCTTAGTGAAAAGTAAGCCCAGGGGTCTCTTGGCATCTGTTCTTCAGGGTCTGATCCAGGTGGAGACCCCTTGTGGGCCCTCCTTCCTCCTTGCCACTGCTGGCAGCTGGAAGGGCTCGGCCAGGGGAGGGGGTCCACAGGGCGGGGGGGGGACAGGTGACATCCCAGCTGGGTGGGGCATGGCGCGGCTCACAGCGGGATGTCAGCCTTGCCCTGATCCTCTCTCACGGCTTACAAGCACCCTGCTTAAAACACCTGCAGGCGCGCCTGTGCTGGGGTAACTAAGGTCCTCACAGAGAGTTAGGAAGACAGCCTGGTGATGGGGAAGGAGAGGCCAAAAAGAGAGGCAAAGAGGAAGGGAGGCCAAAAAGAGAGGCAAAGACACCGAGAGAGACCAAGAAGGAGACCCATCTACCAAGAAAACCAGGATGGGAGAATGGGGCCGAGAAAGTCAGAGACCCAGAGAGAGGGGCCAAAAGATGGAACGCCTTCCGGGAAGACACGACGGACACAGCGTGGGCGGGCGGAGCGCTGTTCACAGACCTCTCCGTCCGCTCATGGCAAGAGTGTGGTCTGGGCGGGGCGTTTGTGGGCAGGGACAGCAAACCGCCTCTGTGGGAGAAAGAAGAACTGAGAACTGGAGGTTTGAGTCTTGCCTGCTCTGTTGATCATTCCTTTGTCCCCATCCATAGGTCCATCCATCCGTCAGTCCAGCGTTTACTAAGCTTCCATTCGAATGGCACCTTTTCTCTCCCCTCTGCTTCTTCCCGCCTTGCCGATGCTCAGGGCCTGCACACTAACCTCTAGGCTGACCTCCAGCCTGGGCTCATCCCTGGGGGGCGCAGAGCCTGACCCATGGCAGGGGCACAGTCCAAATCTGCTGAGCGACAGAGACAGCAGAGAGGGAGAGCGAGAACTGGTGAGCCTCACGTGTGTCCAGCACTTCTCATTCCCTTGAAATGTTGTTCGATCCTGCGTGCAATGGAGGGGACACCTCCTCCTCCTTTTTGGTGGCCTTAGGCTGTCCTTGCGTTGCCCTCTGTGACACTGGACCTCATTTTTAAGAGCGGTGACCCAGGAGGCTGTGTTACACAGGGATCCAGGCTTCTACCCGGGATGACCTTCCTCCTAAACCATCGGAAACATCTGGAAGACATGGTTGAGGACTCATGCTCTTGTCATTAACCTTCACTGAGTTTGGGTCCGCTCCCACCCGGACCGGGTGCCGAGGACTCAGAAATGAGTCAGATACCACCCTTGCCCTCAGAGGGCTGATGGCCACAGGACTGGGGGACAAGGTCTGGGACTTCCGAAGAGTCCCTGCCCACGTCATCCCGGTCTGGACTCCTTACCTATCCCTGCCATCCCCTTCCTTACACAGCACTGGCCTCAGGGGCCAGCAGCTGAGGACACCCCTTCAGGAACGGCACAGGTGAGACTCCCCACCCGCACCCCCGGCCTCAGAGCATAGCTTCCTCTGCCCCTGAGCTCCCACAGCCCCCCGTGCCTCCTGTTCGGATGAGCTGGTTTTCCACTGGAAACAGTGGCCGGCTCGTGTCCACGTCCTACACACGAAGCTAGCACAGGCCGGGGGAAAGGGGCCTGACCCCAGATGACCACCTGCTGTATGCCAGCATGCGCTGGACCCTCTGTGTTCAGGGACACTTGGAATTCGGAGAACAGCCCCCCATTCTAGACGAGGACGCTGAGATCATCCAGCTAGGAAGCGGCGCGTCAGAGATTTGACCCCACATCTGTCTGCCTCCCAGTCCTGCAGTCTTTGCCCTTCACCAGCTGCCCCGCAATGGCAGTCCCTGTTGGCACTTGCTGACCACATTTGTTCTGAGAGGCTTGGGGACTAGAATTTGTCTCCCGCACCCGGGGTCCCTCCTACCCTTCAATACTGGAGCGGAGCCCGCCCCCCATCAGCCGATGGTGGGACAAAGGGAGGCCAGCAGGCGGGGGAGCAGCCCCACCCAAACCCGCCTAAAGACAGCATTGCAGGGACTGGGGTCTTGGTTTGGGTCGGATCTGCGCGCTCCTTCAGCTTCCGTGTCTCAGAACTTCAACACTGGGAAAACGTTCTTGGAAATTCTGGGGTTCATTCTATGTTTTTGTTTAGGCAGAAGTGGGAGCCCTTATTAGTATCAGTTTGGAAAAAATACTGAGGCATTCACGGCCAACTGCTTAATAGTTTTCATTGAATTAATTTTAAAATGAGAACCTTGTTTCCCTTATTTAATAGTAGAAAACGACTTCCACATTCTGCCTGGTAACAGCCTCGGTTACGGGCTCTCCACACACAATGTGCACATTAAAGGCATCGCTCTGCCCATATGTGGAATGAATAATTTTGTGCAAACTATTTATTATAAGCACACGATGCACTTAAACTTTTTTTTTTTTTAATTTTTATTTTTTACTGTCGTGGTGACAGATCCAGCCCAGGACCGACTGTTAAAAAGACGGGCTCTTTTAGGCTGTGAAAAAATGGACTAACATTTGAGAAACGCCATAGGGCTGAAAGGAAATTGTTAACTTATTTGGCCCAATGAGCAGGGCTCCCAGGGCCAGAATGCATTGCCAGAGAGAGGGTGGTGAGGGGTTTTAATAAGGCCGCGTTAATTAGGCCATCGCCCGCCAGAAAGAAATGTGAAGCCCCGGGAGAGGACGCTGGTGGAAGGACGGGGCGAGATGAGCCTTGGGAGGGGGGCAAGTCCTGCTTTACCTATTCATTTGTGCCTCCGTCTCTTCTTTCCTGTTTTATTGAGATATGATTGACATGACAGTGTCTTAATTTGAGGTTTACTAGATGTTGATTTGATATATGTATAAATTGTAAACTGATCAAAACGATCAATTTAGTTAACACCCATCATCTCTTATGGTTACTTTTTTTTTTCCTTGTGGTGACATCTTTTCAGATCTACTCTCTTAGCAGTCAGTGTGTACACAACACGGTGTTGTTAACTATAGTCTTCGTACCGTACCTTATATCCCCAGGACTTCTCAGAGATCTGCCTTGTTCTAGATGCTGAATATAAACTAAGAAAGTCTACTGTTGATAGGGTACTCTACCCCTTAACTTATCTCATGGCCCCATGAGGTACGTAGGTGGTGGGGTTCTGGTTCTAGTGATTTCTTCCTGGAGTGTGGGTCCTTTTTATGGTTTTATGTATTTATGTTTTTAATGCTGAATACTTAGAGTTGGATCAAGCACCGTTCTTGGTGTCCCTGACTTCTCTGGGACCCCGTTAATGTGCCCACCTTTCTCTGTCCCTGTTTTCTCTCCCCCCTCCCCATATGAACACTAACTAATAAGAAAATACATTTACCTGAGTGTTCTCCCCGCTCTGGTCTCTCTGCTTTCCAGGCTGGAGGGTATCGCCTCACCGAATTTCATTCCTGTCGTTCTATTTTAAGGACACTTTTTACTGAAGTAAATCTTGTATCTAGAAAAGTACGTAAATCCCAAGTGTGCAGTTCAGTGTGTATCAGAATGGGAACGTAACTGTGAAATCAGTACTCAGGTCAAGAAATAGAATATGACCTTCACCCCAGCAAGCCCTGCTCACACTTCCTCCCAGGCTCTACTCCCTGCCTCCTTCTCTGGGGGGATCTGCAGGCTGCCTTCCAGCCCAGGTTGGTTTTGCTGGGTTTGGACTTCATACAGCTAAGGTCACACAGTACACACTGCCCCCGTATCTAGCTTGTTTCACTCACCATCATGTGTCTGAAGGCTGGTCAGTCATATTGTTGTGTAGCTGTGATCTTTTGTTTTTTCATTTCAAATGAAATGTAGAATTATAGGTTTATTGGCCTTTTCCACTGCTGGTGGCCATTGGGGTTATTTCCAGTTTTTGACGATGAGGAGTAATGTTGCTATGAATTCAAATGTGTGTATCTTATGATGAACCTGTATTTGCACTTAGGCTGGGTGTCTCTGGAGGAACGGGATGTGTTCATTCTTCGTGTGTAATGCTGTGCAATATTCCAAAGTGACTGCCCTGTTTTAAGAGCCCACCGGCAGGATCACAGAATTCCCACTGCTCAGTATGCCCCCAACACTGGTGCCACTTGTTTTGAAGATTTTAGCCTTTCTGATGAGTGGCCGTGGTGGTAACTTACTGTGGTTTCAGTTTGCATTTTCCTGTGGACTAGTTCTACTGAGCACTGTTTCATAGGTTTTTTTCTGACCATTTGGGTATCTCTTTTTGAAGTGCCTATTCAAGTCCTTCAGCAAATTTTTTTTGTTGGGGGAGTTATTGACGTTCTGATGCATAGAAGATCTTTATTCTGGACCTACGCTCCCTGTTCATTAGGTGTGCCGCAGGTATATTCTCCCTCCCTGGCTTGTCGTTTTCCTCTCTTCATGGTGACTTTTGATGAGTAGATGCTCTTAATTTTTAAAAACCATCTACTTTATTTATCTTTATTTTTAGGGTTAATGCAACTTATGTCCTAGTCAAGAAATCGCTGCCTACCTCCAACAGTGAACATAGTCTCTTGTGTTTTCTTCTTGGAGCTTTTAGCTCTCGGATCCATCTGGGTTTGATTTTTGTGTATGGTGTGTGGTAGGGATCACGTTTCATTTTTGTCATATAGAAATCTGATTGAGCCACCGGCTTCTATTGAACACACTGTCCTTTCTCCACACTCCCTTGCCATAAATCAGTGAAGCAAGAAGGTCTATTTCTGAATTCTCTATTTTGTTCCATTGGTTTGTTGGTTTATCTTTGTGCCGATTTCACAACCTGTGGTCCTATAGTTGGGCTTGCTGTCTAGTCGTGGAGGGTCTGTGATTTCATTCTTCTTTGGATTACCCTGGCCAGTGTCAGCTGTTTGTATTTTAATATAAATTTTAGATTTAGCTTGGTAATTTCCAAACAACAAAAGAACCTGCTGGGATTTTGAGTTGGATTGCTTTCAACTCTCTGGGTAAATTTGGGAAGATGAATTTGGAATTTCCAAATTCACGTGTGGAATTTTTCAACCCATGAATATGTATACTTCTCAATTCATTTAGGTCTTCTTTAATTTCTCCCATAACGTTCTGTGATTTTCTATGTGGCAGTCTTGCACTCCTTCTGTTAGATTTATCCCACGTACTTGATGGTTTTTGATCTTAGCATAAATACCTGGAAAACTTCCTGTTCTGTTGATTACAGATGAACATGCAATTGATTTTTGAGTATTCACCCTGTGCATATCTTGTCAAATTCAGTTATTAATGGTAATGACTTATTTCTAGATTCTTTTTGATTTCTGATTATCATTAGTGAATAATAATCATTTTCTTTCTTTAAACCCTCATATATTTTATTTCTTTCATCTTTGCCTATGCACTGGAGATAATTTTGTCATTCTGTTTCTTTTTTAAAAAATTATTTGTTTTAAAAAATTTTAATCCGTTTAACATACAGTGTAATATTAGTTTCAGGTGTACAATATAATGATCCAACACTTCCATCCATCACCCAGCACTCACCAGAACAAGTGCCCTCCTTGATCCCCACCACCTGTTTAACCTGTCCCCCCACCCACCTCCCCTCTGGTAGCCATCAGTTCTCTATAGTTAAGAGTCTGTTTCTTGGTTTGCCTTTCTCTTTCTCTCTTTTTTTCTCTTTGCTTGTTTGTTTTGTTTCTTAAATTCCACATATGAGTGAAATCATATGGTACTTGTCTTTCTCTATTTTGCTAATAAGCATAATACTCTCTAGCTCCATCCATGTTGTTGCAAATGGCAAGATTTCATTCTTTTTTAAGGCTGAATATTCCAGTGTGTGTGTGTGTGTGTGTCTGTATCTCACACGTTCCTTACCCACTCATCAGCTGTTGGACATTTGGGCTGCTTCCATATCTCGACTTCTCTCAGGGTGCATGTATCCCTTTGAGTTGGTGTTCTTGTATCCTTTGGGTAAAAACCCAGTAGTGCAAGTGCTGGTTGTAGGGTAGTTCTATTTTTAACTTTGTGAGGAACCTCCCTACTGTTTTCTATGGGTAATGCACCAGTTTGTGTTCCCACCATCGGTGCAAGAGGCTTCTCCTTTCTCCACATCCCCACCAACACCTGTTGTTCCTTGTGTTGTTGATTTCAGCCACTCTGACAGGTGTGAGGTGGTAGCTCATTGTGGTTCTGATTTGCATTTCCCTGATGATGAGTGATGATGAGTCTCTTTTCATGTGTCTGTTGGCCATCTGGATGTCTTCTTCTCCATTCTATTTCTTTAAAATAGTTTTTATCAAAAAAAGTTTTTATCATGTGGTGTGTGTGTGTGTGTGTGTGTGTGTGTATACCTAAACAATATATGGTTTAGTTGTAGTTAATTTAGTGATTCTGGGACTCCCTTTTTAACTTCCGTATTATGTTACTGGTCATTGCAGGTGCCTCGAGTTCATTTATTTCCACTGCTGTGTAACATTGCATCCTATGAAGGGAGAATGGTTATTGGTATCCACTCCAGTTGGTGGATATCTGGATTGTTTCCAGGTTTCTTTTTTCTTTTTGCTATTACAAATGGGGCTGCTACGGGGACTCTGTATATATTTTCTGGTGCACATATGCAAGGGTTTTCCTAGGGTGGTAGTTCTTAAGCTTTTTGGTCTGGAGGATCCCTTTATACTTGTAAGAATTATGGAGGATGCCCCAGGACCTTTTGGCCAATAGCGTGCTCATACATGGTAACAACTGGCTCTCCGAGGAAAACAGACGCTGATTGCAGGGTTTGCTGATTTCTGTGATCTTCAGACTCCACCTTGAAGAATTTTCCTCCTTCCTACTTCCTTGATAACCATGGTTCATAAGTATCACCAAGGTGTAGAGTCCCTGGGCTGAAGGGCATGTGGAGTCACCTTTTTGAGATAATGCTTAGCTGGTTTCCAGAGTAATGGACCAGCATGCGCGCCATGAGCAGAGCAGGAAAGATGCTGTACTCCTAGCTTTTCCTACACCTGGCACTGTCAGTCACTAACTTTTGCCTCTCAGAGCTGTAAGACGGCACCTCACTGTGTTCTTGACTCACATTTCTTGACTCGCCCTGCGGTGCCAACTTCCTAAGGCATCTCATGAAGAAGGCCTTCCACGGCCTGACTCCTACCTCCCGTTTCGGCCTCCTGACAGCGCTCTGTCCAGAGATGAAGTGAGAGGTGAGAGGTGAGACCACTCACCTCCAGGCCTTTGCATGTGCTATTCCTTCCATGAAATGCTGCTCCTCACCTCAGCCTCCAGCCCCTTGTTCACTGCTGCATTCCCCAGGAGCAAGCGCAGGGTCAGGCCTGGCCTGGCTGGTCAGTAGCCTTTGATTGAGAAAAAAAAAAACTTAGAAGGATCCAAACAGACGTGGGTTCCAACCCCAGTGCTGCAGCCTCCTCAATTCTGTGAACTTGGGAAAGTTACTTAGCGTCTCTGAGCTTCAGGTTTTCCTCTCGAGTGAAATGGAAATGATAATGGTTTGCGTGGTTAGTAGGAGGTAAATCGCCATGAAACAGCCTAGCACGGGTGATGAGGCGCTTCCTTCTGCTCTCGCCTCTGGATCCGTGGCTGTGGTTTGCCGGGGATCTTGCTGTTCGGCACGGAGTCCACAGCTCCCCACTCTTGCCATACCGCTCACAGGGGTCGGACAAACAGCAGGCAGAAAGAGTGACTCGGTCATTCAGCAAGCGTCTCCTGGGATCCTGGTATGTGTCAGTGACTGTCTTAGACACTGGGATTTCATCAGTGAAAAAAAGAGTAAAGTGGGTGAACATAGTAAGAAAGGAATCTATAGAGTATGTCATTTGGTAACAGGGCAACAGAGGAAAAAATGAGCAGGAAGAGAGGGTAGGACATGTTGGAGAGGGGTATTTGGCAAACCCTTCTTAAATAGGGTGTCTAGGAAAGGCCTCGGGGTTCATGTGATGTTTAACTAAAGATCTGAAGTGTGGGAATAAACAATGAGGACATCTGGGGGAAGAGCATTCTCGATAGCATGCACAGTAAGTGCAAAGGCCCTGGGGCCAGAGTATGTTTGGCATGTGTGAGAAATAATCAAGAGGCCAGTGTGGCTGGAGTGCGTGTTTGTTTGTTTACTCAGTCACTTCACAGATATTTACTGAGCATTTATGTGCCAAGCCTTGTTCTAGGCACTGAGGAGGTAATGTGGGTCGACTCAGACCAAGTGCTGCCCTCACGGGTCTCACAGTTTTGTGGAGAAAACAGACAGTAAACCAACTAACAGTTGAGATAGTCTGCTCTTAACACAGAAGCCCAAGTAATCCTTTTATACTGTGCATTTAACCTGCCACTTCTTTGCCATTAATATCTACTGTTGTGAAGTGATACCCATTTCACTGAGTGAGGACCTGGGTCCTCATAGTGGCCTACGGTGGCCTGGAGTCCCTCTGACCACAGCAGCGTTTATTTTCCTCCTTCCTACTTCCTTCCTCCTCAGGGCCCTTGAGCTGTCTGTTCCCTCTGCCTGAACACCTTCCCTCTGATGTCTGCTCCCCCGTGCTAACTCCCCTTTTCTCTATGGTGCCCACCTCAACACCCTAATTAAAAATGCTGCCCCCTGTCTGACCCTGGCATACCTGATCCCCTCACCCTGCTCCAGTTTTCTCAACTAACTTTTCACATTCCAACATGTAATATGTTGTCCATATTGTATTATGTTTATTACTTGTGATTTATCTTTCTTCTGATATGTAAGTTCCAGGAGATTAGGGACTTTCATCTGTTTTGTTCACGGCCATTTCCCAAATGTCTGCAACAGCTTCTGGTACATAAGAGGTGCTCAGTTAATATTTAATGAAAAAAAAATTGTTATTGTGTGTGGTATATGATGTGATATGTGATGATGTCAAGAAAGAAAGGAAGCGAGGCTGGAGGCTGGCGGGGTGGGGCTGCTGTTTCGGGCGGTGAGGAGGGACTCTCTGAGGCAGTGGCATCCGGACCGTGGCCTGGTGGAGTGAGGGAGGGGCCCCAGCGCTCTGCGGGGAGGGGCGTCCAGGGCTCCTGACCACAGTGCGAGCTAGCGAGTGGCGATGAGGTGAGCAGAAAGAAAACAGGCAAAACGGCTGACCCTAAGTGGAGTCTTTTAGACACATCTTCTAGTATATGTGAGTTGACCCTCAGTTGGATCCCCCTGTCCCCCTCCTTTGCCCCCCCTTTGCCCCTTCTTTTCAAAACAAGTTGGTCTAGAACATCCTTTGTTGGGGAAAGAGCACTGGGCTTGGAGTTGGGAGTCCAGGGCCAGGCTCCCAGCTGGCTGAATCACCGGCAAGATAAACCTCTTCAAACCTCATTTCTCTCGTCTGTGATGGGGAGGCGATGTGTACCCCCAGCTTGTCTGAGGGATGGATCTGGACAATGGATTCAGGAGGGTCTTTTTCCCCTTGTCAGCACCCGATGGCCGAGGGTGGCTGCGGGCACGGCGTGGAGAGGGCCCGTTGTGTGCCAAGCGATCGTGGACGCCCGTCTCTAGTCTCAACCCCTTCAGTGCTCACACTAGCCCCCCCAGGGAGGCCGGCGCCATCCTGACGTCGCTCCCCCATGCTGGCTGTGTCCATAACTTACCCAGGTCACAGCGAGTGAGATTCAGACCCACGGCGGCTGTGCTGTGCTGTGTCCTTGAACGTCAGTGCTGGATCTGGCCTCCCCTCCTTCCCCAGGGCACCACGCAGAGGGGGAGACTGAGGCCAGATGGGTGAGTCGCTTGTAAAGGTGCACGGTGGGCATAGCAGTGCCCGTGCTGAACCCGGGAGTGTAGGCCTCCGGCCTGTGGCTCTCTCCAGGCCCCATCCCTTGTGCCTTGTTCAGGTGACTTTGACCCACAGGGTTGTCCAGAGGGCAGGGGCATCTGGGAGCCCCTTCCTGTCCCCCAGTCATCACGGGCAGTTTCCTGTTGCTCGGAAGGTTTCTTCTCAAGGCTTGCTGGGGCAAAGGTAAAGCTTTATAGAGCTTCTGGAAAGAAGAAACCTGAGTGTAAATCAGGTTTATGGCCTGGATAATAAAGTGTCTATTCCAACGGATACTTTATTCCTCAGTCCCCTTGATTCCTTCCATATGAAGCCCTCTGCGTTTGGGTCACAGCTGCCCTTGGTTTCATTTATTCAGTTACTAGAAGCTGGGTCTTCTGGTCAGTCTTAGATGGGATAGAAAGGACGCAGACACAGTCTGTGGGCCTCAGATCGTCCTGCCCCTTGGGTGTTTGATAGGGATTGAATCTCCGTCAGCACAGAGAATTTGCTGTGTGCCAAACCTGTGCTCGAGTCAGAGACAGAGAATTTCTAGATTAGGATAGGACACAAACATGCAACCTGGCAATTATAGTACGGAGGGCAAGTGCAAGGAGCTGGGAGGGATGGGGCAGCAATCCAAGGCCGCCTGGTGGCAAGTCCAGCAGTTTCCCAGAGGAGAAGACATCTAATCTGAGACAAGAAAAGTAAGTTGGATTTAGAGCTGCAGGGGAAGGGCAGAGGGAATGACCTGTGCTAAAACATGAGCAAAGATGGAGCTTCGCTCTGTGAGGCTGCAGGAGGAAGGAGTGCTTTACTGCGTGGGATGCTCAGAAGGCTTCCTGGAGGAGGTGACGAGCTGGGTGTAGTAGGATGGCTAGGACTCCATCAGCACATAGAATGACCTTTGCAAAGGCCTGGGAGTGGGAAAGGGCATCACGGTGAGCAGTGCCAGCTGGCTGTTACAGAGGTGCGGGTTGGAGCGCTTGGCGGGGGACCCCATGCTGGAAGGCCTTGTGGGTCATGCAGCAACTGGGAAGTCTAGCAGTGTGCTGTGGGGTCTGGGCAGAGGACCCTGGCTCCCCCTGCTCGCAGTGTCCTGAACAGTCTAAATCCAGTTGCTCTGCCGCTCGTCCCCCCATCACAGCCAGGCGGCTCCCCTGATTCCGGGTTGCCAAGCAGCTGTTCTTTATCCTTACAGCCTCCCACCGTCACGGTGATCGTTCATCAGACTTCCTGAGCTTGACTTCTCTGACGGGCACTGGTCCTTGCGCATAATGGGGAACAGAAGCAGGGCAGCGTGCTGCCTGGGGACTCATCAGGGCGGGCGTGGCCTGGCCCGGGGAGCGCTGGGCCTGCCGGGCTTGCAGGGCTACTGCGGGGCCCCGGCCCCGGCTAGCTGGCCCCCAGAGCAGCCCGTGGGGTCCGATGCCTGGCAGCGCCTGAGGGTGGGGTGGACACTCTGTGAAGGAGCGCTTTGGGCTCACCCTGCGGGGGGGAAGCTGTGGAAAGGACAGGCTCTGGGGTGGGCCTGCCCTAACAGGAGACCTGGGCCAGTTCCCTCGCTCTTGGCGTTCGCGACCACCTCGTGAAAGAGAAGTATAATGGCACTCCGCGGGGCAGGGCAACTCGCGAGGGGCCGGCTGTGGCAATTCTCGGCCCCGAACGAGTGCTCAGTGATCTACTTCTGCTTCTTCTTCCCAGCACAGATGGGCAGACCGGCCCTTCCTCCCCGAGAGGCCCTGGAGAGGTGGCCGCGTGTCAGGAAGACATGTTAGGGAGATCCCCTCTCTCCCCGCCGTGAGGTTGCCTGTCCCCAGCACCATCACCACCTCTGCACTGTCCTCACCAACCCGAGGCTCCATCCTTCACAAGTGCCTCCGTAGCCCTGTCTGGCTTGAGCTGTGTAACAGCCGCACTGGGCAGAGTCAGTCACCCACGGTTTTTCGGGTGAGGAACCCAGGGCCCAGAGAGGGGAAGTGAGTTCCCCCAGGGTCACACGGCTGGCAAGTGATGGGGTCAGGACCTGCTTTTCCCAGAGCTTTTCCCAGGCTCCCCTCTGGCTCCCCCTCCCGTCCTCCCTCCCGCGGGGAGCCGTCCTGCGGGGCCCTGAGGTGTCGGGCTGGGGAAGCTGCTCGTGCCCTGGGAGAGCTCGTCCGTGGGAGTCCGTGGGTGGGCAGAGTGGCTCTACGCCGGGCCGAGCAGGGCACTAGAGAGGCCAGCACAGGAGCCCTGAGGAGTCAAGGAGCATGCCCTGGAGGAGGGGAATAGTAGGGCAAACCTTGTTAGAGTAGGACTTCTCCAAGGAGAGGGGCTTTCCAGGCTGACCTGAGTGCAAAAGCCAGGAGGCCAGCTTTTGGGGAAGGACGCTGGTCATTTTCGTCCATGGAAGGACAGCTGACGTTTCCAGAACTTCCTGGTTTTCCTGCTCATAGATCTCTTTTGGGTAATGCTCAGGAAGGCGAGTAAGGCTTTTTGTCCAGATGGATGGGCTGGTCCAGGGAAAAGAAGGTGGGGCTCAGGGCGCCCGGGTGGCTCAGGGCGCCCGGGTGGCTCAGTGGGTTTAGCCTCTGCCTTCGGCTCAGGTCATGATCCCAGGGTCCTGGGATCGAGCCCCACATCGGGTTCTCTGCTCAGCGGGAAGCCTGCTCCCCCCACCGCCCCCGCCGCCTACTTGTGATCTCTCTCGCTCTGTCAAATAAATAAATAAAATCTTAAAAAAAAAAAAAAAAGAAGGTAGGGCTCACAGTTGGGTTTGGGTTTAGACCCTGCTGACTAGGGCTGACCGTGTGTCTTTGGGCAAGTCTCTCTGCCCCTTTGTACCTCTGTGTGAGACATGAGGTAGAAGAGTCTCGTACCGGAGGAGGGGTTAATGGTCTGAGCTATCCTCAGGTGAGGCCTCTGGATTTCTCTGGGTTTGTTTCTCTATCCAGCTCCCCTGGATAGAGCTGGGTTTGCTGGGATTCTTGGGCCTTTGGGATTATGTGTCTTTAAGTGAAAAGTGGGAGAAGGGATTTGCGTTTCTGAGCCGCCCCAAAGAGAAGCCATTGGCAGAGGCTCCAAGGTCAGGCAAGGGAAGAGGCAGGAGGATTAATGGGGCTTGATGGGGAGACATTTCTGACTTTGTTGGGAGAAGAACAGGGAACGTGAGCACTTCCACGGGCTGAGTGTGGAGGGGACCCTGGGGAGTATGTATGACAGAGCGGGCACCTAACCCTATAGGGATCCAGAGCTTCAGGGAGTGTGGACCACACAGCGGTGGGACACACACCGGAGTTCTGGGCTTGAACCTGCTGTGGCTCCCTACTGCCTCTGAAAGCCATAAGCACCTTGAGAGGCAGACGGAAAAGTGGCACAATGACAGGTACTGGGGTCAGACACACCTGGGTCTGAGCCTAGTCTCCCCCGTTTCCGTGGAAAGCACTTCACACAGGCTCTGGCTCCAAGTGTTCATTTTGAGGGTCCCAGGGCCCCATCGTCCATCCATCTGTCTGTCCAGCGCTCACACAGCCGGAGCGACCCTCTGGAGCCGGGAGGCCTGGCAGCCGCTGCTTGTCGAGTCCCAGCTGGGCTGCTGATTGTTCAGAAGAGCTGGGGGCTCTTTCAAAGGAAACTGCAGTCAATTAGTGGGGAGTGGAATTTGAAAGGCCCAAATCCCTTTTTTCCCCCCAAACTTCAAATCTGGTTTTCGTCAGTGGCTTTGAAAACAAATACCAAAAGAACTCTTTTTTATTATTTTTTTCCTTCTCCCCTGTTCCCTTCTCTCCCTTGTGCACTCTTCTTTCCCAGGCTTTTATCTCTTTGCAGAGTCCACTCTGGCGGCCTGGCCTGCCTGGCCAGGGCCTGACCATCGGGACGTCGCAGCCCTTCCCTTTCCAGAGCTGGTGCCTGGAGGGGGAACCTGAGGGCATGATTTTACCTGTATGTACAGTCCCTCCTGAGCCCCTCTGGTTCATCTCCCTGTTCCCTGGGCCCAGCCCAGAGAGGGTGTCCGTATGGGTGCCCAAAAGGAGAGGGTGTAAGGGAAGTGGATGGACAAGATGCTTTCAGGGCACAGAGAAGATTTTCAGTGGGGGAGGCACAGAGCTGGGGCTTTGGGGGGCGGTGTTCTGGCCCCCCGTCCCTGTTGAGTTCCCGACTCATCCGCACCACAGATGTCCACCAAACACCCATTCTGGGCCAGGCCCTTTGCTGGGGACCCCAGGTGAATAGACATAGTGTTATCCCTGGAAAAGCCCAGAGCCGAGAGGAAGAGAATTCTAGTTGCATCGAACCAGAGTGAGCAGGAGGCAGAGAAGTCAGGAGCAGCCAGAGCCAGAAAGGGCACCCTCTGGTTTGTACTTGTCAGAAAAGGCTTTCTGGAGGAGGGGGCGGCTGAGCCGAGTCCTGAAGGATGCGTAGGAGTTTGCCAAGGAAAGGGGTGAGGGAGGACATTATGGGCAGAGTGGTTCAGAGAGCACAGCCCCAGAGGCAGCAAGAGCCAGACTGCTCTGGAGGATGTTGGAGGTAGCCGTACCCTACACGTGGGTCATCGTGAGAAGTTGGCAGAGGCCAGGCTGTGGGCCCTCAGGGGCCTGGCTGAGACCCGTGCTGTCTACATCTTGTCATAATTCTCTGTTCTTGGCTGTCTCATTAGCTCCTAAGGGCAGGGAGGTGGTATCAGGTTGATCTCTGAAACTGTGTGTCATCTAATGTAGTTTAGTCTCTAGAAGAACCCTCTGAGTTAGGTGTTTTTGTTGCCTTTTTACAGATGAGAATGAGGCCCGGAGATAATGCAGTCATGGTTTTGCTAGGAGTGTCGGCCAAGCCTAGACTCTGAGAACTGCCTCAGCATAGACCTGAGTGTCCGTGTGTGTGTTGTGTGTGTTTAGGGGAACCAAGGAGGGGCAGGGGCAGCAGAGGGGCTCAAGACTGCCTGGGTTTCAAATCCTGCCTTCGCATCTTTGATGACTTTGGGCCAACAATTTAACTTTTCTGCATGATAGCTTCCCTCCTCTGTAGAGCGAGCACAGGGCCGGGGCTGCCGACCTCACCTGGCTGCAGGGAGGAGCGGGAGAGTCTCAGTGCTCAGCGTGGGCCTGCAGAGTCCTTGCTCAGTCCACGGCTGTGCTGCTTAGAGCCCACACACCCCGCCGACAGGCCGCTTCAGGGCAGAGAGCTGGGGACCTCGGAAACCCTGCCGTCAGATGAAAAGCTGACACCCAGGGAGGGGCAGGTCAGGATTTCCGCCAAAAAA
>CM052798.1:37964471-37985435 GCA_028533885.1 Nasua narica | reverse complement strand
GAGCAATAGGAGAGCGGCCCCGGCCCCAGAATGCAGACTGTGAGACAGGGGAGTCTGGAACGCACCGCGTCCCATTCTGGCAAGGACCTCCTTAATATATAACATTTAATGTTATATATATAATGTAGAATACGATAGGAGTGGAGGATGGAAGACAAAAGATGAAGAATATCCTCGTCTGCTTCCAGCATCAGAAGGAAAGCTTTGAATAGTTTACCACTAACTGAAATTTACTGTTGGCTTTTGGTAAATACTCATTATCATATAAAAAAAGTTCCTTTCTTTTCCAGATTGGCTGGCAGTTTTCTTTTTTTTTTTTCTTTTTTTGGGTAGTTTTCTTTTTGAATCGTGAATGGATATTGGATTTTATCAAACGCTTTTTCTGCAATTATTGAGATGCTTATGTTATTTTTGTTTTTAAATCTACTGATGTGGTGAATAAATGACTTCTTAACGTTAAACCCATTTTGAGTTCCTTGGGTATACCAAATCTGGTAATTATGTATTTTTTCCATTTACATACTGCTGGATTAAATTTGTTAATATTTTATTTCGAATTTTCCCATGTATGTTCATGAATGAAATTGATTTGGAATTTTTCTTCCTCATACTGTGTTTTTTTGAGGTTCAGCAGCAGTTTTTAGCCCATGAATTGTGGATTATTCCCTCTTCTAGTTTCTGGAAGGGTGAAGGTTAGATTAGCATTATTTCTTCCTCGAGTGTTGGGTAGAAATGACTGGAAAAGTCATCTGGAATTTTCTTTGTGGGGAGATTTTAACCAACTGAGCCACCCAGGTGCCATATCTTTGTGGGATGATTTTAGACCATTTATTCAATTCCTTAAATGCCTGTAGGACGATTCAGGTTTTCTACTTCTTTGCTGCTTAGTTTTGGTAAGTTATATTTTCCTAGGAATGTATCCATTTTGACTGCATTTCAAAATTATTGATATAAAGATATTCATAATATTCCCTAAACATCTTTATATTACCTGTAACATCAAGTGTTGGCTAATTTTTTATCCTTGATATTGTTTATTCATTCCTGCTCCTTCTCTCTTATGATCTGTCAATTGTCGATCTTACTCCTCTTTTCAACCAACCAACTTTAAGACTAATTTATTGATCTCTATTGTGTGCGTGGTTGCATGTGTGTATATTTTCCATATTAATTTCTCTCTTTCCGCTTCATTTTGTTCTTTTTTTTAACATCTTGAAATGGATATTAAAGTCTCAATACTTCTAACAAACGCATTGGAGACTTTGAAAACCATAATTTTTTCTTAAGTACTGCTTTAGCGGCATTGCATGAGTTTTGATACATAGAAGTTTCATGATCATTCAGTTCAAAATATTTTGTCGTTCGCATCGTATCTTTGAGTCACAGTTAATGGGGCACGTTTCTTAATTTCTAATCATGTGGATTTCTAGTTCTCTCTTACAGTGTGGTCAGAGAACACGTTCTGTTCATTTCAGTCCTTTGAAATTGAGAGTTGCTTTGTGGCCCAGTTTTGACTGTGGACCCTCTGCTCACTTTCTCAAGGATACCACTGCTCTGACACTTCTCCCTTCTTCCCTGCATCCATTTTTGCCTCCCTCCAAGCTCCTTGCCATCAGCCTACAACCCTGTTCTTATTTCTGATGTCTTTTAAAAGACCAAAGCAAAATCCTCTCCTGACTGTATATCCACCTCCATTCTCCTTCTCTTTTCCTTCCCATCTGTCTTAGCCTGGCTTCCCCTGAAGGTGGAGATTTGCATGCTCTGGTACAGGTAGTTCCCTGGGGAGGAGATTCCAGGGAGCGGGAGTGAGAGACGGAGGAGTGAAACAGGGCAAGGGGAGGGCTCTTCAAGAGCGCCCTCGTGCATCCTGGAGCGCTATCAAGGAGGAAGTGTTATTCATGGGTGCCCGCACCCACTGGCCAAGGGTGCTCCAGAGCCTTTCCCCCCTTCCCACGGGAGGGTTGGGTGTGTGAGGCTGCATGGCACGCGCTTGGGTTGTAGTTGGTGCTGGCAGCCCGGCCCTGCCTGAGGCCCGCAGCGGGCCAGCACCTGGTCCCCGTGGCCGCCGCCGTAGTCAGAAGCAGCCGGGGCGGGGAGGCGTGTGGAAGGAGCATGAGGCAAGTCTGAGGATGCATCGTCGCAAACTGCAAGACCTGCCTGTGCTCACCCTCTCAGGAGGAAAGAGTTTCTCTCCTCCCATTCCTTCATGATCTCCAGCCAGCCCCTCCCACCCCCAAGCGGCCCTGGTCCAGGTTTTTAGAGGCTTCCATGGGGCCACATCCAGGGGACAGCTCTCAGTCATCATTTCAGTTGTCCTCTCTGCAGCCTTGGACGTGGTGGGTCACTCTCTGCTCCCCGAAACAGTCCTTTCTCTCAGCATCAGGACTCCCCACAGACCGGTCTTCCTGCTGCGTCTCCGGCCACCCCCGCCCGCATCTCTCCGACCTCTAAACACCGGTGTGCGCACGCCGAATCCTTGGACTGCTTGCTTTGCTGTTCATGCTCACTCCCTTGGTGGTCTCATCCTGTAGCGCTGTCTCTGGCCCCTACACTCCAGACCTGGCAGTCCGCTGCTCTTCAGCATCTCCATTGGCCAGTGAGAAAAGACCAAGACTGACCTCCTGAGAGTCTGCCCCACACCGGGTCCTTCCCCTGTGTTTCCCATCTCCATAAACGGCAGCTCCATCCTCCTAGGTCTCGAGGCTATAAAATGGACTCTTCTTTTTCTTCTCGAGGCTGTAAATGGACTCTTCTTTTTCTTGCGTTCCCTGTAGGTGCTCTGTCGATAGAGCCTGATGCCTCCACGCTCACTGCCCAGCCCCAGGCCGGCCCCTTTGTCAGCTCGCTGTCCTGGTTTCTCCATCTCCGCCTTGGCCCCATCAGCCCCGCGGCCACGGCGATCTGTCAAAGCAGTGCTTCACAACTAGAGTCATTTTGTCCTATAGGGAACACTTGGCAGTGTCCGAAGACATTCTTAATTGTCACAGCTGGGTGCATGTGTGTGTGCGTGTGTGTGCACGTGTGTGCACCCTTGCTACTGAGGATGCTGCTATGTAGAGACAGCCCCCTGGGACAAAGAGTTATCTAGCCCCAAGTATCAGTAGGGCTGGGGCTGAAAAACCCTGTGTTGAAACATCCATAATGTCACTCTTCTGCTGAAAACCCACCCAAACAAATCATCTCATCCAGATGTGGAGGTAAAGCAAGATCTGTATAAAGCCCTGTGAGGCCCTACATCTCACACACACACACACAGACACACATACACACACACACGCATGCAAAACCGCCTCCACACCTCCCTTATTACTATGGTCTCAGCTCCTCCTTTGTGCCCTCAGGCTTCCTCCTCTCCAGCCACACTGGTTTGCTGCTGATTCTGGAACATGTTTGGTCCCCTGCTGCCTCAGGGCCTTAGCACTGGCTATTTCCTCTGCCTGAAATGTCCTCCCCTCCAGGCCCCGACATCCCGCCGCTCGGTCCCTCACCTGCTTCAGTTCTTTAGGCAAGGGGCACTTCTCCGTGAGGCCTTCCCTGAACATCCTGTGTAGAAGTATCTTTCCCCTCAGATACTCCCTCCTGTTTTATTTTTCTCCTTTATCACTAACATTCTAAGTTGTTTATTTTATTTATTTCACATCCCCCTTTGGAAGGTATGCTGCAAAGGATAGAGGTTGTTACCCGTATTATTCAGGGCTGTATTCCTAGCGCTTAGAATAGTCCCCAGTGCACAGCAGGCGCTCAACAACAATGTGATGAATGAATGATGAATGAATAATGTTTGGTAGAGTGTAAGTACATACACGTGATATTTGTGATTAGTATTACGCTATGGTGCTACTAAGGGAGATGGTAGAAATTCTGCCACGAGGTCTTGAAAAAAAATAACACAGATGGGGACAATTGGTTAACTATTTGGGGAAAAAAATAAAGTTAAATCCTCACCTGCATTATCCTGCAAAATACATTCCAGATGGATTAAGGAGTTAAGTGTGAAAAATGAAGCCACACAAAAAGTTAGTTAGAAGGCATTATAGGGAAATATTTATCTTATGTCTGGTTGGAAAAGGACTAGCTTTACATAAAGCCCATGGAAATGATCTCAACCGAAGACTGCTAACACTGGACCATGCGAAAACTTAGAACACTTTTATGTGTAAAAATTTATAAACAACAGTGCAAGGCAATCAACAAAGTGAGAAAAGCATTTGCCACAGAGAGCAAGCCCGATGTCTTTAATACATGATAAAACCACCCCAAAATGATAAGAAAAATGGAGAAAGGACAGGAACAGGCCGGTGACAGAAGAAGAAATACAGTTAGCCAAAAAGTATTTTCAGTTGTTTGCTCCCATTGGGGTTAAACTCCAAATAAAAAGGAAACATCATCTCCGTCTCGCAAATTAGCAGACACAAAGGAAATCTGTTCCTCCTTGCCCCAGTGTGCAGTTGGCCGCCCCCACAGTCACTGGTGTGAGTGTAAATTGGGACGGTCTTCCTGGAGGGCGGTCTCACAATATGTTCCACGAACCTGGAAAATATTCCGTCTCTCTGACTCAGGAATTCCTCCTTTTGGAAGTCATCCTGAGGAAGCACTCAGAGGTCCAGACAGTGATTTATGTTCAGAGGCACTCATCATAGCATTATTTGTAACAGCAAAAAATTGGAAACAACCTAAATGTCTAACAACGGGGAATGAGTAAGTCAATTAAAGTGCAGTCCCATGGTGGAGTACTATGCAGCCATTCAGAAGGGAGTTTTCAAAGAATCCTTCATGACAAGGGGAAGGTCACGAAGGATTTGTGTAACAAATACTGTATGTGTTTGTGTGTAATAAGTATGTATCAGTATGTAATAAGATGCTAAATATTTGTATATATATTTGTGCGCACAGGTGTCTATGCACAGATACCGTCACACACATGGGTGTAATGAAAAAAAAGAACCTATCAAAACCCAAGCAGTCTGAGAGATGAGGTTATGGAATTATTTTTGAAGATTTTCCTCCAAAAATGCACCATAAAGGAGCATGTACAGGTAGCCACGAATACATCCCAGAAGGAGAAACCCAAGGCTTGCATATGGAACAGTCTGTGATGGCTTTCTCAAGGCTGTGTGTGCGCAGGGAAGACCAAGAAGGCTCTCTGGGCTTCCTAGAGCTCACCGGATGTGGCTCTTGGTGATGTAGCCAGAGACCCCTGCCCTCATGGGTTTGCATTCGGGTGGGGCAGCCAGCCAGCAGAGACACGAGATGTAGGTGACACGTGCTGGGAAGGAAAATGGAAGCAGGTGAGGGGAGAGCGAGTGATGGGGTCTGGGGGAGGGCGAGGAAGGCCTGTCGAGGGAAGTGAGAGCTGGGTAACGAAGCAGCCATCCCTGACCTACTTGTCCCGGGCTGCATGCATCAGGTGGAAGAAAGAGCTAGTGCAAAGGCCCAGAAGGAGGAATGAGCTGCCACCGTGGGCGGGGCCAGCGTGTGCGTGACATGGTGGGGAGAGTGCAGCAAGAAGCCCAGGGATGGCTTCTCCTTCTCCTCCCACCTCTGGGGGAAGACTTGCTCTCCAAGACCGTCTCATGACTCCTTTGTCTCCAGAGCACCATTCTGAGCCAGGCACTGGGCCCGGAAGGGAGGCTGGAGGGAGAACTCGAAAGAGGCCCTCGGGCGCCAACCTCAAGGGGGCAGCTGGGGTCTGGGGTGGCTTATTCATGGGGCTGGGAAGCACAGAGGAGATCTGGGAGGGCTTCAGGGAGGAAACATTTGAGCTGGGCCTTGAACGATAAGTAGGAATGAATCGGCCACGTTGTAGTAGGTGGAAAGGCATTCAGGAGAGGGAAGAGCATGAAGCGGGGGTGGGGTAGGGGTGCACGTTCAGGGCATAACGGGGGAACATGGCAAATTGCCGTTAGGCCTGGACTGGATGCCTGTAGGGGGTTGTGAGTGTCTGTGCATGTGGTCCTGGCAGACGAGGGCAGAGAGGTGGTTTGGAGCCAGGCAGTCTGAAGGGCCAGGCCAGAGAGGTGAGCCTCTCTGCGCTTGAGGATTGGTGCTCGGTGGGGCTGGCACCAGGCTGGCTGCAGCAGGATTCTCTGGAACCTTCATAGCAATATGCCTTCCCAGCCCGTATCCCCTGAGGTTCCTCATTTATCAAGGGCAGGACCCAGAGAGACTTCTCAAATCCCCGGGGTGATTCTGCCGTGCCGGAGTTTGGAGTTTGGAGCCCACTGCCGTGGATGAGGAGCTCCCGAGGAGCATAAACAGGGAGAGTCAGGACTCTGTCCTCTGCCCTGGGAGCCCTCCCCGGTGGTGGCCCCCTCTGGCCTCTCGGGGTGTTGTGTCCTATTCCTGGGTTTGAGCCTTTGGTCACTAAGTCCATCCTGCCCCTGTCTTCTGCACAGCTGGCCACCCGAGGCTCAGCACACAGCAGACGGCACCTGGGCCGGCCCTGATGGCGAGTGGGGTGGGGCTCTGATGGTGCAAAGTGGGGTGGCCTGGGTGCACACCCCACCTGATCATGGCTGGGTTGCTTCACCTTCCGGGCCTCAGGCTCCCTGTCTGTAGGTGGAGATAACTATCCCTCCCTTGGGGTATATAAAGTGGCTGGTCCTTAAGTTCTGCGTCAGCTCTCTGTGGGCACCATGTCTGGTTCACGGTTCTGTCCTTGGTGCTGGCGCAGAGGGGGCAGCATCAAAACTGTGTTGGACGAATCAGCGAGGTGCTCTAAAATACTAGCTTCCTTCCCTGGTCATCCCCTTCCCTTGGTCGGTGTAATCGTGGTGTGCAGGTGCTGGGGCATCAGGGAGTTCAGTGAAAACAGCGTGGATCATCTCCTGTGTGGCCGTGGCAAAAATGCAGCGGGATAAATAGGGTCATATTTGTTTCAGGCCAGCCCTCTGGGGATCAGTAAGGCAAACACAAAATGCTGTAATTCAGGGTATGCTCTAGAAGGCAGGGACCCAGGCCAGGTCCCGGCATGATCGTGAACTCAGGAAAGGACCACTGAAGGCACCCCAGGTAGAGAGCACGGGAAGGCTGAAAGGACCAGTGGCGGGCAAGTACATAGGTCACTTGGGGAGCGGGCCCCTCGGGGTGCCAGAGCTCATGCCCTTGTGGTCTGCCTCTTTCTCCCTCTCTCCCTCCAAGGTCTTGTGCTCTCACCTTGGGCCATCTCTTTTCCTGTATCCTGTTGGATGGAAAGAGCAGAGCTTTAGAGTCAGGAAGGTGAAGCTGTATGGCTTGGAACAAGTTCTCTCGGAGCATCTTCGGGTCCTTCCTCTTCCATAATGTGGGGACGATATGGCGTCCTTCACATGGCTGCCTTGTGGTTGACATAAGACAGGTCATGCCAAGCCCAGTGCCTGGCACACAGCGAGTGCATAATTAATGCCAGCCCTTACGTTCCTCCTCCCTCCCTATCCCACCTCTTTTCTGGTTGACAGTCAGCCTTGGGAAGTCCCCAGTGGGTTTCCCAGCCAGGCGTGTTGGCCCTGCGTCCTGCTATCTCTTCAAGATAATAAATACGAACAAAACCGAAATCCATTATTAGCTTCTTCTAGACTGTCTGCATGATTTATGGCTTCAAAGTGTCTCTAGTTAATCTGTCGAAAGGGATTTTAAATTTCATCCGTCTTCCCTGCTGGCAGCCTCCTCTACCTTGAATTCAGCTTTTGACATGTCTAGTACCGGGGTCCCATTTTAAAAACATTTACAGTGGGCCGGCAGGGAAAAAAAATCAGAGCCGGAGCGGCAAGCAGAAGGCTCAGTTTGGCACATCTGCTTTTAATTCTACGCATCTCCAAAAGTGCAAATAACTTGAAAGCTCGCCCAGGGAAGAGGTCCGCTGTGCCCACGAGGGCTGCCTTAGGTGACTTTAAAGGAGAGAGGGATAATTACTGAAAATGAATTGTCACTGAAATAGAACCCTCCCAATCGGCCAGGCTGACCATCTGTTGCTCACATGTGCCGGCGGCTCTCCACGCCTCCCCCCTCCCAGGCCCGGAGAGCACTCAGCACTGGGTTTTTCTTAACCTCTGCCTCCCGGGCCGCTCAGGTAATTGTCCAAGACTCATGCCAACTGGGGGAGTGGCTGCACAGTTCCGTGTGGCTGTGGTCGCAGGACCTGGTGTTAGGGCGCAGGCAGGAACTGCCCAGAATTCAGTTCAGCAGATGTAGGGAAGGGCCCTGTGACCGGCCGGCCCTGGAAGGCGGGGGGTGGGGGGGGGTGGGTAGTGTGTCCATGCGTGTGTCTGTGTCTGGGCTCATGCGTGCCCATATGCATTTGCACAGAGCACTCTACAGTTTACAAAAGCCCTTCCACACATAACCTAGGTGGTGAGGTTGAATTGCATTCGTCTCTTTGTTCAGTGAAAATGTATTTAGCCCCTGGATACGCAGGCCAGGCCCTGCACGTGGTGCTGGATGTGGAGATGAATCAGCCACAGCCTTGGTCTCGGGCACCTGGGGAGGAGACGGCACGGTCTGCACTTCCGAGAGAGCTGAGCAAGGGTGTCCAGACGGGTTTTACTGGGGAGTCGTCATTTAAGCTGGGCCCTTTGGGATGTGTGCATGTGACAGGTGTTAATTTCTATTATGCTGGGCATGCTCTCTGACCTGGGACGTGATCAAAAGAGACCCAAGTCCATGCCCTCAGTAGAAAACCGAAGATGTGAGCAAAGAAACAAGACGCTGGTAACAGTGTGGGCCATAAACATGGTTCAACAGGACGGTCCCATGAGGCTCCCAGGGCATCAGGGAAGGCTTCCTGGATGAGGCAACATGCGTGTTTAGACTTGAATGGTTACAAGAAACTGCTATACGGACCTGGGAGAAGAGAGGTCAGCAAATGCAAAGATCCTGAGGTGTGTTTGAGGATAAGGCAGGTGTCTTGGTGGGTTCAGGCTGCTAGAATGAAGGTACAGTGGACATTTATATACAGTTCTAGAGGCTGGAAGTCCCACACGCAGTGTGTGGTGAGGGCCTGCTTCTTGGTTCACAGATGGCTGTCTTCTCACTGTGTCCTCTCATGGAAGAGAGCTAGAGAAGCAAGCTCCCTGCTGTTGCTTCTTATAAAGGCACTGATCCCATTCACGGGGCCCCAGACTCATGGCCTCATGTAACCCTAACTACCTCCCAAGGGCCCCATCTCCAAATATACCATTGCAATGGGGGGAGGGTTTCAACATGTGAATTTTGGGGGACACAAAATTCCTCCCCGTAACAGTGGGTGTACCAGGAGCAGAGCAATGAGGGACTAATAAAAAGGCAAGGAACTTCACCTGACCAGCTCAGGGTCCCCTGGACTCAGGTGAGGGACCATCAGGCCTGGGGGATGGGGGCCACTGAAGAAGGTTTGGAGCAGAGGTAGGCTGAGGAGGCAGCGTGCAAAGTCCATAACTTCTGGGCTGTCGAGGTCAGACTTGGCCGGAGATCCAGAGAGGGATGCAGGGGAGGCTGCCTCCTGGGAGAAGTTACTGGTTGTGTGCATTGTGTATTAGACCCGCCTATGATTGGATGAATGACCCCATTAGCTGCAGTAATGGGAACTTCGGCATTGGGCCAGGGTCCGGTCACACCAGAGGTGTGGGCTCGGAGTAGGGGAGGCTAGACCATGCCCGGTGCCCTTTGGCATTCCCAGGAGCAGCCCCTACTCCAGGCCTAGTGCTTCCACCGGGAGGCAAAGGGTTAGCGCATCCACTGTTGTGAGCGGCTGGAGAGGGGAGTGCCGGTGAGCCTGGTCAGTATTCTCGCTCCGGCTCTACGGTCAGCCCGGGCATCTGGGAGCCCACCCAGATCTCTGCGAGGGAAGGTGGCTCCACGTCTGATGGGAGAGGTGGTCATGGGCAGGCAGGTGTGAGCCTTTCAAAGGCAGCCTTGTGGTCCCCGTGCCCCCCACCTGTCCCCCTGTGTGGGTCTCTGGGCCCAGCCTACAGCCTGCACATTTCTACACAGTTAGATTGATCAGAATAGGGGTTTGGGAATAGATAGGCCTAGGTTTAAATCAGTTTCCTATCTGAGCTTCTCATTCCCTCATCTACAAAATGGAGGAAACATGAGGATTAATACGATTTTGCCTATATAGCATCAGGCCCAGCTCCTGGCACACAGTAGGGCTTACTCTCTAGTGGTTGCATATCCCAGGGAAAGAGCGAGCATCGGGACTAGGGAGAAAGGAACATTAATAGTAGGTGCACAGTTATTATTTGTTGAATAAATATCCGAGTGGATGAAGAATGAGTGGATAATACGGCTTGCATGTTGGGATTTGGTCCAGACCCGGGCCAAGTGATAAATCTATGGCTCTATCACGATAGAGGATAGAGTCCAAGGTGACTGAAGGGGCCCGCAAGGCACTGCCTGCCCCAGGCCTGCTCATCTTACTTCCTGGGTCTCTTGATCCTACATCTGAAAACTCAAAACCTGCCCAAAGCCTACCGCTGCTGCACATCTCTGCCTGGATGGCGGTCCGTAGACTTTTGATGCTCCTCTTGCCTTGTCTTTCTGGAAAGTGATCTTTCAGGATGTAGCTCAGGAGTCATCTCCTCCAGGAGCTTTTTCCGACTCCTTCCTGCCCGCAAGCTAGAAAAGAAGCTTAATACCAGCTGGACTTCCAGACGTGACGCTGCCAGAAGGTGGACTCTCATGTTGGTTTCTCTTTAGGACCGGCCAGCCGGAAGACAGTCCTTCAGTGGGTGTCAGGTGCCAACGTACCTACAGGCTTGTGTTGCTGGAACCATAGCTCCCCCCGTTTTATCTTAATTCCCCTGATGACCTCAAGCGTAGGGCCTCTGCGCCTCTTCTCGTGTGCATGTTGGCATGCGCCCATCTTCTTTCGAGCACTGTCTATTCAAGTCCTTGGTCCACTGTCTGTGCTTCTGTTACCGAATTGTAAGGGTTCTTTAGTGATTCCAGATACAGGTCTCGTTGGAGATAGGAATTGGGAATATTTTCTCCCATTTTCTGTCTTGCCTTTTCATTTTCCAAATGGGGTTTTTCAAGAACTAAGGTTCTTTAACCTTGAAGCAGTCCAGTTTATCAACTTTTTCTTTTATATGTCTTGCTTTTTGTGTGTGTTTTAAGAAACCTTGGCCTGTCCCAAGTCGTGCGCTCTTCTAGAAGTTTTATGGCGTTAGCTTTGAGTTTAGATTGATAATGCACCGGGAGTTGATTTTTTGTGTATGAGGTGAGATAACAGTCAAGGTTGTCTTTTCCATACAGTTATTCAGTTTTTCCAGAAACATTTGCTGAAAAGACTTCTTTCTCATTGGGTTGTCTTGGCAGTAGTGTGGGTTTATCTGTAGGCTTTCTATTTTTTTTTTTTTTTGAAGATTTTATTTATTTATTTATTTGACAGAGAGAGAGTTAGCAAGAGAGGCAACACAAGCAAGGGAAGTGGGAGAGGGAGAAGCAGGCTCCCCGCCGAGCGGGAAGCCCGATGCGGGGCTCAATCCCAGGACCCTAGGATCATGACCTGAGCCGAAGGCAGATGCTTAATGACTGAGCCACCCAGGCACCCCTGTAGATTTTCTGTTTGTTCCAATGATCTATATGTCTCTTCTTACATCACCACTACATTATCTTAATGATGACTTTAGTTTTAGAAAAAACCTTGAAATCATATAGTTTAAATCCTCTCACTTTGTTCTTCATTCTTAATATTTTTAGACTATTTCAGGTCCTCAATATTTTCATATGTATTTTAGAATCAACCTGTCAAATTTTGCCAAAAATCTGGCTGGAATTTTTATTGAGATGGCATTAAATTTGTAGTCAATTTGGATAGAATTGACGTCTTAACAATGTTGACTCTTCAATCTCTGAACATGGTCTCTCTCCCCATTTATTCAGGTCTTTTTTACTGTCAGTGGTATTTAATAATTTTCAGTGTAAAGAGTCTTACACAACTTTTGCTAACTTTGTTCCTAAGCATTTTATGTTTTTTTTGATGTGATTATGTTACTGTGTTCCAAGAAACCTTTGCCTGTCCCAAGTTGTGCTCACTTCTAGAAGTTTTATGGCTTTAGCTATAATTGGATTATTCCTTAAATTCCATTTTTGCATTATTTCCTCCAGTATATAGGATTATAATTTATTTTTATTTGTTGACCTTGTATCCTGTGACATAGCTGAATTAATTTATTCTTTCTAAGTTTTTGATTTTGGAGATTGCTTAGGGCTTTCCATATAAATAGTCATGTCATCTGGGAATAAAGAGTTATGCTTTTTCTCTTCTTATTTTCATGCCCTGTCTAATTGCACCAGCTAGGACCTCTAATAAAATGTTGAATAGAAGTGATAAATATGTGGGCGCCTGGTTGGCTCAGTGGGTTGAAGCCTCTGCCTTCGGCTCAGGTCATGATCTCAGGGTCCTGGCATTGAGCCCCGCATCGGGCTCTCTGCTCAGCAGGGAGCCTGCTTCCCCCTCTCTCTGCCTGCCTCTCTGCCTACTTGTGATCTCTCTCTCTTTATCAAATAAATAAATAAAATCTTAAAAAAAAAAAGAAGTGATAAATATGGACATCCTTACTTTGTTTCCGATCTTAGGGAAAACCATTCAGTTTTTTGCCATAAAGCATGATGTTAGCTATAGTTTACGTTGATTTTCCTTCATTGAGGAAATTCTTTTCTATTCCTGGTATGCTGAGAGTTTTTATCATAAATAGGTATTGCTCTTTTTTTTTTTTTTTTTTTTGCAGCTGTTAAGCTGATTATATGGCTCTTCTTTATCCTTTCGATTTAGTGAATTAGGTTGGTTGATCTGGAACATTGCATTCTGAGGACCTCACTTGGTCATGGTGAATTTTCCTTTTTGTATATTGTTAGGTTTGACTCATTAATTTGTTAAGAGACTAGATAACCAATTTGATACACTTTAACCATAAATATGAAATTTTAAAGAAAAGAGTGAGAAGTGATTTATAAACCATAAAAGTGCTAAAAGACGGGTAAAGTAACGAACACACTAAGAGGTACACGACCTCTTTTCAGGGGCCTCTCTTTAACCTACTATACAGTGTAACTTTAAAATGGCCTGTATGAAACAATGATACTTGATTCTTGATAATGAAACACACTGAATACTCACTAAGGAGACTATATCTGCTGGGATCCTTGATTTTGATTGACGTAACACTTTTTAAAATGCTGCTCTGAACACAAAATGAGAACTTACTAACTCAACCTAAAACTGTCTCCTCCAACCCAAATTGTCTTTATAAATGGTTAAAATAAACAAGTTTGGGGTGACGGGGTAATTTGGGAACACAGCCATTTGGCGGAGTAATTTGTGGCTAATTGGCTTTTGATGAATTGGTCATTTGACACCTTGATTTTTGGCCAGTTGGCTCTTGGAGAATCGATGTTCGTCAAGTTGGACTGCCTCCCGCATGGGCCTGGGGCTTGATGTGTGGGGCCAGGCCGTGAGGCCCCCGGGGGCGCCTGGCAGGCTGAGTGCCTGGTCCAGGATCCAAAGATCGTTTCAGATCGGGAGGGGAGAATCCCAGAAGACCTGGCCGTCCCCCAGCCTTGGCCGCCGCTTCCTCCTGAGACCCTGCTCAGCAACTACAGATAATAACAGACTGAGACCTTCGACTGTGTGCTGGGCTCTGAGCTAAGCGCCCGTGGGCATTGGACCCTCCCAGCCAGCTTGGGCAGCATGCATGATTGTCGGCGTTTTTACAGATAAGGGAAGGGGGGCTTGGAGAGCTTAGGTTACCTGGCCATGACCTTGCGGGCAGATGTGTGGCAAAGTGAGGATTCCAGACCAGGTAGCTCGTCCATCTCTAAAGCCCGGGCTATTAACCACTTGGTTGAAACGGCTCAGTGGCTCAGTGTAGTCCTTGTCTTCAAGCAGTGGCCGGCGCAGTCAGCTCATTCAAAAAGAATTTCCGTGGGCCTCACTGCAGCCTGCCAGGGGAGCCTTTTCCTGTTTCTCCAGATGAGGAAACCGAGGCCTAGACAAGGTGTGGGACTTGCACAAGGGTGCCCTGCTGATCCACATCAGAGCTGGGATTGGAGCCGGGCAGGGCCTTGTTCCTCCTCTCTGGGCCACCTCTGCCTCCAGTCTGGCTCCTGGATTTCTCCGCTCCTCTGTGTCCTTTGTGTTGTGTCTGAAAGTGGGACAGACCCCAGAGGCCTCCCCGCCTTCCAGCCGTCCTTGTTTATGTGCACGTTAATGGGCCTTTGCAGGCTGGTCCAGCTGCCGGGGGTAAGCCAGCGAGCCACCTGGAGCTGCGTCTGCCCCAGAATGTTTACGGTGTTCGGAGCCGAAACGAAACAACATCCATCTTGTTGACCGCTCCCAAACACTGCGCTCATTCACGGCCGGCCTGCTGACAGGGTCCCCGTGCTTGGCATGAACTGCCACAACTCACCCGGCAAAACCTGGCAGCAAGCAGGCTGAGGAGGAAGCAGGCGGGCTTTGGGGAACTCGCGTCCTAAGCCCAGGCCTTCTGCCCGTTTTCTGTCCGCCCTGGTCTCTAGCCAGATGCGTGCATTAGGATGGGACACAGTGACGTCAGGGTTGGCCTGAAGAAACGATGCCAGGGCACTGAGCTGGCATCAGAAGCCAGGGTCAGGGCTGGCCGGAGGCTCCAGGGAGGCCCAGGGGGAGTATCTCGTAGCCGTGAGTTGCGGAACGGTCGAGGCCGGCAAGCTGGCAGCCCAGCGTCCTGGGGGGAGCAGGGGCTCAACCCCAGGCAGAATCCCCGCACGGTCCTCATCGCCTCCCAAGCCCTTCGTCTCTCCGGTGCGGTGAATGATGACCTCTGTCTTGCATAGCTGATGGGAGAATCTTTGAGATACACTCAGAGTTGTTCCTGTAAACATCTCCTCTCTTCCGGGCTGCTAAGGGGAGCGTTACCCCCTCCAGCTGCCTTTGAGAAGTAGAAGGGAGACGCCTGGAGTGAAGGCCTCATGGGGACTCCAGAGAACCGCGTCTGATCCTGATGTGGCCATTGTCTATGTGAACTTGGACAAGCCCCTTATTCTCTGTGGGCCTCAGTTTCCCTTTTCTGTAAAACAGGAGGCTGAGATTAGATTATCTTTCTGATAGAAATTTTAGAGTGTTTGAGCCCTGACACCTTACCTCAGAATGACCGAGGTATTTGCCTCTTAGGATGTGTGTGTGTGTTCCCCATGGGAATGGCCTCCCTAGGCCTGGGGGAGTCCTGTGAGTGGGGCAGGAGGTGGCCGCTGTAAGCCCAGCTTACATCCTGAGTCATCAGCCTGGGCCCAAGTCCCAGGCCAGCTTGTTTCTAGGTGCGTTATTCAGGAGAAGTCATTTCACCTGCCTGGGCCTTGGTTTCTTCACCTGTAAAATGGGCTAATTGAGCTCTCTAGCAGGAATGTTGAGAGGCTGACATGAAACATTTAGCACAGTGCTCTGCCCGACCAGGTATGGGAATAGCTAACATCACACAGCAAGGGCTGCAGGAGAGGGACTGCCGGCCTTCCTGGGAGCAGCTGATCACGTAGGAGAGGGTGGCAGAGTCAGGGAAGGTTTCATGGAGGCAGTGGCCCTGCTGGACAGAGGATGAGGGAAGGAAAGTATGCTCCCTCGTCCTTGGGGGTGGGGGAGCATTTCAGTCCCGGCACTGATCCATCTGATGGCCTTTTCTTTTCTTTTTTTTTTTAAAGATTTTATTTATTTATTTGACAGAGAGAGAGAGATCACAAGTAGGCAGAGAGGCAGGCAGAGAGAGGGGGGAAGCAGGCTCCCTGCTGAGCAGAGAGCCCGATGCGGGTCTTGATCCCAGTGACCCGAGCCAAAGGCGGAGGCTTTAACCCACTGAGCCACCCAGGCGCCCCCTGATGGCCTTTTCTATTTAAAGGGCCACATCAGTCACCAGACCGGGGGCTCCTGAGGGAGTACCAGAGTCTGGCTCATCTGTGTGTCCAGTACCCGGGCCTGGTGCACAGTAGGAATGTGGGGCGGGAAGAGACGGATAGGTGCTGTTTTCATTGTACTCCAGAGAAAGCTCTGGGTTCCTTTGGGAAATGGCAGGCCTGCCAGGTAGTGCGGAGCCCCGAGTGTCAGGGCCTGGGGCAGTGGGGGAGGCTTGGGTCCTGTCCAACACCGGCTCCTCCTCTGGGTCATGAGGCCTTTCAACTAGGGATTCCGTATGGCTCTCTGGGCCTAGAAAGAACACGAACATTTAAAGGTACCCCGAGTGCACTTCCCTTATCTTTTAGGAAAGGAAACTGAGGCCCAGGGGCCAGCAGCTGCCCCAAGACATGCAGGGAGTCTTCAGGGAAGCCTAGAACGCCGGGCTCTGCTGCTCTGCCCGGGGGGCCTCTCCTCGGACTCTTGACCTGAAGTGTGAGAAAGGGGGTCAGCCCCAAACGCGGGGGCTGCTGGGCCAAAATACACAGCACTGATCGTTGACTCTGAATGGGAACCTGTCTCGCCCTCGCCGTGGAGGTAAAATATAGCCTCGTGAGCAGACTTTCTCTTCTGCAGTCCCAGCAGCCACGGGTGGGCATCCTTGAGCGTCCTGTCCTCATCGCTGCTCTCCCTAGAGACCCTTCCGTGCAGCCCAGAGCAGAGCCCCGGCTGGGCCGGCCCTGCATCCACACGCACCTCTACCCCCTCACACGGGCGGGCTCCTGTTTGGAATGAAAACACTCCGAGGCGCTGCTTGCCAGTCCCCCAGACATGCTTGTGGAAACGTTCGTGATGTTTCCATCCCCCACCTCTCGGGGGAATCTGTGGGGTTCAGCCAGTAAAGCTGTGATGGCTGGAGTGGGGTCTGCCCCAGGGGCTGCCTCTTAGAGAACAGGCTTCTTGTCTCTCTTGGCTTTCTAGATCTGTCTTGGCCTCATTCCTGGATGTGTTCTCGTCTGGGTTTGTTCTTCAAACTTCCACCTGAGCCGCACGACAGAGTGCCTGGGGGAGCTCTGCCGGGGACACAGGCTGTGGGGGAGTGGGGAGTGCAGAGGGGACAGCATGAGGGCATGCATGGGGGGACAGCAAGGGCACAAGGGGACAAAGAGCAGGGCAGGTCCTTGAACAGCTGGCACAGAGTGCACGCTGCTGATCACCAGGGCCGGGGACTGCACCTGCCCTCTCTGGCCTGTCTCTCCCGGGGCTTTCTGGGGCAGCGTGGCACGCCCCGCCTTGTGCCCCCAGCCCCCTTCCCTGGGGACCTGCATGGACCCATGTGCCTGCCTTCTTGTGGGCGTTTCTGGGCTCAGGGCTATGTGTCTCTGAGCCCAGGACAGACCGTGGGCCTCAAAGACATCAAGACGTGGGCCGGCCCTCGCTGTGTCTCAGCAGCATAGGGTCAGACACACGCGCGGCCGCTTGGCTCTCCCGGGCTCGCCTCACTGTGTGACAGTGGAGGAGGCCTCGCTTTCCCCGTCCGAAATCTGAGGAGTTGGCCAGGGTCAGTGGTTCACATCAGTGCTTCCTTTTTTTAACAGGGCCCTTTTTGTCCTGCCTCCTTTACTCTTCTCAAATGAAATTCATTGACAATGTAACCCGCCTGCACCCTAATTTTTTTTAATTCCATAACATTTCAGTTGTGTTATAAAAAAGAAACATGGGGTGCCTGGGTGACTCAGTCAGTTGAGCTTCTGCCTTCGGCTCAAGTCATGAGCCCAGGGTCCGGGGATCGAGCCCCACATCGGGCTCCTTGCTCAGCGGGGAGTCTGCTTCTTCCTCTGCCTGCCGCTCCCCCTGCTCATGCTCTCTCTCTCTCTAATAAATAAATAAAATCTTTAAAAAAAAAAAAAAGAAACGAAAGAGAAGTAACTCCTGAGTGACGTGTATTTCCCTGTATGAGTCGAGGCATGACTTTCCAGAGGCGGGATGAGGGCGTCGGTCGCCCGCACCTGTGTGCGGCCTCCCGAACCTGCCAGCCACAGACGTACAAACACCGCAGACGGAGTGACCGAGGTGACGTGATTTTCTGAAATGGTGAACAAGTGCTGGTCGAGTTCCAAACAAAACTTGGTGCAGTCTTCCCTCAATTTACATGGTAGTTCCATTCCTGGAAAATTCGGTGTATGTTAAAACCATGAAAAAAGTTGTTTATATGTAAAATGGGGCTAGGTTCTCGGCATAGACGACCAGATTGCTCATGTACAGTTATTTTGGATATCCGGAAAGATACCCAAAAGTTAGTGGAGGGTTGACCCTCCCTGTGGGCCATCCCTGGCTCCTCCCTACTAAATGACAGTGGCTCCCAGTCACTGTGACCAGCAGAAATTCCCTCAGGGACATTCAGCATGCCCCCTGGGGTGGAACCCTCCACCCTGGAGAATCTCGGGGGCAATGATGCCCCTTGTGCCTGGTGGGTGAGGGGGCAGAGTGGAACACTGGCTATAGTTCCTCGGGGAGGGCAGAGGAGGAGAGCAGAAGCCCTGTGGGATAAGGCTAGTCAGGGAGGGCTTCCTGGAGGAGAGGGCCTGAAAGCCATGTGGTTTCAGATCTGGGGTTCCAGGGCGGGGGATTTTTCAGAAGCCAGAGCACTTCTGTGACTTCCTCGGTAGGCTATGCCAGCTTTTCTGGTCTTACTATGGAACAAATTATCTTTTCCATGGACTCTAAAACTGAGCTCCTCTGAGGGATGAGGAAAGGTCCCCTCTGCCTTCTCCGTTCTGAATCCCAAGATGTACCCTCTCCAGGAGGTGGAAGTATCTTCCTGCAGATTTTCTCAGTCGGAACAACTTATTCTTCCCAGAGAGACCTGAGATGTCCTGAGTTGGACGAAGGGGATTTTAAGACTTGGCATCTCTCATCCCACCCCAGCCCCCCCCACCAGCTGCCTGGAGCTGAGCATTTTTCCCCATCGTTATGTCTTCCTTCTTGTTTCATATACTTTTGAGTCGTTAGGGATAAAAAAAGGCCACATGAACTTAAGAGTTAATGAGCTTGATGTAAAGGGAAGCAGTTTAAAAAAAAAAGCCAAACATGAAATAATAAATATATGCCTCACATAAACATTTATGGTCCTGTATTTACTGAAAAAAAAAGACAGATGGAATATGTTTGTCTTTGAGAAGTTTTTATAGATTCAACAGCCATTTCCTCTGTATTTCTTGTCATCCCATTACTCTCAGGCTGTTTGGGGCTTGGATAAAAACAAACAGGTTTTGGCGATCATCACTGTGGCTTCCTCCCTGATGATCTGGGAGCAGCGGGGAGCTGTGTGGGCTCAGGGCACTTCAGATAGTGGCAGGACACAGGACATCTGATGAGAGACGTAGGGAATCTCGCAGTCTCGGAACCTGAGACTCTCCTTATGGCTCATCCGTGATGTCACAAAATCTTAGAACCGTAGTCATTGAAATGCTTAGCTGTGAGAAAATGCATCATCTCAAGAGAGAATCGGGGAATTTTAGAATCCCAGATGTATGGAAATTTCTCATTTTGGAATCTTGATGGTTCAGCACGAGGAAATGTAGAAACTGAGACTTTTAAGAGATTTCAGAGTTGATTAGACTCCCCCCATATTTACATATGCTAAATACCCACAGTGTTTTCTCTCAGCCCTCGCTTTGTGCTGCTTACTCTTCACTCATCCTGGAATCTTCTGTCACTCCCAGAGGGGCACTAGTAGTCATTTACGCTGGGCGTGGATGCAGCCTTTCAGCCTTGGCCAGGGAAGGAGCCGGGAGGAGGAGGAATAGCAGGGCAGGCCGGAGGCTGCGCAGGGCAATGGGGTGGGGGGAGGGCAGGGGCTCGTGCAGACTCACCATGACCAGAGGAATCGTGGAGTCCTGAGGACGTGCTGGGCATTGCAGGCCTCCTGTTAGCTTCCTTACTGCATGTGAACATGCCTGTGCCCTGTAGGGCTGTCCCTTCTGGAAGCCATTAACAGGAAGGGCACCCGGAAGTCCCCTGGGCACACTCACACGCCCCTTGCCCTGCAAGGGCTGGTGCTGGGCTGGGAGGGAGGGGGTCCTGTTCACAGACCAGGGCAAGGGATGAGAGAGTCTGTGCCACGGTAGGGGTGGCAGACTAGCCCGCCTCTGTCTGTGGTCTGTGCTCAGGGATGTAGATTGTAGCACAATTTTTTTATTATTAAAACAATAGGGAATATTTCAAAATGTGGAATACAGAGGGTTTTTTTTCTCATTTTTTAAAAGATTTTATTTATTTATTTGCTAGAGAAAGAGAGCAAGAGAAAGTATAAGCAGGGGGAGTAGCAGGCAGAGGGAGAAGCAGGCTCCCCGCTGAGCAGGGAGTCAGGTGCAGGACTCGATCCCATGACCCTGGGATCATGACCTGAGCTGATCGCAAGCATCTTAACTGACTGAGAAGCCTAGGTGTCCCAATATAGAGATTTTTTAAAGCTCTTTAAAAATTTACGTAAGGTGAAATTCACATTTTGTATGAGAATGGGAGTACCGTGAGTTTTGACAAATGCATAGTCATTACATCAGAAGTGCAGACACCATTATAATCAGCAATCAGGACTGTTCCCTTACCCCCCAAAGGAATGATGAGTTTAGAAAACTCCTCTAATGGGGGCGCTTGGGTGGCTCAGTGGGTTAAAGCCTCTGCCTTCAGCTCAGGTCATGATCTCAGCGTCCTGGGATCGAGCCCCGCATCAGGCTCTCTGCTCAGCAGGGAGCCTGCTTCCCCCTCTCTCTCTGCCTGCCTCTCTGCCTGCTTGTGATCCCTCTCTGTCAAATAAATAAATAAAATCTTTAAAAAAAAAAAAGAAAACTCCTCTAATGAAGCCACCGTTTTCCCTGCATCTACTCTGTTCCTTTGGAGGTCTTTTTCTTTTCTTTTTTTTTTCTGTGTCTTGTCTTTTTATTTTCTTAACACTATCTTTTTTTTTTTAATTTTTTTTATTAACATATAATGTATTATTTACCCCAGGGTACATGTCTGTGAATCATCAGGCTTACACATTTCACAGCATTTGCCATAGCACATACCCTCCCCAATGTCCATAACGCTACCTGCCCCCCACCTCCCAGCCACCCTTAGTTTGTTTTGTGAGTTTAGGAGTCTCT
>CM052798.1:37943539-37963971 GCA_028533885.1 Nasua narica | reverse complement strand
GGATGAGGTCTCTGCCCCCACTCCAGATGATGGCACCCCGCAGGGCTGGGCCCACGACCCAGAGAACAATGAGTGTAAGAGGACCATCTATGCAAACAAAAGCATTACAGTTTAGAAAGATATGGGTTCAGATTTCACTCTAATGGTTACTAGCTGGGCGACCTCGGGCAAGTTACTTCTACTGCTGTTACTATTATTACTATGATGATTATTAGCCTATATTACTGTTGTTGTTATTCTTTGCCCCTAACTAGCTGTGTGGCCTGGGGCAAATTATGCAATCTGAGCCTCAGTTTCCTCATTTGTAAAATGGGGGTTGATTGTATCTACCCCGTTGGGTTGTTACGAGGACAACATGGAGTTATTGCTTAGAATGGCTCCTGGGGTGCCTGGCGGTGGGGGGGGGGGGGTTCAATCAGTTAAGCGTCCAACTCTTGATTTGGTTCAGGTCATGATCTCAGGATGGTGACAGCAAGCCCCACGCTGGGCTCCATGCTGAGCATAGATCCTGCTTAAGATTCTCTCTCCCTCTCCCTCTGCTCCCCGGCCCCCAAAAGAATGGCTCCTGCACATAGTCAACATTGAGAAGCTTCTTGCTAGTATGATCACCATAAGCCTGAACCCCTCAGGAGACAAGATGAAGTGTTCTCATAGTAAGAGCTAGAAGGTCAGCTGGACTCCACTGAACCCTTGTTTCTTCATCTGTAAAATCTTAGTTTTACAGGACTTCTGCACAGATTAAATGCAACCATGGGTGAGTACAGACATGGTTTAAACATCACCTCCTCCGTGAAGCCCTTCTGGGCCTCCCGTCCCTGGGCCTATACAAACCCCAGGCAGAACCTGTCCACACCCACGTCCCACCCCTCGCTGACCATGAGTGCCTGCTGGCGGAGACCTTGGAAAGTCCACGTCTGGGTCCCCAGAGCCAGGCACAAGCCAGGTGTAAGCCAGTGCTCTGGGAAGTCTGCTGAATCAAGTGAGATCCTGGCAGGCCCAGGAGAAAAGAACCGTAGAGAGAGATCCCCTGATTGCAGTGAGTTGACTCGGCCTCTCTGACCCGCTCACCAGGCCCGTTTCCCAGAAAAGGGGCAGAGAAGGCTAGATTGTCTCCAAAGTCCCTGCGGTCCACGCGGGCACTACCGCAAGCTGCAATTCAACACAGGAGGCCCTGGTGGGCGAAGGCCACTGACCACACGGTGCCAGGGCTTGGACCCCCACACCAGCCCCCTACGGACACCAGTAGGATCCCCAATGGGAGAGGAGACATGAAGGAGTGTGGCTTGGCCGCTGTCAGCTCCAGGTCTCAGAGGGAGAGGCCCTCTGTCTTCTGGAAGTCTGCTGGGCATCTGCTTCCAGGCAGGGACATGCCTTGCAGCAAGCCACGTGTCACAACGCCCCAGACGGGGGCATCCCCAGGACTGGCCCGGCCACCAGCTCCTTCCAGCATGCCCTCAACCCCAAGACACAAGACGAAGTCAAATTCTCAGCCTTCCCAGTTCAGCCTCTCCCCACAAAACCAAAACACCAGCCACGGGCTTCCTCCTATTCCTGTCCTTTCGCAGAGGCTGTTCACGGCCCCTCACTTGTCTACAAAGTGACCTCCTCTTCCTCCTTCTCAAGACCCAGCCCCTTGAGCTCAATCAGCGGGTCCAGTTGCCGGCCCAGACCACAGCTCCACGAGCAGAGGGGACCGCAAGGACGACCACCTGGTTCCGGGAGGGCGGAGTTTATGCTGCTGGCTGCCAAAGCTTCCCGCCTCCCCTGTGGCGCCTCCAGATACAGCCCTGGGCCTGGAGCGGGGACAGAAGTGCACCCCTTCCCAGAGCGAACGCTTCACGAGGCAGGTTCCAGCATCAGGGACAGCGTGCGAGCGAGGAAGAGCTCGACGTTGGCTGGACCCCGGCCCTGCAGACTAGACCGGACAGGCCGCTTCCTCCCCTGCCTCCCCGATGCCCCAGTGGCTGAGGAGATGGAGCTGTGCCTCGGAAGCCTCGGCGGCGCCCTGGGCCCTTCCATTTGTGGGCAGGCGCCTCTCCCGGTGGGGGAGCTGGGCCTTGGGGATGGGCACTGCAGCTCGCCTGAGGACAACAGGGACAAAGACTCTGATACAGATTTCCACCACCAGGAACGCACAACGCAGAAATGACCAGTCCAAGGGGCTGGAGCCTAGCTGCCCAGTTAGTGTGTGTGTGTGTGTGTGTGTGTGTGTGTTCTCGGAAACCTCGGGCTCAACCCCAGCCTTGGCACTGCCGGATCCGTAGAGGTTAACCTGGCCTTACCCCAATCCTGCCCAAGGGAGCCACGGCTCCCAAGCTGGATACCTGAGAGGACATGGTACTCCTTGGAGGAAGCCACGTCTGGGGGCCGCTCCGAGGTCCAGAGAGCCCCGCCCAGGAAGGCTGCCTGACGAGGGCCCAGCGTGGGAGGAAAGCAGGTGACCCACGACTCACCTGACCACCGGTGGGTGAGACAGTGAGCATCTGCGTGTAACAGACAAGGCTGCCCGGGCCTGCTCGGACCTCGGACACTGGTCGCCACCACGTGAACGAGTGTGTCTGATCACATGGCACACCTCGGGGTGCGGGATGGGACAGTGGTGAGCAGAGAAGCCGAGACAGCCGACAGGGCTGTCCTGACCAGCGGCCCCATCCCTAGCACCGGTCCTCCCCTCGGGGACCGCAGGGGATCGCTGCCAGCCCCCAGGTCCGCAGCCCCCCGCGGAGGCCGTCCCTAGCACCGAGTGGGGGCCGCTGTGCTCGGCCGCGTCGGGGCCCGGCCCGGCGGTCACGGGAACTCACCATGCACTTGTTGGGCTTCTCCCCCGAGTGCACCCTCATGTGGATGAGCAGCTTGTAGCGGGCGTTGAAGGGCTTGTAGCGCCGCACGCAGCCCGCCCAGAAGCAGGTGAAGTCCTCGCCCTTGCGCTGGTCGATGTGGCTCTTCTCGATGTGCCGCACCAGCTCCTCCTGCTGCTCGTAGGCCGCACAGCAGTCCACCCACCGGCACGCCTGCCTGCCGGCCGCCCCCCGGCCCACCAGCCCCAGCCCCAGGCCTCCAAGGCCCGAGCCAGGTGGCAACTGAGACACGGGGTAGGGGGGAGGCAGGCCCTGCTGGGGAGGCGGCCCGAAGAGATCCGAGAACTCGTCCGCAGGCTCCTGCTTCAGGAAGGCCGCCTTCCGGCAGGCTTCAAGCTGCACACTGCCCTCGTGGCTCTCCGGGCCAGGCCGGGCCCGCTTGGGAGGCCCCCCCAGGTCTCCGGGCAGCAGGGGGCTCCGGAGTCCGTTGACGCAGGTGACCAGAGCTGTCTGGGAAGAGCGGATGATGGAGGTGGCCTCGGATGAGGCGCAGGGTGAGGAGGAGGCCGGGGAGGCAGGGGGCAGGCCCAGGAGGCAGCAGCGCTTTAGGCTTCCCTCAGGGAGGTGGGCCTCAGGCGGGGGACCCAGGCCAGAGCTGGGTTCGCTGCCCAGAAGGTAGCAGGAAGGTGCGGGGTTGGCAAGGCCTCGGCCCGGCAGGTCCAGGTCTGTGTGCAGGCCAGTGGCTGGCGGGGCCCGGCAGTGAGCGGACAAGGGCGTGCGAGCTTCTGTCATGGCCTGGTAGTCGGGCAGGGACTCCTGCTTGATGTGCTGCGTGGCCGGAAGGCCACCATTCACATAAGTGGCCTGAGGTCTGGGCGACCTGGAAAACAGGGAGCCGAGAGGCCGTGAGGGGTGGGGGGGATGACAGGGAACCAGGGACCAAGGGATGGGAAGGCCAGAGCAGGGCTGGAGACTGAGGGCTGGAAACAGAGGGACAGAGAAGTCAGGGGCTGGAGGTCTGGTGAGCAGGGGTGAGAGGGAGAGAGAGAGAGAGAGAAAGAGGATGGGGCTGGGGAGAGGTGCAAGAAAGGCCGGGGCTCTGAAGAAGATGCCAGGAAAGAGCCCCGTGTCATCCTTTTACCAAAGCCAGCCTGCCCTCTCCAGCCCCGGATGCCATCCTGCCCTGTCGCTGAGGCCTCCCTAGGGTCTGCTCTGACCTCCCTGTGACCTTCTAGTGAGATCTGGAGGAAGAAGGCTGAGGCTGGCATTTGGAGGGACATCCAGGGCCAGTTTGTTTTAAATTCTGCCTACTTGTCCCTTAGATCTTTCTTAACTTTTGTAGTCTTTCTTAATGTCTAGAAACGTTAATTCTGTGACATTTTGCCCCAAGCAATCTGTCTTTTCCACAGTGAACGTCCGTGGGCTGGGGTCTGAAACCTAAGTCATGGTGACGAGGGGCATCCTAAGAATGACTGAGGAAAAGCCCGGTGGGGGTGGTCCCGGGATTTCAAGTCCAGACACTGTGACTGCACGGAACACAACCCAGTGAGGGGGGCTGTGGGCTGGGAGGGCCGCACCAGGGAGGCCGGGGACCTCGGCTGGAGGCCAGGCTCAGCCAGTCCCCGCTGCACGAAGCTGGCCAAGCCCGGCACTGGAACGATCCTCCTCCTGTCAGTGACGATGGCGTGATGCTGTCTTCGTCACGCACGTGCTACACGTGTTCCACACGTGTTCCGAGAGAGGCCCCTCCCCAAACGCAGGACTCGTAAGTGCAGGCAGATGCACCAGAGCCTCGGGCCACCAGCCAGGTGACGCCAACAGAAGGTCAAAGTAGCCCCTTGACTGGCTGGGAAGAACAGGAAGACTGCTTATGTGCTCAAAGCCTGACGAGGACACCCCTTGTGTCCTTGGGCCTCTGTGCCTCAGTTTCCTCCCCTGGGAAACGAGGACTAGACCTCACTGCCTCAGAGGGTGGCTGCCAGGATCAAGAGGGATGGCAGATGCCGTGACAACCTTCTGGAGAGACGACGGCAGGGTGAATGGTGCCTTCATTACTGCCAGATCACCGCCAGTGTTCTGGAACTCTCTGCAGAGGGGCTGTAGGATCATCACCTGTCCCTGCTTTCCTTGTGGCCCTGAAGCCCAGCCTCCCTCTCTGGCTCCCTGCAGCTGGAGCGGGGAGGAGGGGAGGGGAGGAGAGGACAGGGGAGGGGAGAAAGGCAGAACCCAGAGGCCCTCAGAGAGTACGGGCTCCAACCCCACGACTGCAGAGAAGGAAAGGAGCCAAGAGGGCACAGGGCTTGCCCACAGTCCCGAGCAGCAAGCCAGTGACAGGGCTTGGGCCGGGAGCCAGACTCCCCTTCTCCTGGGGCTGTGCTTTTTTCCGGGGGAAGACCTCCCCAGATAAAGGCTTGTGAAAAGGGCCCTTCCGTTTCTCGGCTACACTTGACCAGTTCTCTTTCTCACCCAGCACAGCCCTCTCTTCCCTGCCCAGAGCGCAGCCCCTGGGTGGGAGCAGAAGGAGCGTGGACTCCAGGGTGGCCAGAAAACACACATCCCCCTTCCCCGGGCCTGGGGACACTGGGCCACCGCTGCCAGCAGAAAGCTCTGAGGAGCTTAAAGATCCGATAGGAAGGTTGTGACTTCTTTTTTTTTTTTTTTTTAAAGATTTATTTATTTATTTATTTATTAGGAAAGAGAGAGAGTGAGAGAGAGCAGGTCAGAGTGAGAAGCGGACTCCCCATGGAGCCGGGAGCCCGATGTGGGACTCGATCCCGGGACTCCGGGACCATGACCTGAGCCGAAGGCAGTTGCCCAACCAACTGCGCCACCCAGGGGCCCAGGTTGTGACTTCTTGAAGCTTAAAAGAGAAATAAGTAAAAGCACGGCCCTTCCTTGTGTGGTTATCACCCTGGGCCCGGCAGTGGCGGGCCACCAGGTAAGCATTCTCTGGAATAATCCCTTTAAATATAGCATCAGGCTGAACTACCAGCAGCAGAGAACAGCTGTAGTGCCTCTGACTGAAGTACCCGAAGACAACAACAAAACCTCCTGTGGCAGCAAGGGGGCGAGGGCAACTCGGGCTGTGGTGAGCTGAGGCAGCCCCCTGCCTGCCCTCTCAGTCGCTCTGGCCCGGGCAGGCTGGCAGCGGCTCCTGCGCTGCCCCACAGCTGAGCCCTGGGCTCCCCAGGGGACCCCCGTCACATGTCTGGAAGCTGTGAGCGGGGGTCCCCGGACAGAGCGCTCAAGCGCTGAGCAGCCCCGGGCGCCGGGTGCTTTCCCGAGGGCCGTCCCACACAACCCCCGCACAGCAGAGCCATGCCTGGTATCTGCTGAATGCGTAACCAAATTCTTCAGGGGAGAGCCCACCATATGGTTTATACTTAGGAAAGCTGAAGCCGCTTGGCCAAGCCCTCAGAGGCAGGCAGCGTTAGAGCAGGAATTTGAACTTCGACAGGTCTGAATCAGCAGCGCGCGATTTTCCCACAGCACTATCCTGCCAGGGGCCCCGGCTTCCTCCCCTGCAAAATGATGGAACTTGATGACCATTACGTTTCCTGGCAGCCTCAACGTTCTGAGTATCAAGGACTCCGATGTTCTTCTGTCTGTCTTCCCGGACCCTGAAGGGAGCAGCTGAAATTGGGAAAACTAGTGTTCCTCCAACAGAGCCTCAAGGGGATGGGAGGGGGACTTAGGGTCTCATGGGGTCTGTGCACCTATTGGTTCAGGGGCTGCAGCCTGGGTGAAGGGCCAGAGAGGTCCCTCTGCAGGCTTTTCCCTCTGTGGGTGATGCTGGGGACACGAGACAGTTCACAAACCAGGTCCCTGCCCTTGAGAGGCTTCCCTTCTCATGGGGGAGACAGAGGACCGGCTCTCATGGGCACAACTCTGCTGAGGGGTGGGCTGAGTTCTGGCAAATGTAAGAGACCAAGGGGGTGGGTGTGGGGGACTCTGAAGGCCGAGGCCCGAAGATGTGGAAGTGACCTTGGCCACTGAGCCCAAGGTCAGGAGGCCAGCCATATCAGAGTACCTTCCCACACTACTGGGGGCCTGTGCGCCCTATGTTTCTATCCTCATCTTATAGGTAAGGAGATGAGGCCTAGAAAGGGTCAGCATCTTGCCCAGGTTCACCCAGAAAGTCAGTAATGGAGCTAGGCCTCAAACTGCATGTAACAATATGGTCTACTGACCACAGTGGTGGTGGGTAGTCATTTTCAGCACAGAAATGACAAAATCACGGTATCGCTGAAGTTACTTGAAACTCTTGCCACTTGCTGGGTGACCTCGTGCTAGTTTTGTGGCTTCTCTCCCTCAGTCTCCCTACCCTCTGGCAGATGGGGGTTGAGTGAGGTAATAACATGAAGAGTGCTTGGCCTCCCATGTGGCACAGAGCAAGCACTCCAGGATTGTCGCTTATTAGAGGTGACAATTAAATGAGATATGTGCACAAGCAGCAGGTCCTTGCACAGTGGAAGCGATTTTTATTCGTATTAGAAAGCTGGACGGGAGGCAAGAAGGCCTCCAGGAACCCAGGCAGTGGATCAGGGGCCTAGAGATCAGGAGAGGGGAAGCAACAAGGAGAGGAGAAGGGACAGGGTCTGACTGGGTGTGGGACTGGGGTGGAGCCCTCTTTTGCTTTAGGAAAATGAGGGGGTGTGACGGTGCCTGCATTTCTCCTGAAAGCAGGAGAAATGGCCACAGCTCAGAATGATGCTGGTGGGGTTCTAAGTACAGGTTCTAGGTACAGGCTCTCTTGGGCTCTAAGTTGTCAAAATGACACTCAAAACGACAAACATTTCTGATCATCTGTATCAAAAAAAAAAAAATTGTGCTACCCTACAACCCAGCAATTCCACTACTAGGTATTTATCTGAAGGATACAGATGTAGCGATCTGAAGGGGCACGTGCACCCCAATGTTTGTAGCAGCAACGTCCACAATAGCCAAACTGTGGAAAGAGCTCAGATGTCCATCAACAGACGAATGGGTAAAGAAGATGTGGTCTATATATAGAGCGGAATATTACTCAGGCATCCAAAAAATGAAATCTTGCCATTCGCAATGACGTGGATGGAACGAGAGGGCCTTATGCGAAGCGAAACAAGTCAGAGAAAGATAACTACCATACGATTTGACTCCTCCGTGGAATTTAAGAAACAAAAGCGATGAATGCAGGGGAAGGGAAGGCAAAATAAAATAAGAGAAAAACAGAGAGGGAGGCAAACCATAAGAGACTCTTAACTCTAGGGGAAAAACGGAGGGTTGCTGGAGGGCAGAGGGAGATGGAGTAGCCGGGTGATGGGCACTAAGGAGGGGACTTAAAATCTGAGCACTGGGCGTTGCTTGCAGCTGATGAACCACTAAGTTCTACCTCTGAAACTGGCAATACAGTACATGTTAACTAAACTGGATTTAAATAAAAAAATAAATAAAACCCCACTTGCTTTAGCTTTCCCTAGGTTAGCATAGCTTCTGCCCTGAGATAGAAAGAATTTCCCTGGAGGAACCAGAGGCTGCTGGGGGGGTCGGGGAGGGGGGGGGCTCAGGGAATAATCAAGCAGATAGATGCATTGGCCGGTCACTGGACAAGGGACAGCTCAAAGTCTAAAAGAGGCGTGCTCCTTGTTACGTACTGAATTGCGTCCCTCCAATATTTGTATGTCGAAGTCCTAACCCGCAGTGTGACGGTCTTCGGAGACAGGGCCTTTCAGGAGGTAAGGGAGGCTAAATGAGGCTGCGAGGGTGAGGCCCGCATCCGGGATGATTGGTGTCCTTCTAAGAAGAAGAGCGTGCCAACAGTGGAAAGGCCGTGCGCACCACAGGAAGGCGGCCTCGTGCAAGCCAAGGAGGGAGGCCTGAGGGGAGACCGAACCTGGGGACACCATGCTCTCGGACTTCCAGCCTCCAGAACTGGGACAAAAGACATTTCTGCCGCTCTGGCCACCCGGGTGTGGTGTTTTGTCAAGGCAGGGCATGCTGACCAACACACGCCTGTGGTCAGAAGCCTCGTGATACCGCTGAAGGCCGCAGGGCTTCCATTCTCAAAGGAAAATGGCTCCGGTCAGCACCCTTCTCTCTAGTCCTCTCTCTCCCCTGAAGCTCTCGCTGGAAAGTAGGCTCCACTGGGGAGATCTCTGCTTCCTCTGCCAAGGCATCTCCAGCCCCCTGCAGTGCCTGGCACACAGGAGACACTTAATAAAGGACCAATAAAGGAATGAACCGCGAACAGGCCCCTGGGCCAGTCTAGAGTCTCTGCTCTGGGAGGCAGGCCTCGGCCAGCACGCCCGGGCGGTGGGGCGCAGACCCGGGCCGAGCTGGGGCACAGAGGCCTGCCCGTGGCTGACCTCTGCCTGTCGGCAGACAGAGGGCACAGAGGCACAGCTGGGACCCCGGGAAAGCCACAGGAGGCAGATTCCAGCCCGATACACGACGTGATAGAACATCTCCCCACGAGCGGACATGACTGGAAATGTGCAGGCACCGAACGGTGGTCACCAGGCAGGGCTCTGAGAGGTGCGGCCTCCCAGGGCAGGGGGTGGCCCCAGGTGGATGGCCCCTCTCCACACTCTGGGCAGTCCTGGGATTGACACTACGATGTGTGTGAACCTGCGCTGGGTTTTCCTTCCCCATCCCACCCCTGGATCTTCCTCTTCTGGAATTACAGATTCTCTGTGAAAAGTCACCTCAGTTTCGGCAAGGGGGAAACACACCTCAGTGAAATCTTCTCTGTCTCTCATGAGGCACTGCAACGTGGGGGTTCAAGGCCTAGACCGGGCCTCCATCACTGTGCTACTGGCCTCTGACTGGTCCCTGGCCCTCTTGAGCCTCAGTTTCCCTGTGTGTCCCACAACCAGGCCGATAGGTGAGGTCCAGGGGCCCTTGGTCCTTGGCTTTCAGGAAGCATCCACAGAAGGCAGCTGATGGGTGAGGACGGAGCACGTACCTGCTGGGGTGGGGGAAATGCAGGAGCCTCTCGCAGGCTGCAGCCTGGCCCCGGGGCGGTGGGGTGCCCGCAGGGAGAAAAAGGCCCTGGCGGCAGGTGGGGCCGGGGCCCTCCGCAAGGTCCAGGTCCAGCAGGCTCTTCTCCGAGCCTGGGGTGCAGCGGCCGTAGCTCCCATTCACTATGCAGAGAAACACAGGAAGAGGAAAGAACGTGAGTGGGGACGGCCTGCAGAGGGGTGCAGGGAGAGGGCAATCACCGGGGCACAACATGGGACACAGCAGCCTTGAGCCCACGTCCACTGAACCCCTGCTGCATTCAAGGCACCAAGACCCCTTATTTAATTTCCATAATCGCCAGCAGGATCGGGAGCAAAACCCCCAACACTCAGATGCAGATGCCAAGGTCCCGTGGCTGAATGACCATTACACACACACCGACCCGCAGGATGTACCAACACGCCGCTCGGAGCAGGAGACGCTGGCGAGCCAGACGGACGAGCTCCTGCCTCCAGGAGCCTACAGTCTGCGACCCTCACGCCGGTCACCCAACACTCATTTGACGAGGTTCACGGACGCGGGCCGGGGCTGCGCTGCTCAGCAGGCCGGGTGACCGGCACGGACATCGTAGGTCACGGAGCACGTGCTCGCTGAAGCTCATCTGCTCTTGTTATCACCAAAGCTCAATCTGCGTTTTTTCCCAAATGGCGTTACCCCCGCCCCCCGGAAATACGGTACACAGCTATCCACACCCCTGTATTCTCCACTATCGTAGGCCCTGCCTTGCCCGGCGACGCGGTTCTTAGGAAGACTAGAGGTCACCGTCACTGTAGAGAGCAGGCAGAGGCTCGGGGAGCTCAGGGCACCCACCTGAGACCACACCGCTAGTAAGAATCTGCGCGGGATCTCAGGCTCAGGTCTGTCCAGACCCAAACCCCAACTCCAAATTGCTATGTAAGAAAAAGTGGCCTCTTAGATAAAAACCTGACCCCATCCTCCAAGAATCCACCTCCCTGCAACCCTAACTCCAGGCCAGCCCGGAGACAGGCCCTTCTGCCCCAGAGGCCAGACGCTCAGCGCTAACTCGCTGGGCGCCCACAGCTCTGCCGGGCGCCGGGCATCCACCTGCTGAGCCCAGTCCCAGTTTGCAGGGCAGAGTGCGACCCTCCCAAGGCCCCGGGGCAGGGGAGGCGCTCAGAGGAGCCCCCGCATCCCCAGGCACAGGCCAGCCTCCTCCAGAGAGTGCGGAGGAAGATTCGCTCAGAAGCCCCCTCACTTTCCCAGGCTGAGCCCTGGGCTCATTCCCGCTGCAAGGAACACTCGCTCCTGCTGGCTCTGCTGCCGGGCCAGCCCCTCACAAGCTTATTTTTTAATAACTTGGTTGTTTTTTAATTAAAAAGAAATCCCTGGTAACAAATGTGAACGGCCTGAGTTAATGAGAGCAGGCTGCCGCTCGTTTAGCTCCGTCCCTGCTTGGCGGTCTTTCCCTGTCCAAATCGTTTCTGCATGCGATTTTATTGTCCCGTTGAGGCAAACCCTGGGCCTGGGCCTCAGAAAACTGTGGATAATTTTATGACCATTAATAGCATTTGGAGCAAAGAGAGCTTAAGCATCACATGGGGTTGTTCCGCCAGGGTCTTTCTCCCAGAATCTTTGGGCCGGGGAGGTGGTTCTGAGCATCCTTCAAAAACCCACCGGACTCCCTGGGGGCCTCTGGGTTACTTAAGGAGGATGTGAAGAGAGAGGGAAGGTGGGTCCCCAGAAAGTCACGGGGGAGACCAGCACTTATAAGCCCTTGTAGGCAGCAGGCACATCGATGCATCTAAGTGTCCATCCCTGTGCAGTGGGCTCATTCTAGCCATTTTTCAGATGTGAAAAATTGAGGTCTGGAGAGATTAGGTGCCTCTGACCAGGTGCCCACCTCTATAAAAGGTGGGACCACAGTTCAAACCCAGATCTCCCGGGCTTCAAAGCCTAGGGGCTGTCCTGCTGCCTCCCAGGCAACTGATGAACTGGGGACCCCCAAACAAACAGCCCCACCTTTGACTCCAACGAAGAGCATGCTGGGGAGGCTTCGGGGAAGCCAAAACCCATCACAATGACTCCTAAACCTAAGTCTCCACAACAGCTCTGCCAGATGGGTAAGACTACCCCGTCTACAGACAAGCACATGAGGGCTCAGAGAGGTCTAGCGGTTTACTCAAAGTCACACAGGGAGTAAGGGACACACGCCGGGTGACCCATCACCTCCATGCAAAAAAACCCAGTTATTACCCAGCAAATAATTGAGGCCTGTTGGCTTCTTCTCCACTGGATATAGTAAGAGGTCTTCCTACAACAAATAAACAAGCCAGCTCTCAGATGGAGGAAAGACTGAGCCCCTCAGGTCAGTCTGATGTTGCCTGGGGCTCCAAGCCCATTCAGGCCCTTGTCTTGTGTGACCCTCATAGTGCCCCAGATAAATCCATCAGCTTCCCTAACTTGCAGAGGGACGTGACCATCAGAGCTGGCCACTGGCCATCCCAGCCAGGCTGCACGGCAATTGTTCCCAAAGCCGCTTCCCTGGGCCATCTGCTTTCTCAAAGGCTGGATAGGAAACCAGAGGCTATAACGTGTGCCCAGATGCTGCCACCACTAGAAAGATGTGGGCACTGTCACCACTGCCCATAACAGCCAGGAGACACGCCACTGCCCTCTTGCCTATTGGCATCTTGCTTCTCCGTCCCCAGAGGCATCACAGGACCCGCCCCTGCTCGCTCCCCATCTCCGGGGAGCAAGGATGGAGTCTTTCTCTACGGAGGCAGAGGAATGAGAGGGCCACGTTGGCCCTGCAGCCTGAGGCAGGCTGGGGGTGCCCCAAGAAGGGGATTGCACTGGAGCCAAGAGCAGATCCTGGACCTGGCTTTCATGTAAGTGATGCTTCTTTGCAGAACTGGAGGGCGGGGGAGTCCTATGTTCATTTTTACAAGTTAGTGAGTAATTCTGGAATGTCAGGGCTGGGACTGACAGCCCATCCATTTAATTAATAGAGGAAGAAACTGAGGCTCAGAGAAGGAAAGGACCTGCCTTGGTCACACAGCAAAGAGCCAGCGGAGCCTGACTGGCCTCCCCGGGACTAGGTAAGGGTTTGGTTTACTTTCCTCTTGAAGTCTCTGTTTTTTCATCAATCAAACAGTGCTAATAGCTACTCACAGGTCATGAGAACAATCCCATGAGATTATGTACACAACGCCTTTGGCATGGCGTCCGGCTCACAGGAAGCACTTGAAAAGGCAGGAGGATGGTGGCCAGAATGATTCCTCCTATTTATCCTTGTGCGAGGCAAGGCCCCGCACAAGGCCCCTTCTATCCCCGGAAGGTCGGGCCTGGATAACCCTGAGGCCAGACTCAGAAGGCCAAGTCTCTGAGGCTCAGGGGTCACCAAATGCAGGACCGGGCAGCCGAATGAGGTCACAGCCAGCGAATGTGAAGCAAATGACTCCAGTTACACACCAGAGAGTTTTGCAAATTACCGTAATGACTTGGCTATAAAGTGGTACCACATATAAGGTGACTCCCCACAAGAATTTTAATTTATGCTCAAACCTGCCAAGTCTGCACGAGAAGAACAATGATGCATTCACCATCTCGGACCCAGATGCCATCCCCTTGCCACCCCCAGAGCAGCCGGCAGCCGGCTCTAGGAAGCCCTGCACGGTGACTACTCCTCATTCACCCACAAGCAGATTTTTAGCACCCTCCCGGTGCCAGGCCGGTGACAGGTACGACACTTTGCAGTCCACAAAACATCTTGCAGCCATCACCTATGAGCTTCACTACAACCCCTGAGAGTCGGCTGGGCACGCTCAGAGGTGGCAAGCAATTTTCCTAAGCTCACACAGCAAGTGCAGGGCTCAGACGCACACTGAATCTTCTGACTCAGTTCTCTAGTCTAGCAGATGTTTTTAATCTAGCCAACATTTTTCTATAAAGGGCAAGACAGTAAATATTGTAGGTTTTGCAGCCACAGAAGTCTCCGCCACAATGACTCAACAGTGAAAAGCAGCCACAGACAGTACATAAACAGGGGAATGGAGCTGTGTTTCAATAAAACTTTATCAACAAAAATAGCTCATTGATTCTGGGGTTGCAATTGGCCCACACCTGAGCTAGTGCAGTATTTAGAGACCGGGTTTTTGCAGTTAGAAAGGCAGAAGTTCAAAATCCAAAACTATCATACCTTCCTGCCTCCGCAAAACAGGGAGAATTTTAGGGGGTGGAGTTGAAGAGGTGGAAAGTACCGTCAGACCCTGAACGCAGGGCTGGCCCCTGGCAGGCCCTCAATAAATGCAGTGCCTTCAGCCTGGCTGGGGGGCCCTCGCCGCCTGGGCTCAGCCGTCCCCCTGGGCGTTACCTTGCAATCCCACAATGCTTTGCTATGCTCTGCACATTCTTGCCTGTCCAGTGAGGATGGCCTGACACCTCCCAAACTCCTCCAGGCCCGCAGAGTGTGGTAGAAGTGCATCTCCTTCTAGAAACTTCCCTGCCCTTCCTGAGCTCCCCCACCTCAGCTCCCGGAAGTCCTTGTGACCAGCTGCCCTTCCGGGTGCACCTTATGCCCACTGGGCATAGCCAAATACTTGACCTATTTTATTTCTAAATCTCCACAACATCCCCGCAAACTCAAGACTGTAATACTCTGTACTACCACAGCGATGCTGTTAAGGGCAGGTAAAACCCTGCCTCCCCCACAAGTCTATAACCTCCTTCAGGACAGGGGTTGTGGAACCCAGAGCTGCTAAACGTCACAGCATCCTGAGATATGATTTTATTCAACCTACTTCACGTATGGAAAACAGGGACCCAGATGAGGAACAGGCTTGTCCTGGTCGCCCAGGAAGCAGGTTCTGTAGACACCCGGGCCCCCTCGGGGATCTCCCCATCCTGGCACACGGCTAGGCCCACAGTAGGTGCCTGGAAACACTGGGGAGGTGGGTGTCTGGAAGGGCTGTCCCAAGCTAACCATCACGCCCGCCCTATGCCAGACATGGTGACTTGCTTTCGTGACCCACACAGCTAGGTTGAAGGCCTGGCTCTACCACTGACTTTCTGCCCATCTGACCCTAGGTGGGCTACCTCACCCTTCTGAGCCTCGGTTTCTTCATAGGTAAAATAGGGCGAAGACTCCCAGCCCCCAAACATGGCTGTGAGGATTAAGTGAGTTCGCGTATGTAGAGGCACGGGGTCTGGTGCAGAGTCAGCATCCCCGTGAAGGCCCCTCTGTTTTGCTTTCTTGGCAGCCAGAGGAGACATAGGCATAGGCTCTCTGGGGTGGTCTGTGCCTCCGGGAGCAGAGGCGTGTGCTCCCAAGTAGGGAGCACTGATGGCCAAAGAAGGGCAACTTCGGGCTCCTGGGATCTCGAGTCTGAGCCCGGGGGCTGCAGGCTCCATCAGTGCAGAGCAGGGCCCTGGCCCCCTCTCTGGGCCTCAGCTTTCCCCTCTGAGTCACGGCAGGGCTGGGCCAGGGCAGGAGGAACACCAGAGGTCCCACAGAGCAGGAGACAAGGGGCTCCCCTTCTCAGGCCGAGAGAGAGCGAGCGGCTCCCTCAGGACACACAGTAGAGGCACAGCCTGTGTGGCCACCCCCCTGCAGAACCCCTTTTGCCTCCCGGGGCTGCACTATCCCCTCTCCCCTCTTCATCAGGCCCAAAGGCCTGGCGAACAGCAGGAGGTGGGGGCTTCTGAAGCAGAAGCAGCAGAAGGCAGATAGCCAGGTTCTTTCTCACCTCCACAGCCCGGCTGGGACGGGCTGGCCAGGGCCCACTCCCCCATCTTGGAGCCGCCATCAGGGGGCCTCTAACCCAGGCAGGCTTCTGGAGTTCCAGAGCCCAGTGCTCAAGGCCTCACACCATGCTTATGGCCGCCCCTCGTCTCTTAGCCCACATCACAAAAACTCTATAAACTCCCCCTTTAAAGCTGAGCTGGATTTACGGGGTCTCGGGCTGGTGAAACCTGAGCAATACTAGGCTCTTCCATGCCAGAATTACGAACGCCATTTTCCAGAGCAAGAGTAACTGACTGGTCCAAGGTCATGCAGCTGGGAAAGGGTGGAGTCAAGACACAAGCCCAGCTCTCTCGGACTCGGAAGGCAGTGTTGGCCTGACGTTGTGCCACATCATTAAGGGATTTAGGCTCGATGCAGTGATTGCTTTCCCAGTGTATTAGTCTGCTCGGGCTGCCATAACAAAATACCACAGACTGGCTGGCTTAAACAACGGAAGTGTCCTTTCTCACAGTTCTGGAGGCAGCAAGTCCAAGACCAAGATTCCTGCTGATTTGGTTTCTGGTGAGAGCTCTCGCCCTGGCTTGTAGACCACAGTCTTCTCACTATGTCTCCCATATGGCTTTCCTTCAGTGCATGCAGAGACAGAGACAGAGACAGAGACAGAGAGAAGGAGAGAAGGAGAGATGAAGGGAGAGAGGGAATGCATACAACTTCTTCTTATAAGGACTCTAATTGTATTGGACCAGGGCGCTACCCTTATGACCTCATTTAACCTTAATTACTTCCTTAGAGGCCCCATCTCCAATTACAGTCACCTGGAGGTTAGGGCTTCAACATATGGATTGGGGAAGCACAGACACCCCGTCCATAGCACCTAGTATTTGTTCCCTAAGAAGGCCCCGTATTTCCCATATCTTTCCATGGGGCTTGAGAAGGAGACACAGGATAGACAGCAGGTAGGAGTGTAGATTCTGGGGCCTGACGGACTAGACTAGAATCCTGGCTTGCCATTAACTAGCTGTGACCCTAAGGCAAACGATGTAACATCTCCGTGCCAGTTCATGAAGTTGAAATGGGTCCATGCACTACACATAAAGTGCCCACAACCGAACACCCGGCACCCAGGAGATGCTATGTGCGTGTGTGCTCTCACAGGTGTTCCGATTAACCCCGCTCCGGAGGGGGCTGCGGAAGCCTGAACCCACCAGCATGAGCTTCTCTTGCCAGCCATGGTGCCGCAGCGACCGGCTCAGAGCTAGGCACACAACCCGAGCTGATTTAATAGGAGCTTCTGTCTGAAGCCCGGGGAAAGAGCAACCTCTCCTCCTCTACGTGCAAAGGAGGAGGCATGAGGCTCTGACAGCTAGTAGGGACCATCTTGTCGTTCCAAGGGAAGCTGGTTGGAAGACAGTGGCAATAAACCAAGAGACATTAAGTCACAGCACTGGTGGCACCAAGAAGCTTTCATGTGAAGAGTAAAGTTCCTATAGTGTTTCAAGCCTACCTTGGATGAGTTTTCTGTTACTTACAATCGAAAGCATCCTTGTTAATACAATATTCTTCAGAAAATAATTCCTATCTGCTCTGACACTCTTTGTTTTTGAGTATTTAGTCCATTTATACCATTTACATTTACTATAACTAACTTACATTTGGCTTTAAATCTATAATGTTACTACTCGTGTTTTATTTGTCCCGCCTACTCTATAATTCTTTTTGTCTCCTTCCTTGCATTTTTCCAGATTAATCAAGTCTTTTTTATCATACCATTTTCTATCTCTGTTAGCTTGTTAAACACATATTCTTTTATTATCAGTGGTTATTCCGGCAATTATACCATCCTGCATTGACTTACTACAGTCTGCTACAGATTAGTGTATTCACCACCTCCTGAAAAGTGCGAGAACCTCAGGACTCTTTGCACACATGCGTGTGTGCATGCACACACACATTTTCTCTCTGTGTCTCTCTCTGGGTTATTTGTGTTGTGTATTTTAATTATACACACATTTTTAAACCTCACCAGGTATCACCGTCGTTTTATATAGTCTCTATGTATTCAAATGTTTTCTCTTCTTCCTGCTTCCGTATGGGAGTCATTTTCCTTCCGCAAGAAGATATTTTAAAAATTGTAAGTCTGCTGGCAAGGAATTTTCTCAACTTTTGTTTGTCTGAAAATGTTGTGTTTTCACTTTGACTTCTGAGGGTGTAGAATTCTAGGTTGGCAGTCACCTTCTTAAAGATTGATTCCATGGTCTTCTGGATTTCAGCATCACTATCAAAAAGTCACCTCTATGTCTTTCAAGACACTACACTGCCCCCCCATTCCTGTTTTTAAGGTTTTCTCTTTATGTTTAGTTCTCAGCAGTTTGTGACGAAGATGTGCCTAGATGGGACTTTCTTTGTGTTTATTCTGCTTGAGGTTCATAGGGCTATTTAAATATGTGACTTAATGTTTTCCTGTCAGTTTTGGAAAGTTGCTGACCCTTATCACTCCACATGTGAATTCTACCCATTATCTTCCCTCTATATTTCTGGGGAAACAATGTATGTTAGACCTTTTCACCATGTTTTATGACTCTTTCATGCTCTTTTCTGTAATGTCCATCCTTTTCTAACTCATGCTTCAGTCTAGATATTGTCTACTAACCTATTTCCAATTCATTAATCTTCTTTTTAACTGTGTCTAATCTATTAAATCCACTTTTTGAGTTCTTAATTTTATTATTTTTGTTTTAAAATTTCCATTTCATTGATTTCTTATAGCTTGCAGATATCTGTTGAAATTCTCCATCTGATAATTTATTTTCTTGATTATATTCATCATAGTTATTTTAAATCTTGTGTCTGATAACTCCAAAATGTGGATCACCTTTGAGTCTGTTTTTACCATGATTTCTTTCCCTCCACTCCTCCCCCCCTCCTCCCCGGTCCTACCTTCTTGTATCCCTGGTAATTTTTGACTGAATTCCCAGTGTTGTGTATGAAATTAATACAGGCCCCAGATGATGTTACCTTCCTAAGAGAGGATTTTCTTTTGCTTCTTAAAGGAAGTTAAAAGAGGGAAAGATCATCTTTATCCAGTTTAGGCTTTAGTTATTTCAAAGCTGGGCTTAAGGCTTTGTTAGAGTTGCTCTATTTCTTGTTTGTCCTTTCTCCTAGGATGCTACCCTTCAGGGGCCCCAACTAGAAGGGGCCCAAGGATCCCCTGGGATGCCAGGGCTCCTCCTCTTTGGTTGACAATAAACTTCAGTTTTATTTTCCTAGAGTGTGAGGCTGTTGAAAGAAAGCTCTGCCTAGCTTCTCAATCTCTTAACTGCCATACTTGTTTGCTCTCTCAGCCACTTAGCCTGTGCCACTTAAGAAGCAACAAATATTTTGAAAGGCAGAGCAACATATTAAATGTTAGGCTTGCATTCTGCCACTTCCTGTCTCCACGGAATCTTGGCTCTTCCAGAATTGCCTATCTTGGTAACCCTAAAATCCAGTTTTTGTCTCTCCAGCAAAGTAAGGTCGTGGAGACCTGTTCGGCTCTCCAACTCTGGGTCTTACACCATTTGGAAACTAGCAAATACTTGGAAGGAAGAAGTGCCCCAGAGTGTCAGATCCACATCAGTGTACATTTTTCTCTTTACAGTGTTGGTTTTTCAAGCCCTGGATGTCTTCATAGCCCTTTGATGTCTTCAAACAGTTGGTTTATATATTTTATCTAGAGGAAAGGTCCAATATAAGTTTATCTGGTATACCCAAATGTAAAAAGCACCTTCCAGCAAATAATTTTAATGGCTGTAGAGTATTCTATTATATGGTTGCACATGCTTTATTTAACCTCTCCTCCAGAGTTGGGATTAAGATTGCTCAGGAAGATTTAAAAGTAGAAACCATCATGTAATGAATGTCCTTATAGACCTGTCTTTATGTCCATCCATATTTACAGCCTTAAGATAAATCCTAGACATGAGGTTGCTGAGTCAAAGGACATGCAACATTTTAAGAATTTTGCTACCTGCAGTTTAAGCTGCTCTCCAAAACGAATATATCAATTTATACCATGAGCAGTATAGGAAAGCAACTGTTCCCTGCACTTTCACCACTCTGGACATTGTTAAAACAAACAAACATCGGGACGCCTGGGTGGCTTAGTTGGTTGAGCAACTGCCTTTGGCTTAGGTCATGATCCCAGCATCTTGGGATCAAGTCCCGTATCGGGCTCCTTCCTCCGCGGGGAGCCTGCTCCTCTCTCTGCCTCTGCCTGCCTCTCTGCCTGCTTGTGTTCTCTCTCTGTTAAATGAATAAATAAAATCTTTAAAAAACAAACAAACAAACAAACAAACAAACATCTCTTAATTTGCCAGTTCAGGGTCATTTATAACAGAAAAGAACAGAAGACAGCCCATATCTAGTAATAAAAGAACGACTAAGGGGCACCTGGGTGGCTCAGTGGTTAAGCGTCTGCCTTCAGCTCGCATCATGATCCCAGAGTCCTGGGATCAAGCCCCGCATAAGGCTCCTTACTTGGCAGGAAGCCTGCTTCTCCCTCTCCCCTTCCCCTGCTTGTGTTCCCTCTCTCAACGTCTCTCTGTTGGAACCAGCCCATTATCACAAAACACACAGCACACAGGAACTGAGAACCTCTCATCCGGTTATGGGGCAGTCCTAGTCCCTAAGGCCAGCATGCCCTGTAAGCCCTAGAGAAACATGTGCTCTCACTGCCCCATTTGTGAAGGGGGTGGACAGAGGGCAAAGGTCAGGGCCAATGATGTTTTATATGAATCTGCCTCATCACAAGGCATCTTACCAGGGGTTTTGCTGGATTTATTAAAGGTTCTAATTAGAAGGGAAAATATTTATAAGAGTTATATAGAACAAAAAGAGCAGGATTCAAACTTCCATAGACATTAAAATAACCTGAGTCATAAAAACATGGAAAA
>CM052798.1:37902482-37943039 GCA_028533885.1 Nasua narica | reverse complement strand
GCCAACCATGACCCTAAGCCACCTCCCAGGCAGAAAACCATCAGTCTGCTTAAAATAACAAGAAAATATCCCGATTCGAAACTCATTTCAGCAAGCTGTCACTGAGCACCTCCTAGGTGCCAGGCCCCTGTGGGGTCACAGAAGGGACTCGAAGCCAGCTTTTGGCCTGGAGGAGCCCTCGTTAAGCAGAGAAACTGAGAGACGTTTGCATTTACCCGTTTTCCCGCACTAGTCGCGCGTCACCTTGAGAGCCCGTGGCAAGTCCCCGCCCTGCTGATAGGATGCCTTGTGCTGTCTTGGAGAGGCCGCTTGCGGGATGAGGAGCGAGACATTTCACCTTCTTTACGATGAATGAGTCACCCAAAGATAAGCTTCCTTTCTGAAGGCTGGGGTTTCCAGGGAGATAAAAAGCTCCAAAATGGAGCGTGTTTTCGAACCCCTGCCCTCGAAGCTCCTGTTGTAAAGGAGCCCAGAGAGGTCAAGCTGGTCCAGCCAGCTTGGGTGCCAAGTCCACCCACTTTGGAAACGGGGCTCAGCTGAGCCTCACCTCCTCATTCTAAGGTGGGAAGGTTCTGCGTAGGAAAACTTTTCCAGGCAATGGCAGCTTTTCAGTTGGCATGCAGATAATGCAGTTTTTAAGAACCCTGACTGGGGTCCCTCCTGGGATCAGTCAGTTCTCGTGTCTGCATATTATCAGATGAGGAAGCTGAAGCCCAGAGAGGGTGCATCAGTGGCCCGGTGTCACCCAGCAAGGTAAAGGAAGCCATGGGATGCCTGCTTTATTTCTCCCAGCCCTGAGGCTTCCTCTGCTCCCAAAGGAGGAGAGTGTGCACATTCTGGCTCCTTTCACTCATTTGGGCCTTGGCTTTCTCTCGTCCCTCTGTCTGAAGTGCCTTTCCCAGCCCAGCAAACTCCTAACCATCATTCACAACCCCGTCCAATGTCCCCTCCCCCACTCCTCCTCTTGTCATGCCTCCTGCTCTCCCCACACAAGTTGCCCCATATGTAACAGTGTTTCCTAGTGTGGCCACGTGTCCTGGGGACCGCATGCCTCTGATGTCTGGCCCAGTCTCAGAGGCCGAGGAGCTAAGCGTGCTCTGTGGTGCAGAGGCTCTGCCCTAGTGGCCATCTGACCTCCCCACTCCGAGGCTGCATTAGTTCCCTGTGAAGTCACAAGATTGGCAGGGCCCTCAGGGTGGGCGTGTCCACCCTCTCATCTGCTGCTCCAAGTTTTCCTGCAGGAAAGCCTGAACTTGAAACCTGGCTTTGCTCCCTGTCACCTGTGATCGTGTGGGAGTGACTTGACTTCTGAAAGGCCCCATGTTCTTACCTTGTGAGGTGGAGGCAACAGGACAGTCGAGAAGTTTCCATGCCATGCCGTGTATGGGGTGCTCACGCAGTGCCTGGCATGTAGTAAACGCACAGCACGTGGCTCTGTGTGGGCCAGTTTCCATTAGGAAAAAAGAAAAGGGAGAATCTACAATGGGTAGTTGTGCAGTCATGAACATTTCCAAAGGAACAGAAAAGGCTGATGTAAGTCCCAGCTTGGTCATGGGCTGGCTCTGTGACCTTGGTCAGGTCACCTCGCGGTGCTGAGCCTGTTTCCTGAGCTGGGAAATGGGAGAATGTCTAGCACTCTGTATTCAGGGGGGCCCAAGAGATGCGAGTGCCTTTTCCCCTCTTGAACCCCAGGTTCCAGCTCCCTGGAGCTTGGCTTAAACCGGGATGCCTTCCTCTCTCCTCTAGTATTTGAAAATCGGAGTCAGGGGGCTTCGTAAGGAGAGGTTCCTGGAAGTCTGGCCTCGTGATGAGATCAGAACCCCATACAGAGGGAGGAAGTGAGGCCCCAGACCGAAATGATATGCGTAGGGGAAGGGGAGAGGTCCTGGGGGCAGAGGGAGTGGGGGCTCATTCCAGTGCTACCCTCACTAGCTCTGCAGCCTTGGGCAATCCCTTCCCTCCCCGGTCTCCGTCTCCTTGTTCTGTCTGTAAAATGACGGCGGCTGTGATGCTTACCCCAGAAGAGCCTCTGCGCGGGGTGGTGGGGCCATGCTCTGCAAACTGCACAGTGCCTGCCAGGGGGAAGCCAGCTCGTTCCCGACTCCTGGTCCAGTGTGCTTGCTCGCAACCAGGCCTTGGAGGACACGGTCACCCTCACAGGCATGCTCCTGCCATCAGGCATGTAACAGGGTAGCCCTGTGCTCCCCAAGCACAATCCCTAGCCTGCAGGGGTCCCCTCCCCCTCCCCCCGGCCCCACAGCCCACCCTCCCCACTGGCACCTCCCCTCCAAACCCCACCATCCCCTCCACCTCCCACTCCCACCCCTACTTCGTCTCCATCCCTGCCTATCCCCTTCTGTCTTATTTAAATTCTGAGTCAGGAATCCAGGAGCCAAGAGGGACACGTGACCAGCCCTGAGACCTCAAACTAGTCACGTGGCCGCTGGGAGCCTCAGTTTCCTACATGTATAAAGGGGAGACAGTTGTGAGATTAAATGAGATTACGTATGTGGAGCGCTTACCTCATGCCTGGCAAACCCTTGGCGCTTGAAAACAGGCGCCCTTGTTCTTCTTCTTCTTTTTTTTTTTTTGTGAGTCATCAAACCCAAGGTCGAGCATCCTAGCAGCACCAAACTTGAGGGTATGGGAGGCACGCTGGCCAAGTCTATGAAGTCAGTCCTGCTTTATGGAATATGAAAAAAATTAAGGATAAAAAAACAGTCGTCTGAATTGAATTTAGAATAATAAAAGGGGGGGGAAGAAAGCTTTTTAATTTAATGTAAATGGAATTGAAATGATTCTCTTCTTAGAATGAGAAAGTCAGATAAAATCAACAGTGACTCTAAGAAAGTGTCCAGACCATGTTTTCTGAGAGGAGCATCCTGGAAACCATAACTTCGTGATTGAGCACTAATAGGGCCCTGTCTCCTCTGGATGGCAGCGGGGCTAGCTGAGCAGACTTTACGTACCTCCCTGGGACGGCTGCAGCAGCAGAGCTCAGCATCCTGTCCCCCTCTGCTCAGTGGGTGATGGCCACATGGCCTCAGTCACCGTGGATGCTCCAAGACCCAGGATGCCCAGGAGTCCTTCCCTGTGCCCCTCCCTCGGGAGAGAGCCTGGCACTCATCCGAATTGCCTCTCCCCTCACCCCTGCCAACTTTTCAACAGCTTTATTGACACCCACACTGTGCCAGGTCTGATGCTAGAAGCAAGAGATGGAACGTCAAGTGAGGAATGGTCTGGCGGCAAGGGAAATTAACCCGGAAGAGGGAGAAGCCTTCCCCCGGGATGTCATGAGAGCTGGGCTTTGAAGGGTGCGTAGGAGCTTTCCAGGTGGAGATCGTGAGGAAAAGCATTTTGGGGGAAGGAGAACAAAGCATGGCCAAGTTTCAAGATGTGACAGTCTTGAGCCTCATGGGAAGCAGAGCTGTCTTCTAGTACTTGGGAGTGTGTTACCTCCATGTGGCCAGGAGCAGAAATGGAGGTTGGAATTGGACCGGAAAGGGCCTCCAAGTTCAGTATAAGGAGCTTGGACTCTACCCTGAGTGGTGGTGGAAGGGTTCTGAGCAGGAGAGGGACGTGGTGAGTGTTAACGTGGAGAACACTGGGCATGTGGCGCGTATAGTTGTCGGGGGGGGGGGTGACAGCGGGCAGATGAGGACACAGAGGCCCAGGAAGGAGCCTTCGTCTCCAGGTCCACCAGAGCCACCCCCCAGCCAGGGCCTGGGCACCGCGGGCCAGGCCAGCCCAGCAAGCTGCGCTGGGGCACGTTGTCTGCAAGGTTGGGTAACCGAGCTCAGCCCCCTTTGGATACGGCGTCCGGCACATTTACCAGTGGGAAATGGGAAAGGCATTTCCCATAATGTGGCTCTGTAAAGTTTGCACAACTGTTCTTTGTTTTCCGTCCATCCCCACAATAAATCTTCCTCCACTGCCAGGACGGGGCCTCCGTGGTCTGCAAGTGATTAGGGCACTGACTGGTGCCTCGCTGCCTCCTCTCGGTGCATTCTTCTGACGTGGGGAGTGATAAAATGGGAGCCCATCGCGGGGACTCTGCGGCCTCGCAAGTAGCCATCTCCAAATAGCCAGGAGGTGGCCGCCCAGAGGAGCGCAGCCCGCGTCTGCCCTCCACATGCCCCCGGCCCCCGGGACGAGTGCGCCGGCGAGCACGGTAGTACGGGGCTGTGTGTTTCTTGCAGATGGGACGGTGGGACTGGGGTCTCTGCAGGACTGCATTTCGGGGAGCAATACGTGGAAGTCTCTGCTGGGCCTGCAGCAAGCGCAGCACCCAGTGAGCGTCCGTTCAACTGCTGAGGCACCCACAGCCTCTCTGTTTTAGCGGAGCAAAAACCCACAGGGTTTCTGAAAGTAACACTTGTGCCTTCCCGGAGCCCAGGCAGGGCCCCTGAAGGCCAGAGCTTATGCTGGCTGGCCAGGTGTCCCTTCTGGGACTCCACCGCATGTCCTTGGCACCCCGCTCCGTGATCTTCCCACTGCACACGGTTGCCTTTGTGCCCCCATTTAACCGTGAGTCTCTGCCTCCCAGAATCTACTGAACCCAAATTTTAGGAATCATTTCTGACCAGGTTTAGTCGCCAGTGACTACGATAGCAATTAGGGAGACAACTGAGTCTGCTGGGCCTCGGACGCTTCCTCAGGATCCTCCCCCTCCCACTCCCTACTTCCCGTCCCCAGTCCGTCTCCCCAGGCATCCAGGACAAGAAGAGGTGGCTCCACGAGGCCATAAATCCGATTGCTTGTTTGTGCTCTTGCTGTTTGCCGGTGGGAAAGCAGGCTCTTAGGGAGGATTTGCCTCATTGAAGATCACAGAGCAAAGGAAGGAAAGCCTAGCTCCCTGGCCTCCCAGCCCGGGGCCCTTCCCACTCTACAGAGGCACCCCTTGTTGAGGACCTACTAGGTGCTAGGCCCCATGCTGAGGGCTTGGATGCACTGTGTGCATCTGTACCATCAGCGCCTCCCCTGTCCTGAAAGAACACAGGCCTGTGTGGTGTCTGCGCTGAGGAAGAACCTTCCGGAAATCTCTGCTGCAGCTCCCAAGCCCTGCAGCATTCTCGGGCAGATGGGGACCTGAGGACCCAGTAGAGGTCGCCCGCTAGGGGATGCTTGCGTGTGTCTACATTGCCGTCCCTCCCGGCAGGGTCTGGTTCGGGAAGCGCTGCCCAGCAGGCTCCGGGGAGATGCTAACCTGCAGTGGGTTTCAGACTTCCCACCTCTGCGTCAGTTGGAAAAGCACCGTGATTGGTCACTGCGGGCATTGGGCCCCGAGAGGCCCGGCTTGTGCAGAAGCCCACAGAAGTTCACCTCCCCTGCCTGCCTCTGCCCCTCGTTTTCTTCGTGCACACAGAGCCACCTGGCCTTGGGATCTCAATTTCTTCATCTGTGTGATGAGGACTTGACTTAGGTCAAAGCTCTTAGGACTCAGGACCCTGATTTGGGCAGTACAGGGAGAGACAGCATGCCCCAGGGGTTCAGAGCTCGGGTCCCTCCCCAGCTCTGCACTCAAACTGCCTTGTGGCTCTGGGGAAGTTGCCAGACCCCGTGGGGCCCTCAGTTTGCTCACCTATAGAATGGAAGGTTTGGACTCCAGGATTCCTATGATCCTTTTAATGCAAGATTTTGAACTTTATCTTTATCTTTCTGCATTTCTGGCAGGGCCCCAGGAAGGAGGACAAGGAGGGGGCAGGTAGGCGTGGGGCCCCTGATGAGCCCTGTGGTCTCAAGTTCACTCCAGCCACCTGGCTCTCGGCTGGTCCCCCAATGTGCCAAGTTCATCCCCACCTCGGGCTCGTTGCCTGGCTCTTCTCCTCTGCCCCGCGTGCTCTTGTCCCGGCCGCGCCTCCGGCCGCGGGGGCCTCTGCTCCTATGCGCGGTTCCGGCCGCTCACGGACTCCGTCTCCACGGGTTCATGACAGCCATGAAGGCAACAAGGGAAAAGATCAAACTGCCTGAAAGCAGCTGCCTTAAAGTTTGAGGAAGGAAGCAAAGTAGTATTTGTTAGGAACGTGCTCTCCTACAGATACTGGATTAAGCCCTTTGTTCATGTTTTCTCGTTGAGTTTTTGATGTTGGTGTCCCTGCCCCATTTTGGGGATGAGCAGACTGAGGCTCAGAGAAGTGTTGGGTTACCAAACCCTGGCCTCCTTCCACTGCCCCCAGATACTCCCTGTGTCCACATGATTTTCTGAAATTTAGGTGAGCTGATTACTCCTTGTTTTCATTGAGCTAGCCCCAGAGGACCCCTGACGAGGGAACCTTAATTAGTTACTGTGTCTCCTTCAAAGTAATCACATGGAATCTGGGCTTTTCGTGGATTTGGAGCCGATCTTTCCAGTTCATCTGTGCCGGGTGGTGGGAAGGGGTTGCTGCATCAGGAGTTAGCACCATGAGCCCGGTCCTCGTGTCCCACTTTCCTGGCTTCTACATGCAAGAAGAGAGCTGACCTCACAGCTTAGGGGAGACTTGCAGGCGTCAGAGGAGGGAGTGGTTTGGGAGCAACTGTCTGGGTAGAGCTCTGGCCTCAAGAAAGGGTCGGGACGGAAGGGCTCTGTGGCTCATGATGGCATACATTGGGGCACAAGAGAAAATGTGGGGAGGTCCTGTAGCCAGTAAGAGCTGGAGGTGAGACTTGAATTCAAGTAAGTCTGGAGGTGTCACCACTCCTTAGGAAAATCTAGACCCTGCCCTCAAGGTTCCTGGAATCCAGGTTCCATGTCCAAGATCTGCCTGATCCCTTATTTGCCATGACCTAGGCTGGGCAAGTTATTTCCTTGTTCTGGTCCGAGTTTCCTTATCCGTTTGGTGGGAATGATAATCCTGCCCTGTCTGGGTGGAACTGCTTATAGCTCTTCACCTCACGTCATCCTCACAACTTCACGTCTTTGGGACCATTGCCCATCTTCACAGTGAGGACCCTGGGGCCTTGACATGCAGGGTGGCCAGGAGAGGGTCCCACAGCAGGCCTACCATCCTACCCAGGGTCGCACAGTGGGTCAGCAGCCCTGCCCAGAGTCACACAGTGGGTCATCAGCCCTACCCAGAGTCATATATTGGGTCAGCAGCCCTGCCCAGAGTCACACAGTGGGTTGACAGCCCTACCCAAAGTCACACAGTGGGTCAGCAGCCCTACCCAGAGTCATACATCGGTCAGCAGCTGTACCCAGGATCACATAGTGGGTCTGGTTTCATGCCCATGGTCACACAGTGGGTCAGCAGCCATGCCCAGGGTCGCACAGTGGGTCAGCAGTCCTGCCCAGAGTCACACAGTGGGTCGACAGCCCTACCCAAAGTCACACAGTGGGTCAGCAGTCCTGCTCAGAGTCACACAGTGGGTCGACCGCCCTACCCAAAGTCACACAGTGGGTCAGCAGTCCTGCTCAGAGTCACACAGTGGGTCAGCAGCCCTACCCAGAGTCATACAGCAGGGCAGCAGCCATGCCCAGGGTCGCACAGTTCTGCTTTCATGCCCAGAGTCACACAGTGGGTCAGCAGCCCCGCCCAGAGCCATACTGGGTCGGCAGCTGTACCCAGGATCACACAGTGGGTCTGGTTTCATGCCCATGGTCACACAGTGGGTCAGCAGCCATGCCCGGGGTCGCACAGTGGGTCAGCAGCCGTGCCCCAGGGCATGCTGTTCCCCCGCCGCACCTCTCCTGCGAGTTCTGTCAGCTGTTGTGCAGGGTGATGCTGGTGTTTCTGAGGCCAGTTCTGCGGCTGCTGCCCCCGCAGGGAACCCAACCTAGGGGCTGGGGGAAGACGAGGTGTGGTCCTGAGGCCTGAGGAACAGAGGGTCTGCTGCCTGCAGTCAACACCTCTGTCAAGAAGTTCTCGGCTCGTGCCTTCAAAGCGCCAGCCTTTAATTGTCTCCACATTGTGAACCCAGGAAGGTTTGTCCTGACAACCGGTTGGTGAAATCAGCCAGGAGATCCCCCTCCCACAGCCTTTCAAGAGCTGTCTGAGGTGGTTCCCGAAGGGTATAAATTAGATTCACCTGGCAAGGCCCCACTTCCCCCTGGAATATTCGTGAAAACGCTCCCATTGGATCCTGTCAGACAGAGAAGCACGGCTGGGGCCTGGGCCCCCAGGAAGCTGGGCAAGTGAGAAGTAGGAGCTTCCCGTACTCACTGGTGAGGTGGTGAAGTGTACAGGGGCCTCGTCATGGCGTCCGCCGACCTAGCACTTCTGGCTTTGGCTTCTTCCTCCACAAAAATACTAAAAATTACATTTTATGACGTAATTGGCATAAAGACACATTCATATTATGTAGTAAAACATTTTCTTTGACCTAGAAGTTCCTTTTTTTCTTCTGATTTTAAATTAAAGCATTTTCATGAGTCCCTGAGAATACCGTGGACTCTAGCCGCTGTGCCTGCATGCCTGCTGGGTAAGTCAGCCCAGAGACCGAGCCTGCAGAGGCTGGAAGGGCTTGAAGTACAGTCCATGCCTCACCTCATCCCTTCTTTTCTCGGGGCTTCAGTTTCATCCTCTGCGAAGAGGGTCAGGCACAGGAAACAACAGAAAATCCTGTTGTGATGTTCTAGTCTGTTCCTTCCTATACTAGTCCACTTTGTCGCCCTTATTGAATTCTTGGTTTCTATTTAGGATTCATGGACATTCAAAAAAGAAGATATATGTGTAGTTGAACTGATTTAGATGAGAGAAAATGACATAAATAAACCAAAAAACCTAAGCTCATTTAGTTATTACGATTGAACCCTGTATTTTCTTGGAGCTTCCTGGAAGCCAAGGTGAAGAAGGCAACTTGCTGAGCTGCAGACTTCTGGCTGTCTGGGAAAGGAAGCAGAGCAGCCAGCTTGTGCGTTGGGGCCAGTTTTGTCTGGATCTCAAACCCCTATGAGGCCGTGGTGAGAGTCCCCCGAGCTGATGGCTGGAGGAAGGCGGTTGAATGGATTGACGGTAATACAGAATCACCGAACGAAACAGTAGACCTTATTTTCAGTGATAATTATGCTAATGTTCTTTGAGAAAAGCCAAGAGGCAAGTAAATACTAGCGGTGAAGGTACCTTAGCTGTGTACTCTAGGCTACGTCGTGCTCTTAGTTTGTCCATCCCCCTTTCACAGATGAAGAAACCGAGGCAGAGAGAAGCTAAGTAACTTGACTCTGAGCATCCAGTGGGGCCTGACCTCTATGGCAAGTGGCCTTTCTCTGCAGACTTGACACTTCAGTTTACTACTTGGGGCAGATGCAGTCCCTCCTTCAAGGTGCTTGTAGCCTAAGGGACTCTATGGGTCTTAAAAAGAAGAGGGCAAGGCTGTGTGCTATGTGCTCTGAGGGGGCTCCGGGGGTGATGGGGGCCTAGAAGAAGGAGCAGCTCTCAGCCTGGACCTCAGGGAGGGGGCATCAGTAGAGCATCATGGAGGAGGTGAGACAGGACATCCCAGGAGGCAGCACTAGCGTGGGCCCGGACATAAAAACTAACACCTTGGTCAGAGCCATGGCAGAATGGAGAGAGGAGCTCCCTGCCGGGTTTCTGACCTACAAGCAGAAGAAATCAGCTCTGGCCATAATAAGCCCTGTGTTCTCCTCGCACCCCCATCCCTAGAATCTACTGGCTGGCCCTTGTGCCCACAGACCCATCTGTCTAAGGACAGAGGAGCAGATTTTGAGGACAGGCGGGATCTCAGTTTTCCCAGGGGCCTGGAAGCAGGGAGCCCACAGCTGCTTCTCGAAGCGACAAAGGGAAGTCCAGACACCTCCGTGCTCTCGCTCCAGGGCCAAAGCTGTGGCAGGGCCCCCACGGCCCAGGCCCATCCCTGGTCTCCCTCAGGCTAACAGGGTGTTGCCCCCTCCTTCGTGTAAGGCATAAAGGTCCTCCCTGTGTACGCCGTCACTTCCCACAGCGAGGGGTTCTTCAATCTGGGGGGAAACTGGGCCGCCCGTGGAACCCGCACATCTGTCAGCTCCAGAAGTGATCGGAGCTGAGAGATACTCAGGAGGGACGGTGGACAGAAGGGGATGGGGAGGCCGCCAAGTGAGGGATTGTGCTTCACTCTGGCCGGGGTCCATTGAGGGGATGTGGGTACAGCCTTGACAGCTCAGGGGAGAAAGGCGTGAGCTGGTTTGGGGCCCGCTGAGTAGGGAGGTGCCGGTCGGAGGACCCATGGGTTGGGGATTCGGGGATATGCAAGGAGATGGGGCGTTGTCAGCCTGGAGGCAGTCAGTGATCGGGAAGAGAGCTTTTATGGGATAGGGGACGGGGAGAGACGTAGGGGTTTGGGTGGCTGGGTAGAGCAGAGGGGCATGTGGAGTGGGCTGAAGAGTTGAGTAATGAGTTTGGTTTCGAGGGAGAGAACCTCGGACTTGGAATTTGGAGGGCCGTGTGTGTGTGAACATACACGTGTGTGTGTTTCCTGTGCCTCATGGGCACCAACACGCAAGCCGTCCCGCCAGGGCCCCGACTGAAATCTCCGCCCCACTCTTGGTAATTAACAGGTAATGACTTGATTCTAGAGGCTTTTCCAAGAACGTAGTGTCTTTGGTTTGGAGTTTCTCAGGGTTTAATAACCCCTTTCTCCAGATTTATAGAGGCTGCTGGAGAATACTGCGCTTGCCGGAGGTTTTCCAACTTGGCCCGAGAACCCTCGGTGCCGGGCCAGGGTGTCCACTGAGGACCCCTTGCGAGACGTCAGGGCCAGACGGGGCAGCCTGCTCTGAACCTGGAGGGATTGTACTGCTGGTGTGCCCTCCGAGGGAGCCCGGAGTTTGGGTCGGGTGGGCATCCGCCCTCCTGTGGGCCTGTGGCCAAACCCTGGCTGAGCTCAATCCTCCTTTTAACTGTATTCCCATCTAGCCCCATGGCTAGGTGATGGTCACCGTGGCCTTCGTTAACGGTACAGCTGGAACCACAAATGTGGCTTGGACATGAGGGCAGAGTGGGGCTGCTTTCTTTATTAGAGGCCCCAGACATCGGGACCTCCTCAGCCTCCCCGGTCAGATAAGGAGTGGGGGGCTGCCTCCCCAAAACTAATCCCCGGGGGCCGGCTGGGCTGTGTGACGTCGGGAAAGTTCCTTTACCTTCCTGAAGCTCCCATTTCCTGTCCCGGAAGCAGACCCCGAGGGACGCTGTGGGGAGACGTGGTAGTGGTGATATCTGCCTTTCAGGGTGGAGAGGGGTTTATTCCCCTTCGGCAGGCATTTGCTGGGTCTTTAGAATACGTCCAGCAATGTGGGAGGTGCTGGGGACAAAAGGCAGAATGGGACCTGGGAGAAAGGCAGGCAAGGCGGGGAACTTGCAGGGGAAGCTGACCGAAGGCCCACAGACATCTGGGGAAGTGAGGCTCAGAGTTGTGCTTGACCAGGGCCTCCTAGAGAGTGACCTCGAAGGAACTTGGAGCAGGACCACAGAAGTGGAGGTCAGAAGTGCAGGTGGCCTGGAGGCGGGTGAGGCCCTGTCCCAGGTCGAGCGTCGTCGGGGCGCCCGGAGCAGGGGGGCGGCGAGGTGGGGGCATTGAGCTCTGTTTGCACAGGCTGACTGTAACAATAGCTGCTCTCATTGCCATTGTCTTGTAATTTGTTCAGCCGCTCGCGTGGCGTGGAAGGGCCGTTTCTGCCATTTCTAAAAAAGCCCGTCACATGCCAGGCTTGCCGAGTGGCCGGAGGGAGACCTGTGGTCTCTGGCATTAGCCCGAGCTACCCCCAGCGGGTGTGTTCAGGGTCAGTTGAGTCTTTCTCTAGGAAAGCATGGAGCCCTCCTCCCCTAGGGAGCTCGGACCCTGGTTGTCCGGTTTCTGGAGTTCCCACGTGCCTCTGAGGGCCTGCGTCTCTAGGTGTTTGCCTGTCTCTGGGTGCTTGTCCCCATGTCTCTACTGTATGTGCTTGTCGCGCGTGTGTGTCGCGCGTGTGTGTCTGTAGCCGTGTTAGCATGGTTGAGTGTGTCTCCGCAGGCCGGGGCATCATGGGTCCTCCTGTGAGTTCGTCTGTGACTGTAAGGGGTGTGTGTCTGTATTTTCCCAGCCGGCGTGGTCAGGGGCGGAGCACTGAGAAGGGCTGGCCGGATTCGGGTCCTGGGAAGTGGATGCAAAAGGGGAATGAGGAAGCTTCTCCTCCCCGCTGTGCTTCCCCCATTCTCAAACCCCACAGGAGCAAACTGTCAGGAAGCAAGTGCAGCCCGGTACCAGGAATGACTCTAACAGGCAGGACCTTGCCCGCTGGAGGGCAAGGATGGGGTTCTCTTCCCAAAGTGCGGGAGCAGAGGCTGGCCTGCCGCTTGGCAGTTTCATCCAGCACGCACTCCCTGCAGCTTCTCACTCTGTACCAGCCCGGTCCTGGGCCCCGGGAATAGTAATAGTAATACTACTACTAACACTAATCGCCGGGAGAGACGGAGCCCTTACTGTGCTAGGCATTGTTCTAAGCTCGCGAACGCACTGAGCCAGGTGCTCATTTACAAATGGGAAACAGAAGCCCAACCTTGAAGCAGCTTGCCTGGGGTCCACGCAGCAAGCAGAGGCACGGCTGGGAGTGGAACCCACATCCCTGAGTCGGGAGGACTTGAACTGCCAGCCCGCCTCCCTGGCCCCAGTGCCAGGCGATGGTGCCCCCCAGGGCTTGAAAGAGGCTCGTTTCTGTCCCCAGAGCTCATATGCATCCAAGAGGTGCCCCGGCCGCCTCCCCCCTTCCCTGCCAGCCATCCTCTGAGAGCTCTTAGCGCTAGGGCAAGGTTATTCATCACCAAGGCCCAGGGAGGCCCCCACAGTGCGGGCTGGGGATTTTAATCCACCAGGAATGTAAAAGGGCCACTGACCGCGCAGGGGCTGTCGGCCAGGGTGCTGCCTGACGCTCTGACAAGGCCTGAAAACAGCACCCTGCGCAGCCCCCAGGGGCCAGGGGCATGGGACAGAAAGAGCAGCATAGAAGGAGCGTTGGATTGGGAGGTGTGCAGGGCCTGGGTCGCTGCCCTAACGCTCTGTTTATCATTAGCAATAGCAGTACAGGCTTTCCCCGTTCTTGGAAAATAAACTGTTCCTATGAAAATATTCATAAACCAAAATGCAGGTCTTTCAGAGATGCCAAGTGGCATAATGCAAACTTTCAGAAAGCAGGGGATACCTGGCAATAAAAACAGCAACTTACTTAGTTACTTAGTACTTATTGCTTAGTACAGGCCAGAGACTATGCTAAGTTGGGATTGGCTCCCAGCACCCCAGGAGGGAGGTGTCCCTATCCCTGTTTCACAGATGAAGAAACAGAAGCTCGGGAAAGAGAAGAGAATCGCCAAGGGCGCAAGCTAGGAGGTAGAAGCCCCAGGCTTTAAACCCGCACTGATTACCCCCAGAGTCCTTACTCATGTTTGCATTTTTAAAAGTTACATCATATTCGATACAGTCAAAAGTATACACGCAAATATGTGCACATAATAAAGCGTAGCAAAATGAACATCCATGAATTTCTGGAACCGCTGTTCTTTTTCTGCTTAGCAATTCTCTGCTTTTCTTGACATTGTTTCATCACACATATCTATCCATAAACAAGGCATTGTTTAGTTTTGCTTGGTTTAAAACTTTATAAAAATAGTATCAGGCTGTATGTGGTCTTTGTGATTGTTTCACATAATATTATGTTTTTAAGATTTTATTCTTTTTATTGTATGTAGCTGCAATTCATTCGTTTTCACTACTGTGTAATACTACATCGTGTGAATAATCCAAGCTTCGGTCGTTTTCTCGTTGATGGACATTTGGGTTGTTCCAGTTTTCTGCTAGTTTGCAGTGTTGCTGAGAGCAGTCATCCATTTTCACATGTCTTTCTAGGCTGGTGGAAAAGTTTCACAAGAATGTGAGCTTGAATGTGCGGTGGCTAGGTCAGGAAACAGAAGGTGGTGCCACGTTCTTCCCAAAAGCAATTTTTATCAGTTCACGCTTCCACTTACGAGTACCCCCGATGCTTCAAAAGTTCACATTATGCTGCTTTACTTTCACAAAGTCTTTACAGTGGTACTTGCTTTCGCTAACGAACGAACGAAAGAAAGAAAGAGAGAAAGAGAGAGAGAGAAAGAGAGAGAGAGAAAGAAAGAGAGAGAGAGAAAGAAAGAAAGAGAGAAAGAGAGAGAGAAAGAGAAAGAAAGAGAGAGAGAAAAAGAAAAGAAAAAAGCTGAGGGGCGCTAGGGTGGCTCAGTCAGTTGAACATCTACCTTCAGCCTTCAGCTCAGGTCATGATCCCAGAGTACTGGGATAGAACCCTGCATCAGTGCGGAGCCTGCTTCTCCCTCTGCCCTTCCCCCTATTTGTGTGCGCTCCAGCGCTCTCTCTCTCTCAAATAAATAAATAAAATCTTAAAAAAAAAAAAAAACTGCAACACAGTTGCAACAACCATGCCCTTTGCTCACTTTTTCTATTGGCTATTTGCTCTTTTCTTATTGGCTTATAGGAATTCTTGATATTTTCTGCCAGTTTGTGACTTAAAATTTCTTTTTTTCCCCCCAAATACTTTTATTTTATTTTTTCAGTGTTACAAGATTAATTGTTCATGCACTACTTTTTTTTGATTGTGTTTTTCTTGAGCAGGTCTTAATTTTAATGAGTTGAATTCATGAGTCTTTCTTTGAATTATTTATATCTTTTGCGATTGTTATAAGAAATCTTTCTCTACCTTGATGTCACAAATAAATGATCTTGTATCATAATGGGAGGTTTTATTTTGAAGTTTTTAAAGCATTAACATTTTACTCTCATTTAAGGTTTTAATGCAGTGGAATTAGTTAGGGGGTATGGTGTGAGGTAGGGACCCAGTTTAATTTTTTTCCATGTGGATAACTATTTATTGTATTGCCTATCTTTCTCCATTGATACACAGTGCCATCTGTCATATATCAGTTTCTGTACATTTGGGTCTGTTTCTAGGTGCTTTGTTCTGTTAGTCAGTTTTTCTATCATTGTAACAGGGGCAGAGGGAGAGGGAAAAGCAGGCTTCCAGCTGAGCAGGGAGCCTGTCTCGGGGCTTGGGAATCATGACCTGAGCCAAAGGCAGAAACTCAACTGACTGAGCCACCCAGGCGCCCCAATTTCAAAATTTCTATGAAGAAAACTCTTACAATTTTTTTTAAAGATTTTATTTATTTATTTGACAGAGAGAGGGATCCCAAGTTGTCAGAGAGGCAGGCAGAGAGAGAGGGGGAAGCAGATTCCCTGCCAAGCAGGGAGCCTGATGTGGGGGTTCATCCCAGGACTCTGAGATCATGACTTGAGCCGAAGGGAGAGGCTTTTACCCACTGAGTCACCCAGGTGCCCCTCAACTCTTGTGATTTTAATTGGAATTCCATTTATTCTATAGATCAGTTTGGGGAAATGGGCCTCTTTATAATATTAATTCTTCCTGTCTATAAGCAGGTCTTCATTAATGATTTTCTGCAAGATTTTATGTATTTCTCCATACATGTTTTGCATGTTTCTTTTAAATATATACTCATAGGTTTCTTTTGGTTTTTGTTGCTAATGTTAATTAGATCTCTTTTTAAATTACCTCTTTTGTTCCTGGTGAACAGAAATACAATTGCTTTTTGTATATTCATCTTATTTATACCCAGCCATCTTAACAAATTCTTGTATTATTTCTATTAGTTTTAAATGTAGATTCTTTTGGTATTTCCATATAGGCTTTCATATATGTAAGTAATGATGATTTTATTTCTTCCCTCTCAGTCTTTATACTTTCTTTTTTACCTCTTTGAAAAGAAACAATAATAATGGTGGACATCCTTGTTTTACTGCTGATTTTAAATGCCTCTAACATTTTATCATTAATATAATGCTTCCTGTAGGATTTTTGTAGATACCTTCTAACACATGAAAGGCATTTCTTTTTTTTAAAGTAGATTTTTTTTTAGGGAAGTTTTAGGTTCACAGAAAAATTGAGTGGATGGTACCAAGCGTTCCCATATATTCTCTGCTCTTCCTAGCCTCCCCAGCTATCAACATTCTGGACTCCAATGTACATTTGTTACAATCAGTGAACCTACATTGACACATTAGATATTGTTCAAAGTTCATAGTTTATATCAGGGGTTTACTCTTGATGTTGTACATCCATGAGTTTGACAAATGTAAAAGGACATGCATCCACCATTATATTATCATACAGAATAGTTTCACTGACCTAAAAATTATCTGTGTTCTGCCTGTTATTTCTCCCTTTCCCTTAACCCCAGGCAACCACTGATCTCCATAGCTTTCCCTTTGACAGAATGTCATGTGGTTGATATCACAATATATAGCCTTTTTCAGATTGACTTCTTTCACATAAAAATATGCATTTAAGGTTCCTTTCTGTCTTTTCATGGCTTGATAGCTCGTTTCTTTTTAGAACTCAATAATATTCCACTGTCTAGCTATACTAGTTTGTTTATCTACTGAAGGCTCTCTTGGTTACTTCCAAATTTTGTCAGTTACGAATAAAGTTTCTATAAACATCCATGTGCAGGTTTTTGTGTGGACATAAGTTTTCAACTCCTTTGGGTAAGTACCAAGGAGTGTAATTTCTGGATCACATGATGAGAGTATGTTTAATTTTGTAGGAAACTGCCAGAAAGTCTTCCAGAGTGACTGTACCATTTTGCATTCCTATCAGAAATGAATGAGCGTCCCCATTGCTCCACATTCTCTCTAGTATTTGGTGTTAGTGTTTGGGATTTTAGCCATTCTAATAGAATGGTAGTGGTGTAGTAGGAGGAGGAGGAGGGGGAGGAGTAGTGTAGTGGTATTTCATTGCCTTAATTTGTAATTCTCTAAGGACAGAGAATGTGGAACACCTTTTCATATGCTTATTTACCACCGGCATATCTTATTTGGTGAGGTGTCTCTTCAGATTTTTCCCCATTTTTTGTTTGTTTTCAGGTTGTTTGTTTTCCTATTGTTTAGTGTTAAGAGTTCTTTGTATATTTTGGGTAATTGTCCTTTATCAGATACATCTTTTGCAAATATTTCTCTCAGTCTTGGCCTGTCTTCTTGCTTTCTTGACAATGTCTTGCAGAACAGGAGTTTTTAATTTTAATCAAGTCCAGTTTATCAGTCATTTCTTTCATGGATCGTGCCTTTGGTCACCAAGATTTTCTCCTATGGGATATTCTAGGAATTATATAGTTCTGCACTTTATACTTATGCCTATTATCCATTTATAGTTAATTTGTGTGAAGGACATAAAGTGTGTATCGAGATTTTTTTGTTTGTTTTTGTAGATGTCTAGTTGCTCCAACACCACTTTTTAAAAAGACTCCCTTTCTACCATTGGATTTCTTTTTTCCTTTGTCAAAGTTTAGTTCATTATATTTATGGGAGTCTATTTCTGGGCTCTGTGTTCTGTTTCATTGATCAATTTGTCTGTTCTCTCACCAATATCACACAGTCTTGATTACTGTAGTTTACAGAAACTCTTGAAGTCAGATAGTGTCAATCTTCCATCTTTGTACTCCGCCTGTTGTATTGTGTTCGCTCTTCTGGGTACTTGGCCTCTCTGTATAAACTTTCAGATCAGTTTGTCAATATCCACAAAATAACTTGCTGGGATTTAGATTGGGATTTTGCTGAATCCGTAGGTTAAGTTGGGAAGAACTGACAATATTGAACCTTCCCATACATGAACATGGACTTTCTCTCCACTTACTTATTCCTTTGATTTCTTTCATCATACACATGCAAAACAGAAACTGTGTAGTTTTCCTCATATAGATCTTGTACAGATTTGGCAGATTTATGTGTAAGTATTTCATTCTCAGGGCATGTGTGTGTGCTAATGTAAATACTGTTGTGTTTTTAACATAAGTTCCCTGTGTTCATTGCCAGCACATAAGAAAGTGATTGATGTTTGTATATTAACCTTGTATCCTGCAACCTTGTTATAACTGCTCATGAGTTCCAATCGTTTTTTGGTTGATTCTTTTGGATTTTCTACACGGACAGTCATGTCATCTGCAAAAAAAGACAGTCTTATTTCTTCCTTCCTAATCTCTATTCTTTTTCTTTTCTTTTCTTGCCTTACTTCATTAACTAGGACTTTAAGTATGAAGTTGAAAAGGAGTGGTAAAAGGGGACATTCCTTGTCTTGTTCCAGGCATTCCTTTGTATTTCTTATTTGCAAAGAGTTTTAGAAAATAGGAGCATTGAATTGTATCAGATGGTCTTTCTGAATCCATTAAGGTTATCATACACGTGTGTGTGTGTGTGTGTGTGTGTATAATTTAACTATATCAATTTATAAATATGGTGAGTAAAATTTATATATTTTTAATGTCAAATCATTCTTATATTCTCCCAGCTTATATTCTCCAACCAATTGGATTATGTAGTAGTTTTTTTTATATATTACTGAATTCAGGATCTTTACATCTTTATTCATGAGTGACACTTGCCTATAGTTCTCTTTCCACGTACTTTCCTCATTTGATTTTGGTATAGAGTTTGTTTTTTTTTTGGGGGGGGGGTAGGGGCTTCATGAATGAGTTAGGGAGTATTCCTCTTTTTTCTATTCCTTGAAAAATTTGTATAAGATTGTAATGATATGTTCTCTGAATATTTGGCAAAACTTGCCTACAAAACTCTCTCAGTCTGGAGTTATCTTCGTGGGAAGATTTTGAACTACTGTTCCAGTCACCTCAGTTGGCATACACTATTAAAGCTTTCTATTTCTTTTGAAGTCAGCCCCCGCCCCCAGAATTGGCCCATTTTGTATATGTCTTCAAATTTATTAGCATAAAATTGGTCATAGAGTTCTCTTTTATTTTTCAAATCTTTCCTGGATCAGTGGTTATGTCTCCCTTTTTATTCCTAACATTATTCTTTTTTGGTGCCTTCTCTCTTTTTTCTTAATTCATTTCACCAGAGGTTTGTCTCTGTTATATAGTCTTTCCAAGAGCTAATTCTTGGCTTTGTTGATTCCTTCTATTGTATCTTTGTTTTCTACTTTATTAATTTCTTCTTTTGTATTTATCTTCTTCCTTTTATATTCTTTAGTTTGTTTTGCTGTCCCTTTTCTAATTTCTGAAATGGGTCGCCGAGCACATTAATTTTTTAGACTTTCTCTTTTTCTAGTATAATCATTTGCAAAATGAATTTCTCTTTTAATGCTACTTTTACTGCAACTTAGAATTTTTTATATGTAGTCTTGGCATTATTTTTCAGTTCTGAGTATTTTTAATATCCATTATGGTGCTTTGATTTACCAGTGAGTTTAATTTTCCAAACATAGGGAAATATTTGTCCCTTTTTGTTATTGACTTCTAATTTAATTTCAGTTTGGCTGAAGAACATTTCTTTATATACTGTCACCTATTGTGACTTATGAGGCAGTTTTTTGTAAATGTTCCATGGGGACTTCAGAAGAATGTATACATTTTTATTTTTATTGAGATTGATAGTCTCGTATTATTCAAAAATTCTATAGCCTTACTATTTTTTTCTTTGTTAGACTTACTAATAATTGAGAGAAAGGTGTTGAAATCTCCCAAGATGGTAGGCTCTGCATTTCTATCAATATTTACAACATCATTAGGTTCCTAGAAGTTAAATGCTTTTATCATTTAGATAACTCTATACCTAATCATTTTTTTGTTTAAATTCTATTTTATCTAATATTAATATGGATATACCAGCTTTGTTCTGGCTAACATTTGCATGATCTATCTCTGTCCTTTAACTTTTAACTTTCTCATGAGTTTATGCTTTAGGTATGTTTATTGTGATTAGCAAATAGTGGAAGCTATGGTTTGTTTCTTCAGTTCATTTGGATATGCTCTCTTTTAATTAGAGTTTAGTCCACCCTCAATTATTGCAATTACTAATGTATTTAGATATGTTGCTGGTATCTTACATTTTGCTTCTACCTCTGCTTTTTCTATGCTAATTTTTTGGTTTATTTTGGCTTAATTTTTTGGTTTGTTTTATTTTGCTTTTTTGATTGATTAAGAGAGGGTTTGTTGGGTTTTTTTTTTTTTTTTTAATGCATTCTTCATCTAAGGGAGCCTAATGTTAATACCTTAATTCTTTCCCCAGCAACACAGGGACCTTAGAATATTACCTCAATTTACTCCATCCAAATTTATATCCTACTGTCATCCGGGATTCTATTTCTGTTCTTGTTTCAATGCCACAAATTAGCATTATTATTTTGTAAATCAATGTTTGTTTAGTTCTACCTACATATTTATACATTTATTTGCCTATGATTCATTCTTGCACATCTTCTTCTATGATCATTTTACTTCTTCCTGAAGTTCAGCCTTTAGAAGTTCCTTGACTAAGTCTCTCTTCTCTTCTCATTTGTTTATCTGAAAATGTCTTCTTTTTCACCTTTGTTTTGAAAGACGGTTTTTGCAATACCCAATTCTGGGTTGACAGTTGTTTTCTGCAGTATATGATTCCATTGCCTCTGGCTCCTTCTGTCATAGAAAAGCCTATTGATACAATTGCCATTCTTTTTGTGGGTTTATCTGTATTTTCTTACTCTACTGCTTTTAAGATCTTCTACTTTGGTGTTCCGAATTTTCACTACCCTGTGAGTAGGTATAAACTTGTTTTATTTTTTCCCTTAGCTCTGGAAAATCCTCAGCCATTATCTCTTTAAATATTGCTTCTTTTCTATTCTTTCTTCTTTGCTTTTGAGGCTTTGATTAAAGGTATCTTATGCCTTCCTATTCTGGCCCCCAAACCTCTTATTTCCCAAGCTGCACGTCTCTCTGGCCTGAATTCCTGAAATTTCTTCAGCTCTTCCAGGTCAGCCTTGTCTGATCTGCTGATTCACATTTCAGCTTTTAAACATTTATTTCAACAATTATATTTTTAATTTCTCAAAGTTCTATTTGATCCTCTTCAAATCTCTCTGGTTGTTTTCGACTGTCTTTTATTATTGGTGCATATTTTGTGATTCCATCCTTTATTTCTTTAAAGCATTTCCCCCCCTAACAGTTTGTATTCAAAGTCTGATAGTTTTAAACTGTGAAATCCTTGGAGAGAACATATGATTTTGTGCTTCTTTATGTCTTCAGGTTCTCCCTCTGCTTGTCCCCTTGTTACTGGGTAAGTGGAGTGTGAGGTCTTGTGGATGGTCTTTGTCTCTGGGCACACTAGACGCCTGAGGAGACAGTGCTTTCCTCCATTGAGGACTAGCATTTGGTTTTGCCAGAAATTGAGGAGGACTCAGAATCAGGTCACCACAAACCCCAGCCAGACCCCAATGTCAGTCTAGGAGTCAAAGGTCCAGCCCCCCAACCTTGCTGCAACCCTGATGTTAACAGGGCAACTCTACCCCTCACCTGTCTGGTCTGAACTCTTAGCTTCTTGCTTTTATTTCTCCCCAAGCTTCTGAGAGTTTCCTTACTTTCTAGGATACAAGCAACTCAACAAAAAAAAAAAAGCTATTTTATGCCTAATCTGGTTCTTTTGCAGCAGAAAGGCCTAGAAGCAAAACCTCAGTTTCCTCATCTGTAGGACATTCACCAATAGTAAGAGTAACAGCTACCCCACAGTCGTAGGAATCCTAGGAAATTGTATATACGGCAAAGCACTGTAAAAATGTTATTTGAAGTATAACTACCATATGTTGTTGATCTTTTACGGTACTGAGTGCTTTACATGCATTATTTCATTTAGTCCTCCAGCAGATCGGGATCTGTCACCACCTCCATTTTACAAAGGAGGAAATTGATGTTTGAAGTGGTTAAGGTTCATTTGCATCACTGTTATTATTATCATTGTTGTATTGTTGTTGGAGAAGAAAATGAGGCTAGCTGTGGATGTCCTCGGGCGGCAGGGAGTGGGGTGGGCTGCCGGCCTGCTGGTGGAGGGGCAGTGCGGTGCAGTGGAGAGGACGGGGCCAGGACTCTGGAGAAAGGTAGGGGTGTGGCTCTGATGGGTTTCTGACGGCTGATCTTGAGCCACCTCAGCTCCTGGCCTGGGGTGCTGGCTCGTCCCTTAGGAGCAGAGGCGTGAGCTGTGGGTGCAGGAGTGAGTCTCCGGACGTCGTGAGGCCCCTCAGAGGTGCAGCTCCGATGGCTTCCATGGCGGAGGCGTGCTTCTCAGATGCCGCCACGTTCCTTCTGGGTCTCACCTCTGTGGGCAGTGAAAGTCTTAGTGCCCTGTTTGTGTTCTCTTCACTCCTTAGCTCCTTGGAGTTCCTCAAAGTCCCTGATGGCTCTTTGTCACCCGGCAGGGCACCGGGCCCTTGGGGTTCGCCAGACGCTGACTCTGGCGTAAACAATGGGTCTTCTCTACTGTATCACGCAGGAGCCGCATCTGTGTGGACAGCATCTTCATGAGCCTCTGCTCGTCCGTCTCTGGGAAGCTCACTCCAGCTCCAGTGTTGTGTTCTAACTTCATCTTAGGCTCAAACACTCTGTCTTCTCGCCCTCATCATCACCCTTGCACCTGTCATTCCTCGTGGATAGGTTTTTAGTTTAGCAAATATCCCTAACCCGTTTGCCCTGAGGCCCTCTCTTCATGGGAGACATAGAAAAAGGCTCTGGAACTAGGCAGCCTTGCATCCAAACCTTGGTTTCTCTACTTGCTGGCTCTGCGGACAGAGAGCATCACCTCTGTGAACTCGATCTCTCTACCTCTAAAATGGGGACAGTGAAGCCAGCCTCAGGACCGTGGAGAGATTTGCAAGCTGTAGGTTCACGATGACGGTGAGTTCCCTCCAGTTTCCCTGGCCTCTGGATGTGCTATTTGCCCCAGTTTCCACCTAACTAGAACACTGCTGGCTCCCACGGGGCCCAAGTTCCTTTGGTTCCACTCCTTAGGATGACTGGTTCATTGGCCCCCACCATGCCCGGCGTGTTCTGAGGCTTTCCAGGTCCGAGCGCAGCTCCCACCCCGGGCCCATCGCTCTAGTTCTTGACTGGGAAGCAGCTGCCGGCCAACTGTTTACCTTGGGAGCGCGATCGCTTCTCCAGCAGCATTGGCCAGCCGTGGAGCGAGGGCAGATTTATGAACTCGGTCACATAGAAACTATTTAAGGTCCTGGTTGGCCAACAATAATGTAAAGACATACAGTCCTTGTTTGAGAAAAGATTGCATGTAAGTGCCCACACTTTGGTCTGATTTACAACGTAGGCCAGGGATCCAATTAGCAGTCACAGTCGTCTTTCAGCTGAAATCCAGCGCCTTCCAGGATTATGCAGACTTTCCAGGGACTGCGCTATGATGAAATTATCGCTGGAGGCTTGTAAAGTTACATGCCATCTATAAATGCAGGATATTCTTAACTGTTTTGCTGCTCAGCTTACCTGCAAGGCCCCTGTGGCCTAGTTGCTTGTTAAAGTGACCTGAGGAGATTATTAGAAAGAGGGACCTAGTGTTAATCCAGGTCTCAACTGCTTGCTGTGTGACCATGGGCAAGTGGTGTAGCCTCTCTGAGCCTTTCTTCATCTATAACTTGACTAGTGTGGCAGAATGGGGCTTGGGAGGAGTTGAGCAGGTCACTCTGCCTTGTGGGGATCAACCAAATGAGGAAGGACAGTAGAGCACCCATCATAGTTCTAGCACATAGTAGGTGCTCAGTAATGGGGTGCACATTGGGGTTCTGGAAAGGAGCCAAATTCCAGTGCGGGGCTGGCCTCTTCACTGGTGCTCTGCTAGCCGCCTGATGCCTGGTGGGGCAGAAGCAGCGGCAGGAGCGGAGGGGACACGGAGTGCGGTGGGTTGCCGGTGGTCCTTCGGGCAGCAGGGCCCAGAGTCCTGAAGTCACGAGTTTGGCAGGGTGGCCGCTGCAGGGGCTGAGACGGGCTGGAGCTGGGCGTACCAGTGGAGAGAGTCCCAGCGGCCCAAGGACCAGAACCTGGTGCCACATTAAGGCAGTTGGGCTTGACCCTGACGCCAAGGGGAGCCACGCCGTGAGAGAACAGACAGGAGGGCAGGCCCGGCAGCCGGATATACCAGTCAGAGCCTGCCAGTCATCTTCCCAACCGGAAGTGGCTTGGCAGGATCAGGGCAAGGGCCGAGCAGACGGCAGGAAGTAAAGACAATCACCAGGACTGAGGGGTGGACAAGCAGTCAAAGGAGAAGACATTGGTGAGGGCAGGGACCCAGAGCCTTTCTATCACAGAGAATCCCAAGTTCTGGGCCAATTCTGGGACTGAACGCGTGACAAGGCAGGATCGCGTCTTTGAGGCCCAGAGGTCCTCTCTCCAATCGGCAGCCCCCGTGCGTGTCCACTCTGTGCTGTGCTGGGCTCTGAGGGGGGTGACACAGCCAAACGAGGCCTCTGCCCCTAGAGAAGCCAAAGTCTGAAAAGACGGGGTTTGCCCAAAATGGCAGCAGCCAGTAAAGCTCAGTGCATTGTGAGTTCCTATTTCTAAGTGGGCCCAGAATTCTAGGGTCTAGAACATTTTCTAGGTTCTGCTAGCGTGCATCTGACTCTTCTATCAGCCACAGCACACGCTCGCCAATTTGGGGTCTGGGTCTCCCCTACTTTTTGGTTTCTGGGACAGCACAGACAAGTGCAGGTTTGTGCTCTGTTACCCACAGGCCTTATGGCACCACGAGAAGTCCAAAGGGGCCTGGCACAGAAGCCAAAGAAGTGAACACTAACGATGTCCCAGATGTACAGGGTCTTGAATGGAGCAACGTACTTGGCTCGCCACGGGGGAGGGTGGGCGTTCGTTCATGAACCCCCTCGGCCTTTGCCGAGAGCTGTGCTGGGCCACGCTCTGGCCTGGTGCTGGGCACCACGGCACGAATACGACACCCTCCTCCACCTCGCCTGGAGTCTGGTGGGAAAGTCAGACATGGAAGCCAGGGGATAGGACGTGTGCAGTAGCCCAAGGGGTGGGAGTTTGTTAGGAAGAGAAGGGGGTTCAGTGTGGGCAAAGGACTGTCCTGCTCTAGGACTGACCAGGACTCTGCAGGGGCCAGAGCAGAGGGCCCGGGACGGAGACGGGAAAGGTCCTGCAGGGCCGGGTCACACTGAGCCTCAGGCGCCCGGACCAGCTGGGACATTACCTTAGAGCTCCACAAAGGCGTGATACCATCAGCTTCCAAAAGATCATTTTGATAGTGACAGAGCCGTGACTTAACCACAGGTGATGGCGCTCAGCATGGGTCATTACCCTCGCTACACTGCACCTTTTGAACGTGTCCCCGTGCCCCACTGCCCCAGCCACGTGCCGTGGCACTTCCTGAGCCCGGGCTCCCGGCACGTTGTCTACACGTCATGTGCTTCCGACAGCGCGCCCTCATGTCTGACGAGCACTGCCCACTGCAGGGCCCCATCCTCAGCATCCGGAGCCCGGCTCCCTACCTAATTAGTGGCTCCATCCTGCTTTGATTGGGGCTCCCCGAAAGCCATCCGATTGGCCAGGATGGGAGTCAAGCGTCAGCCCGCGCAGGAGGGTGGATTATTTACGTGTTCTCTGCGGCTCTGTGTAACTGGGACTCCAAAAGGGCATATGGAACAGATAAGAGATTATTTAGAAATCAGAAACTTGCAAGAGACTGGAAAGAACTGGATAAAGACCATTTAGGCACTATAATGTGCTCCATTTGAAAAAGATACATATTTACTTAGTCGGTCTGATTTTACAGGAAGCAAGTTAGGAGAGGCACTCCGAAACGTAGCTGGAGTGACAAGGTATTTCATGGTAGCTGCCTGTCGTACCAGGTGCCCCTGCCGTCCACGCTGGCTCCGTTCCAAGGCACACCTGGTGGGCTCAGAGGCTCCATTCTTCCCCTCGCACAGCCTCGACCACAGGGTATGCGGTTCCTCTGAATTAGGGCACCCGCTGCTATCCCCACCCCTTTCCTTCGCGACTCCTCAAGAAGCTTTCTGAATGCTTCCTCGCTTCCTAACAGTGAGGTCTTGTCCCATCACACTGCTTTGTAGGGAAGGGACTGACTTAGTCGCCTGAAGGGAGAGGAGAGGTGGCTAGGCTTTAGAGCTGAGAGTCCCGTGGAACTTTCTGGAACATGCCAGCTCTGCCGGTTGCTGAGCCTAGAGAAGCCACCCAGTGGGCAGCACTTACGTCTGCCCAGAGAGATCACTTCAGGGGCCTGGGAACTGCCCGTCCTTCTCAGATCCCCAGGTCCTCTGCCCTTCTTGTGAGGTCTTATCCGTTCCGCACCCCAGAGAATGTCCCTTTCAGGCCTCACAGGCCCTGGTGGAGCCTGAGAGGATGACAGAGCGTTCTTTGTTGGTGGCTTCAGCAGGACCACAAGGGATGCCAAGGGTGGGGAGCCCTCCTGAGCACCCGAGGCAGTGGCTCTGATGTGACCCCTCCCCATCTGTACCCACACTCTTCCCCCAGCAGCCCTGTTGCCCAGGGGCTCAAACCTGAGTCCGTCAGCATCAGAAGTGGAAATTTGCCTGAACTAGCAGGCTGCTTGCTGAGTCCTTTGGTGCCAGCCTTGAGGCAAGTCCCGGCTCCTCCTCAGATTTGCCCTGTGACCTTGGACGGGTTACCTCACCTCTCAGAGCTTTGGTTCTCCGCTTTTATAAGCTAACATACGTAAATGGCCTGGCACTGCCCGCTACTACCTCAGTTGTCCAAACGTTACCTCACAGGGCTGTGGCGGGGTTGATGGGGTTCTCTGGACACCCCAAAGAAAGGGCTTGGATGCGCAAGTCCCACTTCCTGGGTGATTGTTCTAGCTCTTGCTGCCTTAGTTTACCCATCTGTCAAAAGGACATTGCATGACTACCCTCCCTTCCTTGTTTTGGGGATGCTTAGACGGGATTCCAAGTGTGGAAGTCCCACAGGGCTGTGATAAGGCGAGGTGTGGGTTTGGGAATGCACGTGGAGTCTTTTAGTCTTGCGGAGAAAGAGGGGGGCATTTTCTGCACTGAGAGGTAGCCCTGGCAGGAGATCCTGGAGGCAGACTTTGGAGTGGTCCAGTGTCCCCTTTTCTGGTTAGGGACACCCAGGGAAGCTGTCTAGGCGGACACTGCTCTTAGTGGGCCCTATCTCCCAGAACATTGCCCAGACCCTTGCTCTGTCAGCAAAACAGGTCCCCCACCTCTCTGGACCCTTCTAGCCATCTTCCTCCTTGCCTATTCTGCTTTAACCATGCTGGCCTCCTTACTCTACCTCCTTTCCTGCCTCAGGACCTTTGCATTGGCTCTTCTCCCTCCCTGGGATTCTTCATTCCTAGAGCTGCATGTGTTCTTGGCATCTTCTCATCCTTGAGGTCTTAGCTCAGATGCTCCCTCTCCAGAGAGGCTTTCCCTGACCATCTCTTGCCTACCGCAATACTCCCATCAGAGTACAAGGTCAAGTGCTTTTGCCCATAGTGCTTACAAGGTCTGATATTGTCTTACTTGTTTGTTTATTTGGTTGGTCCCTATATCCCCCACTAGCATGTGAGCTGCCCTAGGGCAGAGGCCCTATAGCGTCTTGTTCACCACTGTGTCACCAGCAGCCGAAAGAGTCCCCAGCATCCCGTTGGCACTAAACATTGGGTGGGTGATGGATGGGTGAGGGTGTGGATGGAGGTTGTCACAGTTGGATGGAGAGGGAATGGTCCCTGCAAGGAGGCCGTGGAGTGGATTCCTATCCTGGGGGAGGGTGGGATGCGGTAACCCTACAGATCCTGCCAGCCCTGGCTCTGCTTTCCTGGTGCCCTCTAGCTCTGAAGCACGACCTGTGCCCACCGAGGCTTCCAGGGCCGGGGTCTACTGGGTGTCTGACCAGCCACCGGGGACCGGCTCGGCAGGGCAGTGTCGCAAAGGCCGAGAAGGGTGGCGGTCCCCTTGTTCGGGGAATCAGCTCCCGTACCGGCCTCGTATTGCGCTGGCTGAGTCCGGCCACTAGTTGAGGCCTTGAACAAGTGACTTATTACCTCTGAGCTCAGTTTTGTCGTATGTGAAATGGGAATGACACCTGGAGGGAGTCACACCCTCCAGGGGGTATGACTTGGTCGGTTTGAAAGGCCTGATTAAATAAATGGGAGCTTCCTTCTTTTCTGTCACTGAGGTGGTGCATCTCTGCCTGCCCAACTCCCTCCTCTGGGGTGGATGATAAAACTAAAAATAGAAAAAGTCTCATGGAGTCGGTCTCCCGTCCTCCTCCAGGCCCTCAGCCTCCAAGTGGGAAGCCGTCCCTGGGAAGGAGCCTAGCCCGCAAGGGAGAGGGGGGGTGGCGGGGGGGGGGGAATGTTTCTATTAGACCACGGGAATGTTTGCTTTTCTTCTCCAAGAACTGGTTGTGGTCATGTGAATCACCCTGGAGGAAAATCAGAGGGTCCCCAAACGCATCCTTTGGTTTTTATATTAAAAAAAGGAAGAAAGAACGAAAGACAAAGACAACAATCTTTGTGGTTGGCTTGAAAGTATTTTAATCAATGAACAAGGGCAGAGTAAGCCCCCGGAGCAGGCGGGAATGTGGCCAGGGGATCCAAGGATGGAGGCCCGGTGGGGGTTGCCCGTCCCTTGCCACCTGGGCTCCGCCACACAGAGCTGGCCCGTGCTTGCAGGGACCTGCCTGTCCCCTTCCCGTGCGGGCACAATCTCCACCCATGGAAGTTGAAGGTTGGGGCGTGCGGTGAGGCCTGGGGAACCAGAAGGGGAGAGTACGGGGGGGGGGGTTCCTTCTTTGGGCCTGGACAGGTGGAGGGGGCAGGTGGTCTGGGAAAGTGTGTATGTGGGTGATTGACTATACCTGGGCGTGTGTTGAGTGTTGCAGGAATTAGGAGAGAGTGGGGGTGCGTGCTCTGTGTGATGAGATCTGTGGGGGTTGTGTGTGTTGGGGGGGTCGTTTGCAGGAGGATCGGAATGTGGATGGTTTCGGAGTATATGTTTGGGACTGTGATGGGGGCTGTGGAGTTGGGTGCAGGCCAGGGGTGTTTATGCAGTTAAGTATGTACGTGTTGGGGATGCGTTTGGGGGAGTATATGGTGGGGATAGACATATGCGCATTGTGTACCCCCAGACCCCTACACGTCAGCACCCAAAGGATGCCCGGACACGCCCAGTAGCACAGCCAGGCACACAGCCAGCACCTCGCACACTTGCGGGCGCACACCCGCATACGCTCACAGGACACTCTCTCAAGCACACTTTTCCATAGGCGTGCCTCTGTGTGTCTGTGGTTGGGTTGGATGAGCACGACCTTGAACTTGAGTTTGGGAGGTTAGGTGCAGTTGAGGTCTGCGTTTATATGGGGGGAGAGGAGACCGAGAGTGTGGTTGAGGGTCCGGGGGTGTGCGGTGTGTGTTGACTGGGTTCCATGCTGAGTGTGCCTGTGTGGTCAAGGCGTGTGTGTGTTCGGAGGAGCATGTCTGAGGATCTGTTCTGGGCACGCACATGTGTATCGGGTGTGGGAGTGCACGTTGACGAGGGTGGGTGTGGGTTCGTGTATGGAGGTGTGTGGTGGGGTGTGGTAGAATGTGACGTCATCCGATGCTAGAGATTTTGCAAAACCAAAAAGGGAGCACGGGCGACTCTGGACCACCGCAGTGCAGTTTCCCCTGGGCCTGGTCCCATCCACGCCGGCAGAGCCCTCGGCATGGCGTCGGGCCCACGGCAAGCGCTCCCCGAGGGGCAGACTTCAGAGTCAGTGCTGGGATCTCAGAGAAGGGTCCGACTCCCGGGGCAGCTGTCACGGCGGGTGACGTAGTCACCTCTCTGTGCCTGTGTGAGGATGACTGGGAATCCGCCCGGAAGTAGTCAGCATTATGGCTCGGGAGCTTCCTGGTCCCATGGCCCATCACAGTCCGCCATTTTCATAGCGGTAGGACAGTCCGTTGTGTGGATGGCAGCGCCGTCTACCTCACTCTGCGGGTCCTTGGGGTCTGCATTGTCCCCGACCTTCCCCTGCTCCGATGTCATAGCAAGAGTATTTCATTAACTATCTTCTTGCAGAAAGCCTGTGTGGTTTCCAGCCGGGGTGGGCGCCCAGAGCCCAGATGTCAGGGGGCAGCTGGAACCTGGCACAGTGTGAGTCTCCGTGCACCCTACACACGGTCCCATCAAATCTTCTAACCCCCAGGGCAAGGCCTTTTCCCGTCTGGGCTCTCCGCTCTCCCAGCACCACCACCCACCTCCTTCGGGCCCAGGCCTGCTACAGAGAAAGGCCACGGATGCTCGCTTGCTAATGTGCGAATGGGCTGGCTTCCCTCTGGCATCGACGGCCCAAAACCTCATCATCCCTGATTTGCAGGGAGTTGGTTCCCAAGCAGTAGTCTGAAGTCTCCAGGGAGAAAACCCCTTTTCCACCCAATTTGAGACGGCACGGCTATCAGGAAACTAATCCTTCTTCAATTAAATAGAACTCAGGTCTCCTGAGGTTGGCCAACGACACGGAAAATCTCGTGAGGGGAGCTCCACCTGGTGGCCCAGGCTCCCGTCAGGAACATCATGTCGGCTCTGACAGGTCTCTTGCCATCTCTGCCCTGTGGCAGCCCCAGGAGGCACCATGACCTTCCCTTCCTGCCCCAGAGCTTCCCCTGTGCCACTGCCTGGATGGGAGACCTGAGCAGGGCGTGACTCTGTGACTCTGTTTACCCATCTGTAATATAGGGTTGATATCAGTGATGACAACAATAATCATACCTGCTTTGTGGGGTTGTTGCAGGGTTGAAAACGCTGCTGACATGGAAAGTGCTTGCACCAAGGCGCAGCACAGAGTAAGTGCTCGGTACCTATTAGCTGGTGTCCTTTTAGCTTGAAAATGACTTGACTTTTGCATTCGCAGTTTTGATAAGGGACTTGTCCCCAGAACATATTAAGAACTCTTACATTTCAATAATAAAAAACATAAATAACCCAATATAAAGTGGCAAAAGGGGCACCTGAGTGGCTCCATCGGTTAAGTGTCTGCCTTCAGCTCAGGTCATGATCCCGGGGTCCTGGGATCGAGCCCCGCATCGGGCTCCACTCTCAGCAGGGAGCCTGCTTCTCCCTCTCCCTCTACCCTTCCCTCCTTTCCCCCTTCTCCCCGATTCATGCACTCTCTCAAATACATAAAATCTTTTTAAAAAATTAAAAAATAAAATCAATTCAAAATAAACATGGGCAAAGGATTTGAAGAGACATTTCTCCAAAGAAGACCTTACACAGAGCCAGGAGCACAGGAAAGGTTGCGCAACATCGTTAGCCATCAGGGAAATGCAAATCAGAACCATAGTGAGCCACCCCTTCACAGCTGCTAGGAGGGCTACGGTAAAAAGATAGGTAACAGTAAGTGTTGGCAAGGACGTGGAGAAATCGCAGCCCTCCCGCTGATGATAGGAACGTAAAATGGTACAGCTGCTTTGGAATGTCATCTGGCAGTTCCCCAAACAATTCCCATAGAGTCACCACGTGACCTAGCAGTGCCGCTTCTGGGCCCACGCCCCAAGCAGAGGAAAGCGTATGTCTATAGGAAGCGTTGCGTGGGAATGCTCCTAGCGGCAGGATTCTTAAGAGACAAAAGATGGAAGCACAGGAAAGGTTCATCAGCTAATGAATGGATACACAAAACGTGGTCTCTCCATGAGATGGAACGTCAGTTTGGCCATAGAAAGGAAGGAAGGGTTGATCCATGCCACAGCACAGATGAAACGCGGGATCCTACTAAGTGAAAGAAGTCAGTCACGCCAGCTGCGGCGTGCCAGCACCAGAGGGGACCTGTGGGACCGTCTTCAGCCCTCTCCCCTTTATTTGTACAACTGGGGAAACTGAGGCCCAGAGCGGGGAGGTGCTCCTGTAGAAAGAGGAGGTACTTTGGGGTCAAACAGACTTGCCTTCTCAGTCAGCCTGGACTCCTGGGGTGGCTTTGGGCAAGAGTCGTCTTTAAAATGCAGAGTTGTTGGGGCACCTGGCTGGCTCAGTCAGTAGGACTCTGGATCTCAGGGTTGTGAGTTCAAGCCCCTGCTGGGCATGGAGCCAACTTAAAAATAAAATGTGGAGTTGTTGAGAAGGTAAAGTGAGCAGACCCAGGGTCTAGGTAGAGCTTGGCGACTGAGGGTGGGGGAGAGGTTGGTCCCAAGTTTAGCAGAAACTTCCTCTGTGTGAAGAAGCAACCAGGAAGGCGGGGCAGTGGGAGTTAGAGAACCAAGAGGATTCTGTCCTTGAGTTTTTAAAAATAAATGTTTGTAGAAGTTTTATATGCTTATTGCAGAAAATGTGGAAAATACAATAGCATAGATTTATACGAAAATAAAAGTCCTCCCTGCTGCCCCCTCACACAGAAAAGGACTCTCAAGTTGGACCTTTTGGGGCTGCTCCTGGCTCCTTGAGTAAAATAGAAATGGACTTTATGAACCATATTTCTAATGAGAAATTACCCCCATTCTGCTCCGGTAATCCCTGGCAACCCAGGCTTGGCTCGGCGCAAAGGGAGAGGCAGGGAAATAGACTTTGTCAGACCCGGTCTGAGCCAAGTTCACCAAGCCTGTGAACCAACTTCCAGAATGTACAGTCATTCCAGAGATGATGAAAACCCACTGTGGTGCAGCCACTTAGCAAAGGCATTTTAAATCAGGGCCCTTGTGGGTCCAGGCTTGAGTGGGCTCCTGGTGACATTCTGGGGGGCTAGGTATGTCAGGGGGATTTGGCCTGGGTCAGGGCCTGAGACATGGAACGTTGCAGAGATAAGTAACACCATCCGCCCATCAGAGGCAGGAGCAGGTGGTTAAAGGTGGACTAGAGCTCAGGACCCAGCGTCAAGAGCTAGTTCTGTGAGGCTGCAGGAGGAGAGGGCTCTGCTGGCCGTTCTGTGGGTGGGAGGAGAGTCCCCTGGAGGCCAAAGGTCAGGGAGCACTGGGCTGGGAGTCTGAGGACCTGGCTCCCTCTCTTGGTATCGCCACCTACTGACCGGGCAGCCTTGAGCCAGTCTCTCCTCCTTCCCCAGCCCATCTCCTCATCTGTAAAATGGGGGCAGATTTCTCCTAACACCCTTTGCAACTCAGATCTTCTGTGATCTTAAAAGAACCTTCCCGGGGTGCCTGGGTGGCTCAGTCATTAAGTATCTGCCTTCAACTCAGGTCATGGTCCCAGGGTCTTGGGATTGAGGCCTGCATCAGGCTCTCTACTCTGCAGGAAGCCTGCTTCCTCTTCTCCCACTACCCCTGCTTGTGTTCCCTCTCTTGCTGTGTCTCTCTCTGTCAAATAAATAAAATCTTTTAAAAAATTTTGAAAAAAAAAAGAACATTCCTTCTTACCCAGAGATAGGAAGAGACAGGGTGACTAACCCCAACTGAGCACATTGTTCCAGTCAGCAAACGTGCCCTGAGTCCGTGCTGTGCGTCCAGGTCGTTGCTGGGCTGGGTAGTGAGAAGCACGTCAGTGGGACAGCCTCATCCCCTGTCTGACTCACACCCCCAGCTGGCAGCAGGAAAGAACACAGAAGCCAAGAGTTAAAATCCCGAGTCCTAGGGGCTATGATGAGGGAAGGACAGGGCTGTGGGACCCCAGAGGAGCCTAGCCTTAATAGTGAGGGAATCAAGGAAGGCTCCCTGGAAGAGGCGGCATATGAGCTGAAGCTTGGAGGATGAGCAGGATTTTGCCGAGTAAAGGGGCGGGAGGAGGGCACTCTGGGTAGAAAGTGACTGGAGCCGAGGCACGGGCTTCCTGGAGTGTTTCGCCCATCATTGGCATGTCGTATTGTTGGGTAGAGCCCTGTCCCGACCCCAGAGATGGTGGGCCCTGCCATCTCTTATCTCATTCGGCCCTTACACTAAACCCACTGGTAAGGCATGTTAACTCTTTTCAGAAAACGATTCTGGACCAATGAGTCTAGGTAACATGCCTAAGGACCCCAGGCAGTACGCAGCAGAGCTGGGACTTGAACCTTGGTCTGCCTGGCCCGAAACCCGCACCCATCCAGCTGGCTCAGAAGTGCGTCCTCAGACATTGAGCTCAGGCCGTGGAGGTGGGTGTAGGAGTGGTCACTCTTCCTGGCGCTCCGTGCTCTGGGCGGCTGCTGGGAGGTGAGCAGCAGCCTTGCCCTCCCCCATCCAGGCTTGTGGCTTGGATTTGCCTGTGTGTCCTCTGACCTAGAAGTGAGGCCGTCTGTCACCACTCTTTAATTAAACTGGCCATTGCGTCTCCAGAGACTCTTCAGTCGTCACTGGCCACCACGTGCGTGACAGCTCGGTGATATCACCCTGTGAGGAGGCATCTGTGGCTGTCGGAGCTTTGGGGGGGGGGGGGCATCCCGCAGGATGGGCCTTGGGTTTCCCGACGCAGGCACACAGCTGTCATTGTCATGGGCGTCATCTCCGCATCCGTGCCTTCCTTGATCCTCATCCCCTCTAGAGGTCATCATGTGGTCCCCGCAGATTCACGTGGAAGGAAACTAAGGACAGAAGCAGATGTCACGTCCAGACCGGACTCAGATCTTTGGCTCCACATAGAGGATGGGAGCACCCTCCAGTCCCGTTCCCCAGGACAGCTCGCCCGAAGCCCCGTGTAGAACTGAGCAGAAATCTGGTCCCTGCAGCCTCAGTCTGTCCGAGAAAGGATCACACTGCCCGCTGTGGGGTTTTTTTTAACTGCAGCAAAACATGGGGGTATAAAATACATAGTAAAAAAAATGTGATGTATCAAGAAGTAGAAAACAAGACAGTACAAGAAAAAGTTACTCCTAACTATACCCACTGTTTAACATTTTAGAGTATTTTTCCAGACTTTCCTCTGTACATGCGGTAATTGTACTCTTTACTGGAATGGAATCCTCCTGCATTTACTGTTTGGTTCCTTGCTCTTTTCACTACATTGTGTCTGCGACATCAGGTCATGTGCACTTAGCTGAGCGAGTGAGTGAATGAGGAGCGAAGGGAGGGCGAGCGACTGAGTGAGCGCGTCTGTCTTGTGTCCCCGGCCAGGTCAGGCTTTGTGCACTTCGCTCAGACTGCCTTCCCGGCGGGGAGCCTCGGACTCTCTTCTGCCACTGTCTCCCCATCCTCCGTCGCCTCGGACCTCAGTTTCTCCATCTGCACGGGGGTTGCGGGTGGTGATGGTCGGTGATGCTGACTCTGCCCGGCCCTGGGAGGGCGGTGCCCCATACTCTCATTACATCCCTGGAATGCCAACAGGCGCTGAATCCCAGAGAGCTTGGATGGTTTGTGCCAATCACGGAGTTGGAGGGGAGTTACGACTTGAACTCAGGCCTGGATGACTAATGAGCCTGTAGGAGCTGAAAGAGTTTGCCCTAAGAATCCAAGGGGGCCAGAACTGGGGTAGCCCTGCCCTCTCTGGTCTGCCTCGATGTCCCGATCTGTAACACAAGGGCCTCTGAAGGCCAGCGGGTCCTAACGTTGAGTCCTGGGTTCCTACACAGCCTGGCCCAACCCCCCTGCCTTTCCCCGAGGGCCAGAGTGGACCAGAGAGGGAAGCCCAGAGCTTCTGCCGAGGAGGCACTATTGGAGCTTAGTTAGCCCTGAGGGAATTCCAAGCTAAGGGAACAGCATATGCAAAAGCTCCAAAAGTACAGGAAGTTCTGAAAGCCCAAGGAGTCAGTGTGACTGGAACCTGGAGAGGAAAGGGGAGCCTGGGGAGCCAGTCACAGCTGGAAGACCTGCAGATTCAGATGCTGGGAGTCTAGAAGCACCAGGCCTGAAGGCCTTGGGTCGTAGGCTGAAGGCAGCAGGGAGCCATCACTGGGTTTTGCGCATCGGCAAGGACAGGCTTGCCATCTAGCAATCTGATGGGTGGGCGGTGGATTTGGGGGTGGGGGCAGGGAGGGGCCGGTGAGGAGAGAGGCCGCGTACCTGGCCCTTCCGTGGGGAGCAAGCAGCTGGAAGACCTCACCTGAGGCCCGGGCTCCGCCCCCCCGCCCCCAGGCTCCCAGCTCGCTTGCCCTGCGACAGCGCTCGGTCGTTGGGCTGGGTCCAAGTGCAAGGCAGAGATTTATATTCGGTAAATTGTTGGTGCCCCAGTCATAGCTATGCAGCTCAGCACAATGGCATCCTTCTCTTTTTGTCCTCCTTCATTTTAGAAGCCAAAACTAAATGTTTTAATTTTACATTATTCCTGACATAATGCTAACGAGTTCCAGGCACCCCCGAGGGGCCCTGCTCCCCGGAACGCCCCTCGAGCCACCCCCTTGGTTCTCAGCCAAGTGCCTTGTGGCGAGTTTCTCCTTCAGGACCCCTTCCTGTTTTATCAGACTGTTACACTTTTTTTCAGTTTCCTTGGTCCTCTTTCATGCGGCAGCCACAGGGGGCTTCCCCTTGTCCAAGGGACAGAGGCTCCCCCGAGAGCTGGACAGCCCCGCCTGGTCCAGGAACCTGTCCCCTCCAGACCCCTGGGGCATCCCAGGCACAGGTGAGGGCTGGGGCACCTCCCCCAGACTCTTCCAGAGTTTTCCAGCCTGTGCCGAGCTAAAGAGCCGGGAAATTGGGGTTTGGGGGGAAACAGACGCTCTCGGGGAAGCTGAGTGACTGTGGCGGCTATTACTGCTAGTTTTGTTATGTCCTGGCGATGTGAAACATTGAATTCTTTGCTTTTTGTCCTTTCTTTCCCACGGCCTAGTGTTTCCTAACCAATCTGCTTTTGGTTGAATGCAGTGTAAGACCAGGGCCAAGCGCTTTGGCATCAGCCATCCCTGGGTTCAGTCCCGATGCCGCCCCTTTACTCCGTGGGCGCCCCGAGCCCAGGCTCTCTGGGACCCTCTGTCTCCTTCTCTGTGAGAGACGATCGTGTGGCACCTTGTGTCCAGGGGGGCCTGCAGGTCAAAGAAGGCAGAGCACAGAAAGGGTGCACGGCTGACTTCTTTCTGTCCGGCTCCAACGTGCTGTCCACAGACTCCAGTGAGGGAGAAAGAAAAGCAACATGGACGTTTCCCATGAACTCCCTTCCCAGTCTGGGCGTCCTCATGCCGGCAGTTCAAGAGTACTGCCGTCCTTTCTCTTTGGCCAGGGTCTGCGTGTGTCCCATCCCTCCGAAAGGCTGCCGCAGGGCCAGCTCAGACTCGGTCTCCCCCTGGTGCTGGGCTTGGTACCTCCGAGACATCCGGAGCCCTGCCTACGAAGAGCCCTGCTTCAGGTCACGCAAACTTAGCGAGGGTGCTGTCGGCACACCCAGGGCGGGGCCCTAGGGCTGAAAGGGCAAAACTCAGAGCCTCCCCACTTTTAGGGACTGGAGCCATCTACACATGTCTCGGGTCCCCTCCAGTGTCCCTGTCCCAGCGGGAGCGCTGTCTCAGGAGTGGGGACACGGGAAGCTTGGCTCTTTCTCCTGACAACTCCTCTCCTGTCTCCTACTAATTTAGGGTCTCCCCGGGCCCTGCCCCGCAATTCCCTCAGGCTCAGTTGGCTGTTTGGGTTCTTTCATTCATTAACAGATACTTTTGAAAGCTCACTGCGTATTAGGCCTTGTGTTGGGCACTTTTAGATGGATTTGGGGCAGAAAGATCGTTTGAAATCTTAGCTGTGCGTGACTCATCTCTGTCTCCAGAGATCTTTCCATTTGACCCTGGGGCCTGGGATGTCGAAACCCAAAGCCAGAAGTTCATTCCCGTCCGCTCTGCCTTCTGGTTAAGTTGTCTCCTCCCTGAGGCACCTGAGCGGAGCCACCGTGCTGTCCCACACATACCCATTTGACAGATGAGAACTGAGGCCCGGCAGGGAAAGGGACTTCCCCGGATACCCGGCCCAGGGGGCTGCCCGTGGCTGACCATCGGGGTGCCTGGCTTATTGCTGGATGCCACGGTGCATGGTGGGGCGGCTGGGGCCAGGAAGAAGGGTTCCTGGCAGCAGTCCCAGCTGCAGAGAGACCCCAGCATAGGCCTCTGGGTTCCGGGCCTGCCTCTCACGGGGTTGCTGTGATGCCGGTGGGACCGGGGAAAAGACTGTTCTGAACACTGAGGCACTTGGCCATCAGAAATGTTTGCTGTGTCTCTTCTTAACTTCTCATCCCCTCCAGGGCTTGGATTTCATTTGGGTTTTTTTGTTTGTGTCATTTGTTCCTAATGGTAACTGACCTTCCTTCGCCGGCTCCAGTGTGAGTGCAAGACTTTCCCCTTTCCTTCCAGCCACCCATGAACCCAGGCACTGGGTTGGAACGGTGGTAGGAGGGTATGACAAGGGCCCCCTTGGCCCCATTCAGGGTGTGGTCTTAAGTTGCCTGCACAGGGTCAGCCCACCTTGGCACCCCTCTGTTGGTCCGTGGCGGGCGGCTGGCTGGGGGAGTGGGGAGGGGCGGTGGTGCAGAGGCTGGTCAGCCTGTGGTTCACACGGGGCCCCGGGGGGCAGGTGCACCCTAATTTAGAGCTGCTAGCTTTAGGAGACATCTTGCACCCTCCAAGCAGCCTTGATGAACACAAAATTGCCTGGCTTGGTTCCTGAACATCAGAGACAGATCACTCCCCTCCTCCCTGGTGGGGTTCGTCCTAACTCCGAGCCCAGCCTTTGTGATTCCCCCACTGACCTCCGGGGTCCTTACTGCCCATTCCGGTGGTCTGCCCCAGCCCTGCCCCCGCCCCTCCCAAGCCCGGTTCTGAACACCGCCCCCTTACCGTGGGAGCCCAGAGCCTCACAGGACATCCTGTGGGATCCAAATCCCAGGGCACACCGGGCAGGTGGCTCTCAGCCACCCACGACCTTAGATGGGAACTTGGCACATTATGCACTTGTAAGGATTCCCAGTGACTTGACGTGAGGTTTTCTTTCAGGAGACGGCAGTGATGTCTGGGGTCTCTTCTCTCCGCAGGCAGTTCTAGGACACTGGGCGTCGCGCAGCTGCCACCAGTACAACCCTGGTGCGCGTTCACCCCCGTCGCCCCACCGTCCCGGGCACGCAGCCTTGGGTGACTAAGCTCAGGGGAAGCAAGTGACTGGTCTACGGTTGCATAGCAACCGGTGACAGAGCCAGATCTGGCCTCGAGTCTGTAGCCCCAATGTTTTCACATACGGACCCGTCCCCACTGTTGCTATTTGGAATTTGGGAGAGGAGCCGAAAGGGGGTCCGACATTCACTGAGCTGTGCCCAGTAGCAGGAGCATGCTGCCCTGATGTCCCTAATTGGGTGCCAGGAGTGCACCCCATTTTACAGTGGGAACACAGAGCCCCGCAGGGGCCAGGAGCAAGAGGAACCAGACCTGAGCCCCAACTCTGCTGCTGGTGGGGAGACATTGTGCTCAGGCAAGGGGGTGAGCCTATCCGAGGAGAGGTGATGTTGCAGCTGGGGGCTGGATAGGGCCCTTTTGTTCGTGGTGGTCCCTGTCCCTCCTTCCCCCGAGGCAGCACCGGCCAGCCTCGCCGCAGCTCATAGTCAGACATGCCCCCGACGGCAGAGGTGTGTGCTCGGCAAAGGGGACCGGGTGCTCCTGCTTAGCGGTTGGCTGTGGAGGTGGGGTGGGCCGCCGAGTGGCTCTCCTGCCTCTGCCTGCCTGCCTCCCCTCCCGGGGCCGAGTTCCTCCAGGCCAGGCCGGGCAGCAGGCGCGGGCCTGGTGAGTGCAATGTCCGTGCCAAGGGTGAGCGGAGAGAGGTGGGCAGTCCTGGCGTCAGCCCCACGATGGCGGCCCGGCAGAACTCTGCTCGGGCCCTCAGAGGGGGGCAAACCAGGGAGGATGAGGGAAGGACTGGGGAGAGGAGTGGACTCGAGGCTTGAGCCGAGCCTTAGAAGACAGGGAGGACTAGACAGGCAAATGGAGGGCCCCGGTGCGCAGGGAACACAGACACAGGCCCGGAGGCAGGCAGGCGTGGCTTGTGGCTGAGCGGGGAGGGGGAGAGAGCACTGGGCCAGAGTCACCGTGGCCAGAGGCTGCTCTTGGCCTTGCCTTGGGGTTCTCTAAGGCCATGTGTGCCCTCCCCAAAGCCGAGCCCGGTCGGCACCCGTGGGAAAGTCGGGCGGTACTGTGGGCCCCTGAGGGCCGCCTAGAGCCATGGAGAGAGGCGTGCGGGAGTGTGACTGTCCCCGGGCCTGGCTGGGTCGGATGTTGTAACGGTGTGAGAACACGTCTTTATCCACTCACCCCCTGGAAGCCATTCCTGGATATTGTCTGTGGGTGAGTGTCTTCTCCCCGTGCACACAGGGACCGTTGGAGGCCGCGCATGGGGCGATCTGCCCGCGCTGTGCTGGGGTGGGGGGCTCTCGGTCGGTGTGTCTGGGGCCCGGGGGGTCCATGTGTGTGGGCCTGGCTGGGGTCCGGGGCTCGGGGGTCCTTGTGGAGACATGTGAGTGTGTACGTGCCGGCCTCTGTGTCTCTGTGACTTGAGCCCTGCTGGTGTGAGCTTGTGTTGAAGTCGGTGCCGTGTGGTGGTGTCCCGGGCTTCCGGGTCTCTGTGCAGGGCTTGGTTGGAGGGGAGGTGTCGGTGCCCACGTGCGCGCGCGCGCGCGCGCGTGTGTGTGTGTGTGTGCGTCTCCCGCTTTGCGGCTGAGGGCTCGGTGCACGAATGCGGCAGCGGTCCCGTGCCGTCCCTGGCCCCTGGCAGAGCCGCTCTTGGCCTCCCCAGTGTTGTCCAGCCTCCGCTCAGCTCCGGCAGCTCCCCCGGGGCCGTGGGCAGATCTGCGCCCCTTTGCTTCTCCTCACGGGGACTCCGCACACCTCTGCAGGGTTGCCTAGCTCTCTTGGCCCTTGTTGGCGGCGAATAAGAACGTGCTTCTTGCCCAGAGACTCTGCTGGAGATCCCGGCGCAGTCCTGGTGAGGAAGGGACCGGGGGGGGGGGGGGGGGGGGGGGGC
>CM052798.1:37879971-37902382 GCA_028533885.1 Nasua narica | reverse complement strand
TGTGAAGTGAGCCCCACATTGGCCTGGGATCTTGGTCGTGGCTGACCTAAGACACTAGTGTGCCCTGGGGCACGGGAGTTCGGGCGCTGGAGGCGAACCCAGGCTCCATCCCGCAGGAGCTCTGGGAATCTGGCACCTAGGCTCCTGGGTCATGAGGGAGGGGTTGTTATCCTGCCCTAGTGGGATGAAGGAGATCACGTTTAGGGAGAGTCTGGCCCAGTGCCGGGCACAGGGTAAATGTGAGAGCTGCTGTTCCCGTCAGAGTCTCCCCTGCTCGCTCCTTTATTGACGCAAATAGCACCGTGGGCCCGAAGCAAGACCAGACCCTCACAGGCTCCCCGAGCGGAGTCCAGGCTGCTGCCGTCCGGCCTCGCCTCCCAGGACTCTCTCCGTATCTGTCCCTCGCCTTCTTGCCTGGACCCCCTGAGGACTGGCGAAACCCAGGCTCTGCGGAGACTCCCGTGGAAATCCCGTAGGGGCTCCAAGGACAGTAACCTCCGGGCCAGAGCCCCCTGCCAGGGTAAGGGGGTGGGGAGGGGACCTCGGCTCCCGGCTGGCTGGCCTTTCGAGCTGGCCAAACCCAAAATTATCTGACATCTCGGAGAAGGGTCTGGCACCACATATCCCAATCATTGTTATAAAGTAAGTTAAAAGTTTGCACAAAAATGAGAAGCTGATCCCCGAATGGCCTGCCAGAATGCTGTAACCCAATATATTTTACCCTTAAACCAGAAATGTGTTTGTTTAGAAGCAAGTCACTGGCAAATGCCAAAACTGGAGGCATTTCCTCCCCTGCCCCCACCCATGCTTTGTTTCCCCGGACCCCCTCCTTGCCCTTTGTGTCCAGATTCTCAGCCAGAGCATGAGAAACCGGGCCCTCTCTGCTCTGTGAGCCACAACCACCACGGGGAGGAAACTTGACATTTATTGGGCACCCACTGTGTGCCAGTTCCTCCACGGGGCATATCCCTGTATTTACGTCTCCCCCTGGATAGCGGTGGCCCCATTTCAGAGAGGAGGAAAAATGAGGGCAGAGAGGGCACATGATTTGCCCAAGTTTGTGACTGGCGGTGGTGGAGGCCGGCGCAGACCTCTGTCTGCACGACCTCGTGGCTAGCGACGCACAGCACGCTGCCCCCCGCGCCTCGCAGGTGAAACAGCGTTCTTGCTCCTTCCCCAGGGGTCCGGGAGAGAGCAGTCTTGTCCAGCACATGGTGTCTGGCAGCGTGCTTCCCTCGGTGGTCTCACTTAGCCACTCTGCAGACGAGAGCAGGGCTCAGAGAGGGCAGGGTGCTGTGCGGGCTGACCCCGGGCCCTCCCCCTCCCCCTACCCCCGGCCAGAACTTAAAGGGTCCTTGGGCTCCGCCTGCAGAGGGAAGTGCTGGGCCCTCCCCAGCTCCTGGGACCTTCGGTCTTTCATCTCCTGCCCTTGGTTCTGAGAGTGGCACGCAGCCGTAATGGATTGCAGTGCACTTTTTTCAATTAGGTTCTGATATTCCCCTGCCTGTTGCTATAGAACTCCAGATGGTCTGGGGCTTCACGGTTCCCGGGGTATTTTCCCCCGTTATTTTAATCTTCCTTTGTAACACGCCGCACATGTGGAAACTGGGCCTTTCAGGACCCCGCGCTCTGAGCATCGGCCGCAGCTCGCTCTTCTCTGCTGCGTCGCCGTGCTTTTCCTTTGTGCAGTGGCATCTCCTGTCTTGGAGGGGCCAGGAGGAAAGGCATCCTCCTCTCTCCCTGCCTCAGCTCTGCATCCTGGGCTGGGCCTGGCCTTTGCCTGGAAATGGGAACCCAGGCTGTGGGCCCGGTTGGAAATCATCATAACAGCTGCTGAGCGTGACCTTGTTTCTGGTTTTTTCCACCGGGGTCCTGCGGCAGTGGCCTGAGTGGTTAGGGACACAGAGAGACAGACGGGCCCATCAGCCAGACTTGAGATCAGATCCCAGCTCTGCCGGTCACTAGCCGTGTGACCCGGAGCCAGGGCGTCCCCTTGCTGAGCCTCACGCTCCTCGTCTGCAGAGTGGGGCGAGGAGGGAGCCTTAGCGGCACGTTGTCATGGTTAGTGACACACCATGTGAGACACACACAGCCACCAGCCCTTGGTCAGTGTCCGAGAGGGTGTCACCCGGTCACATATTCTGGATTTACTCCAGGGTTATCTTAGGATATATTTTAATGTTCATGCATTTTAAAGTAAATAAGAAGTATCTGACATCCATTCTTATTTTTTTTTTCTAGACAAACGTCCCTGCCGTCTCTTCTCTCTCTGTGTCTCCCCTGCCCTCCGCACCTACAGTAGCTACCCTCTTTGTTGCCCACAGCATGTGAGCCTTTGTTTCTGGCCACACAGATGTGTTGTGTGTATGGTTATTTGAACTTGTGTGTTTCAGATTCACTCCAAATAAGACCGAACGCCGCACACACCCTGGGTTTACAGACAGCACCCACCTGCTGGGTGCCCAGGTGTGCCCAAATGATGCCCCCACTTTTGGTAGAACTCCAACCAATGCACTTGCCCAGGGTCTGACTCCAGCTGGGGACTGTGGGTTTGCACCCAGCCGCTCCGATGCTGAAACACAGCGGCGTGGAGGTGGGAGCTGGAGGGGGCAGGCACCACCGAGCCATCACCAGGGGCCGGGGCACAGCCGCCAGGATGCCGTGATGAAGACTGATACTTGCCAGGCGCTAGGAGACGGTGCGGGACTTAAACAGGGAGGGACTCAGACCTGTAGGCGTAAGCCTTCATTCTAGATACCAGATTTCGTGGGAGAGGAGAGGCAGGAGGCAGGACGGCAGCTAGTGCGGTCACCGGGGTGAGCAGAGCTGGGGGGGTGGGTCTGGAATCAGGGCAGCAAACAGAATCCTGCACAGGAAAGCTGTTTAAGAGGTGGCACTTCCCTGGCTCGGGGGCTGGTTGGATGCAGGGCCCAGGGAGGAGGGAACGGGCTTCTGGCCCAAGCATCCAGGCGGAAGGTGGGAGATCAGGAGCTGGGGAGTCCAGCCAGCCGAAGTAGCACCAGGGTCCCCCAAGTGAATAGCCGCCCCATTGGCTGGGCCGCATCAATGAGTGCACGGGGCGGTTTCTGTGGTGTTTTCTGGGGGGAAAATCCCCGAACTCACCTGTTCCAGAATGAATCACCACTCCATGGATCGGAATGAAGGGAACCCCCAAATTCCCATTTCTCCTTCCACCTCTTCTTCCCTGAGTCCCTTCATTCTGGCTTGGCAAATCCTTGGCTGTCTCTAGAACATTCTCTACCCCTCCTAGTCTCTCTCTGCCTCCCAAGCTGTTTGTTCACACCCTGCCTAGGCGTTAAGTCCCGGCCCCTCCGGGAAGGCTTTAGTGAGCCCCCTGCCCTCCCCAGCTGGAAGCCCCCTGACACCAGCCCCTTTGAGGGGCTGAATACATCTCTTTTGTTGGACTTACAGGTATTTTGTGGTCTTTTTTGCCCCAAAGTCCCAGCTCCCAGCGTGCCGCCAGACACGCAGGGGCGGCCGAGTGAGGCGGGGTACGACTCCATGTGCCAAAGATGAGAGGATGAGGCTGAATCCCCGAAGTGAGGCGGTGGAAGGACGGGCAGATGAAGGACAGGTGACGGGGCACCGGCGAGCAGGGACGAGGCCGTGTGATAAGATCGGGGTGTGTGACAGTTGCCTGGGGAGCATGGATGACCGTCAGAATCATGGGCTTTGCCTGGCAGTGCTGCCTCGTGTTGAAGATTGAGGGGTCACTTCTTCCTACAAGAGGTGGCAGTTCTGACTGTGGCTTAGCCCTTCTGGACCAGTAGCAGCCATTTCCATTTGGGTCACAGTGGCATTGCCACAGGGCCCATCCTCCAGCCCGCCTCAGGGAAACCAAAGCCCCCGTTGGCTCTGTTTCTGCTGCAAGACATATGTCTCCATTCTGGAAGCATCTCTACCCCCACAACACAACAGTGGGGGGCACCTCTCCGTGCTGCCCTCCCAGCCCCCACATAGCCAATGGATGGGGCCCCGTCAGGCCATTCTCACCCCAAAAGGCTGCCTCAGTCTCATCAGAGGCCAGTTCAGGCACCCAAACGGTGCCCCATGGGACTGCCATGGAAAGGGTTTTAGGGCCAGACCAATGGCAAGCCTGTCAACCAGGGTCCCCTGTTCTTTACTTCTGGGGTCAGTAAAACCTGACCTGCATTGGTGTCTTTTCTGAGGGCCAGAGAGGAACAATCACCACCATGATAACAGGGATAACATTTCCAGAATATGTACCGTGTGCCGTGCAGATCCGCGCCTTGCCTTAACCCTCATGCCAACTCCCGGAGCCGGTTTGTCTTCATTTTACCAAGAAAGAAACTGAGGCACAGAGAGGGGCACTGACTTGCCAAGATCACAGGGCTGTCTGCTTTCTTAAGTCTGGACCCCTGGCCCCAGGTCGTGCCACACCAGACCCCCGAAAGACCTTGAATGCTAAGGGGGTGGACTGGATGTCGGAAGGCATGATGAGCTCTGGAGGGTCCCGAGTGGGGTGACCCTGGGCACAGCACAGGCCCAGCAGGGTGGGCGCACATGGTCGTCCTCCTCGCTATCTCTGTTGGCCATCTCCGCGGTGGTTGGACGGGGAGGGCCCGGTGAGCCTTGGCAGCAGCTTCGAGCAGAGCCCACACCCTCAAGGTCCCCAGGGGCTGGCCTACTGGGGGTGCGGCTCGGCAGTGGGCCCTGCAGCGTCTTCACCACAGAGCAGTCCTGATAGGGCGGCATCCTTTCTCCACCTGCCGCTACCTCCGGTCCCACCTCGGGGGATGGGCATCCCATCAGGGCACCCTTGACCACTGCTTGTTGTGCCCTAGCCTGTGACTCCACTCTGAGAGGTTCTGGGGGCGTGAGGGTAGCACATGGGCGTGGCAAGGACCTAGGGCACCGGTATTGGGATGCTTGGATGAACCCTGCCAGGAAGAGAGTGCACTCACAAGGGCACACGCACCCCCCAGGCCTGGGGATTTCTCCTCTCACCCCCATTGGATCAGGTCTCTAGCCCAGTCTTTGTCCCATGGAATGAGATGCCAGCCCTGCCCTCAAGAAAGTCCCAGGCCCTCAGCCTACAGGCCCGGTGAGAAGGCAGTGGGTGTGTAGCAACAATCTCTAACCTATAGGCTCAGGGTGTGTCCAGGGAGGGGCGGCGGAGGCTGGGAAGGCTTCTCGGAGGAGGCAGTGCTTGAACACCATGAGTAGACGAATGAGACATCTGCAAAATGAGTGAAGGAGGGAAAGACATTCCAGGCCCAGGGAGCAGCTCAAGCAAAGGGCTGGGGGCCTGAACGTCCCTAAGGACACTCGGAGTTGTCATTCCCATGCGGCTCCAGCAGGAGGACGCGGCAGGTGTGTGCAGGTGGGGGAGGCGACGGCAGAAGAGCGCCAACGCTGGCTTTTGAAAAACGTATGAATTAAATTGTCAGCGAGTTGGAAGGGAAGGTGTCCCCGGGGGGCGGGAGGGTGCAGTCCCAACAAAGCCACACTGCTGAGACGGAGTGTGCCAGACAGGCACAAGGGCCTGAGTGGGGAGAAGGTGATGCACCAGCCTCCAGAGTCTGCGGGGCTCTCGCACAGTCCGGAAGAGCACGCGGGGCCTGAGGACTTCTCCTCTGCGTTCGATGTCTACCCTTCCGGCGCTGGCCCACGGAGGAACAAAGGGACCAGCTGGGTGCCAAGAAGCAGCTGCTTTCCAGCCGGGTTCCTCCACCTCATTTCGGGGTGAAATGGGCACAGGGCCATTGCAGGAGAGCAGAGGAGTAGCTTGTGGCCGACTTACTCCCCAGACAGAATTTCCTCCCGGTTTTGATGCATGGAAAAGGCCCAGCATCTGGGAGCAGGAGGTGGGACGGTCTCTCAAACCCAGCGGCGGGCTGCCCGCCTTGGCTCAACCCCAGCAGAGCGTGGCCTGCGGTTGTGGCCGGCCTTCTGGGGGGAGACGTGGAGGCAGCTCACCCCAGACCAGTCCTTGTCCCCGAGTCCCTGTCCTCGTGTCTGTCCTAAGCTGGGGGATGAAACTAATGGCTTGGGCCCAGGAGCTGGTTCCTCTGGTCTCTTCCTCCTCAAGGGTCGCCTCCCCCTGCCCATTTGCCCCGGGAAGGCAGCGGGCACAGCAGAACCACCTGGGCTTTGGTGTCGGAAGGGGCCTGCGTCCTGGCTCTGCCATGTCACTGCCCTGTGGTCACCACACGAAGCTTCTGTCTCTGAAGCGGGAATGTGGAGGCCACACACTTCGGGGTTATGGTGTGTGTGGCACAACGGCATGGGCGGAGCGGGGTCAGGTCTGAGCGGGGTCCTCCCAGCCTCCAGTGCACGCCGCAGGAGCACCGGCCTGGCCGGACAGTGAGGACAAGCAGGGAGGAGTGGCTGGCCACATGGGGGGGCCCGGGAATGTACCGCGGGGCAGCACTCAAGCTGGTTTCGAAGGCTGACGGGGGATTGAATGGATGGCTATGAGAGAGACGGTGTCCCTGGCTGAGCGACTGGCGAACAGGGGCTTGCAGGGGCCTGGGGGCTCCCGCTGGTGCAGGGTGGGAGTCAGGAGGGCGGGAAGGTACACAGGGCGCTGGGCTTCAGGCAGAGCCACGGGGCCCTGCTTCTATGTCAGAGACAGCCTTGGGGGGTCGTGTAGGGGAGAGAGTGGGGGAAGTGAGAAGTCTGAGGGTTCTGGGGAGAAAGGAGGAGCTCTGCAGAGGCTGGGGGCATGGAGCAGCCACCCGAGGAGGCCTCGCGTCTGTTGCTCCATCCCCTCCCCACCCCCGCCGCCCCGACCAGGGGCGTCGCCGTGTCTGGGCGCACCTGCTGCCTGCCCACTGCCCGGCATGGGGCCTGGCCCACGGAGGGCACTGGTGCCCAAACGATACATCGAAGACCCTGAGTTTATGAGTGGGTTGTGATTCTGACAGCGACCCGCACCGATGCACGCTCCAGATGGACAAAGCCCTCTGACAGTCAGCATCCCCCGCACGTGGAGCCCCCTGGTCAGCCCTGAGTGGTGGTCATGCAGTCTTGAGTCTGTAGGTGAAGAAATAAGGGCGGTCAAGGGCACTGCCCAGAGCCTCACTCACATCCAGTCCTCGGGTCCCAAATCCGGGGCCGTCTGCCCCTGCTCTCCTGTCCCTTCAGGGCTGTGCTGCCCACAGCAGCAGTCATTTCCACCTGCCACTGGGGATCCTTCCAGATCCGGAGAGGGGATCTTCTCTAACCCTCGTGGCCGTTTCTAAGGCAGGGGAACCTAAAGTCCCAGATAGAGTCTGGGTCCCGAGCACTACATGGGGCACCTGCAGGCCTCGGGGGCAGGGGATGCTGGGGCCACTGCCAGGCTGAGTGGCGGGCGCCCCCAGGGCTGCAGAGCGCCCCTCACCGGCCTCTCCCACAGTTTGAAGGCTGCAGCAAGGCCTTCTCGCGGCTGGAGAACCTCAAGATCCACCTGCGGAGCCACACAGGCGAGAAGCCGTACCTGTGCCAGCACCCCGGCTGCCAGAAGGCCTTCAGCAACTCCAGCGACCGCGCCAAGCACCAGCGCACCCACCTGGACACGGTAGGCCCGAGGCCAGAGGCCGGGGGGCAGGGGTGGGCCGAGCGCACGCTCCCTCCCTCGTGTGGTGCGGGCCAGCTGCCGGGGCCCGCGCGAGACCTGCCTTCGTCCTGAGCCCTGGACGTTCTGGGCAGGATGACTGTGCCAGGAGAGGAGAGGCCTGTCATTAGGGACGTTGGTCTGATCGATAGGGGCAATTTTCCATCTCCCAGTGGTGGCCAGTGTCTCTCCACATTACCAAATGATCCGGGGAAGAGGAAGTAAATGCTTCCAAGTTGAGAAGCTTCGGCCTGTGGCTCCTGGCGTGGGTACCAGCATGCAGGCATATCCCCAGGGAGCCGGTGGGCTCACCACCGGGCAGCCGCTCTCCCCAGACCCGTCAGCCGGCCGCAGAGCAGGCCTTCCCTGCTCTTCCCATCCCACACCCTCCGTGGAGGCCGGCCAGAGCCTCTCCAGGGTTGTTCTTTAGCCTGTAAAGAATGGGTGTGGGGATGAAGTGAGTAGGGCCTCAGACTCTAGCCCTGGGCCCCAGATCCCAGCACGTCATCCCCTCTCCCTCGTTTGCGTCCAACGGCACTAACCCGCAGTTTGTCACAGCGTCGGCCCCAGCTTCTCTCTCGGGCATCCGGACCTCTGCGCTTAGCAGCGCACTTTCGAAAACGTCGTCGCCCGTGGTCTCCTACTGACCCTGCCTGTCGGGGCCGCTGACCCTTTTGACAGATGAGGGAAGCAGGGCTCCAGGACGTGCCGGAGCCGCCTCGGAGCTGGGCCATACGCGCGTCTCCCAGGGGCTGCATACGGCCTGGGGGGCCCCCTGCCCCAAGCACAGCAGGAGACGGGTCTGCATCCAGAGTGTGTCTGTGTCTCTCTGCTCTCTGGGCAAATGTCTGGGGGACTCTGCCGGTGGGGGGCTGCAAGACCTGAGTGGCCAACGGGCCCAGGCTGTCCAGGAGACAGATACGCAGATGAGGAAACAGAGGCCCACCAGAGTGACTGACAGCCGCGGCCAGAGCTGGAGGCCCCGTGGGAGTAAGCTGGGGAAGCTGAGAGCCGAAATGCTGGCGAGGGAGGGGGCGGCAGAAAACATAGAGAAGTTGCGTGTCGGATGCAGGATGTTTCCTTCACAGCCGGTGTCCTGTACACTCTCCCCCAGTTTAATGCTGCTAACAGCCCACAAGGTGAGGGCCATGATCTGCATTTTGCAAAGAAACTGAGACTCCGATGAAGTCACTGACTGTCACTCAGCTGGCATGTGGCAGAGTCCAGCCGCCCTTTGCTGGAAAAGCCGGTGTATCAGCCCCCCTGGAAAGGTGGAGCTGAGTACAGGGGACAGGGTAGGAAGAGAGAGAGAGAGAGCCCTGTCCCCAGCTGAACCCAACCCTCTCTCCACCCCGCCCTCTCTCAGGCTTCGCTGTCACAGGCTGTGCTGGGGACACGAAGTGAGGAGGCATTCCCACCAACCCCTGCTTTCGTTACGTTCTCACAAGCCCAGCCCTTGGGGTCCTTGGCCCCCACCCAGGCCCCGAGGGGCACAGTCCATGCCCAAGCCCCCTGGTTACGTCTCGCGGAGCCCACACGGCAGCACCAACAGCCCCGGGCCCTCTGCACGCACAACCCCCAGCCTGAGCAGCATCCCTCCAGGCCTCTCAGGGTCGCCTCCTCTGACTTGGCCGCCTCCCTCCCTCCCTTCTTGCTGCATTTCCTGGACCCAGCCCCAAAGCAACAGGCCTCTGGCCCCCGCTCGGTGTGTGAATAGGGCCGTGAGGACGAGGTCAGGTCAGGCCCACAGTGAGCCCGCAGGGTTATGGGCGGCCTTCATCTCCTCACAGGTCTGGTGAAGGCCTGCGGGGACAGCTGCCTCGCCCAGCCCCCACTCATGCCCACCCCCACAGAAACAGCTCTGGCGACCTGCACAGAGTTTGCCTTCCCAGCACCCAGAGGCCAGGGGGTCAGCCTACGCGGGCTGGGACTTATTTTCCAGAAGGGACCCAGTCATGTTCCCAGCTCCCCTCTGGTGCCGGAGAACATGGGGTTCTCCCCAGGGGCAGGAAAATGGCAGAACTGACCAGAGAGAGCCAGCCGGGTTTTAAGTCTGGCCCTCCGCCTGGGCCCAGAGCTCCCAGGAACATCACCTAGCCTATGTGGGCCTCGGTTTCCTCAAACAGCTACATCATCGGGGAGACGTGGGGAGATTAACTGCAACGATGCAGGTGTAGGCCGGACACACGGTCCGCACGGCAGATGCGAGGCCCTCTTTTCCCTCCTCTGAGCTTCTCCCGCAGTGGGGATGTGAGCTGAGCTGGTGCCCGGAGGAGAGCAGCCGCACACAGACCCGGAGGGCCGGGCGCGCGGGGCCCTCCGTCCTTACCGCACCAGCACCAGTGTCCTTGTTACTAATGGGGCTCTGGGGCCGGGGCGGTGACTCCCCAGGCCTGGGCTTGGCTGCCGCCTGCGACGGCCACAGGGTTTCCTGAGGGCTCACGGGGGAGCGGGGCTGGAGGAATGTTCTGCACACGTCAGGCCCTGGAAAAACAAACACGGAGACGGGCCTCGTGCCCTTTCCAGGCGAATGCGCCTGCACACTCGGAGCTCTGTTTGTTTGCTTTCTGGCAAGAGCGTGTGGATTTGTATCAGCGTCCCCGAGGGACAGGGCCTGGGGCGCGACCGGCCGGGGCCCACAAGGGAGAACGTGTATGTGTACATATGTGCGTGTGTTGGCGTGGGAGCCCCTAGAAGAGAGAGAGAGAGAGTGTGTGTGTGTGTGTGTGTGTGTACATGTCTGTGCCTCACGCAGCTGGAGAGAGGCAGGTCTGAGGCGTGCCCTCTGCCCTCCTGCCCACACCTTCCTGTCGGCGAGGCAAGCCTCTCACTTCTCTGTCTTTCTTTTTGCTCTCCTCCGTTTCTTTAACCTGGCAACTGTCCGTGGCAGCACCAAGGTATGATCATCTCTTTCTGCTTCCCCCTCCCCACGAGGTCCCCGGGTCTGCGGTTGGACTGGCCTCTCCTCAGACCAGCAGGGACAGAGTTGCCTTGAGGTCGGGGACGGGTGGGGGGACAGTTGCACTGGGTGTGTCTGACAGGGACGTGGCCGTCCCTGGTACTCAGTCTGAGAGGCACCACCTCCTCCAAACACCCTCCCGTCCCCTGCAGTTGCTAGAGGCCAGAGGGCCTGGTGAAATCAGAACCACTACGTATGTTAGGAATGGATGGCTTCAAGCCCCGGTAGCAGCTGGAACCCCAAGCATGGAAGCCCCTACGGGAGAGCTCAGAATTCAGTTTAGAGCCACTTCCTGAGTCAGTCCCTGGGACTTCAGATGAATCCGAAGGGACCATCCCCCGAGGAAATGCAGTACCTGGTAGAGAAGGGCATTGAACAAATCCAGTAGTGCTGGGTGCTCCGTGCTGCCCAGGGGAGGGTCAGCGGGTGGAGGAGGGAAGAAGATTCTGAAAGGGCTGGGCAGGTAGGCGCACAAGGACGGGGGCAGGAGGAGGGGTGAGAACTTCAGCAGGCCCCAGTCCCCAAGGGCCTTCAATGCTGGGAGATGGGCTGTGTCAGAGCGCACCAGGGAGCCATGGAGGGGTTTTCAGAGGTGAGAGCATGGCCAGGGGCCACCTGGCGGTGGTGGGAGGGGAGATTGGGGCACAGAGAGCAGTATGAGGCCCAGGCAGGAACGGAGGAGGTAAAGGGTATGGATTGGCTCTAGATGAGCGATGGGGTGGGGGAAGTTGCACAAAGGGCCCAGACCCCCAGCTTCCCCAGGGCCTTCGTCTGAGATCCAGCTCCCTCCCTCCATCTCTCACGGTCCTTGGACTGAGGATCTTGGTTTCTCACGACCAGAGAGCAATCTGGGGTCTCCGGACCCACTGCAAGGTGTGGTTAGTCACTCCCAGCCCGGGGCCCTGCCATACTCCAGCTTGGCCCTGCGCTGTCCCCGCTTCCCCCCACCCTCAAGGCAGCCACCTCACTGTACTCCTTGTGCACTTGTGCCTTCTCTGCAGCCGTGGACTCAAAGGATGTCCTTTCCTCAGAGCCAGGGTCAGAGCTGGGAGATGCTTAGAATCTAGGTGGCTCCATTTTGCAAGGGAGAAACGTGAGCCTCAGCAGTGGGCGGCGACTTCCCTGAGGTCCCAGCACGAGGGTGGAATGGAGAGACAGCCTCTCCTTCACTCCCAGCCCCCTGGGCTGGGCTGGCCGAGTCAGATCCCTCCTGGCTGGGGACACAAGGGGAGAGACCAGGCGTGAGCCTGCAGCTGGCCCCCTCCCCACTGCGGGTCACGCAGTGCGACCTCGGGCTGCCAGATGGCCGCTCCCTCACCCCACCTCTGCCCGTCTGATGTTACAGAAGCCCTACGCCTGTCAGATCCCCGGCTGCTCCAAGCGCTACACGGACCCCAGCTCCCTCCGCAAGCACGTGAAGGCCCATTCAGCCAAAGAGCAGCAGGTGCGTAAGAAGGTAAGACAGTCTCCGTTCCAGGCCCATCTCTGCCAGTGTCCCCTGGCCTCACAGACACCTGTCCGGCAACAAGCCAGGTACCCGCACTCCTTGCCTGCATTCACCCTTCCACACACCGAGGGAGGCTACTGTCCATCGTCCGTGACCGTCCTCTCGTCTGGCCCCTGAGTTCACTTCCTCACCTCTAGCCGGCCAGACATCTATCCATCCACAGACCATCCGCCAGCTTCTCTGTCATCCATCTGCCCCCTCGCCTCGGCTCACTTAGTAAATATTTGATGGCAGGCTGTGTGTAGGCATCAAGGACACAAAAATGGAAAACCATGGTGCCCTTCTCCAATGGGGACCTGGCATGGAGAGACAGACATAAAGAGATCATTTGGTAGAATATAATAGAGACAACGGTAGAGGTCTGCAGAGAATAGTCAGGGGTGCAGAGAAGGGAGCCTTAAACTGTTGGGGTGAGGGTGGGAGGGACCCAGTGCAGTGGGGGAAGGGACTGCCACTTGGGGACCGACCCACATCTTCTGGATTTGTAGGTCCAACCCACATATCCAGAAGAGCACCAGGGCCATGGGAGGCAATACTTGAGTGCAAAGGAAGGCGGGGGGCAGGGGGTGAAGAGAAACACCAGGGCCAGTCCAGGGATATCCTCGTGACAGCGGACGACAGAGCAGGGAGAACCTATTAATTCGCTCTGCAACATTTATGGAGTACCTACTATTTTCCAAGCACTGCTTTGATAACTGTGGATACGGCTGTAAGTCAGACGGAGAAAGGCAGAAATCCGCGTCTCCTCTCTTCTCTCCAGCAGAGAGGCTGGAAGATGGGGCCTGCTTCAGTCCCGTGGGGTGGGGCCGCGCAAACATGGGTCTGGGACACGCAGGCCTCCGCCGGAAAGACACGGTGGGGTGGCGGGAAACAGCCAAGCTTGGGCCTTCGGTCTTCATCCTGCGCCTGAGCTGACATCCAGTGAGAACACCGCTCTGTCCTCACTGCGACGAGGCCGAGCCGAGGCCAGCGTGGAGTCCTGCACCACAGGAGAGACCAAGCCAGGGTCCCAGCCCAGACCTGCCCGTCCCCGGGGCCTGAGCTCTCTCCACTGCTCTCAGGTTGAAGGGCCCCAGCAGGGATGCGGAATGGCCCGGGCTCTCTGCCAAGCTGGCTTCTATCCCGAGCCCACTGGTGCCCAAGGACCAGAATCCTGCCCTGGTTTTCCCAGGCCCCGTGCTTGGCTCGCACTGAGCCCCAGGGACCTGAGGCCGCAGATCTGCAAGCTTCCCAACCATAGGCATCCGTTAGGAGCCATCGGAGATGGTGCGTCTTGCTGGGTAAAGCGACCCTTATATTATGACAGCTCCTTGGCAGCTCTGCCGCGTTTCAGAGAGAATTAGAAATGCTTTTCTTCCTTAATTCTCCTCTCCTGCTGCTCCTAATCCGATCGACATTGCGGTCTGCAAGAACACGCCTTGGCCCTCTTTTGTCAGAAACTGAATTTACATGGAAAGCAGCTGCTGGGGCAGGGAGCTGAGGGCCCGTCGGGAGGCTGGGCGTGCCATCCCCTAGCCTGGGTGCCGGCCCTCTGGCCTGGAAGGGTGGGAGACGCCTGCGGGCGGACTCTCAGCTGCTGTGTAATGTGGGACAAGGCTCTCGCCTTCTCTGGGCCAGTTTTGTCCTGGTGAGATGAGAGTCTGGACAAGTCAATCTTCAGGGCTCTGATCGTCAGGCTTTGGGATTTCCCTGGGGCGGGGGTGCGGGGGGGGCGCTCCCCATCCAGGTGCAGACCTGCCTCATCGCCCCATGTCCCGGGGGCCTCAACCAGCCACGCCCTGTCCCCATCTGGCCTCTCCGGGGAGGCGAAGAATCTTGGGGTACAGAGCTCAAGCCCGCCCTTGGGACAGCTGAGAGTTGTTGGCCTTGCCAGCCCAGGCTTGCTCTCAGCCAACGACCTCCGTCCGCATACGGATCTGGTATGCCCACTGTCACGTGACAGTGGCACGTGGGACCGTGGGACTCAGTCCCTGTGGGACTCAGCCAGCCCTTCACTCAGCACCTCCAGCAAGCTCGTTCATACACGTGATCTCCTTACCCCACGTAGCAGCCTGGGGTGGGGACGATTGTCATTGCTCCTTACAGGCAGGGGACAGCCAGAGAGGTTAAGTGACTTGTCCAGAGTCACACAGGGAGTGAGAGGAGACAGGTTTGAAGCCGGGTCTTCTGTCTCTAGCCGTAGACTGTTTCCACTATGCCTCGTGTTAGGAAGAAAGAAGGATGCGGGGAGGCGGGAAGGAAGGAAAGACACTTCCTCTGCACCCACTGCATGTTACTCCACACACATGAGCTCACTGTGGCAGCCACGAGAATGGGCCACGCAGTGGCTACTTGGGGGAGGGCCCAGCTGCTTGCTTGGACACCCGTCTGGGCCCGTGTGTGAGGCCGTGCCTCTTGCAGGCTGCTCCCAGCCAAGAACTGAGTGTGGCAGGCCCTGCAGGGATACTGAGGCCAGAGCCCTGCCGGGGAGACACGGGACCCCTGACTTCTGGCACACGGCTGCTCCGGAGGCTTCCGCCAGCCTCCTTCCCCCGCTCCCGCACTCCAGGTCACCCTCCTAACAGCCCACCGCCCTCCCGGCCCGCCCGGCGCTCTGGTTTTCTCGCAGGCAGAAATCTTGGCCTGTTTGCTCTTGTCTTAGCATCTGCTCCGCAGCCTTGAACTAACCCAGTGTATACAGTGGCTCCATTTTACAGACGAGGAAGCCGAGGAGCAGCGAGGTGAAGCGGCTTCCTCCGCGGTCCCCTAAGCCGAGCATTGCCGCGGTGGCCGGTGACGTCGCGCTGACGCCCTCTCTCCCTCTGCTTGCTCCTCAGCTGCACGCGGGCCCTGACGCCGAGGCCGACGTCCTGACCGAGTGTCTAGCCCTGCAGCAGCTCCACGGCTCCACACAGCTGGCTGCCGGCAACAGGAAGGGGGGCCACCCCCTGGGCCAGGAGCTGCTCCCAGGTAGGCGCGCCGGGAGGCGGAGCCGGGGCCCAGCCCCGCAGGAAGGGCGGCGAGGCTCTGTGGGCTCCCAGGGGCCACGCGGGCGTACATTCCTTCGCCCTCTGCTGCGGCTGCGTTGCCCACAGGAGAAAGCCAGGCTCCTTGCAGCCCGGCCTTCGAGACCTCGCCCCGACCTTGGCACGTCCAGCAAGGTTCCCGAACATCTCGTGCTCCCCCTCGTCTCCGGCCGGGCCCCTCCCCTGACCCTTCACTGAGGCAGCTCCTGTGCTTCCTTCAGGCCTCAGCAGGTCTGGGGTCTGGGCCCGCAGGAAACCCCCGATGCGTGGCTGGCGGCGTGGCCTGACTGGCCTGACGGGAGATTCCCGCTGACGAGACTGGGGCTCTGCCCCCACTCCCCCCACGGAAACCGCAGTATCAGAACAGAAAGCTCTCCCCACCCTCTGGGATTTCTTGAATTACTCTAACCATTTTAAACATTTTATATTTTCTAAGTTTCAACGCTCGCTCCTCGGTGTGGAAGCGGCAGCAGATTTAAAGCTATGTCAAAGCCCTTACCAAAGAGCCTCAGGAAGGGAAGGTGTTTGCGCTTCCTTGGGGCTGCCCTCCACAGGGATCTGAGCTCACAAAGGTCTATAGGGCAAGGACACCCCAAGAGGATGGAGCGGGGATTGTACCCTCTTCCAGGAGCTGCTTCTCACAAGGTCAGAGTCGCTAAAATAGCAGGCAAGAAGAGACCCCAGGGAGAAGGGATGTGTTAAGGATTCGGAGGCCTAGCAGGAAGGAGGGCTGTGACTGATGAGCAGGGGCTGGCCTGGGGCAGGGGTCCCTGCAGCCCTGTCATTTTTACTCTGGGAAGACTCACGATTGGGCAGGGGGAGGACTGACCCAAGGCCATAAGGAGAAGTCAGCAGCTGATCCAGGCTGGAAGGCTTTTCTCGAAGATACCAGGCCGGGGCCTCTCCCAGGGGGAAGGGCTGGGCCCGCAATAGCCATCTCTTGAGGACCTGCACGGGCTGGCCACTAAACGGACATCCTCTCCTTCGGTCCCCGTGAGCCCATGCTGCAGATGAGAAGCAGAGTCACTGAGGCAGCAGCATGGATGGCAGGGGCGTCAGGGTAGCCCCACGCCAGCCCAGGCCTGCTCTGACAGCGAGGGAGTGTTGTCTTCCCCGCCTCAAGCCTCAGTTTCTCCCCCAGACCTGCTATGACAACAAATGTGATTGCCGTGTGATCGCGTCTATTAACCCAGTGTGGCAGATAATTTTATCATTAGCATTGCTGTTGTCGCTCGTGGTGAGTGAGGGGAGGAACCGTGTACTCACCCACCTCGTGGTTAAGGCTCGGCTCTCACCGAATACATGCCCGGAGCCACTCTAGGGACCGCACTTGCCCATGTTAACAGAACTCTCGCGTCTGCCTCAAAAAGTGCGTGCCACTATGCTCTTTCTGTTCCAGATGAGGAAACTGAGTCCTCGAGAGGTTAAGTACGTTTTTGCTGAGGCTCCACAGCCAGTCAGTGGCAGAGGCCAGACTTGAGCATGGGCTATCTGGCCGCAGGCTTTGCCCTTAATCAGATAGTCTGCGGCCTCTCGGCCGCCGATGCCGCCCTCACCATACTGGCACGTGCTGGGTACCAGGTCCCGAGCTGGTCCCCATCCTCAGGCTGCTTCCAGCCCCGTGGGGAGACAAGGCCCAGCCAGGCAGATGCAGAACTTCTGGATTCCCCTGGGCATCAGCCGCCAGCCTCTTCCGCAGGCCACATGGCGGACGCTTGGGGCACAGTTGGAAACAGATGATAGGGCCAGAGGTCAAGCGCTCGTGGCTGATGACGGATGACGCTGATTTATAGCCTCAAATGGTGCATTTTGGGGAGAGGCCAGCAGGCTCCGTGGCATCCCCTTTCCACCAGCCCTCGTGGTGCCGTGCCAGCCTCTTTGCCATCGCTGTCTGCCACCTGGCCCGCCGTGTGTCCGCACGGGGCTGGACAGGGGAGGGTGGGCAAAGGCAGGGGAAAGCGGAGTAGATTCAAGGAGCGTTAGGACAGAGAAGAGTCCAGAACAGAGGGGGGAGGGAGAAGGAGGAGCTCGCAAGGGTGACATCAAACATCCGTTGTCTCCGATAGTAAACTCCCAAGAGCTTGTCTCCCATCAGGAAGGCCCCGCTCTTCGCAGGAATCCCTCGGGGGCGTCTCCGGCAGGCTCCTTTAGCACACCTGGGGTAATGTGATGGGCAGCCAGGATAAGCAAGCAGTCAGCACGGCTGAGGGAGAGCGAGCAGGGTTTATTGGGATTCTAGGCCTTTCTAGCTGTCAGGCCCCCAAGACGGGGGGTGGTTCAAGACGGCAGGCGAGGTGCTCAGGAGAGTGGTGAGTGGAGAAAGCCAGGCACAGCGCTGAGCCGGGCTCTGTCCCCAGAAACCCCCTCTGGTGCCTTCCTGACCGAGCTGGGGAGGGACGTGTGGTGGGTGCATGGGCAGGGCTGCCCATGGGAGCAGAGGTCCCCACCATGGGAACGGGGTAAGGACTGGGGCTGAGAGGCAGAGAGCCCTCAAGAGCCCATTCAGCGCCCTGGGAGCTCACAGCCAGCCCACAGTGAAGCCTGGCCCATGGGGCCCTACATGGACATCTCGGACATAGCTTACGCTGGAGCCCCAGGCCAGTTCCTTGACCTGCCTCTAAGAGAACTTTCTTTTGGTATCACTTGGGAGGCCTGATTCGCTGCAGTTGAGGGTTGGAGCTTGCCATCCATGCCCTGGCCCCATTCAGTTCCTGGTAGTAGCTTCCTGAACTGCAGGCCTGGATGAAAGGGGCCAGCCTGGGATGGGCTAGCCTTGGAAGCCCCAGCCACTGGAGAATGAAAAAGTTCCTTCTTGACTCCATCCGCGAAAAGAGGGTGCCGTGTGCTCGGACGGTCCTCACGGTAAAGAGCGTTGGGTCTGGACCCACGATGATGGGGGTGCTATTCAAACTGTAGCAGCTGACCCCGGCGAGCCCTGACTAATCAGTATGAACCCTGCATCAGAGCTCTGGGTGTGGCCCCCAAGTCTGCAGAGTTGTCCCGGGCCATCAATTTGATGACTTAATTTCTAGGAAAATGATGTCAGTGTCTATTAAAATTCAAATAAATGTGGCCAGATTTTAAAAGGGGAACAAAATTGGTCCCATTTTTTTTTTCAGATAAAATAGAGGAAAAACTTGCCACCCCTGCTGGGTCCCTATCAGGCTCTAGTCCCAGAGTTGGGGTCTATTCTTCCCTCTAATTGAGGTTCCTTGGTGAAGGCATTTGGGAAGCACTGGCCTCAGTAACTACTCCCAGACCCTCCATTTGGCCCCTGGAGCAATGACTGACTAGGACCTAATGTCCCCTATTGATTCATCCCCCACCTGTCTTCTTAACGAGGGTCAGACCCTTGGGAGTAACAGGTGATAGAAAGTGGTACCACCCTGCAGGTGTCTTCTAGAGGTTTAGAATTGTAGATGAGAGCATAGCTGCCTCCTCTCTTCCGTCGGGACCCTTGTGTCGTATGCAGCCTATACAACCGTCTGTGGCGTCCCTTCTCTCAGGTCTCCTAGGCCAGCCTGCCATCCAGCGAGCACAATCTTATCCTGTCTTTAGGACCCCTCACAGTGGACACCCAGGCTGTGCTTGCACATCTCTGGGGACAGGGAGTTCATTTCTTCCAAAGGCAGCCCCTTACCCTACAGCAGCTCTGCCTGTGAGAAGTGTAGCCAAGCCCTGAGTCTCTCTCAAGCTTCTCTCCACGCCAGGATCCCTGTCTGCTTCTGGGGCTACACAGAACAGCTCCGGAGACTTGAGGCAGCATGCTCCATACAACCCCTTACCCTAAAAAATGCATGTGTGCGTGGGCGCACGTACACACACACACACACACACACACACACACACAGAGCCTGGCCCACTGATGCCTCGGATGTCAGCAGTGTCAGTCCACCGCTGCTTTCAGGATAGCCTCAGCCCCCCCCCCCCCACAGTCCTGTAGCTGGGGCACGAACAGCGGAGTGGGGCCATCCCCTCCTCGTTTGGGCCCCTCACCTCCTGTTAATAAGACCATGCTGGTTTTGTTTTACGTCTCTTTCTGACAGCAGACTCACAGCTCCGGGGGGGTTCACAGCCACCTCTAGGGAGCGGCGAAGCCCAGTGGTGGTAATTGTTTGCTTCCCTGCAGGCGTGTATCCTGGCTCCGTCACCCCCCATAACGGGCTCGCCTCAGGCATCCTGCCCCCCATGCACGAGGTCCCTTCCAGGCACCACCCGCTGGATCCCGGCACCAGTTCCCACCACCATCTGTCCCCTCTCCCCGCGGCTGAGAGCACCAGGGATGGGTACGTACACCAAGCCGGTCCTCCGGGACCGCCAGCAGGCATCTGCACGGGCTGCAGGTGAGGGCAGGCATCCTGCGCACCCCGTGGTTATCACCAATAATACAGTCGGCATTTATGCGGCACTTGCTGTGTACCGTACCCTGGACCAACGCCTCCTGTGCACAGTCTCATTGGCACCTCGCGGCCACTCACCAGGCAGAGGGTGTTGGCACCTGGACTTCCTGACGCCTCGCCTCGTGTGCTCCTCCTCCCCTGTGAGGGCAGCCTTGGAAGATGCCGTGCCCTGGCCGCACCCTGGACTGCCCGACCAGGCCTCCCGGGAGCCTCGCTCCGGCTTCTCTTTGGCTCGCACCACATGTTTGGCGAGCAGGCTGCCCGCGGCCCACTCCAGAGGTCCCCGTCTGGCCCTCACCCCCGCCTCTGGCCACGGCAGCTGTGGTCACTGCCCCGCCTGCAGGGGCTGTACGGGGGCCCATCGTGTAGGATCGCTGCAAGGAGGACCGGCCTCTTTCTGTCTTCAATGTGGTTCCCATTGTGGCCACTTAATTGGCTGGAAATGGTAAATGTGTTAATTGCTGGCCCCTGGTGCTGCCAAAATCTGTTTTCCTTGCAAATGGGTGGAGGGAGGTCACATAGCCCCACTGCCTGCCCTCCCGCCACTTTCACTTATCGCTAGCGGGACTTGATCAAACTTGACCCCCAAGGCCTGGCCTCAGTACCTCCTTCCTCCTCTGCCCTTCCTCCCCAAGGCCACAGCCTTAGCCTTGGCATTGGCCTGCCTGTGCCCGGAGCCAGCCTGGATTTACCACCAAATTTGTTGTCCAGGCCTCCTAACTCAGCTCCAGTTATCGAGCCCCTGGTGGGGGCCAACCCTGGACCCCATGCTCGAGCCACCAATGACCCCAGCCCTGGAGAGGCTTACCATGAGGAGGGGACACAGACCTGCAGGGATTGAGCCCTCAGACAAGGGCTCTGAGGGAAGAAGCAGAACGGGCTGTAGAAGCCCAGAGGAGAGCACAGTGAGGTGGAGGACAATGCAGGGAAGGCTTCCTGGAGGTGGTGCTAGGCCGGCCCTCCACGGTTAAGTAGCCGTTGACCAAGTGGAGAGGCTGGGAGGAAGGAGCAGTGGGAGTGCAGACACGGTGAGAGTTGGGCGTGTTCTGGAAAACATGCGCCTTCGTGTGGGGTGATAAGCTCGGGACAGAGGTTGCCGGGGCTGGATCACATGGCCTGCGGCGGGACTATATCCGAAGGGTGCAGGGAGCGATGGTGAGTTTGGGGAGGACGGCGGGGCCCGCAGCGTGGGGCCGGTTTCCAGGGGCAGCATCGAATGTGGGAGGGTGGCGGCCGGAGCAGGGCTGCTGGGCGGAGAGGAGGAGCCCCGGGGACGGGCCCCTGGGGAGGCAGAAGTGCTTCATGCAGCATGGGAGGCTGATGAGTGCGAGGAGAGCCACGGAGAGCCAGCCTGAGCGGCCGCGGAGGACCAGGCCTCCCTGAGCCTCGGTTTCCTCCTCTATACAACGGGTATTAAAATCTCCTCCTCTAGGAAGGTGGTGAGGATCAGCCACGCCAGGCACACACTTGCTGGTCTCGTACGTGTCATTGGGTGCAGGTTCCACGGACACCGGGCCCCTCTCCCCCACCCCCCACCCCCCACCCCCCGGCCCGGGCCACCAGCTCACCCACACGCCGGCCCCAAAACGTCTCCAACCAAACTAAAATAAACCGCAGAGGCCGCTCCCCGCTCAGGCCTGGGCCCTCTGCGCCGCCTCATCACCTGCCTGCCGCCTGCGTAAGTGCCTGTCAGGAATTCCCGCAGCGAGAGGCAGAGCGATGACCACACCGGGATGACCCGGCCCACCGTCCAAGCGCCCGTGCCTGCGGGAGCCGGGGCTCGAGCCGGCCCCTCCGGCCAGGCGCCCAGGCTCCTCGAGCTGGGCTGCGGGAGAGGAGGGCCCTCCAGCCTGACACCAGGCCCTGGCCCAGCTTGAATGGGTTTCTTTTTTCAGCCCCTGAGAAGAGAGGCAAGGCGGGGGGAAAGGCCTTCAGCCTCCCCTTCCTGCCAAAGTCAACAGGGAAGGCCACTCGTGGCTCCCCGGTGGTTTGCTGGGACGTTTAAATAGCTTGACAGAATTATCTGATTCACTCAAAAATATGCTAAGAGGGCCTGACTTCATGACCAAATTTATTTACCCTGGCTCAGAGAAGACGCCGAAAGGGCGGTTTTTTTCCCCAGCTCCATACGAGGTATGAAGCTCTCCGTCTGCCAAGCCAGTGAGGTTTTATATTAATTTTTATAGGTTTCAATTGAAGCAAAAATATTTGATTTAGGAATCATCTGCATGACTCAGAAGAGGAGGTCCAGATGATTTTTTCCTTTTGAAGAGTTCAGGTAGAGCAGCACCTCAGCCTTCACGTCGGCTGCGGAGAGAGTCGCATTCTGTTTAATTTCACTGGCTGTGAAGGTGGCAAATGTGAATTTATGGCAGGTTTGAGACAGGGAAAACAAACTTTGAGTATGCATGGGTTTTCTTCTCCCCTTCAGATCTGGTTCTCCTTAATTCTGCAGCGCTGTTACTCTCTGGGTTTTGTAGCCGAGCGATTAAGAAACCCGTTGCTTAGTATTTATCGGCCGTTTGCGGTGCGCCGGGCCCAGGGCTGAGCACGGAGCCCCTGAGAGGCGAGGCCCAGCCCTCCCGTCGGGGCTCCCAGGGCAGGGGACCCACGGGAAGTCGGGGAAGAGCCGGCGTGGGTGCAAGCGTGGGCCGGGCGTGAGGCAGGTGGGCACCACGCAGCAGGCCTGAAGGAGGGGACCCGCCCCGCAGGCCACGCCGCAGCCCAGCCTCAGCCAGAGAACCGGCTGTGAGGACACACGGCATAGGCACAGCCTGCCACAGTTGACGGACCGCAGCGGCCGACCATGTCCCACTTGACGGCCCTGTGGCAGGAGCCTAAAAATAGTCATGAGGATGATCAGGAGAAGTCGTGGAGCCTTGATGAGGCTTCAGTTCACCAACTTGAGGCCGAGGAGGTATCTACGGTGTGTGAGACGGGGGGGGGGGGGGGGGGGGG
>CM052798.1:37780235-37879871 GCA_028533885.1 Nasua narica | reverse complement strand
GAAGGGCACTCATCTGTCCCCTTAATGTGTTGTGTTTTGAGGGGAGGCAAGGGTAGTGTCCCCGGCCTGAAAAGGTCACCTTAGCTGGGACATTGGATCTGTAGTGTATTTTAATGTGGGTGGTCCAGCAGATCCACAAGGCAGAGAGTGGACACTCTGAGCTCCCCCTGCCGATTCCTGCAATGCACATAAGGGCTTTATGAGCCCTCAGCCTGGTCCCCAGAGCCCCCAAGTCCATCTGACCCCAGGCCCAGGTTGGTTCCTATGAGCAGACCCCAGAAGCATAGGGAGCAGCAGGAGGAAGGACCCCAGGCTACCGGGACATGCCGTCCAGTTAGATAACCCACCTGGGCTCCGTAGCGGTCAAGGTGACTGCCAAGGCCTGGTTCCAGATGGTGAGCTTCCAGAGAGCACAGGCTCAGGCCTGCCCCACCTCAGGCTCTGTATGAAGGAAGGTGGTGAGCCCCCCATCACAGGATGTATGCAAGTGCAAGGATGGAAACAGAAAGTCCCTGAAAGCATCCTCTGTGGGGGCAGAAAGCCCAACTTAGACATCAGCACAATCTGCTAGTTTTCTTTCCCTGCATCTTTATAATAATGATGTTGATTCACGGAGTGGCTAAGAATACATCTGACGTCGTATTGGGTGCTTTGTCCACTTTGATTTTTTTGATTTTACCCTCATCCTAACCCGTGAGGTCATCGTGGCCAGGACTAACTTGGCGTGCCACGTCTCTGAACCGTGGTGTTTTGCTCCGTGAGGAGGACACGAGAACTTCTCTCCCCAGGCCTGAGGCGAGGCAGGGACTCGGCAGGTGTGACTGCTAGTGCCTCGCGGCTGTCAGTGCAGCTGTCTCCGGGCTTGTCCTCCAGGTGGCCAGAGCGCCTGCACAGAGTGGGGGCGGCCCAGTCCTGCGGGGGCGGCTGGCGCTTCGCACAGGCCACGAGAGTCCCGGTGCCCCAGCTGGAGAACACAGCAACCCTGGGAGCAACACAGGGCTCGGAGACATTAAGCGTCTTGCCCGAAGTCACACAGCCAGCAACAGCAGATGGGCTTAAAACATAGTTCTGTCGACTCCAAAGGTCAATCTGATAACCAGTGTTCCTTGCCAGTTGCCAGTCCTAAATACCAGATAGAAGTTCTTTACTGATTCCTTTGGACTCAAGCTTAGACGACTTTCAGATTTAATTCCAGTTTGAACATAATCTAGAGTAAAAGCTTCTTCTTATAACTGCACTGTCTTAAGTAAGAGTAGATCAGGTAGTGAGCTCCCCGTGGCCTAGAGGGAAGCAAGCAGCAGCAGCCATGCCTCTGGCCCCCGGCTCCCAGAGCCTATCCTGCTGATGACTGCCTCTGTTCTCTCCAGGTTGGGACCCGGCCTCCTCTCCCCTATGGTCAGCCCGCTGAAGGGGCTCGGGCCACCACCGCTGCCGCCATCCTCTCAGAGCCATTCTCCGGGGGGCCAGCCCTTCCCCACAGTCCCCAGCAAGCCACCCTACCCGCCTTTCCAGAGCCCTCCACCCCCACCTCTGCCCAGTCCACAAGGTAAGCTCTGGCAGGGGGCCTCTCTCCACAGACACCCACTGACTCCTTCTCGGGGTGCCTGAGGAGAATGGGACACTGACCTGGGGAGACAGTGGGTCGTCAGAATGAGGGAGGGCACTGCAGGCCACCGTGGGAGAAGCCAGGAGTCAGGTGACCAACACATCTCGGCGGGGGCACTTCCTGGAGGAAATTCCATTGGAGGGGTGAGGAAGCATTTGTTCCATAGACAAGGCATTGAAGGGAACAGCATTGGCACTGACGGGGCTGGGAACAGCGGAAGGAGAGTGAGCTAGGCGTCCCAGGAGGTGGAGGCGGAGGGCTGACAGTCCCTTCCCTCAGAGCGCTGTGTCAGCCACAAATGACTCAAGTCAGGGGCTGCTACGTGAGGCCACCTTCCCCTCGCCCTTCCAGCGGCCTGCAGAGCTGGAAAAGGGGCCCGGCTGGCACCTTCCCCTCGCTGGAGCTCTCTTCTCTCTTTCACACCCAGCACGGCCGATGGGACGATATGGGAGGCTGCACAGCGCAGCAGGGACGGTCCCCCCTCGGCCCTAGGCACTCGTCCTTCGCTAACGCAGCCCCTGCTGTCTCCCTTTGCAGGGTACCAGGGCACCTTCCACTCCATCCAAAATTGCTTCCCCTACGGCGACTGCTACCGGACAGCTGAGCCAGCAGCCGGCGGGGAGGGTCTGGCCGGGGAAGCCCACAGTTTCAACCCCCTGCGGCCCAGTAGCTACCACGGCCTCAGCACACCTTTACCTGGCACCGGTAAGCCCCACCTGCCTGCCTCCCTTCCCCGACCGCCTCCCCGGCCCCACCCTGTGCTGGGTGCCTGTGCACATTGTCCCGAAGCCCTGGGACGGCCCCAAGAGGCAGAACCATCCCCACTTGGTGGAAAGAGAAATCGAGGCTCGCAGAGGTCCTGGGACCCCACAGAATTGGGATTGGCGTCCTGCCTGTCTCCACAGTCAGTGTCCTCCCACGTGGTCACACAGCAGCTACGTGTCTGCGCACTGGCAGGGTTCTGAAGACAGAGAGGACTCAGACTGGGAGCTTGCGGTCCGGTTCAGGTTTCCCATTAACTATTTACTGAGCACCTACTGTGTGCCAGGCACGGTTGTAGACTCTGGGGGTACAGCAGGGAAAGAGGCGAAGACAGATCTCTGTTGAACAGATGAAACGAGGCCGGAGTGGCCACACTACTAGGAAAGGACAGAGCCTAGAGGTTGTGCTTGTCCCTTGTGCAGCATCTGTGTCCCCCCTGTGGAGCCCTGGGCCTTCTGCAAGTAAGGCTCCCGCTGCAGAGGAGAAAGCCAGTGATAGGCCGGGGTGGAAGGGCTCAGACCAGCAGGGCCGAGCCGATCAGAGCAGGAGCATCAGAGGGCTGGGGCCGACGCTCCCGGAGTTCCTCTAGCCAACACCCCAAGTTAGCCTCCAGGCCCACGGCCAGCTCGGAGCTGCAAGGCCTGGGCAGGTTGGGGGCGCCGGGCAGAGGGGAGACTGAGGCCCCTTGGGCAGCCCTGGGTGTGTGCAGCTGGGGGTAGAGGATTAAGGACATAGGGACAGCAACGAGGCCACAGACGAGCGTTCGGAAGCCTGTGGGTCCATCTGCACTGGGCTCCTGTTGGCACACATGCTCTCCCGTGTGTGTGTCTCTTTCTTCACACGTTGGTGGAGCGTGTGCGTGGGGCCTGTGCGTATTGTAGGGCCTGCGCTAGCGGGGCCCCAAGCAGCACGAGCCCCACTGAGTGTTGAAGGAGCTCGCGGGCACAGGTGCTCACGTGCAGACGTCACACTCGTGCTGATGGTCACGCCCCGTGCACGGGCTCCCTGCCCCCTTATTCCCATCTGTGCGCACACTGTGTCCCCCTGTTCCCACCCCAGGGCCCCTGTCTGTGCACAGAGCGCGTTCAAGTGAGCTGTAAGAGTGGGGAAGGGGGCCTGTCACATCCGTGGGTCAGAGGCAGACGCGTACCGTCTCCCAGGGTGCGCGTGCGGGGGCGGGGGTGCGTGTCTCCTCTTTGCACACGTGCGGGTGGGTGTGTGATGAGGCCCTGGCCCGGTTCCCCTCCCCCTCCCCCCCTCCCTGTGGTGCGGCCCACGGCGGGGCTTCTGGGTTTAGCAGCAGGAACAAAGAACTCGGACAGGCAAGAGGCAGCTTCCGTAGCGGATTCTCCTGGGCCCCTTTCTCCCCGGCTCTCTGGGTGGCAGCCCAGCGTTCAGGGCCCATCCCAGGACCTGGGAAGCTGCCTACACCTCCCGGCAAACTGAGGGTAGACATGGATTGATCCCGACTGGCAGGGTAGGGCGGTGGGCCTCAGGACTAGTGCAGCTTAGTCCCGCTGCACAGATGGAAAGACTGAGGCCTCTCTTAGGCTATAGAAATTAGTGACAGCAGCTCAGGGACAGAGCCCTTAGGGCAGGGACTGGCTAAGACCCTCCAGGCTGAGGGCCTTTGAGCAGTGGCCCCACCCAGAGACCGCACGTCCACTGGAAGAATCAGGTGTCTCAGGGCCCGATGGATCTGGGTTCAAATCCCAGTTCCCCCGCTGACAAGCAGGTAGCCTTGGGCAAGTGTCTTGGCCTCTCTGGGCCTATCTTCTCAGCTGTGAAATGGGCTAATGACTCCTACCTCCCAGGATTGTTAAGAGGCTTAAGTGAACTAAGACTTCAAGAACGCTCAGTAAGAGCCCAGCGAGTGCTCATCTCCTTCTTTGGGTTTCTTGTGTCTGGTCGGGTGAAGGAACCTGAAAGGGCGGGGATGGGCTGGGTTCCATCTGCCGGGAGGGGACCAGCCCCCAAAGGCAAGACCCGTGATAGCCCACCCCTCCCCGCCCTGCATTCTGCCCTACAGGCCGGCACTGGGTGACGGACCGCCCCTAAGCCCGCCATCTCTCTGTCCAGCTGCCCTGGGCCCCGTGGGGGAATGCGAGGCCTAGAGGGCCTCCTCCCACCCCCGCTCCCCTGTGTGGAAGAGCAGGGCCTTAGAGCAGGCTCTGCGGACAGGACACTGTGAGAGGGACCCTGGGCAAGAGGATGGGGTCTGGGGGCTGGGAAAAGATGAGGAGGCAGAGCCCCAGCGTCCTCCAGCCTGGACCCTGTTCCCCACTGTACCCACAGGCTACGGGGCCCTGGCGGAAGCCCCCTGCCCCACAGCGCTGCCACCACAGCCATCCGAAGACATGGCGGCCAGCGGCCCCGAGGACTGCAGCTTCTTCCCCAACGGGGCCTTTGACCACTGCCTGAGTCACATCCCGTCCATCTACACGGACACCTGAAGGAAGGCCCTGCCCGCCCCCGCCCCTCTCCACCGCAGACACTGCCTTGCCCGCTGGCCGTCTGTCCCCACCCTCTGGGCACCCAGCCTGAGCCACCAGGCCGCAGCTCCCCCCAGACTCAGGGTGCCAGGGCTGTGGCGGCCGCCCGGCGCTGGCCAGGAACGCTGGCCTGAGCCCGAGCTGGCGGCGCAGGGGTGCCCGTCAGGATCCGTGAGCTGCCCCATTCCCTCGACTATGTTTTCCTTTTCTCTCCCTGACGGTTTTGAAATCACAGACCTCGTGTATATAAAATGTACAGAACTCGTTTTCCATTCCCCTTCCAGTTTTATATTTTGGGTTTTTACAAGAAAAACATTAAAAACTGGAAACAAGGCGTGGGGGCCTGGTTGTGCCCGCGAGGCGGCATCGAGGCCGAGGGTGGGTAAGGGAGCTGGGGCAGGGGGCTCGGAGGCACGGGCAGGGGCCCCCCTCACACGGTCCCCGCCGCCTGCTGGTCCCAGAACCGCGCCGCAAGGCAGGGAGCAGACCAAGGCTAGGGCTCGAACTGGAACCCGCACCACCTGGCCTAGACCTCTGCTCTCTGCGCAGATTTCTTGGCGGGTAGAAGAACGTGCTTCCGTGCCGGTGCTGGCTTCGGGTCAGCAGGGCAGGCCCTGGGGCGGCAGGGCAGAGCCTAGACAGCCCCCCGAAGGTGGGGAGCATCCCCACTGCACCCCAAGCCATCTGGGAGGGGGAAGGAAACCAGTTCTGAGGGCACCAAGGCTCACTCAGGGCTGCTGTCTTCCGCTGCCTGGCTCCCTCCCCATCATCCAGGCCTGGACAGATGGCCTGGACAGTGTCCTGCATCTCCCCATGTCACCCTGAAGGTCACCTGGTTAAAAAAAAAAAAAGTTCTCCAGGAAAATTCCTACCGTGGCATTGCCGAAGCAAAACGAGATAAGGGAAGTCGCACATACTGCAGACCTACTGTGTGCCGGGCTCTCCTTGGGCCGCTCTGCGGAGGAGCTTCCTGTCCCCCTTTGGGTGAAGCAGAGCAGTCAGGAGTCAAACCCAGTTCACAGGAACGCCTCTGTCCCACGTGGCTGGGGCAGGGAGGCAAAGCAAGATGCAAAGATCTGATCAATTCCTTCTTTTTTTTTTTATGGTTTATTTTAGAGTGCAGGGTGGGGGAGGGGCAGAGAACATCTTAAACACACTCTACACCGAGCGTGGAGCCCGACGTGGGACTTGATCCCACAACCCCAAGATCACGACCTGAGCCAAAACCAAGAGTCGGATGCTTAACCAACGACACCACCCAGGCGCCCCGAATCCCTTCTTTATAGAGAGGGAAACTGAGGTTCAGAGAAGCCACTCAGCCAAGTAGTGACAGAACTAAGGCTGCCACCTGTGTACGTGCCCGGTCTCCCCCTGGAGCCTAGGGAGGCCATGTGTGCTGCTCTGAGTCCAGGGCTGACCTCTGGGACTGTGTCTGGGGCTCCCTTCCCTCTGGCTCCCAGCTGGTTCTAGGCAGTGAGGAGCCCAGCATGGGATGGGAGAGGGAGAGCAAGGGTCCCTGGGTGGGCTCTGTCCTCACTCAAGACCCCAGCTCCAACCAAGTGGCCCCCCACACTGTGCCTGTCACAGCAGCGGCCCCCTGTCCTCCCTCTCCCGGCCTGGGCTGGGGGCTGGAACCGCTCCCGCTCTTAGGAAAGTCAGGGCACCGCACTGTCCCTCGTTGGCCTGCCAGCCGTCCTCGCTGTTGTACATCGCCCTTTCCTTAAACCCTCCTCGCCTGTCCCGGTCAGAGGCCCCTCTGTTTCCTGCCAGAGCCTGGCAGTGACCCCATTTTACAGATGCAGAGACTGAGGGGCCGGGAAGGCACAGCCAGAGGGTGGTAGAGCAGGGATTCAAACCCGGGGACGGGGTTCCGGAACACATGCTCTCACCCCCTGCACTTCTAGCCCTAAGGACTCAGGGCAACCTGGCCCCCACCTCCTGCTCCGGGAACAAGCCCAGTCCAGGGCCCCCAGCGGGGAGAGTCTGACCTACTGCCACACAGCGCGTGGGCATCCGGGACGAGGACCCAGGGCTCCTGACTCCCAGGCGCCCCTGGTCCCGTAGTCCCATCCTCCACTGGTTTATGGAATTAATTAGGTCGTGGCAGATTCCTTTAACAGAGACGCTCCGAATCAATACTGCATGTCATCGTAAGCACTTAATCCACTCCAGATAAGCAGAATTAAGCTGTACAATGAGGACAGATTTCTATTAATAATGAAAGGGCTGCGCCGTGAGCAGGAGAACACACAGGGAGCTGGCAGTTGGATCCCATTTAGTTTCTGAGAGACAGTGAGGGAGAGAGGGGGACAAAGGCAAAGAGAAACAAAAGGGAAAGAGAAAAGACAGAGAGTGAGCTGGAGACAAAGGCCCGGCACACAGTAGGGACTCGGTCCTAGCGGCTTTCATGCCGACCCTGAGCTGTAAACGTGACTGCCCCCTTCCCCTGCTGGGGTCTCCTCACCTCCGCTCCTCTTCTTGGCACCTGGAGGCCTCCCGCCGCCCAGACGCCCACAGGTCTCCATCCTAGCCCAGCGGGCACAGCAGCGGGTGGGCCTGGGGCAGGACCCGCCAAGAGAAGGGACCCGAACTCCCTTCCCGGCCCTGCTTTCCTTGTCCCTTGTTCAGGAAACACAGAGCCGTGGCCCCTCCTGAGCTCTGACCGAGTACCCGGGCCTGCAGCCAGGACTGTGCTGCTGTCACAGGGTGGGGTGCTTATGGCCCCCCCACGCACAGGGCCTTCGGGTCAGGTGGAGGTGGTTACTCGTACCTGGAGCAGGCCTGGGGGCCGGACCACCCGCTTGGGGCCCCGCGGGGTCTGTAGGGCGATGGAGCTGAGTCTGCCCAAAAGCCGATAAAGGGGGACCCACGGTACAGGCGTGGTGCCCCGGCCTGCCGGGTGACCGCACTGCCCCTCAAGCCCAGCCACTCTGGGCGGCCCCTGCTGCCCTGCCCTTTGTCCAGTCCGGGCTGAGACTGACCTGTCCCCACCCTGCCTTATCCCTGTCTCCATCGGGGCCCTCTGTCTTCCATCTCTCCCTGTCCCTCTGTCTTCCGTCCTCCGTCACTCGATCCTCCATTGTTCCTGTCCCTCTCTGCTTTCCCTCACTGACTCCTTTTCCCCAGCAGCTCTCTGCCCCGTACCCTCCATCTCCCCATCTCTGCTGAACCCTTTGTCCCCCCATTTCTCACCTCCCCCTTCCTCTGCCCCTCCCAGTTCACCCCATGTCTCTCCCCTGCCCTCTTTAAACTGCAGGTCTTTCTTCTGTGCCCCATTCTCCCTGCCTTGCCCCGTCCTCAGTGACTCTTGCCTCACTGTCTGTGGCCTAAGGCAACATAGGGCCCTAGTGCCTGGGGGGGGAGAGGACCCAAAAAGGGTGTCCCAGAAAAGTGCTGGTGGGCAGGCCCTTGGGACAAGGGCCTCTGGTCACTCGACCCCCTCCTCAACCACCTGCCAGGGGTCTCTGGGGAGAGTGGGTATCAGGACCTCCCCTCCTGCCCCTCACGGCCAGGCCCAGGGTCCCTTGATGCTGGGCACAGGGGTTCCCCATCTCTGGATCTGCCTGGACTCCCTCTGACTCCAGAGTCTCTGTTGCTGCTGGCCTTTGGGGTCCCCATGATCCAGACATTAGACCTAAGTGATCCCCTGAGGCCAGCGGCTCCGCCCCCTCCCCCCGGATGGAGAAACCCAGGGCGCCTGAAGAACGGGGCACCAGGCAAGGGGGGACCCGGGGTGCCATGCCCATTTATCCCTTGGGACGCCCCTCTGCCCGCCACTGTGAAGGGAGCGGGCAAGTTCCCCCTGGAAGCTCAGGAGGCGGGTCCTGCTCTGCTCTCCTCACGGGGACTGCTCGGCCCCTGCAGCACACAGCAGGCGCTCAGTACCTGTTCCTCAAATACATCGTGGGGCGGGAGGGGCGGGAGCGAGGGACCCGGGACCCTGCGCAGAACCCCTCGCAGATCGGGGCCACAACACACATTTGTGAGCTCAGCGCCCCGTCCGGTCCCTCGTCTTCCGAATGAGGAGACCGGCCCCAAGAGCACGACGCGTTACCGAGGTTTACACAGTTTACAGACGTCCGCAGCCGGCCCTCTGCCCAGCCCATCCTGCCGGCCCAACTGAACACCGACGGCGTCCCTTGCCTTCCGGCTCAGCCCGGACCCACGTTGTCGGGACGCTCCGCAAGGTGAGTGTCATTAGCCCATTTTGCAGAGTTAAGAACTGAGTCCCAGAGAGTGAGGCCAGAGCTGGAATTCCAGAGCCGGCCTGTGGCCCCAGCACCGGGTCCCCGGGTCCTGCCGACTTGGGTCCTGGGGAGATTTGGTGCACCCTCTTCTCCGCCAGCCGGAGGGAACCGTTAGGCTTTTACAAGTCCTAATTTATATACTCGCCTGGGCCGTCAGCCCTGCCAGGGATTTATAGGTTTCTAAGTGATCGTGTCTCTGGAGGGAAATGCAAACGGGGCGTGAACCAGGAAGGAAAGGCTCGGCCGCGGAGACAAAACGCTTCAGTTTATTCCCAGGGGCCCCAGGCCCGTGGCGCAGCGGGCCCTGCAGAAGGCCCGACAAGGGGCCGGGGAGGCATCGGGCCTCCAGGAAGCCGCATGCCAGGCCTTTCCACCAGGAGACGTGCCATGCGTCTACAGGAGGGTGGGGGCTGCCTGAGCTCCCGCAGGGCTGGGGGAGCCCCGGACGCGGGGCCAGCTGGGTTTCAGCATCATATGGAGGAGGTGGGGGCATGGAGGGGATGGAAACAAGCTTTGCCTCAAGTGGAAAACGTTGAAGCTGGAGAATGGGCCCGTTATACTCTTCTCCGGGGCTGGTTATAGTCATCTTTATGCTTTCATGTATGTTTGACATTTTCCAGAAGAAAAAAAAAACTGACCCAGTCCCAGTATGGCCAAGCTGAGATTTCCTCACTTGCCTGGCACCCTAGATGTACCGATACGGGAGGCAAATTCAGACTAGCGCCCTAGAGGGGGGTCTGGAGCCCAAATTTGCCTTTACCGGAGGCCTGTCTTGTCACAGCAGGGGCCATGTTGGAGGCTTTGTGTCTCCAGAGCCCAGCACAGGGCCTGGCACACAGCTGGTTATCTGGATTAACTTGCCACTAACAAATAAGGATCTGTGCAGAGCACTGGCCAGGGCAGGAAGAAGTCCCCTCACCTCACGCCTGAAACTGGCCATGGGTGCTGGAAGGGTGCCTCAGAGTACAAGAGACTCGGGGGACTTTGAAGACACCCCCAAACCTCTGCAGAGTGTCCTGGAAAGAGGGAGCTGACTATACCAGGAGGCCTCCAAGCAGGCTGGGACCCCAGTGGGTGGGGCTGGGCGCACATCTCAGATTCCTGAAAGGCAAAGCCCTCTAAAGCAGAATGGACTACTTTAGGGTGAAGTGAGCTCCCCATCCTTGGGGATATGCAAGCAAGAGTAGACAGGAAGCTATGAAGCAGTCCTGTCCCTGGGTCAAAGGCTGGACCGCACAACTTCCAGATGCTTCTCAGGCCCAACCTGAGACAGCAGCTGTCTCCCGCCTACCCAGGCAGCAGTGGGGCCCGCCACCCCGGCATCATTCCTGAGGCTAGACTCAGGGCAGTGTGTGTCCAGGTGATTAATTGCGCGTTTGCAGGGAAAGCAGGTGGCCGAGGCTTGGGTTACTGCCTAAATATTTTCTCAGAGGTCCGGGGCTGGCAGACCTCACACCCGGGCAGCCCAGGACAGCGAGAAGGGGCAGCCATGATGGGGACCTCTGTTCTCATGTTTCCCCGACGAGGAGCCCGTGTGGTGAGAAACCAAAGCTTGTCTGGAGGCTGCAGGGAAAGAGCAGTGCTGCCCAGTCCTGCAGCTGGGGCAGACGAGCTTCTGTCGGCCTTCGGAATCTGGACGGTGGCCAGGCCACAGGTGGGACGGCAGCCCACCAGCATTTCCCCTCGCAGATGGGGAAACCGAGGCTCAAGAGTTCAGACTGGCCCCGAGGGTGGGGGCGGTGAGAGAAGGTTGGGACGTACGAGAGATTAAGTCCCAGAGAAGGAAAGTTTACCCACCTGCAGGATGTGTAGCTTAAAGCAGGACCATCTTCTCCCCCATTAACGACATAGTGGAATCATCTGGGAGTTTCCACACCCTCCACACCTGGACCCCACCTCTGAGCAGTGGAATCAGCTCTCTGAGGGAGGACGGGGCTTCTGCACGGGAGCGGGGGGAAGGCTCCCCAGAGGCTCTGGTGCGTGCGGGGAGGGGTGGGAACACGGGTCCAGGGCTTCCGCCAACGGCTCCCACTCCTCCTGGGCCAGGCACTGTGAGTGCTCTACACGGGTGGTCATTTAACCTTCACGCAGCCCTGCAGGGCAGGGCCTGTCATCATCCCCATTTTACAGATGAGGAGACTGACGGTCCGAGAGGTGAAATGAATTGCCCAGGCTCACACATGGGCCAGCCAGGCTTCGGACTCCTGTCCTCCTGAACAAAGCCCTTGCCCCTTGGCGGCCTCTGCGCCCCAGCACTTTGCTGCTCCCCAACTCCTACAGGGCGTTGGGATGCCAGGTTGCGATGCGTTCCTGGGTTGGGGATGAACCCCGTTACCACGGGGGATCGGGAGCTTCAGTGGAACAGGAGGTCTGCCTCATGGGCTGTGCCTGGGCGAGCCGGTGTTTTCACCCACGCTTGGCACTTGGCCCTCACCCAAGATTTCCTCCACGTCAGTCTCCTCCAACGCCAGACAGGGAGCAACCTGAGGGGGCACCTGGCAGGGGACTGGAGCCTGATCCCTCAGAAAGGAAGCTCAGGGGCTTCTCCTGCCAGGAAGCGGGGGGGGGGGGGGGGGGGGACGGCCCCAGGGTGAGGTCACTGAGCCCTGCGTGAGGCTGTCTGCCAGGCCAAGTGAGGCGCTGCATGCTGGGCCACGTCTCCATGGAGCCTGGTTTTACTAGGTGGCTCCACGCCCGGGACGCCTGGAATGTGGGGCACACGCCATTCTTTTTTTATTGACGGAGAAACTGAGGCTCAGGGAGCTTGCGGCTCTCGAAAGATGGAGAGGCCCAGAGTGTTGACAGCAGGGGTTCCTGCGTCTCTAGAATTGCTCCGACTGGGGCTGTAGGCAGGTCGCCTCACAGAGTCTGGGGTCTACTCTGTCGGGAGGGACAATGGCCCTCCCCCGGCCCACAGATTAAATGGGACAATACTGTCACATAGTAGGTGCTCAAGAAATAGAAACATATTGCTTCCGTCTGAGGACTGTCCATTAGACGAATGCCCCAAGTGCTCTCCCCGTAACTCTAAACCAAACTTCACGTTGTAAGTAGGGAAACTGAGGCCCAGGAAGACGGTCTGATTGACGGGGGCCATGTGGCAATTTGGCAGTGGATCTGATCTCAGGATGCCCGGGGCAGTGCTCACATCACCGCCGGCTGTCTTGGGCAGAGGCCTCACTCGTCAGAACACCCCAGCCTGTCTACTCAGGGCCCGTGACCTTCATTCAAATCCCGGCCGCGCGTCCTTAGACAAGCTGTCTCCTCCGGGCCTCCACGCCCTCACCTGCGAAATGGAAAACCATGGTGTACTGAGGAGTTGCCCTGGGTCAGCTTACCCAAGCCTTCCTCCCGCACAACCAAACGCTCAGTGTGTCCCCCAGCACAGATGCCAACAGGGTGGCTGGCGACCCCCATGCAGCTGTTGCCCCCGGGCCCCCCGCCCCAGGAGACGGCCCCAACTCCCGAGTCTCACAGCTTCAAGGTCCATCTGTCAACAAGACTCGGAGTTTCACCCAGGCCATTCCAGAAAGGCCAATCCCCATTTTACAGAAAGAGAAGGGTAGGAAGCTGCCCCCGAGGGTAGAACCCAGGCCAGGACACTCCTGTCATGAGTCCTCTTCCTGAAGAGATTCAGCCCAGAGAGACTGGAGACTCAGCTGTTTCTCATTTTCCTCTCGAGGCCCTTGGCTCATGTCGATCAATTCATCAAACTGTCTCCACGTCTTCTCCGAGCTCAGGCACGGAAAGGTGAGAATGCTCAGTCCCGCCCTAGCCCCGGGCAGCCCCGCAGCCCAGAGGAGAAGACAGGCTCATAAACAGCCCCCTTGTCACGCTGTGCGAACCAAGTGCTGTGCTCGCACACTTCCACTGATGGGGCGCTTACTACCAAGAGGCAGCCTCTTTTATCTCTGTTCAGCTCTGCGAGGAAATCCTTCCCTCGATATTTTCAGTACGTTATATAGTGAAAGAAGACCGTATATGTGGTGTGAAAGCAATTTTCTAAAAACGTATATGCGTCTAGAAGAAAGCTTAGACAAATGTACTTCCAAAGGTTAAGAGTGATGGGAAGATGGGGTTGATGTTATTTATTGCTTCTTCATGCCTAGTCCTACTTTCCAAATATACTCCAGCTTTTTTCAGCCTTAGTTTTCTAAGCTATAGAATAAGGACAAAAATTATTTCTACTTCACTGGAAGTTACGTAAATGGGACGAGCCATCTGAAAGTGCTAGATATACAGTAAGCATTTAATAAATAACATGGTATTTGTATTAGTTGTAGAATGCCTGAACCCAAAAAAGGCTAAAGGAAATCTTAGCAGCTCTAAGTCCCAATCCTGTCATTGGGTAGGGACACTGAGGCTTGGAACTGTTGCCTAGGGGAGGAGGAAAAGGGGAGAGTGACCATTTGACAGAGCCTGAAACATGCCTCTTGTTTCCCTTGCCTAGAACCCAGCAGGAGCCTGTGGGAGAAGTTGCAATTCTAATTTTTTTTAAGTCTGTCCAAAACCAATTTTAAAACAAACCAAAAAAAAATTTTTTTTACTAGAGATAAAGGGGTTTATGTGATAAAAGAGTCGCTCCATCAAGTAAATATAACAATTATAAATGTGCTGAAGAGTGGAGCCCAAAATACATGAAACAAAAACTGACAGAATTGAAAAGAGACATAGACAATTCAGTAATAGTTGGAGGCTTTAATACTTCACTTTCAATAATGGATAGAAATAGGCAGAAGAGGGATGCCTGGCTGGCTTGGTCGGTTAAGTGTCTGCCTTCAGCTCAGGTCATGATCCTGGGGCCCTGGGATTGAGTCCTGCATTGGGCCCCTTGCTCAGCGGAGAGTCTGCTTCTTCCTCTGCCCCTCCCCCTTGCTTGTGACCTCATTGCCATGCTCTCTCTCTCTCAAATAAATAAAATCTTAAAAAAAAAAAGAAAGAAAAAAAGAACTAAGCAGAAGATCAGCAAGGAAATAGAAGAGCTGAACGATGCTATAAACCAGTAAACCTAACTGACATCTATAGGATACTAGAGGTTCTAGCCAGGGTTATTAGTTGAGGAAATAAAAGGCATCCAGTTTTGAAAAGAAGTAAAACCATCTCTATTTGTAGATGACATGATTTTGTATTTAGAAAATGCTACGGAATCCACGGTAAAACTATTAGAGCTAATAAATGAGTACAGCAAGGTTGCAGGATAGGAGATCAATACACAAAAGTTAATTGAATTGCTATGCATTTGCAATAAATGATCCAAAAATGAAATTGAGAAAAAATCCATGTACAATAGCATTGAAAAAAGTAAACTACTTAGTAAAAAATTTAACAAAGGTATAAAACACGTATTCTGAAAACCATAAAACATTGTAGAAAGAAATGAAAGAAGACCCAAATAAATGAAAAGATATCCCATCTTCATGGATCAGAAGACTAATATTAAGATAGGAATACTCTGCAAGTTGATCTACAGATTCAACACAGTCCCTATCAAAATCCCACCCGGATTCTTTGAAGAAATTGATAAATCTGTTTATAACACTCGTATTATATTCAAGGAACCCAGAACAGTCAAAATACTCTTGAAAAATAAGAACAAATTTGGAGGACTCACACTTCTCAGTTTCACAATTCACTACAAAGCTATATAGTAATTGAGGCACTGTGATACTGACGTAATGACAGATGTATGGATCAATAGAGAGAAACTGAGGTTTCAGAGATAGAGCTTCACCTTTTTGGTTAATTGAGTTTTGGTGAGGATGCCAAGACAATTAAATGATGGAAAGAACAATCTTTTCAACAAATGGTTCTGGAACAACTGGATAGCCACATGCAAAAGAATGAAGTTGGACCCCTATCTCACGTCATATACAAAAATTAACTTAAAGTGAACCCAAGACCTACGTGGAAGAGTTCAAACTATAGAATTGTAAGAAAAAGGGGCGCCTGGGTGGCTCGGTGGGTTGAGCCTTCGGCTCGGGTCGTGGTCTCTGGGTCCTGGGGTTGGGCCCCGCATTGGGCTCTCTGCTCGGCGGGAGCCTGCTTCCCCCTCTCTCTCTGCCGGCCTCTCTGCTTACTTGTGATCTCTCTCTCTCTCTCTCTCTCTCTGTCAAATAAATAAATAAATAAAATTTAAAAAAAAAGAATTGTAAGAAAAAAATATAGAAGTAAATTGTCATGATCTTGATTAGGCAATATTTTCTTAAATATGACCGTAAAAGCACAGCAGCACTAACACAACAAAGATAAATCGAACCCTAAAGTCAAAAAAAATTTGTGCTTCAGAGGACACAAGAAAGTAAAAAGGCAGTTTATAGACTGGGAGACAGTACTTGCAAATCGTATATCTGGTAAGGGGACTCGTGTCTAGAATATAGAGAGAAATTTTACAACTCAATAATAAAAAGACAAGCTGATTAAAAAATGGGCAAAAGATCTGAATTAACATTGCTCCAAAGAAGATATACAAATGGCCAATGAGCACATGAAAAGATGCTCAATGTCACCAGGGAAATGCAAATCCAAACACAACGGGGTCCCACGTCCCAGCCACTAGGATGGCCGTCATCAAAAAGTCAGACAATGACCAGGGTCGGCGAGGCTGTAGAGAACCAGGAACCCTCAGACGCTGCAGGTGGGAATGCACTGGAAAGCAGTTTGGCAGCTCCTGAAAAAGTGAAACATGGACCTTGACATATGACCTAGTCATTCCATTCTTAGGTGGAATAAAATCTAAGAGAAATGAAAGCACGTGTCCACACAAAACCTTGCACGTGAACGTTCGTAGCAGCGTGATGTGGGATAGCCAAAAAGGGGAAACAACTCAAACATTCGTCATAAACGAAATGTGGTAGGTCCACACAATGGAATATTATTGAGCAGTGAAAAATGACGTGTTACTAGTGTGGCGAGGTGGGCAAACTTTGAAAACAGGCTAAGGGAAATAAAGCCAGTAACAAAAGATCACGTATTGTATGAGTCCACGTATATGTGACATCCCAAGTAGGCGAATGTAAAGTGACAGAAAATAGATTCGTGTTTATCCAGAATGGGCCCCTGAGAGGGAATGGGGAGTAACTGCTAATGAGTATGGGGCTTCTTCTGGGGGTGAGGAAAAGGCAAAATCGATTGTAATCATGGTTGCCCAACTCCGTGAATATGCTAAAAATCGTTGAGTTGTACACTTTGAAGGCGTGAATTTTATGGTACATAAATTGTATCTCAATAAAGCAATTATTTTCTTAAAAAGAGAGTCTGTGCAATGAATTTCTTCTAAACCTCGTAATGATGACAAAACCCACGCAGTCTAATAAGCGACCATCTTGGCAGCAGCACCAACTGACTATTATTTTTCCCACTGGCGCTGTGTTTCCCATCAGTATGAAACCCTGTCCCTTGCTTGGTCAGCTGTCTTACCTCAGAGACAGAAGACTAACAGGTGAGGCACCAATTATTAAAAAAAAACAACTCTCTTCCAGTGAAAAAAAGAATCGCTGGGAAGGGTAGACATCCCAGGCACAGACTGAAGCAAACCTTTTATACAAACCGGTTAAAAAAGGAAAGAGTTTTATTTCTAGAGAAACCACAAAGAAAGACCACGAGTGGAGAGGGGCTCTGGCAGACACGAAGGCTCATGGGAGGTGAGATGAGGGCTTTCCCCACCGCCTCGGGAGTCTGGGTAGTCTTTATTCTTACACACGAGCTTTCCCCCAATGTCTTTGCTTCCTTCTCCAGGGGAACAACCCTGCAAAGTGAGAGAGAAGTGAGAGAGAACGTAGGGTGAGAAGAGCACCGGGCACAGTTTAGTCTAATGCAGCGGGGAGGGGTGGGGAGGGGCGAGGCTGGAGGGGTCGGCCAACCAGGACCACCCGGGGTCCTGACTCTGGCTGAGGAATTGGACGGCCTCACTGGGTGACCTTGGACAAGTCACCCCCCTCCCTGAGCCCAGCTCCGCGTCTATGATTTCCCTCGCTATCGGGCGGTACAAAGAATCCCACGGATGGTGTATCGTATATCGTAACGGACTTCCCAGCGCTCTGGGACTGGAGCAAGCACGGGATGGATATTGGCGGTTATGACGACAGTGATGCTTCTTTGGCCCCTCTGATGGCCTGCCACGAGCAAAGTCTAACTGAAATAGCGCAGAGAAATGAGACCTAAGTGTGGATCGCGTCTCCTTCTACGACTCCGTGAAGGTGACAGTATAGAAATCAAAAAAAGACCGTGAGAGCAGGAGAGCAGCCTTGCCCACACAGAGCCCCAGAAAGGCTCGGGACTCAGAGGCACCAGATATTAAGGAAGAGGGAGGCTGGTGTAGGAGCCAGTGTAGGAGCAGCTAGACTCCCTGGTACCCCTTTCCCAACCTGCACAGCGGCTCCCAGGAGACCGGGAGATGGCGGTCATGCCCCAGAGACAGAACGAGAGGGGACCCTGGCCCCGAAACACCCGAGCAGCGGCCCCCACCACACACACACACACACATACACACACACACACACGGCAGAACGGAGGATCTTCTCTGCAGCAGCTAGCCTCTGGAAATGGGCATTTGGAGCTCTCCCGAGAAAGCTGACTTGCCACCAGTTGGCCCCAGTGAAGTCCACAGTCAACAGTTCGTGTTCCTCCCCGACTGAAATCAGGTGCACAGTTTCCTGTGAGTTTTTAGTGCCTGCAAGGGTCACCAGGAACCCGTCGGGAAGAGACCCTGGAGGAAACAGAGACAACACAGCCAGCAGAGCAAAATCAAAACAAACAAACAAACAAGATAACGGAAATGAAATATTTGATAGAAACTGTGAAGGGCAACATGAAGGAAATCGCTCAGACAGTAGGCAAAAAGACGTAGAAATCGGGAATAGAAAAAAAAAGTAAGGATGATTGAGGATCAATCTAGAGAGTCAATATCTGACTAATAAATGTTCCAGAAAGAGAGAAGAGACAAAATGAAGGAAGGAACGTTATCAAAGGAGCATGATAAGAAAAATTTCCAGAACGGAAGGATGTGAGCCTCTGGCTTCAAGGGGCTCACTGGGTGCCCAGTACAATGGAGGAAAACAAGCCCCTCACCAAGGCACATCATTTGAAAACTTCAGAAAACCAGGGATAAAGGAGGGAATCCTTAAAAGAGGAGATGGAGAGAAGAAACAGAAAGCCCCATACAAAGGTAGGGGATCAGAATGCCACCGAATTTCTCAGAGCAACACTCAGAGCGTAAAGAGAAACGTGTGGACAGCAAAGATCGAAAACATTCTGAACGAAGACAATTTTCAACCTAGAATTCTGTGCCCAGCTAAACGGCGGACTGAGGGTGAGTGTAGAGCAAAGATATTCTCAGAGCTGCCAGTTTTTTCAAAAAGTTACCGAGTATAAACTCTACTAAGCCGAGAGAATAAAGCAGGGACAAGAAGACATGGGACCCTACGAAGAGGAGATCCACCGCGCGACACTGTCGAGGTCAAGGGGAGGGCAGTGCAGCAGGGCTGGAGGCAGCTGCGGGCTAAGACACTTCGGCAGCACGGGCAGCGGCGTGGAGGGGGGCGTGTCGCTATCAGGAGGGTCAGGGAAAGGGGCGCCTGGCTGGTTGGGTCACAGCATGTGACTCTTGATCTCGGCGTTGTGAGTTCAAGCCCCACGTTGGGTATAGAGATTCCTTAAATAAATAAAAAAAAGTTTTTTTTAAGTGTTTGGGAAGAATTAGCACAAGGAACATAGAAAACCAGACACACGAGAAAACAAGGCATATTTCTTATCTCATATCTCATTTCTTATTTCATATCTTATTTTCAGAAAACCATAAAAGTAGGAGAAGAAGAAAGTAATCAGAGTCCAGTGCTTGGAGGAACTGAGGGCAGGTATGCAGTCACGATAGCAGGAATCCAGGGTATCTGCTCATCGAAACTGTGCGTGCCACAACTCCTGCGAGCCTGGGGAAGGGGGAAGAGGGAAGAGATGGGGGCACGGGACGAAAGACCGTCACTGCCCTCCCCGGGAGGCCAAATGCAGAATCTCGAAGGGAGGAGGCAGGAACGAGCAGTTAACATATCGTCCGGGAGTCGGGAAAGTGGACAAGAAGAAACGGCTTCAGGATTTGAATGGAGCTGCTCTGGAAAGTGGGCCCGGGCGAGAGGGATAACGTGGCGACTGGCGATTTTTGCTCGAAGCCCATAGTACACTATTTGGCTCTTTGAAACAATGTGTTTGCGTTACTTTGAGAAAACTAAACATGACTGAACCATAGGAATAATTAATCCCCCTTGGTAAGAGGAGACAAGCTCAGAAGACATGGATGCTTGGGGAAGTATTTGCAGGGCCAAGTGAGGGCGGAAGCTGGGTCCCCCGCTGCCGGGCAGCTCTCGGGGGGCCCATGACTGCAAGTGATGGTCACGGGAAAGATGAGAACGTCAGCACATTGAATCCGCGGAGGCGAGTGTGCTTGACCCTCCAGTGCTGGAAGGACGGCTGGAACAAAGTTCAGTCCATTTATGTGATGGCTGGTGAAGCCAGTTGAGTTCAGAAGAAACGTATTTGCATTTATTTGATCCACAAGCTTTACTTTCAAAGAGGGAAAAATATGGGATCAGGGGAAATTCTTCTCAATGACCGTGAATTCCCGGGCCACAAAGCACAGGAGACAATTTCCATAATATTCCACCTTATTCTGTACACGTTTCCAAGCAGCCTTTGATGCTGCAGTTTAGAAAAGCGGCCCAGAGCCTCTCGCTCTAAAACAAATCAGCTGCTTCCCCCGCCCTCCTCACTGCCCACTTCTGCACCGGGCGCCACAGCCCCCTCCCAGCCTTCATTCCAGTGGGGGCAGCTCAACACTAGGGGGCGGTATTTTGGGGGATACCAGGGGTGGGCTCACATAGTTAGCAATGGAGCCCCCAGGCTGGCGGGAGACCTTCCAGTGGAAGGACACTTGCAGACCAGTGTGAGAGACATCTGAGCCCCCTACCCCCAGCTGAAGGTTCAAAGACCTTAGTGAAGCCTCGGGTCCCTCATATCAGAGCCTTGGCCCTCTTCCCATCATACTCTCCCTTCCTATTCTTTCAGTTCTGCCTCTTGCTTCCAGGCATTTGTTCATGCTGTTCCCTCTGTGTGGAACACTCTTCCCTGAACTTGCCAGGTCATGTTGCCTGAATGGTCTGCAGTGGGCGGGCGGCTCCCCCCTAGGCTGCATGGGCAGCGGCCGCTCTCTGAGTGCGCTGGCACGGGGGGCGGGGTGTCTCAGCAGCAGGGGTGGGGGTGTCGCTTACTGCGCCTGGAATGAAAGAAGAAAGTAGCCGAAGTGTGACTGCGTCCAGTCTGGAGCGACCTCCACAGAGGTCTGAGCGCCTTCTCGTCTGGCAGTCTTCGGTGCCCTGGTTCAGAGCCACGTGGGACAAGTGCTAGAGGCAGAGCCCCAGCCCTTCGGAGGCCCTCTAAGGTGGGCAGCCACGCTCTAGGGCCATGTCTAGGCTTAGGGCCCTTGCTCCAGGCAGCCTTCTTCTGCGCTGATGAGTATCTCTGTGGCCCCTACCCTTGGTCCCTAGGGATTTCTGCCTCATGCCTCCACGCAAGTGGGAAGAAACAGAGCGCACCCCGGCCCCCTGGCCCAGAGTGCGGGGCTGTGGGCATGTTCAGGCCTTCGCCTCCCTAGGCCTCAGTTTCCACGCCAGCGGGGTCAGGGCTCCTGCCCTGATTTCCCAGAGAGCTGTGAGGGTTGGGCCAGCGTGGAAACATCTTCAGCAAACTCCGGAGCCCTCTGGAGCCTTGGGGGCAGCCTGAGGACCAGGAGGACTCCCGCAGGCTCCCACAGGCAGGGGGGGCGGGCAAGCACAAGATCACTGCAGGGGGGGCACAGGCTGTTCTGCGCCCTCTCTGCCCTCACCCACCCAAGGGAATAAGATACCATCCTAGACCAAGGGGAAAGGGGCAGAGAGCACTGGCCAGACTGGCACCAAGCCTCTGGCATATCTGGGGACCGGGCTGGGCCTCCTGCCTCCTCTCGAGGTCAGGAGAAACCTTACACCGTTATAACTTAAGAATTCTCATTGCAGCTAACAACCGCTTAGAAATATATAATAAAGACCCGGAGCACTCCTGCTAGTAGCTGGTTCGCTTGGGTCATGGCGCCCTCTAGTGGCTATTCCTTCAGCTTTCCCCACAGGCACTTTCCCTACTTGAAGTACGGGCAGCAGGAGACTGAGGGGCCCAGAGGCTGCAGGGGGCTGTCCCCAGTGGGGGAAGGGGCCAGAGACCTGGATCCCCCCTGAACTCACTGTGAAACCTTGGACAAGTTCTTGAACACAACTAAACGAATTCATCAGAAGGGGCTTTGGAGATTACTAATCTCCCCCCAATGGAGGGCTCAGAGAACAGCCTAAAGATGCCAGGCAGGAGTGACATGTGCCCAGGGAGGAGGCGCAGGAGTGCTGGGGGGAGGGGGTACACCATCCTTCTCTGGCTGGTCCTGGAGAGAGGGCTCCCAGAGCTGGGGAAACGAGATGAGAGCCAGAGCCACCCCTCCAAGCCCCTACCCCTGCCCAGACCCCAGAATCCTCTGGTCCACCACTCCCCTCCCCCTGCTGCCTCCGCTGCCCTCCCTCCCCGCAGCCTGACTCCCCCAGCATTACTAGGATGGTCACTGAGGCTGAGGGCAAGTTGGGGCTCCCTTCCCAACTTCAGGGTGGCCCCAGCCTCGGGGCCACACCCCTCCGCTCATTCAGTGCTCACACACCGGGGACCCCCACGGGCCGGCCATGTCCAGGTACTGGTGACAGACTCCCCTGGACCTCACAGCAAGCCTTCTCCCATCTCCCTTCTCTCCTGTCCCCCAGACCTCCACTGTAGGCGTCCCTCCTGCCCCCCCAGGCCCACCATCTGATGGCCCTCCTGCGACCACTGGCTGCAGACCCACAGCCCTCCCCAGCCTCCACACCCGGTCCCCTGCCCCCTCCATCGGCAGCCTTTCTTCTGCCCTTTCCTCAGCAGCACTTGGAGACGCTCTCAGCTCATCTCCACATACGCACGGGCCTCCTGCCCTCACCAGCCACTTCTCATTTCTGTCCTCCCTTTAGAACGCTAGCGTTCTCTCTCTAACCCTTCCTGCCCCACATTCACTCCATCACCTCATTTCCGAACCCAACAGACACTTTTTCATCCTACTCTCAGCGCGTTCACCCAACGAGCTCGCCAGGCTCACCCCGAACCATGCCCTGCTCCCTTGGTTCTCCAGGCCTTTGCATCTGCTGTTCCCTCTACCTAGAATACCCTTCCCTCCCTTCCTCACAAACTAATGCCTTCTCGTTCTTCAACACCAAACCTGAGTGTCACTTCCTTTAGGAAGGTTTCTGGGATGCCCTGGGCTGGTCTGGGCATCCTCTATGGGCAGGCCATGATCTATGTGACCCGGCCCCTGGGTCTCTAAGCCCCAGAGAATTTCTTTCAGTTTCTCAAACATGAAAACCTCTCTCCAACCTCAGAGCCTTTACACATGCTCCTTATCTGCTAGGACCCATCTCTGCCCACCCTACCCCCAATTAATGTGGGGAACACCAGTGTCCCCTCCTTCAGGAAACCTCTGTCTCTTCAAGCTGGCCAGGCACCTCCCCAGGTCCCACAGGGCCCAGGCTTCCACCGTCTAGCGCTGATGCCTCCGGGCATCACAGAACACAGACACACGCGTCTCCTGTAAGAGTAAGAGCTCATCCTTCCTGGGCACTTTCTAAGCACTTTGCATCTATTAATCCTATAGAGCATAGAAGAATCCCATTGTTCCCTCTGCTGCACAGATGGAGAAAGTGAGGCCTTGCGTCCTCCATCCAGGGCCAGAGCCGAGCGCACAGTCTGTACCGGGCAGGCCTTCCCAGACCCAGGGCCTTGCAGGAGCAGATGCCTCCAAGTCTGGTTTAAATGGAAACCAGCCTCCAAGCCACTCCCTGCCCCACCACCAGCCCTGGATGAAGCCTCTGCACCCCCTTTCATGCTGTTTATTCTTTTGAACAAATTGTGAGTTTTACAAGACATTCAGGGCCTGTGGTGGCAAACACATGTTCTCACGGCAAGAGCTGGGCCCCCAGCCCCGCTCGTTCCCCGGGCTCCGCAGTGTGCCGCCGGCACCCTCCAGCGGGCTCCCACCCTGTGCCTCGGCCTCCGAAGAATTGAGGGCCCCCCAGCTCTGCAGCAGCTAGACCCGGGACAGGGCACTATCATTATGTCCGCTCAACAAAGGAGGAAACCGAGGCCCCGAGGGGAGAGGCAAGGTGCCCACGCTCCCGTTGCTGGCTGGGGGGGAAGCTGGGAATTCGAACTCCGGTCTCCTGGCTACAAAACACACAGCTTCACTCCGGCCTTCAAGGCCCAGAAAGCCGAGAGCCTTTGCGCACCTTGTGGCTGGCCTGCTGTTCTCCATCCATACTGTCCTGGAAAAGCCTGAAGGCCTAACAACCAGGGACCTTGTATTCTAGGCCTGGGTCTGCACTCTGGGAAGCCACGCACCTCCCCAGGCCTCGGTTTCCCCTTCTGATGTTCGTCAGGTCACGCCCCCCTGAACGGTGACTCTGCCAGTGACGAGGTTCTCCATTCTCTTTCCTACCAAGTTTTGGGTCACCCTCAGAACTGTCCCAAACACCGGAGCTTAGTTAGTCCAATATGCCTTTCCCAACTAATACTTTCTTTTTCAAAATAATTGAACAAGAGCCCCATAAGTGTAAAACTATGTAGACTCCACTATGAGGCAACCCCTTCTCTTCCGAGGGATGAATTGGGGGGAAAACCCACTTGCCTTGTATTCAGGCATATGTGGGAGCTGCCCATCCTCAGAGGCCTAGAGGAGGACCCTGGCTGCACTAGGCTTCTTTCGGGGGCACTGATCCTAACACACTATGGAGGACAAAGGTATGCATGGCCTCATTGCCACGGCATTCAAGGCTTCCTGCATCTGCTCTCGAAAGCTTCTCTGGCCCATCTCTTACCCCAACCTTGCACCCCTGTGCTCCAGCCATCCTTCCCTGAGCTGCCCAAGACTTCGGGCCCAAGGGGACAGTTCGTGGGAGGGGAGGGTTGTAGACTCAGGTGGGCCAGGGCAGGCATCTGAAAGGTTAACATTGCCCTGAAACCAGAAAGACAAACAAGAGCCAGACTGGCAAAAGCACTCCAGGAAGAGCAAACAGCAGGTGCAAAGGCCCTGGGGCAGGGGTGAGCTCAGAGTGCATACAAAGAGGCCAGCCTGCTGGCATGTGGTGGGTGAAGGGAAGAGTGGCAGGAGGCGAAGGGGAGGTGGGCCAGTAGGGGCTTGGGCGGTGATGTCCTCAGCACCACTGGCCCACACCAGAACCCGTACACCCGAGCGCCAGCAGGAGGGAGAGTGGGAGAAGCTGGGGTCATCAGGCAGGAGTATCACATGGTGGGTAAAACAAATGGGCTCCAGCCGCCCGTGGCAACATGGATGAGTGCGAGCAATATAATATTCAGGGAAAAAAGTTTGCTCCAAAGACAACAGCCTAAAATAACTTTAAAAAACCAACCATGTAGGAATACATATGGATGTGATGAAATGAAATAAAAAGAAAAAAAAAAGGAGAGCAAGCAAATGAGGCACTGGGATTCGGATGCTGGTGACCGCGGGTGGGGGAGGTGAGAGCAGGATTGGGGACCAGATGGCTGGGCAGAGGACTTTTGTCTGGAGCGATGGATTCGTGGGTGCTTATCACATTGTTAAAAACAAACAAGCAAACCCAAGCAGCTCATGCATGCACCCATGGGGAATTTGCCTCACGGACCAGCCTCAGATCCACGAGACCCCAAGATCCAGAACCTCAGAGACCGGGCCCGGGACTTGGGGTTTTACTAGAAGAGCAGTGGGAGCCATTGCAGGGTTCAGGGCCAGGGAATGACTTGATTTGATTCCTATTTTATAAGGATCCCTCTGTTTACGGAGAACAGTGAGGGGTGGGGAGGAGAGGGAGGCAAATCTGCCAGTCAGAAGGCCACTGCCATTATCCAGGCAGGGAGCGGCGTGGGGGTGCAGGGGGCCAGCAGGGGCTGTTCAATGAGGGCTCTAGTTTGCCCCTCAGGCTGGAGATGTGGGCTGGTTACTCTCCCTTTGTGTCTCCCTTCCCTTCTCCACCCTGTGTTATGTCCAGAAGGGCTGTGACCCCTCCAGACAGCATTCCCCTGAGTCTCTGGCTTCCGGGAGGAGACCAGAGGGCAGGAGAGGCCACAGTCTGGAATACCACCACTTACGTGAAAGACACGTGGTTACACCTCGTAGCAACAACTACCGCATAAGAAGCTCATACTGGACGGGTCTCTTCGGATTTGGGAAGTTGTCTACACCACACCATGGGGGCCATCATTTCCTGGGCACCCGGCAGGCCTGCCAGCCGGGGATGAGCCTGAAGTGAGAGAGGATTCTGCATTCTGTCCGGTACGGCGCCCGCTGCCCTGCCACACAGGCCGTGTGACCCAGCAGCCCCGGTGGGGCGGGCGGCCTCAGGGGCAGGTGGGGGCGGGGGCAGGGTGTGACCACCGTGTGCCGCAGGAGTCAGCGCAGGCCGCTGAGCTGCCCGGGCCCAGCCTGCGCTCCCCTGCTGGCAGCGCTCCCGCCTTAGAAAGCAGCCCAGCCTGGCCACTGGCTCTGGAGGGGCCGGACCCCACAGCCACGGGACACCCAAGGGCTGTGTGACCTGAGCTGCTGGCTGGATGTCCTCCTGCTGCCTTCGTTCCCCTGCCCCCGTCCTCTCCCCTGCCCTGGGCCCCCAGGGGGCTGACCTGTGGGGACTGTATTAAGGGGTTCCTTTGCCCTCTGGCTTTTGGCTGAGCTCAGCATCGAGGAGCCCCAGCAGGAGACTGGAGGGGGTAGGAGGGTGGGGGGTCACAGCCGTTATTCTCCCAGCCCCCTTTCTCCAGGGTGTCCCTGGCAGAGGTCATCGCTCTGTCATAGCAGATTCTCCACGTGACTATCTCCTTCTGGGTCCCGCTAGGTGCTCTGTCCTTTCACTTCTTCAGCCCTAGGGATGCTAATGAACTCTCTAGTCACTAACCTAGTCACTGCACTAACCTAGTGTAATTTCCTACTGCCTACCAAGTCTTTTTACGAGTTCCCTTATCGACATGCCCTTCCTTAAGTTATCCCAATTTGAGCACGCTATTTCCTGCTGGGACCCTATAAGATGATAGGTGTGTAGGCAGAATTCTACTTATTTATTTATGTATTTATGTATTTATTTATTTATTTATTTAGAGGAGAGAGAGGTGTAGCGAGGGAGAGGGAGAGAAAGAATCTCAAGCGGACTCCCCTAGGAACTTGGAGCTGGACCCCAGCCTGGGGCTCGATTCCAAGACCCTGGGATCATGACCTGAGCCAAAACCAAGAGGCAGATTCTTAACCAATTGAGCCACCCTGGGGCCCCATGCAGGCAGAATTCTGAAATGACTGCAAGGGTCCTGCCCCCTGGGGTACGCGTCCTGTATGATCCCCTTCGCTTGAGTGTCCGTAGGCTGCAAAGGTCACTCCTGTGATTATGTAATGTGGCACCCTACCCTAGCTCACTGGAGAGAGACTCTCCAGCTGGCCTTGAAGAAGAAACTAGTGTGCGGTTAGGCCCGGAGGATGGCCTGTAGGGGCTGAGAGGGATCCCCAATCCACAGCCAGCTGGAAGATGGGGACCCCAGTCCTGCAACTGCCGGGAACCAAATCCTGCCAACAAGCTGAATGAGTCTGGATGAGGACCCCAAGCCTCCGATGATACTGCAGTCCCGGCCGCCCCTCTGACTTCCACCTGGTGGGACACCGAGCAGAGAACGCAGGTGTGTGGTCACCCAGTTTCTGACCTCCAGACCCTGTGAGATGATAGTGGGTGTCGTTTGAAGCCACTAAGTCCGAGGGAATTGGTCATGCAGCAAAAGAAAACGAACACGCGGGATCAGACCCGCTCCTCCGAATCATAAAGCTGGGCGTGAGCGGCAGCGGCCCCCACCCCCGACTCCGCGCAGACAGACGCGTGCACAAAACTGAGCAGGAGCAGGTCCGGCGGGCCCGAGAACCTCAAACGGACATGTGGCTTAGATGCCATGGGACCTGCTGCTGGTGTTCCGCCATCCCTTTGGGGGAAGTGCCTGTGACCGGCGAGCAGAAGAGAAGCCACTAGAAGCCCCAGGTTTGCACATGAGCATGCACCGGAGCGGATGCAGGCATATTCCAGCCCTACTCGGGGCTGCCCCAGAGGGAGCCGTGAAGGGAGGTTCTCCCATGGGTGCGTGCCCACCCGCTTCAGGGGAAGGAGAGACAGCCTGGGGTGTAGGTTTACCCTGATTCGCGGACAGAGGTTCTGCGGTTAGCCGGCTGCTCAGAGACTTGAACAAGACTGGAAAGCTGGGGACAGGTAGAGAGGTAGGTGGCCGGGCCTCTCAAGATAGGCAAGGAGCAGAGACCTTCCTCTCCCGAGTAAACGCGCACTAGCGGGCGCCCACTGCAGAAGAGGCTTTCACGCACAGAGGGATGAGATGGACGTCGGTTCGGCTCTCCCCCAGCCAGGCCTGTAGTCCCTCCTTGGGCTCACGAACAAAATGACCACGGCAGCCGCTGTGTTAGTCTGCATGGGCTGCCACAACAGAGCGGGTGGCTTCAACAACAGAATTTTACTCCTCATGGTTCCGGAGGCTGGGAGGTTCAAGGTCAAGGTGCCGGCAAGATGGGTTTCATCCTGAGACCTCTGCTTTTGGCTCCGAGGTGGTGTCTTCTGATGCGTGCTTCCATGACCTCTTCTTTGTGTGCATGGAAAGGAGGAGAGAGGGTTCTTGCCGGTGTCAGTGTCGCAGGTGTCGCTTCTTATAAAGACAATAATCCTATGGGATCAGGGCCCCTCCCTTAGAACATCATTTAACCGTATTTACCTCAGTAGAAGCCCCATCTCCAATGCAGCCACACGGGAGGGGTGGACCTTCCACACATGAATTACGGGGGACACAAACATTCCGTCCATACGAGCAGGGCTAGAGGTTCCTCGACAGCACGGGCCTCCCCCTACCGAAGCTGATTTGGTTACTACCACTGTTGAGGGCCCGGTCTGCCTGCAACACGGGCCAGTGCTGCCCAGTTCGGCCACCACTCCCCAGGAAACCATGACGATGGCAAGTGGATCACATTGGGTGTCTTCCGCTATGAGGAGCGCATCAATTAATCCTCCTGGAACCTGGGTATAGATTTGCCTTCTCTGCTGGATGCTATTCCGCCAGGAGCACCGGCTGTGGCCATGCAGAACGCTCTCTCCCTCTCCAGGGTATGCCACGCTGTATTGCCTCCAACCCAGGAATGCCATTAACAGGGAGGGATGTGTGGCCGTGGGCTCGCACCTAGCAGCTAGCCTGCGGGGATGGCGGGGTGGCTTCCGAAGGCTCAGTGACAGTGCCGGCGGGAGGCTAGCACCGGCGGAAGCAGCAGATCCGTCACGTAGGGTGGGCTGTGTGCTTTGATTAGTGCCCAGTGGATGGGGCTGTCTCCCACCAGGGGCGTCCCCACTCACGTTTTTATTCCAATAACCGCTTGCTTGCGTGGGATTCGCATGTCATTCCGTTCACCCGTTTCAAGTGCACAATTCAATGGATTTTAGCGTCTCCACAGAAGTGCAAGCATCTCCAGAGCCCGCTGCCGCTGCCCCCTCCATAACTCTCCTACAGAACTGTCAGTCCCCGTCTCTGCAGCACGGTAGGTCATGGTGAGCTCTGCCCAGATCGCCTCAGATTCCTTTTTTCCATATTTGGGCCCCTCCGGGGTTCTGCGTATTTTTGCATCCAATGGGGGCATCTGAGGCTCTTTCGTGAACATCCCTCGGATTCCCAGAACCTGCTTGGCCCACAGGCTCGGACAGCTGGAGGTTCCCCAGGTGTGTACATGACCCCCGGCAGCCCTTAGTCAGGGACTGGGAGTGGAGCGGAGCAGAAGCCCGGCTCTCCGGCCTCGTGTGCGGGGGACTTGGAGGCATGATGTCCACTCCAGAGCTGTCGCGCGGAGGCCGAGAGCTGGCCGGAAACGGCATCATTCTGGCGTCCCCCCTTCCCCGTCCTGCTCCCCACTCCCCTGCTCCCCACTCCCCCTCCCCCGAGACTACTTCTTTCATAAATCACTTCTTCACCAAACCTCACGCTGGGGGTCTGTTTTTGAGGAATCCACACCACGACAGCGGTCTTCGGCTCAGCAGGCTTGCGGGTGCTCTTTCCCCGTAGCTTTTCTCAAGGGGCTTCCGCCAGGAAACACAGCCATGACTCCCCCCCAAATAAGGCTGGGCTTCCGCTGAGCCACTCTGAGCTCCTCGGGCTACTGAGTGGCCGTGCTGGCCTGGGTGGGTGCTCCCGATTACCGACAGGCAAGGGGGACGTCCCCCAGGGACCCACTGAGGCTGGGGACAGACGCTTCCAGTTGACGGGAAGCACATCCCAAGCCAGGGTGCCAAGGACTCGGGCCCTGGGAGGGTAAGGAACCGGGTCACCCGCCAGGGACGAGATCCCCCGGCCGTGGCGCTTCCGGAGCGTGAGGGGACCGTAGAATGGGTGCTAAAAACAGCAGGAATGATTGTCCTCCGCCTCTCGATGGGCTGCAGACGTGTGACCGCAGCACCATCTACACCATATGTTGACTGATTAACTTCCTTCCCCTTTCCTGCCATCCAGCTCGCGGTCTAGCTTAGGCCTCAGGTGGGTGTGCGACTGCCTGAGGGCGCTCGTGGGAATGCAGCAGCTGGCGGGCTTCATGTCCCTCCCCCCATTTTTAAGATGAACGTTTCTTGCTGAGAGACGAGCAAAGACAGGGAGTGACACGGCCCCTGTACAGACCCACCTCCACCACCTCCATGGCCTCCAGCCCCCTCGGGGAAACACTATTTGTGAATCTCTTGAACCTTCCAAGTTGACTTCTGTTTCCTACCAGAACCTTCATGGCCGGGATACCTAGGGGACAGGCAGCTGGACGGGTCGCATAGACAACAGTGACACATGCCCAGAGCCCAGGCTAGCCCTTACTGTGTACTAGATGGAGGGTAAGGGAGGGTCCTGCATGAAAATTTCTCGAGAAAGAGCCCTGAGGAGCAGAAAGGAGAGCCCAGCCCCCGGGGAGTGCTGACCTGCAGAAGGCAGGCCGAGAAGGGGGGGAGCAGCAACGAATGGAGGAGGAGCATCCCGGAGACAGGAAGGAGAGAGGAGTGTCCCAGAAGTCTAGAGAAATGCATGAAAATGGGTTTGGAGGTCGAGGGAGCAGAAGACAGAGAACTGACCGCTGGGTTTGGCTCCAAGTCATCACTGGTGACCTCAATGGGGGAGTTAGAGGTCATCCTTACCTGCGATGAACCCAAAGAAAAGGCAAGTGGGTGCCGTAAAGTCTTGGAGGGCCACTTACAGGGCACAGCTGGCCTCAAAGGCAAGCAAGGCAGGGCTTCCTCGCGAGGCCCTGAGCAGGCTCCTCGGGGGTGCCGATGAGGCCTGAGGGAGGGCTGGCCGATGCAGAGGGCACTGTGCCAGCAAGGCCTACAGGCATTTGGGGAAATTGCAGTGCAAAGAGGACTAAAGGCATAGAAGACTCTGGAACTACCAGTTGGGTTGCAGGTTTCGAAGGCCTTGCAGGGCAGCCTGGGGAGCTGGGCCTTGGTCCCAGAGCAGGGGGGAGCCAGAGAAGGGTTTAGGTGGGGGAGCCGTCAGGTCGGGGTGTCAGGATGCCCAGGTCAGGATATGGGAGGAAACACCCAGCTCATTTGGGGGCAATACCAGGCCGGGCCCGCTGTAGGTGCCTGATAAATGCTGACTCCAGGAACAGAGCACAGGCTGTTGCGAATGTTGGAGATGGTGGCTGACGTCACCCATGACTGAAGTTAATATGCTGCGGTAGTAAAAAATCTACTCCAAATTGGAGGAAAAAAAAATCTAAAAGCCAGATGTTCAAAAGCACTGGCTTAATTACAGACTGACCGTGAAATGGCCAGGGCTTCAAAGCCAGGTATGGTTCACACTTTTCAGACCAAGGTGTTATCGCTTGGTCTTCCCTAAGTGGGGCGGGGAGGGGGAGCAATTGTTTTGGCAAATGGCTGACGACGTCAGAAGGCAACTCGGTGTTCGCTGGGGAACTGGCTTAGGGCTGGGAATTAATTGCCCATGAATGTGGAAAAACAGCCAAGTCCCCACAGAATGTTCCATGGCCTGGGTCTACTACCAAGAAGAAGAAAGAAAGAAAGAAAAAAGATGTTCTGATTCCAATTATAAAAAGAAAAAAGATGAAGCAAAGACACCACCCAGCAGCTAATTACTGACAGGCCGAAGCCTGTACCAGCTCAAATGGAAGAGCTGACAGGATAGAATGTTAGCCTCTTACTCTCTGCTGTTAATAAAATGCAGCACAAAGGCCCAGAGGAGCCGTACATCTGCTCACAGGATGCTGCCCAGCTTGGGGAATCTTCCCAGCCTGCCTGCCTGCTGGCTCGCCATGGCTGCAGTGGGACCCCTAGCCTGGGCTCGCGGGGCCAGGGCGAAGGATGTCCAACTGTGGGGAGTGGACAGCCCCAGGAGGGGGACACGGGCTGGGGCCCGCTGGCCAGGATGCCCTCAGCAGAGTGGCTATGCTCGTCTCACCAGCCGAGGGTCTCGGAGCCCCGAGGGGTCAGCTAGATGGCCCCGCTTGAGAAGAAAATCCCAGCAGGAGAAAAACCCATAAAAAAATTAACAGTCGGGGCGCCTGGGTGGCTCAGTTGGTTGAGCAACTGTCTTCGGCTCAGGTCATGATCCTTGAGTTCTGGGATCGAGTCCCATGTCGGGCTCCCAGCTCCGCAGGGAGTCTGCATCTTCCTCTAACCTTCTCTCCTCTCATGCTCTCTCTCACTTTCTCTGTCTCTCAAATAAATAAATAAAATCTTAAAAAAAAAAAAAAATTAACAGTCATCAGGGCGCCTGGGTGGCTCAGTGGGTTAAAGCCTCAACCTTCGGCTCAGGTCATGATCTCAGGGTCCTGGGATCAAGCCCTGCATCAGGCTCTCTGCTCAGCAGGGAGTCGGCTTCCCCCTGCCTCTCTGCCTACTTGTGATCTCTCTCTCTGTCAAATAAATAAATAAAATCTTAAAAAAAAAAAATTAACAGTCACCGCAAACGACTGGAAACCACCTCAACATCTCGTAGCAGTTTACTGGTTAAATAAATAATATTTTACTGATTAAATAAAGGAAGAGGCATCCCTTCAACGAAATACTACACAGCTGCTAACAAGAACGAGACAGCTGGGAAGCTCTCCAAACTTGAATGCAGAAGTTCACGACTGGGGTCGGGAAGTGAATTAAGGGCTCTGTGAACTTGGCTGGGGAAGAATTACATCTTGATGTTCGCTAACCTCTAACTGTAATTTAGTGTTTCCTTCAATTATGAATATAGGCCACAAACCCCGGAAGAATTAGCAGTGACTTGGTCACCAGAGAAGTCACAGATGTTCTCATAGGGCTTTACAGTTGCTGTAGGTATCTCAGAAATATCAATTATATCACGACTTTGAAACTATTAATAATGATTACACCCACCGCTCCATCTTGTTATTTAATGCATTAGTAAAGAAACCCATGTATTACCAAACCACAAATGTATTTCTCTATTTTGACAAGTATATTAAACATAATTGGTTTCCTCTGTAACCTTATGTGTTTTATCTATTTAAAGCATGGTTCTGTGAAGGGGTCAGAGGCTTTCCTGACAAAGGGGTCTATGGCTCAAAAAAAGGCTCAGAAGCCCCGATCCAGTATTAATGAAAAGAGAAATGTGCAGAACAGTGTGGATCATATGCTACCATTTGTGTGGCTTTTTTTTTTTTAAGCAGATCAATGGAACAGATTAAAAACCTCAGAAATAGACCCACACGAGTAGGCTCAATTGATGTTTGACAAAGGTGTAAAAACAATTCAATGGAGGAAGGATAGTCTTTTCAATACACGGTGCTGGAGCACTGGGACATCCATGGGCCAAAAGAAAAAAAAGAGAGAGAGAGAGAGAGACTTCAACCTAAACTCACACCTTATACAAAAATTAACTCAAATGTAACAGGTAAAAGTGAATCCGGATGAATTGGGTGGGCTGTACCAATGTCAGTATTCTGGTTGTGATCTTATACTGTAGTTTTGCATCATGTAACCATTGGGGGAAACTGGGTCAAGCGTCCATGAGATTTCTCTGTGTTATATCTGACAAGTACATGTGAATATATAATTATCTCAAAATTAAAGATTACTTCAACAAAATAAAGCTTGTACAAATTATCTCTGGGAGGAGACACACACAAAAAGGGGACATCACCGAGGAAAGGAGAAGGGACAATGGAGGTGGGGGGAAAAATCTGTTTCTGGCTTATACTTATAAACTGTGTATGATTTCCATGCATTCCTTATATTCACAATTAATTATTTTTAAAGAAAAACAAACAAATGTCTCCTGGAGAGAGATGAAGAAATGAGCATGAGAAGAAATTATCCCAGAGTCAAAACTCTTTCCTGGGTTACACGTGAATTGCAAGCATTATTATTGATAAATTTCCCAGCAACCTTGTGAAAGAATTTCGATCAAAATGTGAATATGCTATTAAGACTCATTTCTTTAAAAACTGACTTCATGCTTCTTTGTTCATTTTCAAAATGAAATTACAGGGTTTGGGAAAAAAAATGTTCAAATGATTTCATTCCTTGTGTGAGAACTGAGCTGAATTACTGCGTGTAGGCAGCCTGTCCACGTCTCAAAGAGCAGCTGGGCCGGGCAGAGTCCCAGGAGGCACCACAGCCTCCCCAGGACTCCTACCTCTCCCTTGCGGGGGAGCAGGAGAGCACAGGGTGGCTAGGAACTTAGCTCTAGACTCAGGTGGAACTCGGATTTAACCCCAGCTCTGCCACTTAGAGACGGTATGGCCAAGCACAAGAACCTAACCTCTGCAGGCGTCCATCTTGCCATCTGTAAGATGGGGGTATTATGGTGTCTGCCTGGGGGAGTCACTGTGCGAATTCACACAGAGCATTTGTGGAGAGTGCTCGGTACAGTGCCTGGTACCTGGGGAGCACGGGGAAGTAAAAGGCCACAGCTAATGTGCTTTGCAGGTCTTCAGGCCCTGACACGGTCTTAAAGAAGAGGCTGCTGTCCATCATCCAATGACACGGGTTCCACGTATGCTGTACACCGAGAGGCGGCATTTCACGTAAGACCCCCCTGCATTCTCAGCACACCCCTGAACCAAAGGGAGGCTCAGAGAGGGTGTGTGATGTGCCCAAGAACACACAGCTAGGGAAAGGCAAGGAGGAAGAGTGGGGCCTGAAGACTCTGAGCCTTGGCCAATGAGAAGAGGCCATGACTCACCCAAGGTCTCCGAGCAGCTCCCCAGTAAGAGGAACCCAGGAGTGGGAGGAGCTGCCAGGACCCCCAGAGCTGCAGAGAGGATCTCCTCCCCCGCCCCAGGCTCCAAGGGGTGTGTTTTGTCTACAAGAGGGTGCAGAGCACCCCTACTCTCCAGAAAAGCTGGGGAGAAGTCAGGCTGGGAGAGAGTCTCTCCAGGAAGGTTGTGGGAGATTAAACCTATTGCGCAGCTTCAGAAGACACACCTCCTTGCTCCACACAAAAGCCAAGAACAAGCATTCGTCAGTCCTGGCTCACACAGTGGCGCTTACGGTGAACCCCAGGGCACGATCAGAGCTCCGGCCCCAGCTGATGCTGACCGCCTTCTGGCCCAGCGATCCCGAGAGCCCTTCCCACACCGGTCACCAGGATGCCTACTTTAGCATTTTCTCAGGAGGCTCTGTGCTCTACGGTCAGTAGAGTGGGCAGTGGTTTCAACGGGCAAATGTCCTTGGGCTGCTCCCCCTACGCTACATTAGAATCTGCTCAGAAGCTAGGGTGCATTCACCTGGTTTGAAAAAAAATAATCTGAAGATAGTAACTCAGGGAGAAATGGATATTAAAAACTCAGTGACTGGTGCTCAGGGATGAATGTGGCCCTCTGCATCCTCCTGGTCACTTACAAGCTATGCGACTTTGGGCAAATCACTATCCCTATCTTTACCTCACTTTCCTTCATAAAATACGGATAAAACCCCTCTTGCCTCCACCTTCTATGGGGGCGCGGGGTTGGGGCTGGTGTCTGAAGACGAAGATAGAAGGGCACCCATTTCCCGGACAGGGCAGCACAAAGATGAGCGCGGATCGGCTGGCAAGCACATAGCCCAGCCTAGAGGCACATCATTTTGATTTCCCCAGAAGATCCCAGGTCTCTGGGGGGCGCTACAAGCCCGGCGCTGCAGAAAAACTACTCCTGCGACTCCGTTGGCGTCAGACCCGCGCGCTTCTCTGAGGCCAGTCGCTAGGCAACAGGCCCCGCCCACAGTTGCTGCCCGCGCGCCCCCTCCTGACGGCGCCCTGACAGTACATCCGGCAACCCGCAACGCCAGCCAGCTGCCTTCCAGAACATTCTCCCAGTTTATATCCAAGCCTGTCTTTAGGGATAAGCAGTGCTACCGCTGTTTTTCTCTTATCCTTTCTCAACCTGTCTTTCTCATCCTTTTCTGCCAGGACCTGGCAGGCTCTACTCCTGCAAAACCCTGGCTGGGCCAGCCGGGAAGGAGAGGCTGGAGAGGTGGGCAGGCAGACTGTGTTGAAGATGTTGGTCCCAGAGCAGTAGGGAGCCATAGAGGTGTGTGAGCACGGCAGCAACATGAGCAGATCTGGTGTTTCAGTGCTCATGCTGTTGCTGCTGAAGGGCAGCCTGGAGGAACAGGGCATTCGGGGAGCACAGACTGGATTGACAGGAAGGGCTACAGGGAGCAGGTGTCCACTGACCTCTCCGAGGTAAGCAAGCATGGTGAGAACACACGCAAGGACAAGCCAGGGCTATCAGAACTTGGCCTTCACATCAGGGGTAAGGGAAGAAGGCAGGTCTCCGACCCTGCCCCACGGCTGTCTTTTCACCCCTGCCGGCACCCTCAAGGTTCCAGGAAAGATGCAAACTAGTCTCCAGAGGTTCATCAGATCACAGGCCTACAGGAGAACTGAGAAATCCTCCCTTTGTGGAGTGCTGTGGACATAGACTCCAGCAACAGATCCTGCCCTTCTCCGTAGGCCAGAGCTTGCATCTCAAACCCCACAGGCTTAAACAAACATTCCTGTTTCCTCGCACTGGTCTGGATTGCCACGGAGTCCATGTGGTCAGACTTTCATACCTCTCTGCGTGTGTTCATCAGAAATACTTTAATGCAGCTTGGCTGAAAAATCTTTCAAAACATGGAGTCTAAGATAAAAAACAAAGGAGGGGCACTGATCCAGCCTTACTAGGCCATACTGACAGGCCAGGGCCCAGTGAGGGTGGGAGGGGTGAGGCCAACCGGAAGGCGGGGCTCCTGCAGTGCTATGGCCCTGGGAGCAGGACCAGCACTGCTGTGAGGGGAGGGCTGGGCTGGGGGAGCTTCAGCCTCAAAGCCAGGCTCGTCTGAAGCCACATCATCAGGTCCACACGGAAGCCAGTGCTGACCTATGGGCCCCGGCACGCTCAGGTGGGCCCCGGCACGCTCAGGTCGGCCCCGCTGGAAGAACCGCCTGGAAAGCAGTAACTGAAACATGCCTAGGATTGTATCCTGCTCCAGGGCCTCCAGCAGAGCAGGCCCGGCCACGGCGCTGATGTCGGGAGAGCAGCCGAGCATCACTTCTCAGCAGTCATCCTACCACTTGCCCCATGCCCATGCGGGGACACCCCTGCCTACAGACCAGTTGCAGGAAGCAGGTCGGCCTGTTCTCTCGAAGACCAGTCCTTCCCCGGACAGAGAACAGGACGGTCTCTCACCCAGAATCTTTCACTCCAGGTCCCCTACTCTCCACCCTCTACTGAGAGTGCCTACTTTCACCTTCAAGATGGAGTTGAGACCCCAACTTCTCCAGAAGGCTTTCTCTGACCACCCCCACAGCTGGGTGAGGGAAACTAAAAGAAATCTTTAGATTTGGGGTCTGCATGATTTCCTCAAAAGCTCTCCACTGCTTAAAAGAAAAAAAACATGGTGATAATACCAACGGCAGTCAAAAATCTAGTAGCCAGGCCAAGCCTCTTGCTTGCTAACAGAGGCAAAGGGAGAAGGGAGGCAGGCCAGGCCCCGACCTGATCCCTTACCCAACACCACCTCCCAAAGGATTGAGAGAGAGAATAAACCTTCCACGTTTATTTTATTTCAACAGTCAACTGTCCCCGGAGAGGAAGCGGATACAGAGATGATTTAGAAGCATATTCGACTCTCCGAGAATTGCATCAGTGCTTAGGAACAGCCTACTTTTTAAAGTTGGCAATCACTATAAAAATATCAAATAGTCAAACTGTAATAGATTTTTTTTTTAAACCAGAAAGGATGCCTACAGCGGCTTAAACTTTATGGAGGGAGATGAAGCAGCCCCAGCGGTCAGAATGCTTAGTGAAGCCTGGAGAGGGGGCGAAGGGCAGGCGTCCGGCAGCCCTCACTGGACGGAGCAGCAGGGAAGGATGCCGCAGAACCGGCTGTCAGCGCCCGGGGCCCCGCTGCCCACGCCGGCCACCTGCATGTGCTGGGGTCCCCCGCTGGGACCAAACAGAGGCAGAAGCAGAAGGCTGGAGTAGATGCTACCTCCCGTCCCGGAGCGGGGCCTGAGGAAATCAAAGACCGCATCTGGGAGTGAGTTTAACAGCCGCACAGCCCAGACTCGGTTAAATTCATTCCTAAATGTGAGCTTCCACCAGCCCCGCGATACTCAGAGCCCTGGCCCTCCCCTGCTAACCGTCCTCCACGCTCCTGGTCAATCCCACATCTCGGACCCGAGAGAACTTCAGAAATCCCCCTCCTCCCTCCTGTCTTGAAATGGAAATGAACTGCCGTCCCATAACCACCACTACCCTTCCCCCCTGCACGTGGCCCAATGCGGACGAGAGGGTCATTGCTGGAACACCCTCCCGCCCCCGCCCCGCAGGCCCGAGGGCCTGGGCCTAGTCGGACAGCTCCTGGGACGGCGGCTGGCTGGGCTCATGGGGCGGCGCCTCGGGCACCTCCGCGTCCTGGTCCTGGTCGTCTGGGAAGGACAAAGAAGAGGGGCTGGATTTACAAAGAGGGGAACGACCTACTTGCAGATGTAGACTTTCTGTAAGGTATTCGCCCATTCCCAGCCCAGCGGAGGAGAATGTCTTTGCCTTTGCCTTGCTCGGTGTCCAGACACTGGCAACCGAGCCCGGGCCGGTGACACAGACTCCAGCTGAGCCTCCGGCCCGGCCTGTCCCCAGCCGGCTGGCAAGAAGCCAGCCACCCCGCGGCTCTGAACCCCGGCGTCTTTCTGCCTCACATCACATCAGCCAAGGGGATGCGGGGAAACAGTAAAAGAGAACGAACGCTAACACGTCCTCGGGTTCATGTTCTATTCAGTCTTCAGAACCCCCTCCTGAGGTGGGGACCGTCCTCTTTGGCAGAAGGTGAAGCTCAGGCACACGGAGTAAACGGACCTGCCGCGGGCTCCGCGGCCGCTAAGGGCCGGAGTCAGGACCCACACCGCGGCTGTGTGGCCCCGCGGTCAGCACAGGGTCTTCAGGCCGCGGGTCCAGGAGTCTCACACACAGCAAGTATGCACCAGGCCTCTCACTTCCTTTTCCTAAGGAGCCTCGGGGAAGGATTGAAAGGAAGAAAAATCCTAGAGCCTTTAAGGCTGCAAGAGCCCTCAAGAGAAAACCTAAGGCATTTTTACATCCGAAATGTCAGCTGAACGTCACAGTAACCCCGTGACAGGACCCATTTTACAGACGCGAAGACAGGCCTAGGTCCCGGTCTGTTTCTCTCCACTGAGCGGCCGGGGGCAGAGGACTTACCCCCAGCAGCCCCAGCCCAGCTCCAGCTGCCGCTCCAGGCTCAGTGCACACTCGTTCCCCCGGCCGGAGAGGCCCAGCTGAGCCAGAGAAGCGGAGCCGCTGGACTTCTGAACACACGGCGCACACGCCATCCTCCACACCTCGGCCCGCGGGCGCGGACAGGGGAGGGAATTAGCATTACACCTGGACCCAGACAGGGTTCTGGTGACATCCAAGTGCTGCCGCCTGCCATTTACATATGCAGGAACCTCTCTGGGTTCCGCTGGTTCTCTCACCTGGGATTGAGGACCCCTCTCGTGGATGCTTGCATATGGAATAAAGGGAGGCGTGTAAGGAAAGAGCTCACCCCCAGCCGAGTGCATTCTAAACTCTGCTCCCCACTTCCCTTCTTTCCCCATCCACTTCAGATCAGGCAGGCCCCTGCCTCCGGAAAATCGTCCTGGCCCCCCAGAAGCCGGCAGACTGGAGCCCACTTACCAGTGGTTTCCTTGTCTGTATCAGACAGGACAGTGAGAGAGAAGGATGCTGGCGGCGGCGGCGGCGGCAGCGGCGGCAGGAAGTGGAGCGCGGACAGGAAGCCCGGCGGGAGAAACTGAGGCTGCGGCGGCTGCGGGGGTGGCGGCGGCGGCGGGTAGTAGCTGGGTTGGTAGTCTCCCACCTGCTCGGGCACCTGTGGGGCACGTGCGGCAGACAAGCCAGAGAGGGAGAGGGTTAGCCAGACAGGCTGGTCGCATGGGTCTCAGGCCCCTCAATGGGGGGGGGGGGGGGCAAGGGGTAGATTCCCTGGTGTGGCCCCCACACCTGGGCACAGGGCACTTGGGACAGGCTGTTCGGCAAATACCCACCGAATGATGGAAGGCAAGAAGGACTTCGGGCACATAGTCACACTGAGCCCTTTCTTACAGGCACAGATCCAGGACCTCCTTCCCCCCTCACGACCCCAAGGCCCCCCTCACTGTAACAATGACAGTGTCTGAGGGCAAGCTCCAGGCCCAGGGCCGCGGCACTGGTAAGCGGCAGAGGCAGAACTGGACCGGTCTGTGGGGATCTACTGCTCCGTGCTGCGGAAGGGTCCAAATGCATCCCAACCCCTCGTGGTCCCTTTGCCCGGTACAGCTAAGGGCTTAGACTGGAGAGTCAGGGGGCCTCTGGAGGCCCTATTCCAACACCACAGAAGAGCTAGGTGCGGTGCAGCTGTTCCTGAGGCAAGGGCAGCTGGGGGACCTCAGCGGAGCGGCTTGGGCAGGCCGCCCTCCACGCGGCCGCCCCTTCCGAACGTGGAAGCGGCGCTCGTGCCCCAGGACCCTAAGGCTGGAATGAGGGCATCTGGAGGGAGGACTACACAGCTCAGCGCTGAACAGAGAAGGATGTGAACGCAATAAAAGATCATAATAAATTTCAGATGCAGTTCCTCTTATTTACTTCTGCATCCAAAAACTTCAGAGCACTTTACAAGCTGTATTCTGGAGACCCCTCATGTCCTGTAAGATATTTTATGTGCTCTTAACAGTGTTCTTTGACAAGGGAGTTTGAGAAACCCCACCACTGCCCCCACATCGGCGAGTCCCACGTGAGCACACTAAAGCCTTGAGGCAGTCTGCAAAAATCTGGCTGGATTGCCCCCGCCGCTCCTAGCAAGGAAGGGAAGCAAGCCCACCTTCACGGATCTAAACGTGCCAGACAGGCCACACTTGCCATGCACTCCACCTTCTTCCATCTGTCACCGGCCCGACGAGATGGGGACTCTCTCCCCTACTGTCCAGACCGAGCACCCGAGTCAGACCCTCGGGGGTTAGACGGCTTCCGCAGCCATATGGCTAGTGAACAGCGGAGGCAGGACTGGATCCCGGGTCTGTCCGACTCCACGCTTGTGCCGTTTGTGGGAGGAGAACAGAGAAGGGCAGCGGCGAATGGCGGGGCCCGGAGCAGGAGGCCGAAGCCCTCCCTGGGGAGTATCTCCCAGCCCAGGCAGAGGGCGGCAGGACAAGGACGAGAGCAGTTCACAGCCTCTGGGGTTTGAAACAGCATCAGAAATAAATGCCTGATCCTCTATCCAGACGTGGAGGGGTGGGAAGGGGGGTTATTAGTGCTTTAACTCCGAGCTGCTCAGCCAAGACTCTCCCTGGATCACAGCTCCTGCCTGGGGCCTGTGGTGGCAGCTCAGGCCCAGATAAACCAGCTGAGATCACACTCTTAACAAAGGCCGTCTGGCAAGCCTGTCAATCAGAGCTCTGCCCTGGACGCCAGGCTCCATCCGAAATTCTGTGTGAGCAGACGGTGGGCGCGTGCTTCACTTGGCCTGAGCCCCTCTTTGTGTAAAGGCTGGAGGCGCTGTGCTCTCCTGGGGGCTGCAGTGGGGGGCCAGCACCCAGAGCCCAGGTGTGGCCGGGGTGGTGGTGACAGTCAAGGGCCATGTTTGCTCAGTCTCCGCATGATAGACGGGCCTCGGGAAGGGGAGAGTGAGTGTCAGGGCTCCAGAGCTGGGGACTGCTCTGTCACTGACCAGCTGCGGAAAGTGAACACCAGGCCGGCCCTCCCCAGTTCTGTGCCCACGAACGGACTTCGAGTCTTCTTGCCCTGCTCCACAGTGGGGTACTAGAACCTACCCTGGTGGCTCACATGGGGGTCAGCAGGCACCCTGCCAATTATGGAGACCAGTGGTTTTCAAACCCTTTTCCCTTGATTCAGTGGAAAATGACTTATGTAAAACTTTACAATGTCTAAAACAGACAGAAGAGATGCTGCTGGAGTGGGGACCCAGCGCCCTGTGTGCCTGACCGGCGTGGACACATCCGGGTGGGGGGGGGGGGTCCCACTGGGAGTGCTCTGCAGCTAAGAATGTCAAGCGTTCCTCTTTCTTCTCAGTCGCTTTCCACATTGAACAAAGAAGCCTGCTCTGTCCTCACTCTTCTCTACCCTCCACCCAATCTAACACCCAGGGTTAGGCATTTGGCTCTGAGGGAGGGAGGAAAGGGAATGGTGGTCTATGTTTCCATGAACTTGAGCTGCATTCGAGCCAACCTGCCCCACAGGTCCAGCCTGATGGGGCCAAGTCAGGACTGGTTACCCGGGCCTCTGACCATCCTGCAGTTCTGACCGGCCTCAGGGTTGCCAAAAGGGAAAGGGCTTTTAACCACTCTGGTCTGGAAGGAGCTGGTAACCAAGGCCACAAAACCTCGTCACCCCGACCTGTACCTCACACAGCAGGGACGGCCTCCTCCATACTCCGTCTTCAAAACTCGAGGCTTAAAGAGCAGCATAGTTAGTAAAGGACCACGGATCTTACAAAAAGATTAAATCTCATCCGTTCTTTCAACAAATATTTCCTGAGGTGACAGGTGTTTGGCAGAAAGTTTCTCTATTTTTCATGACTAAGATTCAGTTCCTCCTGAAAGCTGCCTGAAGTCTCAAGGGGCCCATTACCCTTGGGCAGCGGACCTACGTGTGCTCCTGGCTTTGCCCTCGGCTGTGTGATGCCTGGACAGTGAGACTTCCATCCTGGTCCTCTGAAATGAAGGACCTTCAAAAGGAAAGACTTCCCTTCCTGGTCCTCCGAAATTCCGAAATGAAGCCCTTCCGGCCCCAGCATGCCGTCAGTCCAGGCCGGTGGTCACTCGCTCAGTCTGTGGTACCATGCAGCTGCCCCCCAGGTTTATCTGAGGTATCTGTGTTCCTTCTTGCCTGATCCCCCAGCTCTGAAAAGCACATGCCACAGCCCGGACAGCCAGGCCATCTTGTTTACACACGCACGGACTTACCTACATGTGTGCATTCCGCGAGGTGTGCGCTACACAAGGTGTGCACTGCACAAGTGTTGTACTCGTCCCGCCAGTGCTCAGGGCCTGGCACAGACGGGCCCATCGATCGCTTCCGGGGACTGAGGACCCATAAGAGCAATGGGCATCTGGGGTAAGGAGGAACTGGGAAAGGAATGGAAATGGTGCTTACCAAGGCTCCTCCATGGAAGTGGCTGCAGGACACATGCCGGAAGCCCCGCTGCAGGGGGATCCCCGGAGGAGTCGGGGATCCATCCTGGTAGCCCAGTGGGAATGGGCAGTAGGAATGCATGTTGGAGCAGCTGGGGTACAGCTTAGAAGGCTCTCTCTCCAGGTACTCGGACCCCACCACACACTCTGAGCTGATGCTCAGAGGCAGCCCTGGAAAGGTAAGCAAGGCGGGAAGTGTTAAAAACACACAGAGCTAGAGAAAAGAGCATCACATCACTGTTCCAAGGTAGCAGCAAAACATTCAAAGCCACTTACAAAGAACTCCCACATCCATTATGCTTTTGACCCTCCCTGCTCTTTAAGCCCTTCAGCCATGTCCCACTGCTCTTAGAAAAATCCTGGGCACAGCCATAAAGCCCCACGAGGGCTGGTTCCTGCCTCCACTCCAGCCTCTTCATGCACTATAACCTAGTAGGAGCTTCTCCTTTCTCAGCAACCTCAAGGCCTTTGCCGATGCTGTTCCCTCAGTTTAGAAGGCTTTTCCTCCTAACCCTACTGTACCTCAGTAAGTCCTCAGTACTCAGCTCCGACTCTTCCCTCAGACCACAACTAAACCATCAATTATTTGAGCTCTATGCATTGATTTGTGTGATTCCTTGATCGGCATTGTCCCTCCCGTAAGGACAAGATCCTTGAAGGCAACAAACGCGACCTTTCCCCCTTTGCGTCTTTTTCACTAGTGCTGGGGCACACTTAAGTGCTCAGCCCCTGCTGACATGGAACAGAGAAAGGCACTATGTCTGTGCAAAGGTATCTTTTAGAATTGCTGTTTCAGGTCTGTCTTCCCCCTCTACTTTCCTGTAGACCTAAATTTTCTTAGAATGTCCCAGAAGGCAGAAACGGCCTTCAGAGAGCATCCAGGCCACAGAGACTGCCACCGAAGGAAGGAGCTTGCTTAAGGTGACTGAGCAGTCTCCCAGTCTCCTGTGCTCTTTCTACCACACTGTCATAAAGGAAACCAAAAAAATCACATGCCTGCACCCAAAAAGAACCTCAAATCTGTATGTGACCTGAAACTGTACTTTAATACTGAAAACCACCAAGGCATAAGGAACCATATTATTTATGCATTGGGTGGAGGAGTGGGAGGAGAGGAAAAATAGGCAATACCAACAGACCAACTAGTCTCCACTGGCGTGCAGAGAACTGGCCCATTTCTACTCTCTGAAAAAGGGTGCGAAGGGACGCGCATGCGCTTTGGGCCAGGACCCGTCTAAAGGAAGTTGGGGGGGGTGGAGCCTCCAGCAACTGGAAAGGGAAGAGTACGCATGCGCAATCATCGTCACGCAGGCGCAGTCATCATCGCGCCAGCCCACCCACAGAGGCGTCTTGAAGGAGGCGCCAAGAAAAGGGCGGGAAGAAGTGCGCAAGTGCAGTAAGGTCCATCGAGCTGGGGCGTCTACCTGGAGGAGACGCCAAAGCTAAGGGGATTGGGGGCCATTTTCTTCCTCACAAGACGGAAAGGCAAGAAGCTAAATGTTAAAAGCCACCAGAACCACCCATTCCTTTCTAGCTCTTTTTACGCTTTTGCAAAATGGCCACCAACCCAAATCTGTACTTAGAGAATGGCTTCCCGCAGATAAAAGAGTACCTCTGAAAGCATCTGCCCCACCCCCACCCCAAGGGCCCATCCCGGCCCGATCCAGGGTGGCCTGGGCCTCCAGCGTGGGGCACGGGGAGGCTGCAACACAGAGAGGCCTCCCGGGCGGGGTGAGGGCATGCGGGGCCGGGGAATCTTACCGAAGTCGGCGAACGGCGGGCTGGGCATGGGCCTCAGTGGCCTGCGCAGCTCCAAGCGGCCGGGGTAGCCCTTGCCTGCGGCCTCTGCCCCGAGCTGGGGCCCCACGGAACTGGGCATGGCGACGGTGGCTCGTTCGCTCAGCCCCACGTGGCCGCGGCTGCCCAGAACTGGCTGGAAGGCACTGGGGCCCGGGCTCGGGCCCCGCGGGGGCCTCTCCGGGAAGCCCGCGGCCACACGGTACTCCGGGCCTAGCTCCCGGTCTCCTGAAACAGCCAGCGGAAGCAGCTGGCGGAGGCTTGGGCCCGGGACGGCGGCCGCAGCCCCGGACAACAGCTCCGGCCCGTGTGCGCCAAGGGCCATCTCCTGCTCCTCCTCGGAGGCCTGCTTCTTGAGCACCTTCTGCGCTGCCATAATCTTCTGGCGTTCAGTGATCAGATAGCACTTCTCACAGGTGCACTGCTTCCAGCGGCACTTGCCCGCGTGGCCCTTGACCGGCACCAGGAAACCATGGTTCCGGCACCGCGAGCACTTGGGGGTTCGCAGCATCTTGTCCGCCAGCTTGGCAGGATCTGCCTTCATAGCACAACCGCCACCTCTGGAAGCTGCGGAGCAAGTGCAGCGAGGAGGAGCGGCGCCCCACAAGTCTCTGGTGCTGGGGACTTTGGATACATTTGTAACAAAGTGGTTCTCGGTAGGTCCTGGGAGCTGTGCGGGGCCCTTGCATTTTCCCTCCTTTTCTGGAGTGCAAAATTTGGAGATTTTGTGTGTCTTGGTTAATTACATGCAAGGGATTGGGTTGAATAAATTCTTCATGGAATGCTATTGCATGTGTGTCATCTGTGTTATCTGAAGTCTTACCCATTTAATTTTCCAAACTTTCTGTTCCCGCCACACAGAAGGTATTTTTGTAACTTCAAAAGAGGCGGAGTGATAGTCAACGGTCCACAGATTTAAAGCTCCAGAGGTACGGAGCTCTCAGTAAACCCATTCCACGAGAAAAGCATCCTAAGAGGCAAACCGTGCTTCTCCTTCCAAAAGTTGCTGCTTCTGCTGAATTTCATTTCTCTCCCCTGCTGAGAAGCAGCGGCTCGCAGTGATGCTTCCAGAACAGTCTCAAGAGCTCAGGGCAGTGTGATAGTTGCTCAAGGGTGTGCCCTAATAGCAAGAATTTTGTTGGTATAGTCATGCATTTCTGGCAAATGGTACATTGCTGTTGTTGATGCCTTCCAAAGTAAAGCATACTTTACACAGGATATTTTAGCATGAGCTTTTATCATTCTTAACTTTGCCATGAGTTTAGTTATCCCTGTAAAGCAGCCCAAATCTTGGGTCATCTGAAAACTGGCACAAACTTCATAGTTTTCCAATGCTACTAAATTAATTCATTTTCTTGATAGAAATGTATGACACTCTGAGATCTTTTTTTTTTTCCCAGTCCAAAAAATGAGGGAAAATGGGTCACTAACACCTACATTGAAAAGCTTGTAATCATAGGATCAGTTATATTTAAGGAGGTAGTTATACTTAAAAAACTGGCTAAAATGTGTGTGTGTTTTAACTGACCTCTTTCTGAAATTTTCTTTCTGGTAGCAGAATGGCAGAAGCGAGGCCTGGTGTCCACGTTGATTTTCTGGAGCTCTTGGTTGCTGCTGGCTCCTTTGCACTTCTCACCAGCGGCCTGACAACAGGGAACGGTTGCCATTCTGAGGCTGATTAGAAACCCAGAGCTGCAAAGAGGTTTGTAAAGCCCTTTTCTGCTTTAAAGAAATATATTCCTCATTTTAATAAGAGGGCAAAAGTATACGCTTCCTGTATTATTTGGCCCTTCAGGGATTTCACTGGTAATTTTACATCCATTTAAAGAGATCTAGGTTTGTCTCTGCTTTGCTCTAACACCCTCTATCTTAGTTTTTGATTTAAAAAATATGGTCCTATAGATAAAAGGACAGGGAAACTCATTTTCTGACTCCACCAATTCAAAATGTCTAATTTTTTCACTGAACTTCTCATTTGAAAATGGTACTTAAAAATCATAGTTACAATACTGCTGTCAAAAAATCTGGGGCATAAGCTGCACAGTTTCATGATAAGGTCATATTTTGCATTATCAAACTTAAATTTTCACATCAAATAACATGGGCAGATGAGACAAAAAAAGAAAATTACTCTCATTTACATTTCATGCTTGACCACCCAAGCTCTCTTCATTTTCCTATTAATGATTTAAAGGAAAATCCTATTCAAAGCCAACTATTTGAATTAACATATTTTGGCCTTGTTAACTATAAAATGCTTCCATATTTACTTCATAGCTTTAGGGGCAAAATATACCCAAGGTGGTGTGAATTTGCATCATGCTTTGAGAACATTAATAAACAACCGTATATCTTTTTAATCAATAGTCACATTATAAGATGCAAAAACCCCAGGGTTTACACAGTAAACAAACCTAAGAAAAAAAGACCAGCTTATTTCTCTCTTCCCTGGAAAGTCTCAATTTGTGTAGGTAAATTCCAACAGAGACTTATTTATTTCACTCTTGGAAATTCAGGCAAATTGATAGTTTTATTTCGTTTGCTGACTGATTACTTCTTAGGCTGCTGCTTTTTTAAAGACATATGTACATTTCTTTAAATTGTTATTTTAAGGAAATAGATACATTTCTTTAAATTGTTATTTCTTTAGGTTGTTATATACAGTTCTTTAAATTCTTAAAAAAGATGGTAAAAGTGAAAAGCTGGAAGTCATAAAAGGATGGGAGCCAGAAGTATATGGGGGCCCCTTTTTTTCCACCATACCTAAACCTTAGGATATTTATTTTTAAGAAAGCCTGTATCCTCTTAACCAGTGGTTTATAAAATAACAAGTCATTGTGGCTGAAGAATCACTAGTTTGACTAATGAACCACAAAGGAACTGGTTGGTGGTCATATATGACTCCCAGCTACGAGGCTTCTTTTCCCTCAAAGTCCCAGGTTTCCTGTCTTGAATAATGCCTCTTCTTTTCAGTTATATGATTGCTATTGGTACTGTTTAATTTGTATTCACTGTAAAGAGTCTTGTATTATACAGTGCATGGAGGTATCGTTTATAATCATTAAATATTGCATGCACTGTAACAATTCCTTACTGGGAGTAAGGAAGAGTACGGAGAGGATTTTTGCTATAGCTTCTTTCCCCTAAGAGTTATAACCCAGATATCTGCTATCTTCCCCTTCTTCAAGCTCTCTCCAGTGGGCAATGAAAACTTTATTGAAGATTTTGTAGGGGATGAAGGGGAAGATTTACATGACACATCCTATAGCAGATGCTTTATTTTCCTGCCTTAGCCTTTCTGTTCTCTCAACATCCTTCTCTGCTTTGTTGCACCCACTGGAGAGAAACTGGCCCGCTCCCCACCCTCGCCCCCAGCCTCCCAGACTCTCTAGCTTCTCTCTTTCTTGATTTTTTGGAAGCTCTGTAACAGCTGTGACTATCTTATTTTCCTTTATGTCTAGCACAAAATAGACATGCGGTAAATATTTGTTGAATGTACAAAATGGCTCTTGCCTCCCTCTCCTGCCAATGTCAAGATTATCTCACCTCTGATTGGCACAATAAATCAGCTTGGCTTCAGCAACTCTCCCTAAACATACAAAACAGAAAGCCTACAGTGAACAGGACCACTCTCCTGACAAGAAGAATCTGGTGATCAACTTTGGTTCCTTGAGCTCACCCTCAACCCCTAATGGTTTACTAATAGTAACAGCGAACACTTACTGTTTCTGTATGCAGTAATTCTTCAGTCCTTTGTGTGTATCCATTCATATAATCCTCACAGCAGTCCTTTAAGGTAGGTGCTGTTATTTTCACCACCATTTTACACATGAAGAAACTGAGGCCTAGAGAAGTAATTTGCCCAAGGTTTTCCAGCCCTTGAGTGGCAGAGCTATGGTTCAAAACCAGGAAATCTCTCCTCAAAGTCCATATTCTGAACCATATATCTGCTAACTATTTCAATATTTCTTCTAAACAAACCCAGTGCTCTCCCCAAGAAAGCTTTGAATGAGGAATAGAAATGTTTGTCTTATTACATACCCCATTACAGTTGGGGCAAAGGCCAGGAAGGTGGTAGCAACCTGGGGAGGCTTCCTAAGATGCCCTGCTCTGTTGCTTTCCACCACCCACAGCCGATATTTACTGAGTGCCAACTATGTGGCAACTCTGAGAGACACAGAAGTAAATAAAAAATCAGGATCCTTACCTTTAGGCATACATTCTAGCTGGCAAACCAGACAGTAAACAAATAATTCCAAATGAAAGCTGGGGAGTCGGGGTGGTGGGGAAAAACAGGATGCTATGGGAACCCATATGAGGCCCTAACCTGGATCAAGAGATCGGCTCCCAGGGTGCCTGGTTACTCAGTTGGTTAAGTGTTCAACTCTCCATCTCAGCTCAGGTCTTGATCTCAGGGTCGTGATTTCAAGCCCCACGTTGCGCTTGATGCTGGGTGTGGAGACTTCTTTAAAAAGAGAAGAAAAGAAAAAAGAAAAGGAAGGGAGAGAGGGAGGGACAAGGGAAGGGAGGAAAGAAGGAAGGGGGGAGGGAAGGAAGAAAAAGGAAGGGGGAAGAGAAGAGAAAAGAAAACCCAGCTTGTTGAGGGCTTGGTTTCCCTGCTGAGGCTGAAAGGCTGGCTGAATGGGAACTAGCCAGGGACAGGAGCAGGAGAGGTGTGTCTCAGACAGAGGGAAGAGCACATTTGAAGGCCTGCAGTGTGGCTCCAGTACGGCGAAGTCAGGATTGGAGAGAGAAAAGATACAGAAGTTAAACAGTAGCCAGATCATGGAGTCATTGGGGAGAAATTATGGGGGTCACTATCTAAGATTGAGGAGAAGAAATGACATGGCAGAGGCAGGCCAAACTGGAACCCACATATCCAGACATGTCCCTGTCCTTGGTTTGTCTTTCGGAAAGTAGAGCAATAAGTAACTAGTACTCACATAGGCATTGCAAGATGAAAATGGAGTTGAGCATGGTTTTCTTTGGGGTAGTTGTTGCAGGTGGAACACACACTCGAGGCTAGCCGCGGCCCTGGACTAACACTGTGCTAGCCCAGCCACTTGGTTCTCCTAAGCCTGCAGCCCTGCTCACTGTTCATGTGACCTCTCCTAGGAATCTCCTAGGAGTCCTGAAGCAGCAGTGAGGGAAGACAAAAAAGTGACAGAAAAATAGAACGAGATGAAATCAAACAGGAAAGCAGTTGGAGAGGTTTTGTAGGTAAAGTCTAGAATAAACAATCCTTGGAACAAATGGAAAGTATACAACCTGGGCAGAGAGGGCATACTCAAAATGATACAGTTAACTGAATTAGACCCAATCGCACTGACATCTGTTTTGTTTTCACTTGCTAACTTAATGGGGGAAAATTTTTATATACAGAAACTTTCACCTCTAACTGTTAAAAGTACTGTCAAATTTCCATAAATTTCAGGAAATTTTTTTGTCTTAAAAGATGAGAAGCACATGTCCCTATAAATACATTGTTAATAGGCAATCTATTAGTATCTCTCTCCTTTAGTAAAATGCTAATTTGGTTTAACACAACATGCATGAATTTAATGCCAATATATGCAAGGCATCATTCCCTATTAAAATGGGAGTCAAAAAAAGAAAGGAGGAAAGAAAATTAAATTTAATCTTCTTCTATGTGTACCTTGTCTAGTTTTTTAAAACAGTAAATTCTTATTTACCCAAAAAACAAAACAATAAAACACCCAGAATTTCCCCCTGACTTCTCCTTCTAAGAGAATGGCATGCAGATATAAAGAATTTCTCTTTCAAGAGACCTTTTCATTTTATGTCACAGCATCAGTACAAATTCAATCCATATTGTAACTGTAAACACATGGCAAGAAATAATTGCTTTAGAGAGAGGCAAACTGGGTGAGAACCTGGTTGCTGCTCATTAGTTGTGTTACCTTGGCTAGGTCACTTAACTTCTTTGCACCTCAGTAGTACAAGCATTAGTAATGTTTGTATAATGTGCTACAAATTCTAAAGTACCCCAAATTTATCCCAGTTAATGACATTAATATATAATAAATGCATACAGCTTTGCAGGTGGAGGGGTTCAGAATGAGTCTCCCCAAAATGTGCTACTTTGGCATGTGATCTATTTTGAGCTGAATGCAATCAAGACCCTGCAGGCTTAAGAGAAACTTTCTACCCTTCCTTAAATACCTAAAAGAATCTAAATGGAGGGGTTTTGCCAGAATAAGAGTTATTATCAGAGATAAGTCTTATCTGAATGACTCATCTGTATGGCAGGGCAAACATCTAATTACTAAGCTGCTCTTCTTATTGCCCTCCTCCCCTTAGAAGCCCCAGCCCCCTACCCCATTCCTTAGCTCAAGATGGCACATATACCTTTTTTAACTTTTCCATTATTAAACCCCTCATATATGTGAGGGTTCCCATACATACAAAACTAGTTTTTCTCCTGTTCATCTGTCTCATGTCAATTTAATTCTCAGACCAGCCAGAAGAACCTTTGAAATATAGGCATGGTCCCCAACACAGGCATGGTCTCATTTAAATCACAGAACCATCTGTAAGGGAGGTACTTTTGTTATGTCCATTTGACAGATGATAAAACCAAGGCTTAGAGAAGTTAAGAAACGGCTTCCCCAATGTGTACAGGAAGTGGCAGAAACATGTATGAATAGCTCCCAAGTCTGTTCTCTCAACCACTATGCTCTCATTGCCATTAGGTAGTTATATCATTTAATTTATACTTTTTTTTTAAATAAAATAAGATCTCCGACTCTTGCAGGATTATAGTGCATTTACAATGCCCAGCACGCTGGTATCTGGCACATGGTTAGCATACATCACATGGTACCAAAGAGGAGGAAGGGCAAGGGAATGGGGAACGAAGTGAAAGGAATGGTATCCCCACCTCCAGCCAGGAGATTCAATTCCACTGCTCAACCTTTCCGGGTGGCTCTGGGCTTTCCAAGCAGAGATTAAGCCCCAGCTGACTAATACCATAGCTTTACCCCCATGAGGCTGTTGAGCACTTTGAAGTGTGGCCAGTCCAAGTTAAGATATGCTAAAAATATAAAATACAGGCCAGATTTCAAAGACATAGTATAAAAAAGAATGGAAAATATCTCACTGATAATTGTGTCTAGATTATATATTGAAATCATGATATTTTGAGTATATGGAGTTAAATGACATACTGTATTTGAATGTGGTTTTTCACTTTTTCAATGTGGCTACCAGAAAATTTCAAAATACATATATGTCCCACATTGTATGTCTACTGGACAGCACTGAGAGAGAGATTTGTCTGTGCAGGCTTCCTTCCACTTCCAAAGAGCAGGTTTTCAACAGTAGCTCCGAATCAAGCTGTTACACCACTGTCATGTGTAGTAGGCCACTTCTGCAAGTCCCTTCCTCACGTTGGTTAGAACACTTTCACTATCTTGAATATACTCTTTGTCATGTAGGGCCTTTCTAATGGAATCGAGACTCTGATGTTTTAGAATCGGAAACATTTATCTATCAGAGATGTCAGCTAGAAGAGTCTAATCCAACTCTGGTTTGCATTTTGAATCTTCAGGTGCATTGATGTCATTTTTATAGGAATGTTTTCATATTTATCTTGTTAGGTATAAATTACTAGGAAAAAACTCTGCAAACTAGAAAAGAAAGAAGGATGTCATTATATACTAAGGTTACACCATTGCTGAGATACACAGCCCTTTAGATTCTCCTAAGATCCCAACCAGAGGGCATGGATCAATTATATACATGCTGCTTGATAAATGGAGTCCTTTGGACATTTAATATTGTTAAAAACTTTGGAAATTTAATAAAAAATTACTTGATTGACGCCCTTCTGCCCCAGAACCCACCCTAGATAAACAGTTGCTAGCCTGGGAGCACTAATGTTGCTTTGCACAAAAAAATTCTTTAAATAAACAAAAAGGCATGAAGATTTGCTATGAACAGTTTTCATCTAAACATCTAGGGAATATTACCTCCCACAACATTTTCTTGAAACATGGTTAGACTTACTCAGTTTAATGAGCTTGGGGATTGTTGCTTTTTCCCCCTGCAATTTGCCAGATAAATCAGAAATATTTATTTTCAGAGACAGTTAAAGGAACTCAGTAATTCCCAGTCTGTTCAAGTTTTACAGTAAATCTCAGTTGAATGCCTGTCATTGTTTCCAATCTGGTCAAGCAAAAAGAAAAAAGGCATATAATTCATCAGGATAATTAGTTGATTGGGGTTAAATAATTCTAGGAACAAACATCTGACCCCCTAGCACCTCATAAACCTCCTGGAGTGAGAAGGATTACAAACTAAATGTACAAGATTTAAAATCATCCAGATACACCCTGAACATTATTGCCAGCATGTGGGATACATTAGATAAGTTCAAACCAAGTGTGGGTTTAGAGTTTAGCCACCTTTGATCAGTGGTTTACTAAAGCTTTAGTGCTTTGGTGTGAGGAGAGAAGAGAGGAAGAGTGGCAACAGCGCCCCCTACTGCCTGATGGCCACCTCCCTTCCCTGCAACTTGTTGCGGGGGTATTTAAGACCTCTGGTACCCCAGGAGATAATGAAACTCTCCCAAGTGTAAGGAGGCCAGGAAGAAAAAAAAAAAAAAACCTGGCATTCCCTATTGAGGGCCTACATCGTTGCAAGCACTGTGTTATTTAATTTAATGGTAATATGAAGTTTACCACAAGTTCAGGAAAGAATAGGATCAAGTGTATAGATAAAGAAACTGAGGTTCAAGAAAGATGACATATACAGGATTTGTAGCTAGAAAAGGAACGAGCCAGGATCTGCACCCAGGTATGCCTGGCTCCCAAGCCGGTGATTCTTCTGCCACCGCATGCTAGCAGTGGCTGGAGGCCGTGGGCACAGCTGGGACTCATGAAAGTATCACCACCAGCCATCCTGATTTGCCTGGGACTGAAAGCATGTTGGGGTCGCTGGACTTGGAGTGCTACACACGGGAAAGTGGGGGGCAAACCGGGACAAGCCGGCTGCCCTAGCTAGACTGCAACTGAATAAAGCAGCAGGCCGGCGGGGGGGCCAGTTTGGAAGAGGAGGAAGGCTGCCCCATCGGGTCTGTCCTGTGCCCGTCTGTGGCCCAGGCTGCTAGGCCACAGGTGAGCCATCTCTGTCATATTTACTTGATGCTGTGACACATCCTGGGGCACCGTCAAAGACGTTCACATCCCTGCCAGTTCTGATTTCTTCAGTTCCTGCCCTAAACCATCAGTCAGTGGGAATTTAGCTAACTGAATAAATCATTCCCTCAAGTAGCGGGAAAAGAGCCGAGACTGGGCCATCACAGAAACGTGAATGCTGTGAGGATCAGTGAGGGCCAGAAAAATGGGGTGAGTAATAAAACTGGCATTCACGGAATGCTCATTCCCGTACAGGGCGCTAGTAGTTTGTGCACATTATCTTGTCTTTTAACAATTCTAAAGGTAGTTATAATTAACCCTAATTACAGACTTTAAAAATAAATAAATGAAGCTCAGGGAGAGGCTAAATAACTTGGCTCAGGTCATGCAGCTGGAAAAAAAAAGATGAAAGATCCCTAAATTGCTTCCTTCGACTTGTATATTTTCTTTAGCAATATTTTAATGGTACAGAACAAGTATCTCCTATGAATGAGAAAAATTGATTTAACCTCTGTTTTCATAAGGTAGCCAGTGACACATGCTACATGTTAGCAAGACATCCAAGTTATGGGGTGCCTGGGCAGCTCCTTCAGCTTGGGTCATGATCCCACCAGGGTCCTGAGATCGAGCCCATGTTGGGCTCCCTGCACAGTGGAGAGCCTGCTTCTCCCTCTCCCTCTGCCCTTCCCCTCTGCTTGTGCATGTGCTTATGCTCTCTCGTTCTCGCTCTATCTCAAACAACTAAAACCTTTAAAACAAAACAAAAATCCATGTTATACCTTTAGGAAATAGAGGCCTAAGTAAATGGTACCTGCTATTACTCCTCTCGCCTCTCTTTATTCCTTATTTTCTTTAAGCTCTATTTTTGATAGAGTTTAGCATTTCCCAAAACACGCTTCATGGAAGAATACGTCTGTGACATGTGAATAGGTACCATATACAAAAGAGGTTCTGAGATCTAGTAAAACTAGGAAACCCTACATTAGCAAAGTTTAAGTTCTTTACTACGGAGCTTCTCACTCTATAGTATGTTCACGGGCCCAGTGAATCTCCACAAGGACACTCTAGTGCTGTGTTCTCAACCTGTTCTTCGTTATTGGCCCTCCATCTCCAGAAGCCTTTTTAGACATTCCCCTAATCACCCCTTTCCATCCACCTGCCCCCCCCCACGCCCCCTGCCAAACTAACTGCTACGGAATAAGACTTTGGTGAGTAGATTGAGTTTTGGGGGCCACGAACCATTGTATTGAGACTTTATTTTTTTTGCTCCCTATGAACTAATTTTTGCCCCCTTGGGGATGATAGCGCTTCACTTGAGAATGTAGGCTCTGATATGAAATGCTCCTCGTGTTTGACCAACCACTGGCCTTTCTTGAGTGGAACAATATTCCCAGGAACAGGCTGGGAATCCTGATTTATTCAGCAGGAGGTAGTTTAACACTTGGTTGTTTTCTTATGGCTCAAGGAGAGAATCTTTTCTTTCACACTGAAATTCCTGACATTAAAAGATACGCTGAGACATATGAAAAGTTTTTAAGTTTCTTAGAGCAAAGATCAGTTTCAGTTGGGCAGCACCAACCCAATGGGAAGTAGTTAGAAGCCTCCAGTGACCAGAACTAGGGAAAGATTTTTATAGAGAAGATGCCAAAACCGACCAAAGAAATGATTTGATTGGCTGTTGCTTAAGTGGTTGCCTTATTTGGAAAAGCCTAGCTGGTCATTTGTGATTGGCTGTCCTTGGCTTTCAATTTCTTAACAATGATGGATTTGCAGACTAAGGTTTTGGTTTCCTTACATAGACTTCTAAAGCATTAAAGCCACCTTAGTCTATTTGCTTTAATTACTCTAACACTGGTATAAGACTACAATAAGGACAGGAGTTCAATAAGACTTGTTGATCGAGAAAACCTATGTCTGCCTCTGCTCTCCCGATGGCCATCATCCTTATTTTGTGATTAGAAATTTATACCACCAATTAAAAAATGGTATAACATAAAGTGTCTAATGTTCACTAATCTTAAGTGTACACCTTAATGATAATTTGCAGAGTTGTATACACACCTACTTCCAGATAAAAGTACTAAATTCTTGATCAGAGAAACTTTAAAAAAAATCTTTGACCTCCCCTCATTCACATACTGTAGTTTTCAAACTTCAGTGAAGAGTAAAGTTTAATGACGAATCCATCTAAGGGAGCTTATTAAAATGGCACATTCCTACCCTCAAAGATTCTCATTCAAAGGGCCTGGGGTGTGATCTTGGATTTTAAATAAAGCAATCCAGGTGATCCTGATGCAGGCAGTCTATGGATCACACTTTTCAGAAACGCTGGCCTCCCTACAGCATAAAAGTCAAGGTGCTGAACAAGGCATTAAGGCTCTCCCTAATTTGACCCAATTCTATTTTTCCAGACTCTATTTAGCCGGACCCTGGCTAGTTTCCACCATGTTGAATTACTCACCTCTCCTCAGTAGTTCATGTATTCATTTCTCCTGTAACCTGGACTTACCTTTCCATCTACTCTATGTGGCTGATGAACTCCTACTCATCCTTCAAAACCTAGCTACATTGAGATCTCCTCTGGGAAGTCTCCTCAACCAATTGAGGCAGTATTAGTTGCTCCCTCATAGTTCATACAGAATTTTATTCAGACCCCTATTATACTACAAACCACACAATGCTAATTTTAAATCTCCTTGTTTAGAAATAAGCAGGAATATGTCTAGCTCTTTCTTAAACCCCCAGCTCTGCACAGGGCAGGGCACACAGTGGGTGAATTAATGAATGTATGCCACTGATTTACGTGTGGGGTCACTCAGCTCTCATTTCTCAGGCCAATGAGACCGCAGTCTCCCTCAGGGAAGTGAGGGTTTTTGACTCACTTTTGTGACCTCCAAAATTATGCCAGGGACTCAGTAGTCAATGAAAAAATACCTAATGAATGCAAATAATCAACAGACTCTCTGTCCCCCCAATTTAGTGAGTACCTCCATGCTTCCTAGGCCCTCACTGCAACTCTTGGCAGGAAACAGGAGTGGAGTGGGAGTGCTGGGGGGAGATGTCGGCCCTAACACTTGAGAATGTTAGGCCAGAATTCGCAGGACTGGCCTCCACCACCAGGTTCCTGGTTCTCTCTACCCCTTCCCGCCCCAGAACACTCCGTTGCCATGGAGATGACCATTGTCCTGCGTGGGCACAGTGAGGTGAGGACTCCAGAAAGGCCCCTCTGGAAGGCAACAGTGCATGGCGACTCTTCGCCCCCTCGTCCAACTCCTGATCTATTTGCTCGCCTATTCCTGTGTGTACTCCTGTTTGTACTTGTTGATTTATTTCTTTAGCGTCTTAGTAGAGGACTAGGCAGCTGGGCTGGACAGAAGCCACCTGTGCAGGCAAAGCCTTACCTACCGCTCAAGGTGAGACCTAGGGACATTGGCTGAGGGAGGACTGACGGAAGGGGTGGAGGGGTGAGGGAGGGCGGTCCTGGCTGGTGGTGAAGAACAAGGGAATATTCCTCCATGACCTCCTAGGAGCGAGTGTGAGGCCGCCACCTAACACGGCCGGGGAGGGGGGGGGGGGGCCTGCGCAGGCGCACCTGGAGCTCGAGCTCGGGCAGAAGCAGCCTGGTGACCCGAGCTGTGCCTGTGGCTCAGCCCGCCCGGCCGTTGGGTTTTCGGGCGCGCGGGGGAAGCGCACGACGCACGCGCGCCTGCTCGACGGCCCCTGCGAGGGAAGAGCTCAGGCGAGGCAAGTGTGTGAAGGGACGAGGCGCGGTCATGCGTGACGCTGGCGGTTACCGAGGCCGGCAGGCGGGAAGCGCAGGCCTGCGTCGCGGCAGGCCCTGGGGGGCGGCGGCGGCCGGGGACGAGGAGCAGAGCTACGAGTACGGCTCCACGAAGTACCTGCTGCTGTGCGGCCTGGGCGGCATGCTGAGCTGCGGGTTGACGCACACGGCCATCGTGCCCCTGGATCTGGTCAAGTGCCGCATGCAGGTGGACCCCAGCAAGTACAAGGGCATCGTCAGCGGCTTCGGCGCCACGGTGCGCGACGACGGGCTGCGCGGCCTGGCCCTAGGCTGGGCCCCGACCCTCGTGGGCTACTCCCTGCAGGGCCTGTTCAAGTTCGGCCTCTACGAGGTCTTCAAGATCCGCTACAGCGAGCTGCTGGGCCCGGAGGAGGCGTACAAGTGGAGAACCAGCCTGTACCTGGCCGCGTCGGCCAGCGCCGAGTTCTTCGCCGACGTGGCGCTGGCCCCCATGGAGGCGGTGAAGGTGCGCATGCAGACGCAGCCCGGCTTCGCCCGCACGCTGCGCGCCGCCGCCCCGCGGATGTACGGCGAGGAGGGCGTGCGGGCCTTCTACAAGGGCGTGGCGCCGCTGTGGCTGCGGCAGATCCCCTACACCATGATGAAGTTCGCCTGCTTCGAGCGCACCGTGGAGGCGCTCTACAAGTACGTCGTCCCCAAGCCCCAGCGCCAGTGCACCAAGGCCGAGCAGCTGGCCGTCACCTTCGTGGCCGGCTACATGGCCGGCGTCTTCTGCGCCGTAGTGTCCCACCCGGCCGACTCCGTCGTGTCCGTTTTGAACAAGGAGAAGGGCAGTACGGCTTTCGGAGTGCTGCGCAGACTGGGCTTTGCGGGCGTCTGGAAGGGCCTGTTCGCCCGCATCATCATGATCGGCACCCTGACGGCGCTGCAGTGGTTCATCTATGACTCGGTCAAGGTCTATTTCAAGCTGCCTCGCCCTCCGGTTGCGCAAGCGCCCCCAACTGAGAAGCAGCACGAGTAGGCGTGGCTTTGTCAGCTCCTGCGGTCACCCTTAGCCCGAGTGGCCAGGCAGTGCTAGCGTGTAACATGATTTGTTTTCTGGCTTTGGAGAAATGTGTAGTCCAGAGGTCTCTTTAAAGGATTGATTCCTTCCTTTTTTGGCAATTGCAGCCATTTGAATCAGTAGGAGTCCAAACCGTTATCTTTGGGGGAATCGGCACAGCTGCTTTAACTCAGTAGCTTTCCAGCACCTTTAAGGAGAAAATTCTTAACAGGAAGTAATGTTAGGTAATTTAAGGTCTTTAGATTGTTTCTCCTCTGAGTCACCATTCGGTGGAGATTTACTGAATAGGCTACTAATGAGGTTTGAAGGTCAGCACGACTGCGTGGGGCAGGGAACAAAGTAAAATTCTGCTACTCACCTCAATAGAAACCAGGCACCTATTGAATAGATGAAGGACTCATTCCATGTTTCCTGTTCATGTCCATCACAGGTAAAAATTATAAAAAGTTAAATTGTGGCTTATCGTGCCTGATAACTTAGGATGTATTCACTGTTTTCAAAGAGACAGGACTTGAGAAGATCTGCATTTTCTCATTTTGCTTTGTCCAATTCTCTTCGTGATGTTGCTGATTAGAACATAGCTCTCTCCAGGAAATGCTACAATTGGATCAATGTGGAAAGCCAAAATGAGATGAAGGGCAGGCTCTGGGAATAAATATGTAAAGAAAGGCCTCTGTTCTTTAAAAATTTCTTTTGTACAACTCCGCTTTCAACAGCCATACATCCAAAGAAGATCGTACCACCCTGACATTTAAAAACACACACATGAAACCCTGCAATTCCAATATTTTGTTGAATATTAAAGAGTGGTTTTGATGACTTTGGAAGGAAAATCTCACTTTGAATCTCACAAATGCCATTCATTTAATTTGGTTCATGTTTCCATGATCCTTATGATGGTTGAGGTTCATAAGATTTACTGAAGTTATAAAGCACATTTTCTGTTTTCTGTAGCCTTCACATCTCTCATTGGGGAAATTATAAAATTAGTGAAACTGTGAATTAGAGATGTTTGTAGAACGTAAGTAAGAAATAAATGTGATATTTGCTGTAATTTAATGTGATATTTGCTGTAATTTACCACTGTTACATGATTGCCTTAACTTGTATTAAAGACTACAAATTTAAAATATATGGATGTTTTGACTATGTAATAGTAAACTGTTTAGGGGTTAACAGAAATTAAAAAGTGTCTAAATTTAAGTAAGTATATTTGAACTGTCTTGATTCGATAATAAAGAACTTGGAGGAAAAAAATCAGAACTTGTGAATGAGCTAGAATCAAATTTATATTTAGTCCTTCTATTTTGTTCCTTATTGGGGAGGATGCAAGGGAAGGATACTATGTATTATTAAGACACTGACTTTCCTTAGGCAGTTAGTATCCAGGTTTTTGAAAAGAGAAGTTCTCAATGAAGGAGAATGATAAACAAATTTCAAGGGACTAAATTGTGTGAGTTCTTTCTTGGAAAATTTTAAGACAAATATCTTTCTATCTAGTGTTGCCTTGTAAAATGTTTGTAGGAAGTTTCTTTGGTCAACAATTTTTTAAATAAAGTTCTTTCTATCTGTACTATAGTTTAGGGGGTTGCTGCAAAATCTTTGTGGAGTTTCAGGATACCACTTGTTCTGTGGTATTTCTTGATTGTTCTGTTGAGAACACCAGATAATTTCTGCAATCTACACTGCGTATGCTTACAGAATTATAATCTAAGGAGAACTCTTTGGCATGATTCTGACTATCGTGGACGTGGTCAAGGAAATTTATTTAGTTTGGGTCAGCAGTTTTCCTCTTTAGTTCCTAGATTTCTATTCACTTTTTTTTTGTTGCTAGTTTATAAGTGTCTGATTAAATAGGCGCCACGGTAGCTAAGAATAAAGATTAAAAATTAATTCAAGGAAGGTTAATAAATAAAGGTTAATAAACAAATATATTTAAGTAAGGTTACTAAATAAAAGTTAATTAAGCAATTTAATGACTCTTTTACGTTCAAAGTCATTGGGGATTTTTTTTCCTAGTTACTATTCCTTTGGTACAACTTAAACTTCTATTCAATGTTTTACTTTGTAATTACCGCTCTATGAAATTATGCAAATCTGTTAGAATTAGAAAAGCCATAGGATATGCCTGGTATTGTGAGACTTTTTTTTTTTTTAAGATTCATTTATTTACGTGAGAGAGAGCAAGTGAGTATGTGCATGCACGCAAACAGAGGTAGGAAGGTAGGGTTGGGAAGCGGCAGAGGAAGAGGGAGAGAATCTCAAGCAGACTCCCCTCTGAGAGCTGAGCCTGATGAGGGGCTCAGTCCCCTGACCCCGAGCCCACGACCTGAGCCAAAACCAAGAGTCAGATGCTCGATGGCTAAGCCACTTAGGCACCTTGATATTGTGAGACAACTTATATGCATTTTCTCATAATCTCAGTCCTTGAAGTTGTACATTTTATATATACAAAAACTGGGACTTAGGAGCTAGATAACTTTCTCAACATCATATAGCTAATAATTGATCCAGTCTGAATCAGAGTTCACATTTTCTTCACTACTCAAGCTCAGCACCTTGACATAACCAATAATTATCCTTTCCATAAACTACTTTTTATAGAACCTCAAAAATATTTTTTTACATTTCTATTTATAAAAAAGGATTTCTATTTGTATATACTATAGAACTTTCTTAATTTTGCACTAATGGAAAGTTTGTAACGTTTCAGTTGTGAAAAACCTATGGCATAATTGCTTAGAAGTAATCAAACTGCTAAATACTTAAATACGATTAATTTAATATTTAAATCATTTTCCACATCAGATCAGTGCTTCAGTCCTAACTTGAAAGGACTGATGGTCATAAAAACAATGTGTCTTAATTTTTTTTTTTTTTTTGGTAATTTGTGATGCTTTAGTTTCAAGGGTTTATTTTATCACATTTTCTAATTCTTTCCTCTAATCTTCAGTTCCTACAGCTAAAAAAGCTGGCTTAGGCTATTTATCTTTTCCCCCAGGTGGTGCTCAAAGTAGCTTTTTCAAGTATATGAAATTAATTTCGTGATCGGGAGCTGTAATCTCATCCATTGATCTGTTCTTTGAGAAGTGAATAAAGAGAGTAGGTAAAATCTTGAAAAACAAAGACCATATCTACATGATAAACCACACTGATAAAGATTGGAAAGAATCAAGGTATTAATGTTACGAGTGTTTTTCCTTGCTGTGTAAGTGTGTCTTTAAAAAGGATTTCTTTTGATCCTTTCAAAGGCAAAAATAATCACCAAAGTCAGAAGATCACATTTTGATACTCATTCAATTATAGTATGCTTGGTCTATGTGCTCTTAAAGATCTTTTTTTAAGAAAAAAATCATGAACAAAGAACTGTTTGAAAAGAAATTTATTTATCTATCTATTCCTTTACTTATTAAAGTAGGCTCCATGCTCAGTGTGGAGCCCAATGCAGGGCTTCAACTCACCACCCAGAGATCAAGACCTGAGCTGAGATCAAGAGTTGGACGGTTAACCAACTGAGCCAACCAGGTGCCCCTGAAAAGGAATTTAAATTTTAATATTATTTAGAAGGCTTCATCTTGCTTTATCCTTTTTTTTTCTTTTTTTAAGAGTTTTTAAAAGTGTATTCTTTAGAGAGAGAGAGGGAAAGAGCATGAACAAGGGGGAGGAGCAGAGGGAAGGGACAAGCAGACTCTGCGCTGAGCGTGGAGCCCGACTGAGGGCGCGATCTCATAACCCCAAGATCATGACCTGAGCCAAAGTCAAGAGTCAGATGCTCAACAGACTGAGCCGCCTCGGCACCACTGTCTTGCTTTTTCTGAAAGCTGTATTTGAGTGAGTGGGTAAGTAGGGGGAATTCTAACAATGTAATTATAACTAAGATTTGTGTGTATGGTGTCCATGTATTTTGAGACCTTCAGTAATAGAGTATCCAAAATGTTAGAGGCAATTTGGTAATCCTGCTCATGCCCAGTCTGTAACACTATTGATCAAGATCTGTCATATGCCAAGTGTTGGGCTGGGCAGAAGGATTTTTGTGTTGAGCATAATACCTGGTTCCCGCCCTCATGGAGCTTACGATCTAGGAGGAAAAATAATTCACAGTTCTGCAAAGTGTTGCGAAGAAGTACAAGGTGTTTATAAGATTGTACATCTGCTATTTGAGATGAGACCTAGAGGATAAGTAGGAGTCAGACTGGCAAAGAGATGGTACATGGCAGTGGGCACAACATGCGCACCTGCCCAGAAGAAAGGGAAAGCCTGATGGTTTTGAGGAACTGAGAAGTTTATTTTGAATGGAGCCTTCCAGTTGTAGGGGCAGGTGGTATGAAATGAAGTCAGAAAGGTAAGCAGGAAGGGGGTCACTCCCAGATTTGTAGTTCGTGTTTAAAAATCTAGGCTCCTTAGATTGTTTGTACAGCCACTAGAAAACCCACAAAGGGCTATAAGCAAGGAATGGCCTTTAGGTTGCTGCGTGGAAAGAAATGGAGTAGCGGGAGAAGAGATCAGTTAAAATGTTGCTGTAATCCAGTGAGAGAATTTAGGGAAGCCTGGACTAGGATGATGACAATGGGAATGTTAAAATATCATGAGAAGCCAAAAGGTGGAAACAACCCAAATGTCTATCAGTGGATAAACAGATGGATAAATTGTGGTATATCCATAGAATGGAATATTACTCAACCATAAAAAGGAATGAAGTACTGATATATGCTACACCGTGGATGCACTTCAAAGACTTTATGCTAACTGAACGAAGTCAGACCCAAAATGTCGCATATTGTATGATTTCTATAATACATCAAAATAGGCAAATCCATAGAAATAGAAAGCAGATGAGTGGTTACCAGGGGTTGGGGTGAAGGGAATGGGAAGTGATTATTTAATGGATATGGAGTATTTTTCTGGGGTAATAAAAAGTTTTGAAAGCAGAGAGAGGTGGTCATTGAACAACCTTGTGAAAACACTAAATGGCACTTAATTGTACATTTTAAGATGATTGTGTGCTAAATTAATTTCACCTCAATCAAGATATTGTGAGATGCTTTATTCATAGTAGCCCCAAAGTGGAAATAACCCAACTGTCCATCAACTGATGAATGGATTAAAAATGTTGCGTATCCATACAATGGAATATTTTCACCATAAAAAGGAATAAAATACTATTTGACAAAATAATATACATGCTACCACATGGATGAACCTTGAAATCATTATGCTAAGTGACAGACACAGCCAAATACGGCCAAATAAGATTACTTAGTGAGTGTGATTTCATTTCTATGAAATGTCCGGAAAAGGCAAACCCATAGAGAGTAGACTAGTGGTTGCTGGGGCTGGTGTGGGGTTGGAGGGCTGGGAGGGAGGAATGGCAAGTGTAGGGGGAGTTTCTTTTTGACACGATGAAAGCGTTGTGGAATTAGTGGTGATGGCTGCTCAATTTTGTGAATACACTAAAAACACTTTAAAAAGGTGAATTTCATGGTATGTGAATTACATCTCAGTAAAGCTGCTATAAAAAAATCTTGAGACTATTAAATACACCTCAGATATCTTTTCTTTCCTCAAGATACAACCCTTACTTCTGTCTTTCACAATCAAATTAAGACTGGCTGCAAGGGGGCGCCTGGGTGGCTCAGTGGGTTAAAGCCTCTGCCTTTGGCTCAGGTCATGATCTCCGGGTTCTGGGATCGAACCCGGCATCCTGCATGGAGCTTTCTGCTCAGCAGAGAGCCTGCTTCCTCCTCTCTCTCTCTGCCTGCCTCTCTGCCTACTTGTGATCTCTCTGTGTGTCAAATAAATAAATAAAATATTTTTTAAAGAAAGACTATGGCGGGCGCCTGGGTGGCTCAGTTGTTAGGCAACTGCCTTCGGCTCAGGTCATGATCCTGGAGTCCCTGAATCGAGTCCCTCAGGAAGTCTGCTTCTCCATCTGACCTCTTCCTCTCTCTCATTCTCTCTCTCTCTCAACTAAATAAATAAAATCTTAAAAAAAAAAAAAAAAGACTATGGCTGTAAGAATGGTAACTAGACTTTCTGTGGTGATCCTTTCACAGTGTATGCAAATATCGAATCATTATGTTGTACATCTGAAACTAGTACGATGTTATGTCAATTACACTTCGAGTCAAATAATCAGAAACCTAGGGTAAAAAAAAAAACCACAAAGACTACAGCTGCGAAAGTAAACTGCTAGCTGGTGTCGTTGTCATGTTAAATTCCATATAAGGAATTTATATGTATATGTAATATATATAATTATATAAAATTATAGAATACATATTATAAAATATAAATTATATATAAATATAAGTGAGTAAGGAAAAATCCACTATGTTGTCCTAAAGGCTGGAAATCACCTCTAAGGAATGAATGATATGTTCGTCTCTTAGTGACGCAGAGATCATTCATTTTGGAGAGTCACTTCACAATGTGAGTTGAGCTGCCAGCAATTTTGCCCTTTATTGTAAGAAAGAAAGAGGAGCAGATGGCTTTTGAGAAAAGCAGATGTGTGTATAAGGTACAAGAAAATCTCAGTTAGTCAAAATGTTCAAGAATTGGGTGGTTTTATTTAATTAACTGCAAGATAACCAGAAATCCTTTTTTATTTTCAATTCTTGGTGAACTTTTGTCTATTATGTGTGAGTACTTCTTTTTTATAATATGCCAAATGATGAATAATTCAGGGATTTGGAAAGGCTCGTGTCTATCAGTTATGAAAATCAATGCTTATTGTCTAGCCGTAGAAGGTATGAGGCTTTTGGATGGATGTACACTGACCCTATACATAAGTGGATACGGATGTGAGTCTGTGTGTATTTAATCCTCAGTAATTGATATCCTGTCATTTGCTTCTTTGCTAAACCATAGCAAAGGAGAAAAATCTGGCTTACTTTAAGATTACTTACTGAGTGTCTACTATATGATATCACCTCTGCAATGCTAGGTACCTCCACATGTTAATTTAGTTTATCCTAGTTATCTCTGTGTTCTATTAGGTTGTTTCAAAAACTAGCGATTTCTTGTATAAACTATATGTTATACTGTGAGTTACAACAATGCTCCGAAATGGTAGGTTATATTTAAGGAAATGATATTTGTAAGTTATTATATGTTCAATATATGTCAGCATATCCATCTCTCCTGCCACAAAGACATGAAACAGGTTTTTGGAAAGTGCTAGTAAAATTTGGTATTCTGGAAAGAGATTCTGTGGGTTGAAAGCGCTCTGCCCCTTCGCAAGGCTGGTAACTCACATAGGCGTAATTGTTAGTCTTCAGACATGAATCAGAGCTGCTGACAGGACGATTGTCCCTTTGTAAGAGGGTGGACGGAAACCTGGCAAAGAGCCCTGCTCCTTTCATCCCCATTAACGTCCGCGCTCGGGCCCGTAGTCACATCTCACTCCCAGACACCAGGATTTGTCGCTGCAGTCATTGTCTTAGACTCAATGTCTCCCCCGACCCTTATAAAAAATATAAAGCTTTTTTTGTTGTGCTGCATCAGTACCATTCGTCTGATATGTCTGTTGTGTTTGGAAACTTTTGTTCATGTCCCATAACTGTTGTTACTAATATTTATAGCAACCATTCACTGGCCCAGGTATTAGGCTAACTACTTTACATTCAATGTATCATGTATTTATAACCATCTTGCGAGGTTGGTATTTGTGCAAGTTAGGATTTTTTTCCCCCCGCTGCCAGCAACACAAAACCCAATACACAACAGGTTAAACAATAAAAGATGTTTATTGTTCATGAGAAATCTGGAGATAGGTAAACCAAGTTTGGTTCAATAGATGAGCGTTGCTCCAAGGACCTAAGGTCTTCCGGTCCTTCCGCTCTACCATCTTTACCGTGTCCGCGATGTTCCCCCTGGTTTTGAAGACGCGGCTGTCTTAGCACCAAACGTCATGTCTTGGCAACAGCATCCAGACCAGGAAGCAAGAGGGGCAAAGGCAGAGAGGCTTTCTCTTCATTTGTCTCTCTTATCAGAGAGGAAAATCTTTCCCAGAAGCTTCTGCCAGATTTCCCCTCTGGCCTCATTGGCCAGAATTAGGTCACTCGCTTTCCTGTGGCCCCTGCAAACGGCTCAGTAGTGAGAGCAGCGGACTTAGGTCGGTGCCAGGCGTCTGCTGGGATTAGGTCCACTGGGAGCCACACAAACGTGGGTTCGTCGTTGCCGCTGCTGTCAGCAAGGAAGAAGAACGGACCAGCTGTTGGCTAAGCAGGCCCCTGCCCTTACAGCCTCCCCTGTTTCACAGACGAGGAAACAGGCTCAGAGAGATTAAGGGAAGTAAAACCGTAGTGACAAAACCAGGATTCGGGGCGCCTGGGTGGCTCAGTGGGTTAAGCCTCTGCCTTTGGCTCGGGTCATGATCTCAGGGTCCTGGGATCGAGGCCCGCATCGGGCTCTCTGCTCAGCGAGGAGCCTGCTTCCCCCTCTCTCTCTGCCTGCCTCTCTGCCTACTTGTGATCTCTCTCTCTCTCTCTCTCCCTCTGTGTCAAATAAATAAATAAAATCTTAAAAAACAAAACAAACACAAAAACCAGGATTCAAACCAGGTCTGTCTGCCCCTAGAGCAGTTTGCCATCACATTATCTCCTTTAGCCTGGAACTTGCTATGAGGCATAGCTACTATAGATCAGATGAAGAGATTTATTACTGAAAGTGTCAGAAAAACTGCTTTCTAACAGTAACTAAATCATAACGAAGCCTCAAAGCCAGGCATCGTTGGACAACGGCAATCCGCGGATAACGAGAGATGATTAGGTAGAAATGCTGTCTTGTCCTGAAAAACAGAAAGTAGGTGAGAAAACATACACACAAAGAAATATCTGAAAAGACAGCAAAAGTTGATAATCCTGTTTTGCAGGCATCCTCAGTCTTTTCATTATGCACTTTTCCCCCTCTTGACCTTCCAGAAATGGCTGATTATTTTCAAAGGCTGTATCCGGGAAGAATCCAAAGGATTCATCAAACGAACAAATTCCAAAGTGCCGCCACCAATTTTTTTCCTTAAGAAATGCATCAAGCATCTGATTCGCTGCTGATCAATCCTCTGTAAGTAGCATTGTAATTAAGCACACACAAAACCATCCTGTGTTTCCAAGAATACAGCTGGGCTGGCACCGAATGGGCCACAGCGCATGGGCACCGAGCGGGAGGGTTTCCACTGCCTCTCAACTACCATGTACCTTCTTTGTGCGGGGACCAAGCCATCTCCCCCGCTGCCCCAGCACCCTCTGAATTGCAGGCCATTGCCCATTCACCCCGTGTCCGTCACCGAGCTGCTTTACGGGGCACCTTCACCGGGCTTTGTGACCGGCTGTTCTGCTTCCAAGTGCTGGTCAGAGAAGAAGCCAGGAAACCAAAGGGGTGCACCCCTCCCAGCATGACTCCCTGCCCCTCCCCCTAGACTGGTAGACTTGGCCTTTGGAAATGAGACAACGGTAGGCAGAAAAACTGGGGAAAGAGAGAGGCAGCGAGGGGGTGGGGGTGGCAGGAAAGGGCTGAGCCAGGAGACCGGCTCCCGAGCCTGGCTTCACCAGTGCTGCTGGGTCATGTGGCTTTGGCAAGTGACCTTACCTTGTGACCTTACCAAGTGACCTTACCTCCCCAAGCCTCAGTGTCATCCTGGCTGAAATGGGGAACCACAGTACCCACCATGAAGACTGTGAGAACTCGCGATAATTTAGCTAGAACGCGTGGTATGCAATAAAAGCTCACTATATTATTATTATATTAGATTATGACTGCCCACTCCTTAGTCGACAGTGAAGTCTGTTAGCGTAGAGGAATGTAGCCTGTGTAGTTATTGTTCTGTGGTTGTTCTCGGATATATACAAGATATATTTGCTTTAATTTTTAATGCGTCATAAAGTACATAACCGTTTGTGGGAAATGCCGCGTACAGGAAAATGGAAAGCAAGTAGCCTGGGGTGCTGTGTGGATAAAGCCAACGGAGGCAGCCCCATCTCCCCCTGGCTTCTATGCAGTTTCCTTTACAAATGTGTTTTTGGTATGCAAATCACTCTATGCAGATTTCTGTGTGCAAAATACAGCACAGAAAATGGCCCTCTTGCCAGAGAAGATAGGCGATGCTGGCTGCCATCAAATGAATTAGCAGCAAATTTCAGATTTCTTTTCCTACTGCTCTTTCTAACAATGTATGGGGTGAGCGTATTTTTGGCACATTAAACTGAACTATTTTGGCTTTCGATTGTGCGTCCTTGTGATAAAAGTGCGCTTACTGAAGCCTGTAACTACTTTTTGAAGCCATGATAATGTTTAGTGGTATTTAAGTCAGCATTTCACAACGGCGTGCCCCCTCAGTTAGTAAAGGTGCTTGTTGGAAAGTCATAGATGGCTTTCCCGTGTAGGTTAGGCTGCTGGTCTCCGTTACTTCCTACTTTTCCGTGAAGATTTGTGCTTATTAGCAGATTCAAGTTTTTGTTTTGGAAACGTTTTCCTCATAATTAATGTGTGTCTTAGTAAATGAAAGGAGTACATTTAATATTAAAAATCATCCTTTTCGAAGGAGGGAAACATGGAAAGCTAGCTCTTATTTGGCAAGGTGATATTTTGCCATCCAGGCAGGTAATAATACATCTTTTCGCTGATGTTCCTTACAGTTTTCAAAGTCTTTTCCTGTTGGCTCCTATTGGGAGGAAAAAGTTTTCAGAGCTCACTTGTAACAAGGAATCCCCCCCTTGGCTTTTTCGATTTTCTCAATCAAACAGCACCTGTCAATGGCCCGCGTGCTTCCCCTGTCTCCTCTTCTTCCCTTTCTCTTCCACCCAGGCCTTTTTTGCTAGTTTTGGATATTTCAGATTTGCCAAATGAGACACTCGCTCATTTCACAAAAACAAAGCCTAATTTGGAGGCATTTTTCAAAACAAAGTACCTCATCTGAGAGAGAATGACAAGTTAGCTTTCTTCTCTCGGGCATCGGGAACGGCTGGAAAAGAGGGAGGAGAATAATAGCATCACTCATTCATTTACTCCTTTATGCCCACATGCACTCATTCATTCAACTTCGCACTTAGCGTGGGTCAGGCATTACTGGAGGCACAGGAACCCAAATCGGAAACCAGTCACAACCATTGCGGGATTCACCGTCTCTCAGGAGAAACATGTAGAAACAAACTCCACTCACTCCGATGTCCTCACAGAAGTATGTACATCATACAAAGGGGGGATCATTAGCTCCTCCACCATGCCTGTGGTGAGGAAAGATTTTGGAGGAGTTACATCTCTGAAATGTTTTGAAGAACGAAGAAGTATTTTCCAGGTGGATAGGGGTGTGGGGGGGAGAGAGCCCCTGAGGCAGAGGGAACAGTAAGTACAAAGGCACAGGGGCCTGAACCAGGAGAGGGTGGGGAAGTTTTTCATTGGAGAAATTTCTTTGGCCTGAGAACGGAGAACGGGAGAAGGCTGGGAAATATTCTCAGTATGTCATGTGTTTGTCTCCCTTTTGTATTTTTACTTCATGTTAAGTCACCGGATAGCTTCTCCAAACTATTGTCACAGCTTGTAACTGATCTCGCTGCTCTCAGCTTCTTCCCCTACTAACATGTAAGAATACTTCCAACGCCCCTGCAGTGTTCATCCTGGCCCCTCCACACACACACACACACACACACACACACACACACACACACACCCACTGTGGGATATAAGCTGAGCAGCTTACCCAGAGCATCTGAGGACTGTGGTGAGTTGGCCCCACTCCCTCCGTGCCACCGGCACTGATGGCCTCCTGCCCCCCTGCCCACCCTCACGCACTGTTGCTCGGGGCCAGGCCCCAGGCCCGGCCTGCCGACCGCCAGCTCCCTCCTTTGCCCATGTCAGTCCCACTGAGCCTCACGGATCTTCACTTCAGTCCCTTCAGACTCAGCTCGGGCGCCCTTTATCCGTGTGGGATGGGCTCAGCCGCCCTGTCTGCCAGCGCGGTGTCGGGGACCAAACAAAGGTTTTGGAGTCCCAAGATGTGGGCTTCAATCTTGGCTCTGGCTTTAGACAAGTTTCTGAGACTCAGTTTCCCCAACCGTAAAAGATGACTGCCTACCTGATGCCCAGTCAGTCCTTGGACATTCGAGGTATTATTATTGTCATAAGAATTTAGCCTCGTTATGAAATTCAGGCAACAGTAACCACCTTTCTAACTTGCTATGAGGGTTATATTAACTGATGAGTAGGAAACGCCTATAAACTGAAAAGACATTTAGATAAAGCTAATTATTACTGATAATCTTTACTAACAGACTCATCATTTTTTTCATTCATTCATCCAGTTATTTAGTTAACATTTCCTAAAGATTCGCCATGTTTGGTACATCCTGAGCCCAGCGGCGGGGGATGGGGGGGGAATCATCAAGATGAATTTGAAATTTGTTCCCAGAAAGCCTCATGGGAGAATCAGGGAGGCAGTCAAGTCTAAAACCAGGTGGGGAACCCTGTGACCAAGGCGGGTGCTGCAGAATAGGGGAAGGCTTAGGAATGAGTTCCAGAACCGCAGCCCCTGTGTTCGGGTCTGGGAGGATATAGTGAGAGGAAGAAGGGCGTGGCAGGTGGAGGGAGCTGCGTCAATGTGCCCAGGGGGGGGGGGGGACGACTGCTTAGGGCGTCGGGGATCTGCAGTGGGGGCCAAGGAGCTGTCTGGGACTGCGGGTTAGAGAGGAGAGTGGGGTGGGGCAGGGTGCACCCGGGGAAACTGGGGCAGGACCAGAGGCAGGACAAGCAACCCTGGCCTGGGGTGAAGGTCCTCCCTGCTTGTGTGCTGGCAGGTATCCTGGTCCCAGCTGAGCTGGAAGCTCCTTGAAGGCAGAGATCAGAACCAGACCCTCTTACTCCCCCACGGTTCTCAGGGCCCGGCCCGTGGGCCCCAGTGCTGAGCAGTCTGAAAGGCAGACCATGATGGGAAGCTGTAAAGGACGGCAAGGACCACCGCCCCGGCCACCAGCCTGGCTGTACCCTCTGCATCCCCAAATCCTCCTTCCTGGCCCCGGGCGGCGGGGGTAATGTGTTTGGCCAAGGACCTGCGACATCCACAGTGTCATAAAGGAAGTCAGCAGGAAAATAGCAGAATTGCTACAGAATTTCGCTTTGAGTCAATTTTGCTGAAATGCGTACGGTTAACAACCAAAGGCCCGGCTGCCGAAAGGCTTTCAAGTTGCAGGAAATGATTCCCTGTAACGAGGATTCCCTTTAAAATCTGCAGGACAAGGCCAACCACCATGTAGGTGTTAAAATAAACACTAACTCGTTGATCACCCAACGGGCTATATGGTGCTGATTATAAATTGGTAGAAGTTGAGGGTTAATGACCTTTTTTCCCTTCCATATGTGGAAAAATAAGCACTTAGAACAGGAACACCCTCTATCTAAACAGGAGGAATCCGGTCAGGTCTGGTACGATGTGACTACCACCCTCTGAAGTAAGGTTTTGAAAATAAACACTTGAAAGTCTGCCCAGATTGTTGTAATCTTATTAATCTAACAAAGAGACTCAGTAACCGCCTCAACCAGGGGGATCTGTGTTTACCATGTAATTTGCAACAAGCGGATAAACACACCCCTGCCCCGCTTGCAGGAAAATCTCCCGCTCCCTGCAAGGAAGCAGTTGGCAGAAAAATAACAATAAAGGATTAGAGACTCAAAAACCATGGTTTAGGTCCTGGGTAAATGTTTGCTCATCTCCCCTACCCGCCAACCCCCCTACCCCGGCCTCCCAGTCCCCTGCCATCTTCAAGTTCAGAGGTATGGCGGGTTATCGCCCATGGCCTTGCCCTCCTAGGGGCTCCATCATGACGCTTCTGGCCCTTCTGGGCAGTCTACCAAGTTCTCCCTATGAGGGATATCCGCCCTGGGGTCTTGCTCGTCAACTCCGGAGTCACTCTAGATTCGGCGATGGGTTTTTAGGGACATCTTCTCTCCCTAGTCTGCGGGAAGTCCAGGGGGCTGTGCTCCCTCCCGTGGTCTCTGGCGGGCGGTGGTATTTGATAGCACCACGGAGCAAGGCTCCTCTAAGAGTTCTCGATTGCAAACCACAGGATGGCCTCCGGCTGACACAGCAGAAAAGGAATTTATTGCAAGAGCAGGGGCAGGAGCCAAGGAGGCCGGCGGCCAGGACTACGCCAAGTTACCACGGGGACAGTCTAGCCACCCCAGCATGTTGACCCAGCCATCCTTCCTCGCGGCTACCGGCTCTGCAGGTCATCTCCAGATGTGGGCTGGCACCTCTGTCTCACTCGCTCGGATCAGAACCCCAGGAGGAGGCGTGTGTTTGGCTGCCCCAGGCCCACCTTCTTGCCTCGTCCGGGCAAAGCAAGCCCTGCCCACACAAGATTTGGATGTTGGGTCGTCAAAAGAGGAAAAATGTCCGCCCCCCTCCTCCCGCTAGTAAGAGCTAACATTTACAGAGCACCGTGCCACGCACTGAAAGGGATGAGCTCGTTCAGTCCTCACCACAAGCCTGTGAGAGGGGGCTTCATCTTACAGCCGAGAAACCGAGGCACAGGAAACTGAGTAACATGGTCAAGGTCACACAGCCAGGAAGTGACAGGACCAGCGGGGTTTAGATGGAAGTCAGTTATCGTGTGCAGAGGCTCTGGAAGCCACAGGTCAACCACCCAGGAGCCTTTCTCATATTAGCCTGCTTCCCCGCTTTCTACGACCAGCCGTCTCTCCTTCTTTCTGCCCTGTTTTGCTTGGCTTCCAGGCCGCCCTCTCTCTCCATCGTCCCTCTGGGCTCTCGCCCTGACCCTCTCATGCCCCCATCTGCCTGTGCAGCACCCCTCTTGGCTCCAAAGAGTCTGCGGCCCAAATCGGAAATGCACCAGGATACAAAATGCCCGGATTCATTCTAGGTGATAAATTCCTCCACTATATTTCCAAAACTGTTTGTCCTTTGGAAGATCTGTTCCGGGATCTGAATCATGAAAAGAAAGGAGTATATTAACATTTACAAATCTAATGTTTCTGAGGTTTTTTTTTTTAATGCCTTATCAATCAGCGATTATAACATGGAGAGCAAAAGAATTTGACATTTAGGGATTTCTAATTTTTTTTTAATTGGCATGTTTGGAATCTGGCACCTGGTAGACAACTAATCAATATTTGCTGCCTTGAGGAACGAGAACCAGAGGCTTGTCACGCCGGTAATTACAGCCTTTACGGAAAGACTGACACTTTTTTTGTGTGAGCATGTTACAAACAAAGCCTCATTTTCAGTCTTAAAGTATCCTAATTTTTTAGTCCTTTATTTATTTCCCTGTTTCTTACCTCCTTTTAGATGACTGATTACCTCCATTTGCACTGTTGGAAAGGGCTTTTTGTTTTTGGAAGTAATTTTCGTTCTCCGCCCTGCCCTCCCCTCCCCTACGCCCCCCCGCCCCCCGCGAGACACACACACACACACACACACACACACACACACACACAGCATGGGAGAATTCTTCGTGTCCCACACCTTTACTGAAATCTAAACACGGCGATTCCAGTTCTGAATCTATCAGGCAGGACCGTGTGTGTGTGCGTTTCTGTGTGTGTCCGTCTGTCTCTCTGTCTTCTTCTGCACAGCCCACATATCACTGTGATTTCTCAGCAAGACAGAATAATTATCCATAATTGTAGTGGGCATGACAGATGAAGTCTGAACATTAAACCCGTCCTTCTAAAAACAAAAATACACGCAGTGCACTATGTCTTTGGCGGACCCAGGTTGAAGGTACCCAAGTTCCTTAAACTCAACTCTGAGTAAAGTTTCTAAAATGACAATGGGCCAATCCTTTAAAGATAAATGTGTTTTGAATGAAAAAGTAATTTAAAATTTAAGACTCCAGGAGCGTGACACCTGACTTTCTCGGTCAGTAAGAGTGTGCGACTCTTGATCTCAGGGTTGTAGGTTCGAGTCCCATGCTGGGTGTAGAGATTACTTAAAAATACAATCTTAAAAAAAGAGAGAGAGACTCCTAGAGAGATACAAAAAGGAAGGGAAAGGACTCAAGATGCTTTTCCTAAATCAGAATGACTGAATTTGTTTCCACCAGCTTGATCCTTTCCCGAAGGCGGTGAACCAGAGTGCGTCCCATCACCCTCAAACATCTCATCCTTCTCCTGCCACAAAAATGAATCGCCGTTCCATCCAGACCCTTATCCCCCTTTTCCTCAGACCGAGCACCTGCCAGGCTGCGTTAGAAATGCCAGCACAGATGGAAGTCCATGCGCTGCGGGGCTGGGGGGCCCGGGGAGGAGAGGAGGAGCCCCCAGCGCCTCTCCTCCTAGACACGTCGGGCTCACAGTCCCTCCAGTGTAGATGTGTCATCTCCCGTTGTCAGCCCCGGAGCAGCCGGGCAGATGTGTGCAGCTTCGGTGGGCCGCTGCCAGGGCTCGCTGATGTGGGCGGTGGGGGTGCTCATCCCTCAGCAGCTTCCAGGCGGGCCTTGCTGCCGGTGGCTTAGGGGGCTCATCTCTCCCAAGGGTCTAAATCCCATAAAGGCAATTTTCTTAAACCTTCTCTAAAGTTGCAGCTCACACTGTAAGTTCGTTGAGGGTGGCCGCCTGGCCCATCAGTGTGACTTTTTAGCACGTGGCGCATCCCCAGAAATGGCCGTGGCCCCAAAGCAGCCATCGTTCTGCCTGGACAGGTGGGTGAGCATCTCCTGAGGTCCCTGGGCCTCTGTGTAGGGCAGATGGGTCTGGAGGCAGATTCCAGCCCAGCCACCAGCGCGAGCTCCCTAACCGGATGCGAGCCTCGATCTCACTGGGGCAGTGGGGACAGTAATGCCCACCTCCACGCATTGTCTCGAGGCTCACGGGTGCAGAAGCGCAGCGCCCCGCTGTCCTGTTCACTGGGCTTGTTCGTGGCCACGATCTTTAAGACGGCCACCCGTGTGGCACGTGAGAGATTATCCTGAGGTCCGAAACAGCCATGAGCCACACGGGACCGCCAAGCGCACAAGACCCTCCCGCCGCTGAGCTCCCCGACAGTATTTAGACTCCCACCTAGGCCCGGGGACAGGGGCCGAAATTCCCCGTGGGGTTCCTTAGCTTGTCTGAGACAGGGCGTGCCGACCTCCCTACAAGGGCCCCTCTGGAAGGCGCATGCCTCTCCTCCTGCGGGTTCCCCCTTCCTAGCTGGCACTAATGGCTTCAAAGAGCCAGAAGGGACCAGACCGGCCATCTGGCTCCCAGATGGGGTAATGGAGGGCCATGGCAGAGCCGTGGGTGATCTCCCCGGACTCCCCGTCCAGTGCTCCTTCTGTTGCCATGCTGCCCCGGGCATGCGCGTCCCGAAGCGGAGTTGCCAGGGAGACTGTTCAGATGTGCAGCTCCCGCTGCCTTGGCAACACAGCCAGCCTTGCGCCGGCAGGAAGGTGGGCAGCAAACGCTGTGCTTAGAGCAGCTGTTTTGGGGTCTGGCCGCCGTTGACTGGGGAGCCTCCTGGAAGCTCGGACACGAGTCATCCTGGCACCACTGTCTAGAGACTTACATGACCTTGTCCTGTGGCCTTCCTCAGATCCTGCGGGGTTTATGCCCTGGGAGTTCATCCCGCCTCCCCCCCTTGCCAGGCCCAGACTCGCCCACATACCTGGGCCCCAGTCCTTCCCCACCCTGCGGGCAAACCCACCCCAAGGACAAGCCCACAGTCCCCCCGGGCTGCTGAGCACGGCCGGGCTGCTCCAAGCTGTCATTCTCCCTGTTCCCGCCCACCCGCAGCTCAGCCCCCTGCCCCCTTCCTGAGCCCCCTGCCTGCTCCCCCATCCCCTCCCCCCTCCAGCTCTCTCTCAGGGGAATCTCAGCCTCCACGTTCTCTAAACTGCTGGCACCACCAACCGGCCCCGTTCCCCCTTCTCTTGGTACCTGGGAGTCGCCCCTGATTCCGCTCTCCCTTCCCTCAGGCTGTCTGTCCGTCTCGCTTCCTGACAGGCTCCCTTCTCTCCCTTCCCACAGTCACTATCACCCTGGCCCCCGCGCTCAGCCCTCCCCTGACACTGGACAGGTTAGCTGTCCAAGTCGGATTCCCTCCCCACGCGTGACCGTCAGGCTTCCCGGGGGAGGGCAACCCCCGAATTTGACAATACATCCATGGCCCTCGGTGATCTGGTGTCTGTCAGCCGCTCTACCACGGTGCTCCCCCTCTACCCTTCCTACTTTCTGGGCCTTCTCCATGCGGGTCCCCTGCCTACCGGCCTACCTCCCCTCCCAGCCTGCTACTTAGCTGGCTGACCCCTTGCCATCCCCCCACATCACCTCTGTGTCCAGCCTGGACCATAAGCTGTTGCTGTCTATTTATACAGCTGGAATGTTCTTCCCAGGCAGGGGGCATTATCCATTCACCTCTGGGCCCCCCAGCCATGAATATGCAAAGCCCACGCCTCCAGTCTGGCCAGAGAGAAGAACGTGTCCTACTTATGTGGAAAGACCACATCCCAACTTCACCTTGCCCTCCTCTCCACTCCGATGGCAAGAACGGGGCTACAGGGCCAAACGGTCCCAGCTTCCAACACTGACTCAGCCACTTACTAGTCAGGGGACTTTGGACAACCTCTCTGAGCCTTAGTTTTCCCCGTGCGTAAAATGGGGATACTAATGCCTGCTTCATAAGGTTCTGATAAAGAATGAATTGAGCGGATGCAAATAAGAGCCTGGTAGAGGGTCTGCACATAGTAGACACTGAAAAGTAGAAGTTACTCTCCCAGTGGGCTTTTTAGTAAACATGTATTTAGTTAAATATGATAGGCCTGAATCCACTAGGACCCACTAGGACACGAGCTACGGAAACAGGCCAGGGGTGATGGAGGGAGCACTAGGAGAGGAATGAAAAGCCAACAGTCCCACTTCCGCCACCAAACCAACATCCTCATGGTTTAAAAGGTGGAGGGAAATTGGTTAAAATGGGAGCCAGTTTCCCTCCCAGTCCGCAGATTGTCGGATCATAAGATCCTTTGATTCTACAATTTCATGAACTACCGTATGAAGCCTGAGACCCTACTGTGGTTTTTAGGGGCAAATGCATCCAAAACGGAATTCTCCTGAAGGGCAAAAGACCAGCATTGGAAGGCCAAGTCATTCCGCAAGTCCTTACCTGCAAACATTTCCATCCACATGAGAAGGTGACTTTCCTTCTGAAGGGTTCCGAGGCAATAATGCACAAAACAGCCACTTTGTGAATTTCAACAATGCCCAGCATTCCAGCAATCAGCGCGAATGGCTGGCAGGAGCTTATGTCTGCAAAATGCAGCCTTCTAGATGAAATTTGCAAGGAAATAGGCGCTTCAGACGTTACAGTGTTTTCAAATATCATTATTACTGTTCTATAAATAACCCACACCCACAGTGGATCAGGTGCCGCATGGGAAACATTGGATTCAGTTGGAGATTTTCTTAAAAGAAACAGTACCATATGCCAGTCATCTTGGATAATATTTATGTACATGCTGCTGAAGCAAAGATTAGCTGTCAATATGTTTAGAAAAAACCCACGAAAGAGAGTCTTTGGGGTGTGTATTATCTGCACTTATGATCAAAAGCATTTGCCTAATTTATTCTCTTCTTTAAGAGCTGTTTCACCCATAAACTACAGAAAGGTTGGAGGAGTGAAGAGTTAATACAACAATAATCAAGGAGAAATTATCGGAGATCCCCGCGGTCTCCCACAGCCAGTGGCTCAGAACCTTCGCAGCTAAACCGGCAGTTCCAGAGCTGTGAACAGCAATTAACCCTTCCATTTGCTTTTAACTCCTGGGATTCAAATACAGTCCATGCCTTTTCAATTGTCTTCGCCAGCTGACCAAAGGGGAAATTGCTTGGAGGCAAAAAAGTTTTTGCCCAGGAGACATGCGAGAGCAAAAACTGTCCCTGCTAATAGAATTCCCAGGGCAGATTTGCACAGAAGCACCAGTCAGCTATTTTAGAAGGTGGGGGCCATGGACTGAATCGTGGGCCCTGCTCTTCATAAGTTGGAGCTCTAACCCCCAGTATGAGGGAATTTGGAGATGGGGACTTTGGGATGTAATTAGGTTTCAATGAGGCCATGAGGGTAGGGCCCACGATGGGATCAGCGCCCTCACGAGAAGCAACAGCAGACTTCTAGCTTCCTCTCTCTCTCCGCCTTGCGAGGATGGAGTGAGAAGGGGTCCTCTGCAAATCAGGAAGAGTGCGCTCACCAGAACTCGATCGCGTTGGCACCCTGCTCTTGGATGGACTTCAGTCCCCAGAATGGCAAGAGAATAAATATCTCGTGCTTACGCCCCCAGTCTGTGGCATTTTCTTATGGCAGCCCGAACAGACTCCTACTTTGGGGTTCCTACACTCTGAGCTTTCGTCTTAGACAATGACGAGATCAAAATTCGGGATTGCTTTAAGCAAAGGGACACACTCAAGTGGCCGTGGAGGTGGAGGTGGAGGTGGGGGGAGGGGTTACTGCCTTTGCCGGGCTGGTGAGGGCGGTGTCGCAGGCTCCTGGTTCCTTAGAGCTTAGAGTTCCTTAGAGCCTCTACTAACAGAGAGGAAGTGTGACTGTCTGCTCGGAATCAGTCCCAAGCTAAAACTATGAAATTGTTTCATTATTTGGAACACAGGGCAGTACTAAACAGCCTAACGCCAGAAAATGGTTTGCAATTGAGAAGCACTACTGTGGAACCCAGGCGGGTGGAGGGCAGGGAGAGGGAACGACTTAGTTTATTGAGAATTGCATTTCTCTTTACTGCACAGTTTTATTTTTAATTGCTAAGTTTCTGGTTGAGCAGTTATTACTGGAATTTATTTTTGTAATAAAAGCCCTTTGTTAAATCACAGTTTTATTAACAGTGACATGAACTGGATTTTGTTGTAATAAATAAGATGCTGCGTGCTTTTAAAATTAGGGGGGGAAAAAAAAGCCCTCTGCAGCCCACCAGTGACCTAATTGTATTATCTGACAATTCTTGGGCTACTCCTGTTGTGCGGCTGCAGGCGTGGCTGGCCTCAGGAGCCTGGTGTTCTGGATTAGGTTCACCCTCAAATAGCTGGGTGACCTAGGGCAAGTTCCTCCCCCTCTCTGGGCCTTGGTTTCCTCCTCTGTTCACAACAAAAATAAAAACACACAAGGGGGCTGGATCCTTCTGCTCTGACGTCCTCCTCGGGAATTCGAGTCCACTCGACAGCCGGCAGCTCTGAAAGATGGACTCCCGGACCTGACAGAAAATGAAGGGTTAGGGACAAAATTGAAACACAAGGATCACTCACCCAGGTGTGGAAACCCCAGTTTTTGACCGTTATTATCTTGTCACTTCATGCTGACGACTGGTGGGGGGTTGGCGGGAACGGTGTCCAAAGCCATGTGTGGGAAGCTCCAGGTCGTGGGAGAAAGGGCTCAGGCCACGGCCTGCAGGGAAGCTGGCACACGGGGCCTTGGGGAGCAGACTGTTCAGGGGTGCACCTCGGGCTACTGATGTGGGGGCTAGACGAGGACTCTGTGCTCTCCGCAGGGCTGGGCAGGCATCGTGTGCCGACCCCTCCATGCCAGCCTGAGCCGCCTCATGGCCGCCATGGAGGCCAGCCCCAAGAGGCCCCAAGAGGGCAGACAGGGGAGGCTCCAGCCACCCTCCCGCCCAGCGGAGCTGGGGGATGCTGGGGTTTGGTGGAGCTCTACCAGTTTGCTCGAGCTACCATCGCAAGGTACCACAGGCTGGGTGGCTTAAATAACAGAACTTCATTTTCTCACAGTTCTAGAGGCTAGAAGTCCAAGATCCGGGTGTCGGCAGGGTTCATTTCTCTGGAGGCTCCTCTCCTTGGCTTGTAGTCTTCCCACCACCTGTGTCCCAATATCCTCTCCTAAGGTGGATTAGGCCTCACCCTAATCACTCCATTTTAATTTCGTCACTTCTTCAAGGACCTTCTCTCTCTGAATACAGTCACATTCTGAGGTCATCCACATGGGAACTGGGAGCCGACACTATTCCACCCATGACAGGAAGCTCCGGATGCTTTCTTTTCCTAGGGACCCTGCATCGGTTTCCTAGGGCCGCCATAATAGATTACCACAGACTGAGCGCCTTGACATAACCAAAACTGATTTTCTCACAGTTCTGGAGCCCAGAAGTTTGAAATCAAGGCATCGGCTGGGCCGTATTTTCTCTCCAAAGGCTCCAGAGCAGGTTTGTTCCTTACTTGTCCCAGCTCGGGTGTTTTCTGGCAATGCTTGGCATTCCTCGGCTTACAGAACCATCCATCTGTCTCTGCCTCCCCTTCCCATGAGACTCTTCTCCCCAGGTGTCTCTGTGTCTAAACTTCCCCTCTCCTTAGAAGGTGCACCCTGATCCGGTATGATCACCCTTAGCTTGATTCTACCTGCAAGGCTTTCTTTCCACATCAGGTCACATTCACAGATTTGGGGAGTTAGACCTTGAACGTATCTTTGGGGGAGACAAAATCCAACCCATAACAGACCTCTTCTCCTTATGCCCCTGCCCTCCTGGGCTCAGCACGGCTCAGGGACCATTATTTTGCTGAAAGGTTCAGAAAGAGCATTGACTGGCCTCCCTTATTCAATACTTTTTTTTTAATAGGTATTATTATCATTATTATTATTATTAAATATTTTATTTATTTATTTGAGAGAGAGAATGAGAGAGAGAAAGCATCAGAGGGGGTTCCGATTGATGCGGGACTCGATCCTGGGACTCCAGGATCATGACCTGAGCTGAAGGCAATCGCTTAACCAACTGAGCCACCCAGGCGCCCTCAATACTTTTTTATTTTTTTATTTTTATTTTTTAAAGATTTTATTTATTCGTTTAACAGAGAGAGAACACAAGCAGGCAGAGAGGCAGGCAGAGGCAGAGAGAGGAGCAGGCTCCCTGTGGATTGCGGGACTTGATCCCAAGATGCTGGGATCATGACCTGAGCCAAAGGCAGTTGCTTAACCAACTGAGCCACCCAGGTGTCCCTCAATACTTTTTTAAATGACAGACCTCTTTATCTTCTCCTGGTCCCTTTTCTCTCCTTCTCTCCCTCTCTTCATCTCTTTTCTTCTTCCTTCCCCCCCAATCTTGTTTTTGTCTCTGCTCCGCCCCTCTCTCTCCCTGTCCCACCTTGCTTAGGTACCTGCCGAGAAGACTACGTCTTTTTCTCAGACCCGATGACCAGGAAGAATGTTTCTCAGTTGTTCTAAAAACCCTGAGTGCCTGCTTTGTTCCGGTGACCACACGAAGGCTTTCCTCTCCAGCTTGTCGTGGATTGGGGCTGCTTTTTCCAAGTGTTGTATAATAATTGTTTGGCTTTTCACCCTTCTGCGTTCTCTCGGGAATTAATAAAGTTAAAAAAAAAAAAAAAAAAGACTGGTTGTTTCCTTCTTCCAAGGAAGCCCCAAGCTGAGACGGGTCAGTTAATTCAGCATGAGCCCACTCTGAGCCCAGTGGAGGAGGCACCTGCTGGACCCTCGTCAACAGGAGCCCACCGTGGGCCACGTGTGATACAGGATCCTGCAACCCCAGCTTTTTCTAAATTTTCCTTGATAGCGCCCTGAAGCTTCTAAACCATATTTTTTTCCTAGGCTGCCCCTGTCTATCTGGTTGGTCTATTCTGGATCCATGTCTTGGTTCGTTGCCCTCACCAAGGAATACGGATGCTTAAGTGCTGAGGGAACTATCAGCAAACCAAATCTCTAGCAGAGGATTAAAAATAGGCCATGACCGAGTAGGGCTTACCCAGGAATTCAAAGATGATCCCAAGAAATGAACCACTGATGCGTGCCACACCAGGGACACATCTCAAAATCATGATTCTGAGTGAAAGAAGCCGGACAAAACTAGGGTACACAGAAAACTCGAGAAAGTACCAATTAATCTATAGTGACAGAAAGCAGACCCGTGGCTGCCTGGAGAAAGTGGGCACAGGGGGAGGTGTCAGGAGGAAGTGACTTCTAGGAGGCAAGAGCAAACTTTTGGGGGCAATAGGTATTTTCTTTCTAGATGTTGGAGATGGTTTTCCAGAAGATAGACACATGCCAAAACATCAAAGTGTACCCAAAAAATCATCAAAGAAGGCTCCACGTTTAAGAAATCTATTAATGCAGTCAAGTGTACAAGATTTGGAACAAGGGGTACAACTTGGCCGGACCCCCCACTAGCGAGCACAAGCTGCGATTGCCCACAACTCTCCAAGAACCGTGAGTCCCCACTTACTCAGACCCGAGAGGCTCTTGCTGAGGGCACTGCTGGCCGGACCCAGGGATCCAGGTCTGTCTGTCTCTCCCGTCCTGTTCCTTTGTCTCCTTTACATGGACCTGACTCCCGTAGGGACACGTTTCAGGCTGCGGGTGAAGGGGTTTTCTTGCCGTGGCCGCACACACAGGGTAAAGAAACACACCCTTGTAACTGCCTCCCATTTGGCCAAGCAGGGGTGCTCCTGATACCCCAATTTCTCTCTTGGGCTTGGGAGAAGCAGGCATCATCCAGGAGAGTGGATGCAGCTTTTTAAAAGACCTTTAATACCTGCCCATTGAAAAAAAAGAACATCCACACAGAGAAAATTAAATGAATGCATTGTTCAAAAAGATGGGTAGGGGAAAGCTTTTGATCCGATCTGGGAATGCAGCCAGGAAAGAATCATTTGCACAGCCCCGCTGGGAATAGAGACAATGACCCCGTTAGAGAAGCCTTTGGGAGGGGCCGGTCCTGACTGTCCTCTCTGGAAGGGATCCCTACCACCCTTTTTACCCTGGAACCACATCTACACAGTCTTTAGGACCTTTGATTGTTCTCTCTCGAGGGAGGGAGAGGTCCCTCGGCTGGGGACTGACTGCGGTACGTCCTTCCCATGGAATACTATTCAGCAGGAACAAGGAGGGAACTGCCCACCCACACAGCAACACCCCTGAATCTCAGAAAGACTACACTAAGTGACGAAAGCCCATCTCAGGACCCGTGCTGTGTGAGTCCATTTCTATGATATTCTGGAGAAGGTAAAGCTACAGTGATAGAAAGAGTAGAGGGACCAGAGCTGGGGGTGGGGAGGCATCAATGGCAAAGAGTCCCCAGGGAATTTCTGGGGACCACGGAAATGCTCTGTTTGTTGGTCAAAACTTCTCAAACTGTGTTAAAAATAAATTTTATCACATGTGAATTATACTTCAATACAATGGATTGAAGATCGCTGAAAAAAGAAGGAAACAAGGGAAGGAAGGAAGGAAGGAAGGAAGGAAGGAAGGAAGGAAGGAAGGGAGGGAGGAAGGGAGGGAGGAAGGGAGGGGGGAAGGAGAGACAGGAGGGAGGAAGGGAGGAGAGACGGAAGGGAGGGAGGAAGGGAGGAAGGGAGGAAGGGAGGAAGGAAGGGAGGAAGGAAGGGAGGGAGGAAGGGAGGAAGGGAGGAAGGGAGGAAGGAGAGATGGAAGGGAGGAAGGAAGGGAGGAAGGGAGGAAGGAAGGAAAGGGGGAAGGGAGGAAGGAAGGAGAGATGGAAGGGAGGAAGGGAGGAAGGGAGGAAGGAAGGGAGGAAGGGAGGAGAGACGGAAGGAAGGAAGGGAGGAAGGGAGGAAGGAAGGGAGGAAGGGAGGAGAGACGGAAGGGAGGAAGGGAGGGAGGAAGGGAGGAAGGAAGGAGAGATGGAAGGGAGGAAGGAAGGAAAGGGGGAAGGGAGGAAGGAAGGGAGGAAGGGAGGAAAGAAGGGAGGAATGGAGGAAGGGGGGGAAGGGAGGAAGCGAAAGGGAGGGGGAGGGAGGGAGGGAGCCAAGGAGGGTCGCAGCCGCTGGCTGGCTGGGTGTCTGTCCCGGCCTTCACGGTCATCTGGGAGGGGACTCCTTCACTATCTTTCTGGGGAGGAGCCCTGTGCGAAGTCCTCTCCCGGCCCTAGACCCACCGGCACTCACGCTTATGTGTGAATGAATGAATCCGGAGACAGCCCCACCAGGAGGGGCACCTTGGACCGCAGCTCCCACAGATGAGAGGAATGGCAGGTCCCTGGCCTCCGCCCAGCAGGCTTCCTTGTAGATGCCGTCCTGGCTGGGCTCCCAAGGACTGCCTGCTTCCTTCACCCCCGGCCCCACTGAGCCCCTCCTGGGGGCCCAACCCCGTGCAGGTGCCGGACAGAACCTTCCCCCGAGGCGCTCGCACCCTGCTGAGGGAGACAGAGCCAGCTGCAGACAGTTAAGGCAGGGCAAGGTGGAGGGAATCCCTTGACTTCAGAACCTCAGGGAAAGGCCCATCTTGATGGGAGATCAGAACGGAAGGCTTCCTGGTGGAAGCGACATTCAGGCTAGGCTGAGATAGGGGTGGGAGGACTTAGCTGGTAAGTGGCCAGGGGAACATCATGAACAAGCATGAGGTAGCTGGGGGTTGGGGAGGGAGTTTGGGGAGGGACAGCCACTGGTTCTTGTGGGAGAATGACCAAAAAGGCAGCTGGTGAGGGCCCTGTTGGGTCTGAAGGCTCTGAGCCCCCTGGACCTTGAATTCTCCTGGGGTGGTGGGGAGGCCCTGGAGAGCAAGGTCATCAGATTTGCATTGGAGGAAAACCCCCCGTGGCATATTTCTGTGAGCCACAGCCACACACTGAAGATGTGCATGGCTCTCACAGGGCACTTGTGTGCGCCCCGTCTCAAGGAACGCACACCAAGGCACGCTGAGTCACGCACAGCTCTGATGACCCGCCTCAGACAGCCCTGGGAAGCCAGCAATGCTCGAACCTCATCTCACGGGTGGGCACACGACGAAGAGACGTTCCCAGACTCCCAGTCATCGTGCAATGGCCCATACTGGGCCTGGGACATTCCTCTTCACGCTGTCTGCAAAAGAGGGAGAGGAGAAAACGTCATGCACACATTTCTGTGTTCAGTGGTTGGGTGTTGTCAGTGGCTGCGAAGCCTGAGCCCTCTCCAGTGGGTTGCCACCTGCCCGTGCCCAGGACTCCCCAGACGCAGAGCAGGTCGGCCCCCACCCTCTGAACCTCTGTCCACACAACAGAGGCCTGAGCTCGCCGAGATGCCATTTGGGGCTATGACCAGCAGGGGGCGCCCCAGGACAGACGACTTCTTTTGACCGGCCCACAAGGATCACCCTGAAATCCTGTCCTTCAGGAACTCAAGACGATTGTCCCTGCCCTTCCTCTTCTTCCTGAAGCCCAGATGGTCAGATGTCTTCAGTAAATCATGTTAGACGAACCCTTCTGCACCTGGCACTCTTCACCAGGCCCAGCCCTTTGGAACAAGCCCTACTCTCCAGGAGAAACTCTTCCAAGATGACTAGACAGTCCCATTTATCAAAGAAGGCAGACAGATAATTGTAGGGTGAAGGCTGGGGGTGGGGCTGCTGATTGGACAAGGTTCCCAAGGGTTCCTACTAACATTCACCAGAGCCATTTCTCAAAGCCCACTCAACTTGTTGCCTCATTAGGCCCCCTCACTCTCAGGGATCTGGGGTGTCACAATCTTGGGACCTTACTCTCACAAGACCCCCACTGGGCAGGTTTGGCTCTGACCCGAGACCGAGGGTTTGGGTCAGGTTCATCCTGAAGTCAGATCCAAGGGCAGCCCAGAACTGCCCTGGGTGGCGGAGGGTACTATGGGGCTGGAGGTCTTCTTTAGTTACTGCAGGCTGAGAGCCGGCAGCCTTGCTTAGGAGGGTGCAGCTGCTGTGCAGATAAGCCTCAAGCAAGCAGAGTTCAGTGCTGTAATTAAGTACTACATACAGCAAAGTTAATCCCACACCTGTGTAAAGACACAGGTGATGGCACGTGTGCGGCAGGATACTTGGACAGAAATAGAAAATGTGTTGTGTAAAGGACTGTAATGAATCCTACATTTGTTCAGCAAACCTTTCCCCAGCTTCCTGTCCTCTGCTAGTGCTTTCCTGTCTAAAGCAGAGGTGATGGTTTCTCTTGACCCCAGTTTCATGTCCAACCTACCCACCCAGACAGAGACATCAATTTTTGGAATCTTCCTTCTCTTACTTGCAGTGGTTTAGATGGTGCCACCTCCATGCCCAACCTCAGGAGTGAGCATGTGACCCGGACATGCCCAATCGGAACACTACACACACCTGTGCCCCAGTGACTAGTTTAGGAATGGGTGTGCAACCCAGTCACTGTCAATGAAACTCAACCCTTAGACTTTGGTTAGATCTCTAGGGAAGAAAGAAATCTCTCTTTCTGCTGTTCTCAACATAAAGAAAGTGAGGTCAAACCATGTTATGCTAGTTGAGGGGAGGGGGAAAAAAGCAGAGAGAACAGGTCCTATTGACATATCATTTGATCTCCTGGATCCAGCCATGCCTGAAGCCACCATGAACTTTTATGTTATGAAAACCAGTAAATTCAATTTTTTGTTTAAGTCAATTTGACTTAGGTTTATGCCACTTACAAGTAAAAAATATCTCACATTAGAGAAATTTAAGACCAAAGGAAGATAGGTGGGGAATGCGAGGGAACCAATCAGATAGGAGGGCCCGAACTTGGACAGACATTAGGGAGAGAGAGAAGTAGACAGCTTCAAGAAGAACTTAACAGACATCATCAATGGGACCCCCTAAATGAATGAATTTGTTGGGGGAGAGAGAGAGAGGAGTGAGGATGAACCTGGGGGCCAACGTCATTCTATTGTTACAATCAAAACCAAAAGGAGTCCAGCCTTGAAAATTTCCTGAGGGGACAAAACCAGTTTAGTCATACAAACAAATCTTCATTTAGTTTATTTTGCAAGGCTAACCTGACCTGGGTCATTTCTTGCTTATGCCTCTGAAAATCACAAGCAAAACTTGTTTTCCAAGGATGATATGAAGTAACCACTGACCAATTTCCTATCATTTAAGAACATTCTAATATTATAACCAATCGTTGTGAAGAATAAACACTCATGGCTTTCTCGCTAAGATAAGCTGTTTTATAGCGACATACCCCTAAGCCTCATTCCATGTTTTGGTTTGAGTGCTCCCCGTTTGCCAGCTGTCTTTTTTGATGTGTGCATAATAATTCTTTACTAATTACTACCTCAGTGATTCTTTCATTTTATGTTGGCTGTTTCTGAAGCTTTGACATCATTCACAAGGCAGAGAGATCAGGAGGAGGGGTTCCATGGAAAGCCCCCAGCTTCCACTTTGCAAATGCATGGCTCAGCTGCCCGTGGGCAGTCAGATGGGCTGGGGGTTGTGGGGGTCTGAGTCGGCACCGTGGTAGGTCAGCAGAGGGGAGCTTCTGGAAGCCTTAGGAGTGGAGATGTTGCCAGGGAGTAGGGATAGGGGGACAGAGTATCCTCAGCACTAGGCTATGCCTGCTGTGCGATGGGAGCTCAGTGACTGCTTACAAGATGAATGAGGGAACGAAGAAGGAAAAAGCAGCAGGGCTGGTGGACTATAGATATGAATTTGGTCCAACTTCCTACAGAGGGGAAAAAAATCAGATTGGGACTAGGACACCAGGTTGGCTTGTTCCTTGGGACGGGCGCTTTGTCTGTCACCTCCAAGAGGGCCTGTCTCCTCCACTTTTGGGGCCAGTCTTCCCCCACTCCCCTCTCTCCCTTCTGCCATCTCAAGTCACAGCCAGGAAGGAGCTGGCAGGGAAACAGTCCACTTGCTTTCATTTTCCTTTGCAAGCGCTTGGGCTTCCCTTAAGGTAGGTGCCTCTCGTCGCCTGGCACTGGCTCCTCTGTCCTCCTCCCCGCACTCCCCGGCAACCTCACCTTCTGCAGACACTTTCCTCTGTGGACCACCACGGTGCCTGCTCGGACCCAGGCGGCCAGCAGCCCGCGGGACGGGGGCCTGGCTGCCCACGGACACCCCGATCGCACATTTGCAAGGTGGTCGCTGGTGTCTTTCGTGTACCACTTCCTCTTCCTCGTACTCTCTGCCTTGGTGAATAGCATGACCCCGGCCCCTGATTCATCTTTACTCCTCTTTGTCCTCCAACCCCACCACCACATTCAGTTACTCATCCGGCCCCCTTCAAGGCTACTGCTAAATTCTTCTGCCTGCTTTGTTCTTCCTTGATCCCTATCTGACTTCACACCCTTGAAACTGCCTGGTTCGCCTTCATTCTATACCCTTCCTCCTCTACCCCCAAGCTCCCCCCAATGATGCAATAGGTGGCAGCCAGGAGCCAGCCTCGCCCACACCCATCCTGGACGGCAGCGGCTGCGGCTGTCATCCACAAAGTTGCCCCGGCTCCAGGCGCTATCCAGCCCAAATGCAGTTAAGTGAGCTCCCAAACACGGTGGGTATTTGGGGTGCTGGGAAGGAAGCTGTAGGTGGAGAACAGGTGGTGGGCAAACAGTCTCCTTCAGACCGCTGGGAGCTGGTGAGCCAAACTGATGGCACTGCCTGGGAGCCAACATGACAACTGAAATTGGAGCCATCGCGGTGGTGGTGGCATCACCTAGTGGTTTTCACTTGCCTGTGTCTGTTGACTGGGGATCCGGAGCACATTTGAAGGTACTCGTCTGCCCTTCCTGTATGTTCTTTCCTGCTGTGTCTCTTCAAATCTTCTGCTCAACTTCTAAAATTGAGTTTTTATCATCGAATTGAGTGGCAAGAGCTCTTTATATATTCAAGATACAAGCCCTTCGTGGGATATATTTTGTTTTTGTTCACAGCTTTATTGAGATATAATTCACACACCATAAAGTTCAACCTTTTAAAATGTAGAATTCGGTGGCTTTTAGCATATTCGCAAAGTTATGCTGGTTATATGTTTGCAAACATATAACCAATCGTTATGTTGGTTATATGTTTGCAGATATTTTCTCCCCATCTATGGCTTGCTTTTCCATTTTCTTAACAGAGTCTTTGGGGAAAACAAACCTTTACGATTTTGATGAAGTCCGATTTATTGATTTTTGTTTCTTTCGTAATTTTTAGTTTAAGAAATCCTGGCAAAAACCAAGATCATGAAGATTTTTTTTCCTAGAAGTTTTACAGTTTTTAGCTCTTATATTTAGGTATATGATCTTTTCAGGTTGGTTTTTGTATGTGGCGTGAGATAAGAACCCAGGTTCTTTTTCTTTTCTTTTCTTTTCTTTTTTTGTAATTTTGGTCATATAATTGTTCCAGTGTCATTTGTGGAAAAGAGCATCCATTAACCTTTTTCATCTTGTTGAAAATCAATTGGCCATCTATGCATGGGCCCTTTTCTGGAATCTCTATTTTGTTTCATTGATTTGTCTATTTTAATGCCAATACCATACAGTCTTAATTGCTGTAGCTTTATAGTAAGTCCTGAAACCAGGTAGTATATATACTTTAGGTTTGTCCTTCTCTTTCAGATATGTTTTGCCTATTCCAGATCTTTTTCATTATATATACATTTTGGAATCAGTTTGTCAATTTCCACATACTTGTAAAAAAGCCTGATGCATTTTTGTTGGAATTGCATCAGATCTGTACATCATTTGGGGGAGAACTGACCTCTCTCTCTCTCTCTCTCTTTTTAAGATTTATTTATTTGAGAGAGAGAAAGAGAGATTGGTGGGGGGACGAGCAGAGAGAGAGTCCTAAGGAGACTCTCTGCTGAGTGCCGAGCCCAATGAGTGGCTCAATCCAGGACCCAGAGATCAGGACTCAAGCCAAAACCAAGAGTCTGATGCTTAACTGACTGTACCACCCAGGTACCCTGGAGACAACTGACTTCTTAGCCATACAGAGCCTTCCGATCCATGAACACAGTCTATTTCTCCATTTATTTAGGTCTTAATTTCTCCCAGTATTGTTTTAACATTTGGATTTTGAATATCTTTTGACAAATTTGTTCTTAAGTATTTCATATTTTTGAAACTATGATATATTACTTTCAAAATACCAATTTCCAAGTGTTTATTTCTAGTATGTAGAAATACAGTTGATTCCATTGGCCTTGTGTCCTGCAAACTTGTTAAAGTCCCTTATTATTTCAAGTAGCTCTTTTAGGTGGTGTAAGATTTTCTACATAAACAATCATGTCATCTGTGAATAAAGACGTTTTACTTCTTCCTTTCCAATCCGTCAGCATTTTATTTCTTTTTCTTTCCTTATCGTACCGGCTAGCACCTCCAGGATAATACTGAACAAAAGTGATGAGATCATCCTTGCCTTGTTCTTGATCTTAGAAGGTACTCTGCTTTCTTAGAAATCACTCAGACTTTTACCATTATGTATGGTATTAGCTGAAGGTTTTTTGTGGATGCCTTTCATATCAGGTTGAGAAAATTCCTGTCTGTCCTTAACTCACTGAGAGAATGAGTGGAGACTAGATTTTGTCAAAACATTTTTCTTGTATTAGGATGATCATATGCTTTTTAGTCTGTTTATAGCCTGTTAATATATTAAACTCTCCTTACATTCCTAGATCGACTCCACTTAGTCATGATGTTAACCTTTTTTTTTTTTTAACCTTTTTTTATATATTGCCGGATTGTTAAGAATTTTGCAACCATGGCTGGTGGCGAACACAAATGATTCCCTGTTGTACATGAGGGACATTGTGTGCCCTGCTCCTTGTGGGTGGCTCTTTCCCTACACTTGGGTTGTCCCTACACCACATGCCCTGGTGGGTTCTCAGCGGAAGGCAGGAGCGAAACAGATCTCCAGAGCTTTCTCTCTGGGCACCTCTCCTCTGGCACCAGTGGACCTTAGTGTCGCAGCTCTCTAGACTTTGTCTCCTCAGCTCAGGGGGACCAGACTCCACCCGGATTCCCCAAACTATACCGTGGCCTGAGCATGCTCTCCAGGCAGGGATCCTGAGGTAACGAAGGCTCACTCCTCAGGGCAGTTCGTCCCTCAGAAATCCATTGTTTCAAATATTCTGTCCAGCACCGGCCTAGTGTTTCAGGTGGAAGGGTCAGTCAGGTGCTGGGTCTTCCATCTTGGATGGACACAAGATTCCTCTTTTCATGGAGAACCGGTTTTAGGTAGTCTGGATTCTCTGTTTTTCTTACTCAGCATTTTAGCATAAGCATTTTCATGGGACCATAAACTGTCCAGAGATGTCACTGTGAGTGAGACAAAATCTCCCGTCAAGGGCCTGGCCAAATTTCATTGATCCTGCCCCTTAAGTCTGGATAATCCCCCACCCCCGCCAAGTCGAAGAGGCGAAGAGGCGTGACCCTTCCCACAGCAGGGACTCTGCCTTCCCTCCTCAGACTTTGCCTGTCCTCTGCCGCACTTCCTGACAGAACACATTCTGTGCCACGAACTTCAATGAGGTGGTGATTAAGGACTGCAGAAGAAGCGTTTTTCAATTTAAACCTATTTTTTTTTCCTGAATGGAGCAGGTGTCTGGAAGTCACAGCTACAGGAATGAAAGGATCACATTATTCACAATTTTCCTGTAATTAAACTCATCCACTTTCTGAATGAGGCCCTGTGCCCAAAATAATAACTGGAGCTCCTACCGGGCAACTTCTTGGGCACCAGAGCTGGGCTGGGGTCTGCTCCAGAGACTGGTGAACTCCAAGAACGCCTCTCCGGCAGCCCGGAGCAGGCCAAGGCCTGTTGTTAGCTGAACTCCAACTCCACCTTCGTCTCCTCGGGCGCTGGTAGAGACCTGGGGGAGAGGATAAAGGGAGCACGTTATGAGGGGGTTGAGAAGATAAACTCAGCAGCAAGGCACTACTTAATTACCGCCATTTATTAAGACTCAGTCCTCAGTGTTTAATCCTCACAGAAACCACGTGAGGGACAGATTGGGAAATTAGAGCTCAGGCAAGTGAAGTAACTTACTCAAGGTCACACAGTGAGTCGGTGGTGTTCTGGGATGGCCTGACTCCCCAAACATTTCTTTGAACAGCAATGGTTTGTTTAGCTAATAGAAGCCTCCTCGTATCCCCCCAGTTCCCATCCGCCCTTCTCCCCCACAAGAAGTCCAGGGGAGCTTAGGTGACTGGGCTAGCCTGAGGAGTATTGAACCCCAAGAAATCCTGACTGCAAGCTGCCTGTACTCCTGTGCCCAGCGCAGATCTCTCCTGTCCCCGTGCCCGGAACCTGCCCCCAAGCCCCAGAGCCCTTCTCCTGCCCTGAGCTCTAAAAGAACCAGAAAATTCTTGAGTGAAGTCTGCCAATTGTCCTGCTAACTGACACTCCCATTGTGGTGTAGTCTCCCTTGGAATCCTCTGGGTATCATTCTTCCAACTTTACTGATGAGGAAACCAAGCCCAGGGGGTAAGGGATGGTTTGTCCAAAGAAAGTTAAAGGGAACAGGCTTTGAACGGAGGCCTGCTGAGGACCCTGTCATGGCATGCCGAGAGACGACCCACCGGCGGCGGGGGCCAGGCAGCCTTCACGTCCCTCGTCTCCTGTGTGAATCTACACATACTTACCGAGTGGAAAACAGAAGGCGCTCTGTCCCTCCTGGGGAGAGAGGGGATGTGGAGGATCAGACAGATAACGGATATTGCACTCTTAATCCGAGGCTGCCCTGACCACACAAATTGATTCTGAGGCTTCCTCTGAACCACTCTGGATTATGACATGTGCCCTTCAGCGTCCTCAGGACAACAAAAAGAGACTTGAGCACCCGGAGCAGGAAAGGGGTTTGTCGGAAGAATATTCTACAGTGACAGCTAACTTCACTGAGCCCTCACCGGGTCCAGGCATGTGCCGATGCTTGACCTGTGTCACTCGTCTCGTACATGAGGAAACCAAAGCGTGCTGAGGCGAAGCGAGTTGCCCACGATCCGCAGCCAGCATACGGGCTTGCGTCTGGCAGATGGGAGCCCACACTCTCCATAACCAGGGTTGGCTTTCTCGCTATTATCTCTGATGGTCTTCCTGCTTTGGGTCCCTCCTTCAAGAGCCAGGGGCCCAGCAGAGTTTGGAGCTAAGTCCACACCCCACCTTTGAGGGCGAGGAGAGGAGGGGAGACCATCTGCTCTGCCTGGATTTCCACAGTGGGAGGCCTGACCCTGTGTCTCGACTGCCTCGACTGCCCCACACGCGGAAGGTGTTTCAGATACTGGCTAACCCTCGAGGGTCAGTGGCCCCTGCAGTCCTGATGAAGACCATCCGCCATGTTCGGCCTTCAAAACATCAGGCCCCCGGTGGGGAGGGCTGGGCACACAGACTCCAGGCTCCTCAGCAAATAGGGTCATCCCTGGGTTCTGGGGTAGAGTGGGTAACTTGAAGCATGGGCTGGTCCTCGGTGGGGATAGCAGGGCTGGGTCCCCTCGATGCCTAGGAGCCATCTCCATAGAGGCCGGAAGCCATGGTTCTCAGGGCGGTGGCAGCATCCCTCACCCGTTTTCCTGAGAAGCAGTGGCGGTCGCCTTCCCATCCCTGGAGTCACATCTCAAGGAGAGCAGAGCTGCTATCTTTGTTGGGCATTTCTCAATGTCAGCAGCAGAGAAGCAAAATCAGCCCAAAGGGCTGTTTAATTGCAATATAAAAAATCATGCTTTTTCAAGGGAAAAAAGGAGAGGCCCCACCCCTTCGGTTTCCAGCGCAGTACCGTATCTGCTGATTCGGCCTCATTCAAATCCAAACAAGCACATTCATCATCGCAAAAAGTGCCATTCAAGCGAACGCTCTCCGCAGGCCTGCGTTTCGCCTCAAATGTTCCCAAGCCCAATTAGGCCTACTGCAAGCTCCTGGACCCCGACAGAGCAGCGTGGAGGCGCTGCTGGCAGCTCCCTGGGAAAGGCTGGCTGGCTGCTCTGGGTCCCCCGCCCCCGCCCCGGGCACAAGGAAAGTCAGCAGGAGCCCGGGACTGAGTCAGAGGTCTTGGCCCAAATGCCAGCTCAGACCCAGGACGTGTCCCTTCCCCTCTCCAGGGCTTGGTTCCCTGTCTGGAAGATTAGAAGTCAGGCTGGATCAGGAGCAGCGAGGACGGGAACCTTGCACCCCCATATCGCCCTCTCCTGCCCATGCCCACGTCCCTAACTGCTCAAGGGTTTCTATACTGAGCCCAGATTTGGTCTCCAAATCCCCCTCAACATAGCATTTCAGGCAGCTGGCACTTGAGATGAAGTGCATTGCCACCGCTGGGCTAGGAGAGGCTCCTGGGTGTCTTCCCAGTCACGCACTTGAACTTTGAGAGCAGTAGGAAAGCACCAGACCCTCACTATGTGCTTCCTGGGGGCCAGTCTACATGAATACTGACTTAACCCACTGGGCTACATCATGGCTATTACCGATGCCCCACTTTATGGACAAGGTCCAGACTGGGGTAGGAACCAAGGTAACTTGCCCAAGGTTACACAGCTGGTAAGCAGAGGAGTCGGGATTCAGACTCACGTCATCAGGTTAAGACTCTGAGCTCTAACCCTTTCTAACGAGGTGGGTCAGCCAACAAAGAGCCAGCCTCTGAATAGGGGCGGGACCACACCCGGGTCATCTTGATGGCCCCAACATTCTGCACTCCATAAATGTTCGTCGAATCAGCAGATGAATGAATGAATGAATGAATGAATGAATGAAGTGAAAACCAGAGACTACAGGGAACAACACAATAATAACGATAATAAGTGGCTGCCATTTATTAAGTGCTTACTGTTTGCCAGATGGACCCAAGACCCCAACTCAGAGGAACTCACTAAATGTTTGTTGAAAAATGTAAGTAATACTGTCTCATCCAATATCCCCACACCCTTTTGAGGTAAGAACCACAAGGCCTCGGTGTATCTAGAGGATAATGTTCCCCTGGTTAGTTTCCTGGGTTAGCAAAGAGCAGATCTGGGCTCTGTGCCCAGGTCTCTCAGTCCCGCCCGCTCTGGACTCTACCTAAGTGCTGGGGGCGGACCCGGGAGGAGGGCAATTAGGGAACTTGGAGCCAAGTGTGTCCGCAACACCCTGCTTGGGGAACCCCCCCCCCCCCCCCGCAAGTCGCTGAGAAAAAGCCAGTTAGGAGTCCAGCCTGGGGCGGCCTCCTGGTTTCTTTCATCCGCATCTGATTCTGGCTCTGCCTGGCCTGGCAGAGGTGCTGGTGGGGAGCACTGGGGGTGTCATCGTGCCCTCGGTGCCCCCGCACGTCTCCTCCCACCTCACCAGCAAGAGCCAGCCGCGAGACCGGAAGGGAACAGCCTGATCGCGCTCAGGCTGCGGCTTTTCAGTCCTTTTGACTGCGACCCGCAGAGAGATTTGTTTTACATAAACACTCCGAGAAACAATAGTCCGCAAAACAATATTTACCCTTTCTCATTGCCAAGTACTGTGATGATTTTCTATTCTATTCTATCCAAGGACACTGCGAGTGGTGATGCACGAAGTTGAGTTCCTGGCCCGTTAGTGGGTTGTGTGATTTGAAACACATCACTGTAAGGTCATACTTTAATTAACAGCTAATATTAATTGAGTACTCACTACCACCGTGCAGCTAGGAACCCACGTGACTCCTCCAATAGCCCTATTGCTAGGTCATTACTATCTCTATTTTTCAGACGAGGGAATGGAGCCCCGGAGAGCTTCCGTGACTTAACAGGGCAAACCTGATGTACCCGTCAACGATGGCCCTCGAACTCGCCGCCTCGGCACCTCCGTGCTGCAGAATAAGAAGCATTTATTTTGCACTTCCCCGTGCGTGGGGGTTGGCTTCAGCGGCCCCGCCCCACGCGTCTCATCCGCGGCCTGTGACGTCAGGCCCGCCGGGACTTGTCCTCTTCTGAGCCCCGGTGGCGGTACGCAAGCCCCGTGGCCAAGCACACTTCAAGCTCCGGCTTGTTTCGCATCCGCCAACCCCCGAGCCGTGGGGAGGCACCAGCGCGCTTTCAATTAAGGCTTTGGGCTCTTCGGAAGAAAAGAGACGGACTCATGCATATCAGCACAGCAGTAACGCACATTCCACTCAGACTGCTTTTGGGGTACAGAGGCAAATAAAAAGGAAAGAAGAAAGGGAGGGAGGGAGGGAAGGAGGGAGGGAGGATCCGGAGGGTGGACATGTGAGCAAACGGCCTCGCATCTCTGAGCTGAAATTTCTTCACCTTTAAAATGATGACACAGATGAATATGTTTTAACATGCTGTTGAGTGACAAAATTAGGTTATGGCACAGCATGGAAAGTGGAATCTCATTTTCACAGCTTTGTATTCATATTTAATTAATATATGCATGTGCATATGTATTTGGGCGCGTCTATGTCTGAAAAAGGTTCACCTAAATCTTACCAGTGGTTGGCTTGCAGTGGGGTGATCTGTGGGGATTTTTTATTTTTTTCTGTTCATTTTATCTACAGAAATATTTTTTACCGGGAGAATGTGTTACATACGTCATCAGAGAAAGCAATGCGGGCAATTATATTTTGCTAAGCAAAACCCAAGTCCCCAGTGCTTCTGTCCCACCCCCCAGTGCCCTCTGATGAAGGCAGCCCAGGACCTGCTGGGTGTCCCTCTTTTGGAGCCCAGGGCGGCTTATCTCCCAGAGAGGGTGCAGACCCATACCCCCCCTCCACATTCTGGTCTCGTGTCCTTGTTCTTCCTGCTCACCACCCTGAACACTCTGGACATCTTATCTGGCACATTTCATTTCCCTTCCCCGATCCCATGGTCTTGAGCAACATGGAGTTAATGTCCACCAATACTCTGTGAGGTTGGAATTCATCCATCCATTCATTCATTCGTTCATTTGTTTTTCCCTATATTCACTCATGTAACCATCCACTCACCGAACATTCCCTGGTGCCCGCTCTGTACTAAACTCTGTGCTGGATTCCAGGAGCCAGCCCTCAAAATTCCCAGTCCAGCCTGTGATAGGCACCAGGTCATAACAACATGCACAAAACGCCACAGAAAGAACACTTTGGTTCTCCTGCTCTAATCCTCAGGTTTACGAACAGAGAAATGTTATCACCTTCCTCCTACAGGGAGGCATGACAGAGGCCCCAGAGTTAGAGCTGGGAGGCCCTTCGAGGCATCTATGAAGGATGGCAAATACGTGGCCAATGTAGGATCTCATCCAGCCCACGACCGTGGCAGACATTCCTGACCCAACAGGCTTTCCCCATCAACCTGGGGCACCTTTGAGCCAATGTCTGCACTGTCCCAGGCGGCCATACCTCGCAACCAGAGTTGGCCTGTGCATTATCAAGTTCAATCCTGGGTTGGGGAATAGAGACTGAGGCTCAGGGGCACTGAAAGTCATTTGATGAGTTCATCTCCTGACTCCTCGCTTTAGGCACAGCGAGCACGGAGCACAGGGGGGTTGAGCCCGGGTATACTGCGTGCCAATCTGCCTCCCTGCACCTACAGGTGAACGCTCAGCTTTCTCCATTCCCCGCCCCAGGGCAGGCAGGGAGAAGCGATGATCCCCGACGGTGGAAATCCAGGAGGCGTGGCAGGATGGCTTTGGGGTGGGCTTGTAAATTGCCAAGTGGATTAGGAAGGACAAATAAGCCGGAAGACGCCAGGCCCACACATGGTAACCCGCCCAGCTTGGATGTATTTCTTTTCTGATCACACCGGAATGGAGCAAGAATTATGGACAAAGTACACAAACCCAAGCAGCCGTGCTTGATTGATAATTTACTCTCCTCACCGTCATTTTTAAGGTGCCGTGTCTGCTCTCTCCAACCCAGAAAACACTAAACCCGGCCTCTCAAAGAACCTCTTGAAGAACCTTGGTATGCCAAGAGTCTTTCTCAAGTTTTAGTGTGGCTCCCATGGTTGCTTCCCCAACCTGTGACCCTGCTGTGGGGACTAAACACGAGGACAAGGCTGGCGGGGGATGGGGAGCCCTTGACATATGGTCTGTAAGTTAACATCAAGCACACACACGTGCCCATTTCCACACTCGTTTCTCCAAAGCCCCATCACATTTGAGGCATAAGAATGCGTTGGGAGCATAGGTTTTGGGGTCACGTGGACTTGAAATGGAACTACTAACGCCAACACCGACGGTGGGAGTTTGGAGGAGGCACTTAATCTCTCTCAGCCTCAGTGTCCTCATTTGTAAACAAACTAATGACATCTACTTCCTGGGGTGGTTGTGTCCACGCTAAGAACATGTGTCTGACACTTAGCAGAGTTCATGGTACCCAGTTAAGACTTTAAGCATGACAGTTATGATCATGGTTATTGTCCAGACACAGCCCCGTGGGGCCCGCTGAGACGCCTCCAGGCTGAGGTTCACAGAGCCCATGACTGGCACAGGAGAGACTCTGAATATATTGGATGGATAGATGGATGGATGGATGGATAGGTGGGTAGATAGACGAATGAACAGGTGAAGGGCTAGATGGAAGGATGTCTGACTAGGTTCTATTTGGGGCAAGAAAACATCAAAGCAGGGATTTGAGAAGGTTCAAGCGGTTCTTTCTGACATCAATCTCAATGGGGACATTTCCTGCTTCCCTCAGTAACCCATTGTTAGGCTGGTGGGCCCAGGGACGCCGAGAGTGGACAAGATGGCCACCGAGTTTCACACAAGATGGTGGCTCGGGACTTTCCACCATGGGGCTCCCTGTCTCAGAGACTTTCCAGATCACCCCACAACGATGAGGAACCATCTGACTGGGTGACCTTGCATTCCTTTTTCTGTATAATGAGCTGACAATTGATGGGTGTATTTTGTATCCCTCATATACATAAACCGCAGCCGATCAGATACCCAGCAAACCCTCCACACCCTAAGGCCTCTAATCAAAAACCCCTCAGCCCCACCCCCGGGCGCAACTTTCTTGGCCCTGTCCTAACCCAGACCAAGGAACCTCGACTGAGAGTGCTTCCATTACAGCTCGCTCGAATCACTTGCTGTGTCTGGGTCTCTCCATTATCCTTTCTTTTTCCGTCGCTGAGACCTTACACCCATCACTCACCCACCATTAGAGAATTTCCCTAAACTCTTCCCAAACTCGCCAGCAGGACTACACAGATTCAGGTACATCTGTCACTGTGTTCCGCCTCATCCAGGCCCAAATCCTTAACTCGGCACTCAGCCCCACTGCAGCCAGGCCTGTCCACCCACCCCCTGAGCTGGGCACAGCAGGGACCTCCCTGGAGGGTGGGGATGGTTCTGGGAGGTGCCAGGAGTCCTGCTGTGCAGTTCAACTGAGGCAGATGGCGGGGGGGGGG
>CM052798.1:37757815-37780135 GCA_028533885.1 Nasua narica | reverse complement strand
AGCTTTAATCAAAGGCTGCAAGTCGCCCTGCTTGGCAGCCCACCGTCTCAGCAAGATGCCCGAGGCGGCGCAGGGCGGGGCCTTCCGTGTAACTCTGCGGTCACTTGACACACAGTAAATTGCTTTTCATGAACTCGAGCAGGAGGCAGTCCAGGGGGAGCCACTGTCTTGTGACGAGTGACGTTCGGAAGGTGCAATCTTTATTCCAGGCAGGCAAGGCTGGGGCTGGCTGGCACCGAGAGCCCGCGGCAGCAGCTGGCGGCTGTTCCCAGCACTAGCCCAGGGCCGAGGCCATCAGCCCGGGGGGCTTCACGAGCGAGACGTGAATAAAGACACAGGTGGAGGTGGGTGAGGTGCCCTGTAGGGGCCGGCGTTGGCTGTCCGCTGCTAGCTCCGAGTTTTGGCTTCCCTCTCTTGAACACGAGTGCTATGGCCTCTCCCATTTCACTGCAGAATTCCGAGGATCGCACAAGCAGATGTCATGATGATCGGAATGCTTGCATGCGTACAGCATCCTGCAGTTAACCAAGGCCCTTTCCTTGCCAGGAATCCGATCCAGTGAATAGTCTCCCGCCACCTGTGAGCTGCTGCCTCGGATTCCACCATGAAACTCAAGTTGCTCCAGCCTTTACTTCTCCCCTCCTGCCCCTTCCCGGAGGCAGTGCTTTCCATGCCCCGGAGCAGAACGAGGGGGAGGAGACGCCAAAGCAGCAGCTGGTGGCCCCCAGCCCGTCACCTTCCTCGGGGCTGTGGGCAGGTTTGGCAAGGAGCAGCAGGGGTGGGGGGGCTGGAGGCCTCCCCCTGGGGGGAAAGGGCCGGGACGGGGGTGCTGGGATGCCAGGGAGGAAGCTGGCTCTTCTACTGGTGGGAGGATGACAGGGGAGGGAAAGGCCTCCCTCAGGGGCCTGCTGTTCCCAGGTGTGTGCGGGATGTTTCACGGTTTCATGGGAAGCTCCCAACAACCGGCCCCAGGTAGATACGGACCAGTATCCCCGTTTTCCAGGGGCAGAAACTGAGACCCAGAGAGGGCAGGGACCATGTCCCCGCCACAGGCGGGGAGGTGGCCACGCCAGGATTTAGTCCTGCTCTGAGGTGGGGGTGGGTCTTGGCAGCATGAACGGACAGGCGAGACGAGAACGGAAGGGCAGTGGGGAGTGAAGGGCCCAAGGCGGAGGGTGCAGGTTCAGCCACGAGTTAGTGGCGAAAGACTAGGTTAGGCCTCGCCCCACAGCACCGTGTTCTCCGGACTTCTCCAGTCTGGGCTCCGAGGAGCCTCTAGTCCAGGGCAGAAGTCATTCCCTGGGCCCAGTCTCCAGGGAGCCTGGGGGCCCACGGGGGGCCCACAGGGGTGGGGGCAAGAACAGTAGAGGGGGTTGACTTCTTTCCAGTCAGACCAAGGCAGGTCTCCTCCTCCTCCTGCCTCCTGTCCCCAGAGGTGCGAGGGTACAGGTGGAGGGACTGATGGGCAGGAATGCTGTAGGGGGAAGTTCCTCCTGAGTGGAAGTCATATTAGAGGCACTCTGATCTTCTAGAACAGTCTCAGCCTGACTCTTGCTGGAACAGAGGATGCCTACCTAAGGGGGCAGGGGTCCGCTGGGAGTCCTGGAATGGTCCAGCTCAGAACAGTTTCCACCCTGGCAGCCGGCAGCCTCCTCCACATCTCCTCAGGCTAGGTGCCCCCACCCCCGGATCCGCGTGCCCCCGGGTCAGCAAGATATACCGGGACCATCCTGGGAGACCCTGTCCTACCCATTCACATCAGTCCGGACCTGCAGCTCCTGCAGGCCCCAGTATTTCTCCCCGCTCCCACCACCGGCTCAGCCCCTACACCTGCGCCTGGATACTCACCGTAGCTGCCCGCTGCTCTCCCTGCCTCTCCCCTGCCCCCTGCAGTCTCTTCTCGGATTAGTGTCAAGAACAAGCCTGATGAAATGCACGTCAGACCACAGCCCCCTGGGCTCCGAACCTTGAGGGGCTCCCTCATTTAAGCAAAAACCAAAATTCTTACTGTGGCCCCCAGGCTCCACCTGACACTGTCCTGTCCCCTTGCAGCTTCCCCCTCACCTGTCCTTTGCTCACTCTGCTCCCACCCCCCTGGCCTCCGTCTGTCCCTGGTGCTCTCCAGGCAGCCCCCCCTTTAGGTCTTCACCCCGGCTCTTCCCTCTGCCTGGAACACCCACCACCCTCTTTGATAAGCACCCTACCCGCTGCACCATGCCCTCCCTCCCAACACAGCCCACCCAAACTCCTTCACCTGCTCTCCTTTTCCTCTTAGCACCTTCTAATGGCTGCATCATTTACTTAATTACTGCGACTGTTTTTCGTGGTTCTCCTGCTCAGGTAAAGCAGAGGCCAGGGTCTCTGTCTGTCTGAGTCATTCATCTATCTCCAAGCCTAGAACAGCGCTGGGCACGTTGTAGGCTCTCGATAAATATTTGTTGAATTAAAAGTCATTAGAAATGTTCTCACTGTATAAGCAATCCACCATGTTATAAAAAGTATGGAAAACAGAAAAGAAAGAAGAAAATTAAAATTACTCATGGTTTTACTTAAACACAGCTTTATCATTAATGTTTTGGGATAATGTCTTCTAGTCCCTTTAGTCAAAAAAAATTTTTAAGATTTTATTTATTTCTTTGACAGAGACAGAGAGACACAGCAAGAGAGGGAACACAAGCAGGGGGAGTGGGAGAGGGAGAAGCAGGCTTCCCTACGAGCAGGGAGCCCGATGCGGGGCTCGATCCCAGGGCCCTGGGATCGTGACCTGAGCTGAGGGCAGATGCTTCACCAACTGAGCCACCCAGGCACCCCAAGATCATCTCATTCTTTTTTCACAACAAGCCAAGTGATAGGATTGCTCCTATTTTTCAGAGGAGGAAACAGAGGCCAGAAGAGATGAAGAAAGCCGCCCGGCTTTAAACATTATCTTAACAATTGCGTTAGTACTGAATACAGCATTTTTTATTCTGTCCTCTTCACTTTACAATATCACGATCATGTCCCCGGTCACTAACACTATTTGTAAATCTAATTATCAATGGCTACAGAATATTCTTCCCAGAGAACATGCTACCGTTTCCCTAACTAATCCTTCGCTGTTTAGAATTTTGGCTATTTCTAACTTCTTATTACTTTAAATAAAAAAACATTAAGCTTTTCCCACATTTTGTTGTTGTTGTTGTTACTTCTGTCTGGATTTCAAGAGAGGGAAACCCAGGAGTCCAGTCGTGCGAACTTTTTAGAGCGCCTCCGGCTGCCTACTGAAGGCTCCGTCGACATCTGTGATGGAAGGTTCCGAGCGCGTGAGTTTGAGCGTGGGGTGGTCATCTCAGATGTCTTACTGTGGTGTCTTTGTCCTGCGCACCGGCCAGAGGGCTTGCATTTCTCTGGGCACTGACCTTGCTCCTTACTGAAGCCCCAGCCCTGAGCACGGCTCCCGCCAAGGCCTCCGACCGGCCGCATTAATATTGCAGGCAGGGCTCCCGAGGACCTAAATATTTGATCAGAGAGCGTGCTGGGCTGTCAGTGAGCCACGTTTGGAGCAAATGAGACCCTCCTCCCCTCGCGCGGTACCCAAAGTGTCGTGAGGCTGGGCCACCCTGGGACAGTGCAGCCAGCTGTCGGCGGAAAGCTCCTCCCTGTGGGGAAGGCAGGGTAATGGTAGTGACACGCGGGACAGCAGCCTCCACGTTTACTCTGATTCCACATCCAACAACCAGCAGCAGCGTCCTGCCGTCCAGGGGGGAGGGAAAGGGAGGATCCGTGACACCCAGCGCGTGAGGCCCTGTGTATGATCGTCTGCAGGGTATATGGCTTGTCCTCGGAAAATGAGATTGTTCCTTTGGTTCAGTCACTCGCCGCTTATTAAGCACCTACTGAGTACCTACTGAGTACTATGCTCCATGCTCTGCACTTGGCAGTGATTATTTTAATGGTTCTCAGAAGGGTGCCTAGCACCCAGTGTTTTAAAAGTTATTATAATCACATATATAATCATATATAGTTATTATAATAACACATAAATACTATTATTTATTTGTTACTCTTATTTATTATCCCAGTTCTATGAAGGAGGCATGATTGTTATTCCCACTTTACAGATGAGGAAACAGAGGCTTAGGGACTTAGTTAAGGAGCCAGAAGGCAAACCATTCGTTCTGGTCTAGAACTGGACATGAATGGCGGGGTTCTGGCTCCAGCCTCATGCCCCCGGCACCTGCTCCTTGCCCGGCCTTCGCTACAGGGAGAGAGACCGACAACCTCCTGGGCCAGTGGACCAGCCTCACAGGACAGACATGGTCCCGAGAGAAGAAACCCCTGTCCTCCTGGAGAAGGACCCACACCTCTGGCTGGCGTCTAACTTCTCGCCCATTGTGGGGCTCCAAGGCCTGGATGACAAGGTCCTGGAAGGCAAGAGTGGGTCGTGGGGACGACTGGGTGGTGACAGAGCACAGAGGTTGGTGGTAGAGGAGGGCAAGTCAGAGAGCTTGCTCTCAGGGACACATTTGGCCGTGTGACACTAATACAAGGCTGGCACCTCGGGATGAGGCCGCCTGGAACAGCCTTGTCCTGGGTCCCAGTGAAGAGTGGAGATCTGTCCTACACGGTGGCCAAGGGGAGAGGCCAGGACTCACCGTCCATCTAAGGGTCACCACCGCATCACCCCAGGAAGCCTCTGACCCATGTGTCCCATTCCCCATGCTCTCCAGCTCTCTCTGTGACCCCACATGCCCCCCTCATGTCCCAAGAATACCAAGTGGTACCACTATGAACACAACAGAGTTCCTCATGGCGGGGCTAACAAGAACCCCCATGACTCTTCTCCCACACACAGTCACTGGCTCCTTCCTTCCTTCCTTTCTCCCTTCCTCCCTTCCTTTCTCCCTCCCTCCCTCCCTCCCTCCCTTCCTTCCTCAGACACGCTAAGAGCAGAATGTCTCTCCCCTCCTCTGCCTTAAATCCAGGAATGACTTCCTTCACACTCAGAAGTCAAGGGACGCCTGGGTGGCTCAGTCGGTTGGGCATCTGCCTTCCCCTCAGGTCATGATCCCAGAGTCCATGAAGAGTGTCCCGCACTAGGCTCCGGGCTTCTCCCTCTCCTTCTGCCCCTCCCCCTGCTTGTGCACACTCTCTGGAGCTGTCAGATAGATAGGTAGATAGATAGATAGATAGATAGATAGATAGATAGATAGATAGATAGATAAAAAAAATCTTGGAAAAAAAAAGAACGCAACTCAAACTCCTTCCCTGGCGTACAGGGCCCTGGGTAATCTGCGCTGGCCTGGCCGATCTGCTGTCTTTGTGCTCGGGTTCCTCCGTTAGCGTCAGCTGCTCCCTTTGTCTGAAGCTCCCCTCCCCACCTCCTCCCTGGTTTCTCAGTCTCGGCCCAGCGCCCCCTCCCTGCAGGCCCCGCGGAGATGGCCTCCCTGCACCACCCCCTTCACTCTCCCCCAGCACCCGTCAGAGTTTCTCGATAAATCCTTTTTTACTTGTTTGGTGTCCACTCTGATCTTCAAAGCCCCCTGAGCACAGGGCCTGGTCTGGTTCCCTGCTGTCCCCACAGTGTGTCAGCTGCCGGCGAAAGGCAGGAAGGAGAGGAGGGGAGGACGCCGGACCAAGCAGGTTGGACAGCTGAGGCTGCCCAGCCAGCAGAGGCGCGGTGGAAGGGGTGGGAAGGTCGCTGCCCGCACCTGTGGTGCCCTGGCCCCAGGGGTCTCTTTATCTCAAGGGAGGGATGGGACAGGTGCCACCTTGCCCCTGTACAGATGAGCCTCGGACGGCAGGGACTCGCAGGCCCCGGCTCGCCCTCCCCCCCGCCATTCCGGGGCGCCCATCTCCACCGCCAGGTGCTCCCCGGGTCGGAGGAGCGGGCCTGCCCTGCTTGTCATTCCAGCCGCGGCTTCCTTCACTCGCGCGCTTCCCACCGCGCCGGGAGTGGGTTTGTGATAACGTCCGAATAAATTATTTAAGCGACTTTCCGCGAGGCAGGCATGAAACTCCAGGTTGATAACCGAGTGGGGGCTGGAGGGGAGACTCAGGGCTCCCGCGCTGGCCGTGACCATGCGGCCCGCGCCCCCTACAGGCGGTTCCGCGGCTCCCCAGCCTCCGTGTGTTAATCAAACCCAGGCCGGCAGCGGGTTGGGGGAGGTGGCGTGGGGATGGGCCCCCCTCTTGGGCTCAAGAATCGCGGGCCAGTCACCGGCCAGGGAGAACAGACAGGGGTCACAGGCTGGGAGAACCAGAGGGAGCCCCCCAGAAGCTCCCCAAACGGGAAAAGCTTCCTGATACAGGCAGGCCTGGCCTGGGTCCAGAAGACTTGGGGCGGAGAGCCCCTGCGGGAGTGGAGTACGGGGAGGGGTGGAGAGTGGAGGACCTCCACCGGCATGTGGCTGTTGCTAGAGGAAACACCTCTGAATTGGGGGCAGAATAGAGCTGGGCCTTGCAGGGCGGGGCCTTGTCACAGGCAGGCCCACGTGTGCCTGTGGGAGGCTAGCAGTCCTTCCACACCACCCGCGGGGACTCCTAACCAGGACACGGGCCTTCGGGCTGGGGACTTGCTCCCTGTCACAGAGGATAACAGCCCAGTCCCCTCCGGTCACCAGGAGCAGGGAGGCGATGTAAAGCCTGGCCGGGTGACCGCTGAGCAGAGCCCGGGCCCAGCCCACATGCCCAGCTGTGTGAGTAGCACCTTCCTGGTTTTTTTCTAAGAATCAACTTAATCTGCCCGAGGTGGTAAGAAGGGCCTTGTGCCTTAGGCTGAAGTATAAGTTGGTCCACACCTATCGCTACCCAGTCCTTCTGTCCCCAGTTCCTGGTGCCGGCTAGCCCCATGGGGGTTAGCTCTGGCCCATGTGGGTCCTCAGGTCTTGAAAGGAGCTAGAACCATGTGCCCACTCCTGCCTGAGGTCCTTGGCTTCAGGGCCCGCATATCCCCCAGTGAGGGCTGATGTCTTTTCCCTCTGTGGAAATCCCTTCCTTCCCTCTCCCTAAGCTTCCCCCCAGAGCCCCTCACCCCCTAAGCAAAATTTCCCTAGGAGTTTTTGAAATCCAAACCGGGAAGGCAAGTGTCTAGCAGGCAACTTCTGCTTTGGGCCCCGCCACAAACCTCCCCTGAGCCGGAAGAGAGCCCGTGTTCAAAAGAGGGGAGGGCGGAAAGAGACAGCAGGAGAAAGACACACATCAGTACCTCAAGTGGTATTCCTGCCCTCCGTAAGCACCCAGAGCAGCATCCTCCGGGGGCTGCCCAGACAGCATCCTTCCTCTGCCCTGGGGTGCCTGACAGGGCCGTCGGAGGGCCGCGAGGTCAGCCCTGGGTAGGAGTACTGGTGGGAAGAAGAGGGCTCTTGGCTGGGGACTGGGCAGCTGAGCCCCGGGTTTCTATCTGCATCTCAGGGGAAATGGGTGCCTATTTGGTGGGCTTTATTCAAGATATCCTTGAAAAGCTTCCGTTTGGGAGATTGTTTGAGGCAAAAGACTCAAGCCAAACGGCTTTAAACCCTAAGCTGTCATGAGCCGGCTATGTGACCTTGGGCCAGTGTTCTGACCTCTCTGAGCCTCCACCATCTCGTGTAACTTTCGTGTAAGGCACTGTCACGCTTCTCCTCCTGGGGGCCTACACCTGCCCAGTCGGGCTGTGGGAGTGTCTCCAATGCTCAGCACCTGGGGGTTGCTGTCGGGTCCCAGACAACAGTGAGGCAGAGAGCTGGTGTGGTAGTTGATGTGCTTCTAGAAAACGAGGAGGCCAGGAGTGTGTGGCGCTGCGACCCTAGGAAGCTGTGGCCCCTGGCTGGGCCTCAGTTTTCCTTCGTTAGCGGGGGTCACAGCCCTCGCCCTGCCCACTCACAGGACCCAGAACAGTAGCAATTCGTCCTCAGGGAGTGTTCCCGGAGGCTCCGCGGCCCCGAGCGCCATACACATGGAATGCATTTAGCCCACCCAACGGCCCAGGGAGGTAGGTGCCAGCATCCCGCTTTACAGCCGAGAGCATAGACACAGAGCGTGTAATAATTTGCCCAAAGGCCCAGCCAACAGTGGCTACCAGGGGTCCGGGCTAGCTTCAGAGTCAGCCCTGAACCATCACAGTGCGCACTGGGGGCAGCGGAGGAAGGGAAGGGATTTGCTCTCCAAGTTCTTGGGTAGTCGGAGCTGGCCTTGGGCACCCCCTGAGACCCGGAGACTGGCAGGAATAGCCAAGGCCCCAAAGCCCGGTGGTGAGCTCTGCTCTGCCCCCTCAAAGTGGACCTGGGTGAGGCGGAACCCAGGGACTGAGGCAGCTGGGGTGGTGCGTGGGGCTGAGGCCGGAGTAGGGGGAGGTCCGGGGTGGGGAGGGGAGAGGACAGACTGTCAGCAGGCCGCCCCCTCCTCTCCACCCGCAGTGGAGGCGCAGATCTGTGTGACCGGCAGGGCCTCCCACCTCCTGCCAGAACCCGACAGTCGCTCCCTGGTGAAGAGGAGCGGCTACCCTGGGAGGGAGGCCTGCGGCTGGTGCCGTGTGGGAGGCCGGGCGTCAGGGCCCGCCTGGCTGGGTGAAAAGAAGGGAGCACCACTCCCGGCAAACCCCAGCTGGGCCGGGCCCCAGAGCGCGTGGCTCGTTTTGCTCACTTACTCCTGACAGCCACCTGCAGCATACGCTCGTGACGCCGGCCCACCTCGCAGGACAGAAACTGAAGCCTAGCGAGCGTGGGAAGGAAGGACACAAGGGAGAGCCAAGGGGGCAGCTGAACGCGCAGGGACTGAAGGCCCCGCAGTGGTGTAAGGCGGCCACACGGGGAAAGGCTCAGCACCCGCAGTTAGCGAGCGCCTGCTGTGTGCCTGGCAACCAGCGGGGGCCATTGGCTCCATCTTACAGATGAGCAAACTGAGGTGCAGGAAAGAGGGAGTGCCTGGCCCTCCCCGGTCACACTGCTGACTGGCAGAGCCAACCTGAAGCTGTCCTCTGCCCTCCTGGAGGTTTGAGTCAGTGGGGGGAAACATTCGTACCAGAACCAAGGCAACTGAGCTGTGATGGAGATACTCACCGATTCCTCTGGGAGAGAGGCAGAAGACAGGGTGCCTGTCGAGAGCGTTTCATGAAGAAGGAGAAGGAGGTGTCTGACTGGGACATCTGGGCTGCTATGCACCAGTTTGTTTGTTTGTTTGTTTGTTTACTTTAAAGAACTTGTAAGTTTTATTGTAATTTTTTTTAAGTAAACTCTACCGTCAAGGTGGGACTCGAACCCATAACCCTGAGATCAAGAGTCACACACTCTACTGACTGAGGCAGCCAGGCCAGGCACCCCTCCCTTGTCTTTTTTAGAAAGAATTTGTAATTTTTTATTGTATTTTATTTATTTACTTATTTAACGCCAGGCCCAGCTTAAAAGGCAAGGTGAGGGGTGCGTTTCAGGTACGGCAACAGCCGGAGCAAAGCACGGAGGCAGCGCGGGTCAAGGCAGGGCTCTGAGAATTGTGGAATGTGCCCCGGAGGCTGGAGCACTCACCTTGTGGGGGGAGGGGAACAAGGTAGCCCCCTGCTGGGGTCCCGCAGGGAGTGGAGAGAGCCTCCCTGAGGTCTGGAGCCCGGGAAGGCCAATAGAAAATGGCTGGGAGGCAGAGGAACGGGGCGCAGGCCACAGAGAAGTGAGAAGGAAGAGTGGGGTATGGAGGCAGGCACCCGTGGGGCTCTGGGGTCAGCTGGGCCACTTGTCCGGGGCTTAGGCTCTGGTACCCAGCACATCGGGGTTTGAGTCCCGGCTCCGCCCTTACTGCTGGGTGGCTTGGGGAAGTAACTTGCCTTCTCTGAGCCTTGGCTTCCCTCTGTGTAAAGAACAGCCTCCTGGGGCCATTGTAGATGGCAGCTGTGAGCCCAGGGCTTTCTATTTAACCCTCACACGGAGGAGGTAAGAGCTCGCATCACCCCTATGTCACGGAGGGGCAAACCGGTGCTTGGTCATGGCTAGGACATAAAGGTCCAGACATTTTGACCCACGAGGAGATAACGTCGAGGGGCTGGAGAGGCTCCAGGGTGGCTGAAACCCTCTGCTGGGCCAGCACCAACCTTTACTTCTCTTCTATCTAATCTTCTGTCCCTGCCCTTCCCCGGGTGCTGATCCCTAATAAATATCCTCCACATCCAAGCCCATCGTGGGGTCTGCTCCTGGGCAACCCCACCTGCCACCGGGCTCACTCATATTCCAGCCTGCACGACAATCCTAAATCCTGGGTGGGCGCACGCACCGCATTTGTGAGCAGTGTGGTCTCAGAGGCCAGTCCCTGAGATGTCCCCCCTTCCCACCGAAGGAGGAGCAAGGACCGACCCATGGATGTGAGGACCCAGCTGAGCCAGTGTGGCCTCAGAGGCCAGTCCCTGAGATGTACCCCCTTCCCACCGAAGGAGGAGCAAGGACCGACCCATGGATGTGAGGACCCAGCTGAGCCAGGAAGGGGCCTTTGGAGTCAGCCACCTTGGGCCCTGTGGTGGGGTGAATGGTAACTCCCCAAAAGATGTGTGCCTACCCTAATCCCCTGAACCCACCAACTTTACCTTATTTGGAAAGAGGGTCTTGGTAGATGTATAAAGTCTCTGAGATAAAGAGATACTCTGGATTATTCGAGTGGGGAGACACGCGACGAGAAGAAGGGGCTACGGAGATGGGAGCTATGGGGCCACAAGCCAGTGAAGCTGGCAGCCCCCAGAAGAGGCAAAGGGGGAACGGTGTCAGAGCCCCTGGAGGGAGGGCAGCCCTGCCATCACCTGGATGTCCAAACTTCTGGCCTCCCAAACTGAGAGGGAATATATTTCTATCGTTTCAGGCCACGCGGTTTGTGGTCATTTGTCGCAGCAGCCACGGGCCAGGACATGGGCCCCATACCCAGTTCCCATCCCACGCCCTTGGGAGGCTTTCCAGGGAATCCCCGGAGGCCCCCTGGGGTCAGGCATTATGCCAGCCCGGGCCTGGGGCCAGGAGAGAGACACCGGCTCTTCAGAGGAAGTCCTCTTGACCTGAGATTTTGACCCATCAGGAAGGGAAGGGGAACGAATAGCCAGGGAGATGAATATCGTTTGCCTGGGGAAGAATTGATCATGGTGCTTTCTAGAAAATTCAACTTGGAGATATGATGGGAGCAGAATGTACCAGGAGGAGAGGGAGACACAACAGAGGGCAAGGGCCTGATCTCTGAGGCCACTCGATGCTCATACGTGGCTTATTTTTCCAAACTGTGTTTTAGAACAGTTTTAAATTTCCGGAAAAATAGTGAAGGTAGCACAGAGAGTTCTTTCACGCCCAGTTTCTCCTATTATTAACATCTTACTCCTAACTAACTAACTAACAAACCAGTATCAGTACGTTATTAAGTCAAGTCCATACTTAATCAGATTTCCTTAGTTTTTCCCTAATATCCTCTTTCTGCCCCAGAATCCCATCCAGGCTACCCTGGTTGCCCAGTCAACCTGGGCACCCCTTGGCTGTGACGGTTTCTTAGTCCTTCCATGTTTTTGATGACCTTGACAGTTTTGAGAACTCATCAGGTATTTTGTAGAATGTCCCTCAATTGAGGTTTGTCTAATGCTTTTCTCATGATTCGTCAGGGGCTATGGGTTTGGGGGAGAAAGAGCGCAGAGAGAAAGGGTCATTTTCATGACTGCATAGCAAGAATACTTACTGTCTGTCCGACTTCGTTCTTGATGTTGACCTTCACCACCCGGCTGCGGCCGCGGTCGTGCTCCTCGGGTTTCCCTACTGTCACTGTGAAGCGACCCTGCCCTCCTTCCCCCGCGGAACTCTTTGGAAGGCGGTTAGGATGGCCAGCCCACGCCTGTGGGGTGGGGGATATGCTCCGCCTCCTTGAGAAGTGAGGGGTTTCACGCAGGAAATTCACACGGCTAGGTTTTCTTCTGCAAACCCAGTTTTGGCAGAGATGTGGGGAAATAGGCCCCGTCACCTTCCGCTGGTGGGAGTGCAGATTGAACCATGTTTGGCAGGACAACTGGGCACATCCGTCCAGGCGCACGTGCCCTCGGAGTTCACAAATTAGCCCCACAGGGATGCCCACTCGCGGGCACAGCAGGGCTGGACAAGAAGGCCCGTGCCAGCAACACTGGTAGCCTCAAAAACCTGGAAGAATCGGACACCCACGGACAGGGAAAGGGATGCGAAAGCTGTAGTGGATTTATATCACACGAACTAAGCAACCAGCTAAAAAGAAAGAGGTAAATCTATGCATGTGACGTGTGAAGTTCTCCAAGATGCATTACAAATAAAAAATACTGGCAGGCCCTTCTTTATGATATGATCCCAATTGCATGAATAGAAAAGACGTACTTTTGTACGCGCACGTATGAATAGAAAACAGGTGTCAGGAACCACAGGAGCCCTCAATGGTGGCCCTGAGGAAGGGGACGCGTGGGGGCCAGAGGAGGAGGGCGATTTTTACTTTTCACTTTATAACTCTCTCTTTGATATTTTGCACGATAAGCAAGTCCTGCTCTTAGGAGAAAATGTTTTCAATTTCAAAATATTTTCTCCAAGATTTGCGTTTTAAGACTCCACTGTGGGGCGCCTGGGTGGCTCAGTTGGTTGAGCAACTGCCTTCGGCTCAGGTCGTGATCATTGAGTTCCGGGATCGAGTCCCGCATCGGGCTCCCGCCTCTAACCTTCTCTCCTCTCATGCTCTCTCACTTTCTCTGTCTCTCAAATAAATAAATAAAATCTTTAAAAAAAAAAAAAAAAGACTCCACTGTGGCTGCTTGGGAAGGACGAGTTGGGGGGAACCAGGGTGGGGTGGAGAATCCAGTTCGCAGATGACAAGTGGGGGAGAAAAGGGGGTGGATTTGGAAGTGATAGGGTACAACAGGGAGGAGGTGACTGTGGGGGGGGGGGCGGAAGAGGGGGGAGGGTGTTTCCAGCAGAGGCTTGGCTGGAAGCGGATGGCTTGCTCGACAAGGGGGAGGGGAGCCTAACAAAGTGGCTGCTTACCAGTCTACGGAAGCCCACAAGGGGTGGTGCGGCCCCCAGCGAGCCGCATCTGGCAGCCATCACCACCCCTCAGCCTCGACGCAGTGGGAGGGCAAGCTTGCTGGAAGAGGACAGGACAACTGTGGGAGAAGGTGCCCGGCCAGAGCCTGGCAAGGAGGGAGCCCAGGGACCGAACACCCCAACATCACCTCCCTCTGCAGATTGTACCTCCCATCGGCCAAACACACCTGGAAGCCAGAGGGCAAGTGCAGAACCAGATAGAGGAGGGTGGGAGGGGACCCACAAGGAGAGGGAGAGGGCTAGGTTCTGATCTGGGTGCCTGATGGGTGGATGCTCCCCACTGGACAAGGGGGGACCCAGGAGAAGGAACAGGGTTTCATGAAGAATTCCATTTCTGGTCCATTTCAGGCAGTGTAAGTTACCCACTTAACAGCAGCCAAATGAGATGACTGGTTGCAGCTTAATCCCCAATGGTCTAGCTTCTTCCTATGGTGTTCCCCTGGCCCCTTGGAGATCACCCATCTTCCACCTCTACCTGTCTGGATCCCTGCCTGGGCACACAGGGATGGAACCTAGAGGACTTCTGTTGGGGGGCTCAGACCAGAGGTGTTGGGCCTCCCTAGTCCTACAGGGTCAAGGAGGAATCTGTAGGGCTAGCCAGGCCTTAAGAAGGCCGCCTAGGGCTCCAGGGCCCCAGGGCTGGGTTAAGCTGGGGAGCAGGGCTTATCCAAAGCTTGCTTACACCAGTCTTGGCTTGGGGCTGGGAGGTCTTGGGTCACTCCATTATTCCCAGATAGGGGAAGATCTTTAAAGACAGTTTGGTTTTCTGCGGAGGGGTCGGCTGTGGAGAGGTGGGGAGGGGTACTATCACCCCAGCCCTAAGGAATCGGAGTGGCCACCAAGTCCTGAGAAGAAGGACGATCCCAGAACAATGCAAACAGGGTGTTTGTCGGAGAACTGGAACCCGCTGGCACTAGCAGCGAGTTCCACGGGATTCTCTAATCAGATTAGCTAGCTCCCAGGCGGGTCCAGGAGGGCAGGAAGACAGGTGAGGAGAGAAAGTGGGCCAGGAGAAGGCCTTCCCTCTAAACTCTCCTACTCGGCCTCCCCAGCCCCTTCTAAATCTTCAGATCTCACCACCTAATTGCCCTCCTCCACTTCCATGTGGGGAAACTGAGACCCAGTGGTGGGAAAAGGACTTGTCCAGGGTCACACGGTGTCAGGGATAAGTCACGCCCTCAATTCTGCCCTCTCTCTGTGCGATGCTGTTTCCTGGCCCCTTGGGGGACAGTCTCATCCCCACCCCATATGGGCCTGGTACCTAATTTGCAGGACCTGATGCAAACTAAAAATTTAATTAAAAATTAAAAACCCCCTCATTTGAACGTCATTAAGAACTTCAAGGGGCACCTGGGTGGCACAGTCGGTTAAGCCTCCTGCTCTTGGTTTCAGCTCAGGTCATGATCTCGGGGTTGTGAAATCGAGCCCTGAGTCAGGCTCTGCACTGGGTGTGGCATCTGCTAAAGACTTTCTCTCCCTCTGCCCCCCCCCACCTCTCTCTCTTTCTCTCTCTCTCTCAGATAAATAAATAAATCTTTAAAAAAAGAAAAAGTATTTCAAGATGTGACTACAGAGTCCTAACCCCTCTGACTTGAGGGCACTGAATCCCACACCCAGCTCGGAGGCTTAGCACTGCTACTCCTCTCCCCTTCCTCCTGGTGCACCCCATCTCCCACCGTCCCCTCCCCGGGGGTCTCTCGGCAGTGCTGGGGGAGGAGGCATCCTCCCTCGCTGTCTGGGAGCTTCCTGAGGGGGCTCCTCCAGAGTCCCCAGTGCCCAGCATGGGTCTGGGGGTATTTGTAAGTGACGAAGCACGTGTCTTCCCGCTAGGACACTTGGGGAGGACGGCTAGAAAGCCCCTCCCACTCTGGCTCCCCCGGGCGCAGCAGGGAGAGAACTCAGATGCAGTGCTTCCTTTCAGGCTCACCCAGGACCAAGACCTAGCAGGCTTCCCTCCTTCTCTGGGCGCACACGCGCATGTGTGTGTGGGGGGCGGGGGGTGGGGGGAGAATGGGGAGGGCAGAGGGAATGGTAGACTAAGGAAGATTAACGTGATAAGGAGATTTCTTGGAAAACAGCTGTAAAGCTCTGTGACGGGGCGGGGGGGGGGGGGGGAGGATTATTAGATTAATATCCGGGGCCAGGCCCCTGGCTCCAGGCTCTAAGCCCAAATCCTTGCTAAGTGCAGCTGAAATTCAAGGAGTTCACCAAGTACAACTCCCTCCAGACGTCAATGTGGGACAGATCGTTGATATTATTCCCATTGTACAGATGAGAAACCAAGGCTCAGAGAGGTCAAAACTCTTAAAAGTGGCTGAAATGGCAGTTTAAAGCCAGTTCTGGCCCCAACTGCCTCCCTGGGACTGCCCCCTGCCCCAGGGTAGATCAGGGCCTGTTTCCAGGCTCCTGGAACTTGGCTGAGACCTACAGGGAACTCAGAGGAAGGAAAGGTCATTATGGGGTAATGTAGTCAGGGGAGGCTTCCTGGAGGCAGTGGGAGAGAGACACATAAGCTGTCTTTAAAAGCTTAACACCACTCTCTCCAGGAGATGGGAAGGGTAGCTGTCATCTATGAACAGAGCAGCCCGAGCAAAAGGGTGGAGGAGGACCAGTCATGGTGGGTTGGGGTCTCTCCACAGGGCCTGGTAGAACTGAGGTTCTAGCAGGGGTCCCTAAGTGGGCAGCAGCCAGGCTGAAGAGTTTTGCCTCAGTCACCTTGGCCAGGGAAGCTCTAGATGGGGGCAGGCTGGAACCCCTGGGGGGAGGCTAGGACCCGGCAGGAGGCTCCACTCCAGGCTGCAAAGATCAGGGACCAGCTCAGCTGCAGAAAGGCTATGGGGTCAAACGGAGGTCATGTGGAAGTGGCCACATGGCCAAAGGAGATCATCAAGGGCCTATTTCTGCAGAGTCCATTCTGCCAATTGGTTCCTGGCCCTGGCCCCATGAGTGTGCAGAAATGCCAGGCCACCCCGCAACAGCTTCAGGTGGGAGCAGACCTGAAGCCCCTGGATCTGTCCTCTCTAGCTTGGGTGCCTCACATTCACCAGGCCCCAGGACGGAGTTACAGACGGGAAGATGGCGACCAGCACGCCCCCAGGAATGCCCATTTGGCAGATGGGATCACTGAGGCTGGCGGTAGGCGTGGACTTACCCCAGGCTGTACAACGAATGAAAGGAGTGGCAGGCTGAGAACCTTGATCTAGGATAGGCCTTTTCATTCCCGTCGTCGGGGAGAGGAACACATCAGTGAGATGTGTGTTATGTCACTGATAACACTGAGTTATCAGTGAGAAGGCACACATCAGGGGCCTGTGGAGCAGGTATTACTGTCCATCCTGACTACTCAGGGTGACATCCAAGCTCAGAGAGGCTAAGGGCCCTGCCCAAAGGCACACAGGTAGAAAGTGGACAGATGACTTCATTGCTGAGCCTTAGTTTTCTCATCTGTGCAATGGGGGATCAGGCTGGAAGACGGTCCCAAGGAGCAAAGGAGGGGTTTGGGAACCTCTCCACACTTTTCTATGAGAACGGCCTCCTGGAAACCAGAGTTCCAGTGGTACCAGGCCCTGGCACCTGGCCAGAATTTCCCTGTCTCTGGGACAGAGGCAGGGAACAGCCTCTTCCCTCCTACATAGATTCCTGCTCCTTTAAAGTCACCCCCAGCACTCAGCGGCTGTCCTTGAGGCTGTAGTTGACAGCCTCTGTAAGAAGGCCTATGCCTCCCAGTCATCCCGTTCCCTGCTGCTCAACACTCATAGGGACTGCGAAACCAATGGAATGTTTAAACCGATAGGATGAATCCCAGTCCTAAGGAGCTGTGTGTGTGTGTGTGTGTGTGGTTGTTGCAGGCTTGGAGTGGGAGAATGAATCTTAAGGAGAAAAAGTTGAAGTGAGGTGAAAGTTTATTAAGTGAAGGTGAGAACACAAAGGAAAGAAAGCTCTCTAGAGTGAGAGGATGGGTTGCCACTGAGGGCTTTTATGGGTAGTCTTTTATGGGAAACTGACCAGGGAACTTGGTAAATTTCTTGTCAATATCATAGCCGATTTGTAAATATCACGCTATATTTAGAACAAACCTCCTAGACTTCTAACAATAGTGAGAACAAACAAGATGTTCCCTTCTCTCTGGTTAATATCTCCTCCATAACATTTCTCCACATCTGGGATTTCTGTGAGACTAGTCAGTAGCCCCCCTACCTGTCTCTCCCTCCCCAGCCTGGCCTGCCCCTTACTCATGGTGAAGGGGGCACATGCATGCTTGCAGAAGGAGGTGGGAAGAGGAGGAGATCAGGAAGTGGAGGAGAGAGGAAGAATAAAACAGATGGTCACTACAAAAGTGGGTCAGCACCAGGATACTCAGAGGTAAGGAATCCCAGGGGAGGGAAGCTTCCCAACTTGGAGATCAGGGAAGACTTCTTGGAGGAGGGGACTCTGGAGGAGAAGAAAAGCAAGGCAAGAGCATCATGAGCAAAGGGAAGAACAGGAACAAAGGTGGGAGGATGAAGACCAGCCTGCTCTGTCTGGGGAATGGTGGTGAGTTTGGTGGAAGCTGAAGGGGGGTAGGGAGGAGGCAGAGAGGTGAAATTAAAGAGCCTCCAGTCAGACAGTTGGAGTTTAGTCAGCCAGTGATAGGAAGCCACTAAGGATTAGTGTGTTGAAAAAAACAAAAGCTTCACTATAGACAATTTCAAATGTATATACATAAGTAAAGAGAATGGGATAATTAGCCCCTTTGTGCCTGTCTTTCAACTTCCAACAGTTACCTGCTCATGGCCAAGTTTGTTTGATTTTTACCTCTGCAGCCACCCTCCTCTGCAAACTGGATTCTTTAAAAGCAAACCCTGGATAGCATATCAATGAATACATTATGATATTAATGTAAAGCTTCAAAAGTAAGGATTCTTAAAAAAAAAACCTAATCACAATTGTTACAGACTGAATTCATATGTCGAAGTTCTAACCCCCAATGCCTCAGAATGTGACTATTTGGCAATAGGGTCTTTAAAGGGGTCATTAAGTCAAAGTGAGGATTACAGTAGCTTAAGTCCAGTATGAACGCTGTCCTTACAAAGAGAAGATTAGGACCCAGATGCACACAGAAGGAAGAAGATAGGAAGACACAGGGAAAAAATGACCATCTACAAGCCAAGGAGAGAGTCCTCCGAAGAGATCAATCCTGCTGGCAACTTGATCTTGGACTTCTAGCCTGCAGGACTGTGAAAAAATAAGTTTTTGTTGTTTGAATCACTCAGACTATGTGGCATTTTGCTATGGCAGCCTGAGCAAACTATGGAAGATTTCTATTTATTTCTTTAGGTGTTATATTGTTACATTATTATAACACCTTAAATATTAATCAGAATTCTTTAATATTGTCAAATATCCAGTCCCAATTATCTCATGATTTTAGCAGCTGGTTTGAAGACCCAAATATGCTCCATACATTGCATTAGATTACTGGATCTCATATATCTCTTGATCTGAGGGTTTCCCCTCTTTCTCCCCTCATCTCACCATCTGCAATTTTCTTATTTGCATTCCAGTTACATTATTTAACATGTTCTTCTGTCCCCTGTATTTCCTGTAAATTGATGATTCGATGTAGAGGCTTGATCAACTTCATGCTGATTTTCTAGAAAGAATAATTCATAGATAGTATTGTGAACTTCCCTCAGGAGGAATAAAATGTGTGGTTGTCACTTTGTGATATTAACAGTAACTGATGAACATCGACCCGACCCGTTATTTCATTAGGGTTTGGAAAATAAAGATATTCCGACTCCATTATTCCTTTTTTTTTTAATTTTTTATTTTTTTAGCTAGAATGTTTCTACCATGAGGAACTTCCCTTTATTAGCTATTAGGTTACCTTGAGGAACAGAGACTGAAAGTGTTACAGTCTAAACAGGTGTGGGATAGGATCAAATTTGCCTTTCCTAAAAGAAAAATTTAAAAGACCGAATAGCACAGAATAAACCAAGGAGATTGTTAAAGAGCTAGTCTCCAAGACCACCATCCTCTAAATGTTTTATTATTTATTTAAAATATGTTTATTTTAAAGTAAATGTTGGGGTGCCTGGGTGGCTCAATTGGTAAAGCATCTGCTTTCAGCTCAGGTCATGGTCCTGGGGTCCTGGGATCGAGCCCCGAGTCAGGCTCCCTGCTTAGGGAGGAGCTTGCTTCTCTCTCTTTCCATCATTCCCCCCCCATTGTGTTTTCTCTCTCTCTCTCATATAAATCAATAAAACCTTAAAAAAAAATAAAGTGCTATACGCAACATGGGACTCGAACTCGCGACAAGATCGAGTCACACACTCTACCAACTGAGCCAGCCAGGACCCCCTAAACATTTTAATGGCGGATTTTTCTCAGCCTTTAAGGAATGGATGCTGCTAATGCCAGGTCAACTGTTCTGGAGCATAGAGGGAGGAGAGTGTCCAATTATTTTCATGAGGACAATTTAACATTGATAACCCAGCAAAGCACAGAACAGAAAACAAGAAATCAGTCTCCCATAAATATTGGGCGTGTGACTATCCTAAATAAAGTAGGTTTTAAGAATTGTGATGGTTGGTTTTATGTGTCACCTTGCCTGGGCCACGGATATATGGTGGAACGTGATTCTGAGTGTGTCTATGAGGGTGTGTCTGGATGAGATTAACATCTGAATCAGTGGCCTGAGTAGAGCAGATTGCCCTCCCCAATGTGGGTGGGCCTCATCTAATCCATTGAAGAGCCTGGATAGAACAAAGGCTGCGGAAGGGAGAATTCTTTCTGTCTGTCTTCCAGTGTCTGGGACACTGATCTCCTGCCTTCTCACTGAGACTAGAACTGAAACTTAATTCATCAGCTCTCCTATTCACAGGCCTTCAGACTCAGCCTGGAACTGCACCATCTGTTCTCCCGGTTCTGGACTTTCTACCTCCGTAACTGCAGAAGTTAATTCTTTATAATAAATATCTATCTATCTACACACACACACACACACACACACACACACACACACACACACACCCTGTTCTGTTTCTCTGGAGAATCCTCATCGGGGAATATAGTTTAGAATACAGAGCATAGTAAGAAAATGACACGTGTCTATAACTAATCTTTGCATGATTCGATTTTAGAAAACCTATTAATGTAGATGAACATCAAGAATGTAATATTATAGGGGCACCTGGGTGGCTCAGTGGGTTAAAGCCTCTGCCTTCGGCTCGGGTCATGATCTCAGGGTCCTGGGATCGAGCCCCGCATCAGGCTCTCTGCTCAGCAGGGAGCCTGCTTCCCCCTCTCTCCCTGCCTGCCTCTCTGCCTACTTGTGATCTCTCTCTCTCTCTCTGTCAAATAAATAAATAAAATCTTTAAAAAAAAGAATGTAATATTATAAAATGTCATCATTAATAGATCAAAAGAGGAAGTAAAGTATGTTATTTTCTATATAGAGGCTGAAAAAGCCTTCGTTAAAATGCAACATTAATTCCTGATTTTTAAAAACCTTTTGATAAAAGAGAAATAGAAGGATACTTCCTTAATAGGATAATATATATAAGGGCAAAAGCATCAGTATGTATAATTGAACAACTTGAAACATTGCCAATAAATTCACGAGCCAGACAAGGATGTTCCCTCTCACCAGGCTTGTTTACCGTCACTCTGGAGATACGAGCCACTGTAATTTCACAGGAAATAGGGGGCATAATATCAGAAAGAAAGAAAAGAAAAGAAAAGAAAAGAAAGAAAGAAAGAAAGAAAGAAAGAAAGAAAGAAAGAAAGGAAAGAAAGACAAAAATACTGTTTCTGTGTAGGATGATTATACACTTGAAAAACCCAAGAAAGTAAAATAATTGTTCCAAATAAGATAAATCAGTAAGATAACTGGGTGCAAAATTAAAATATAAAAAATAATAACTTTCTTATACATGAACAGTGAATTATAAAAGATAAAGGAAAAATAGCAACTACAAAAATAGCAAAGGAGACAAGATATAAAGATAAAATATCTAGCCATACATTTCATAAGAAATATGCAAGATCTAGAAGAAAAACAATGTAAATGCTACTGGACACCTGAAACAAAACAGAAGTAAATGGAAAGAGATACTTGGTTCTTGGATAGGAAGTCAGTGAAAAAAAAATCAGTTCTTCCCATATTGATACATATATATATATTTGAAAGTATTCCAATAAAAATAAAGATAGGATTCTTAGTATTGTATATTAATTAGTGTAGGCCAATTGCTTCAACAAACAAACCCGAGTATATAATAGGTAGAAAATGATAGATGTTTATTTCAAAGCAAAATAGATATTCCTGTTGGTGGCTCTGTGTGTGTATGTGTGTGTGTGTGTGTGTGTGCCTTTCTCTCAATCAGACTTCTTTAATTTTTCATTCTGCTATTTTCAAAACATAGTTTCTAAGGTGACCGCTCATGTGCCTGAAGCTGGCAGAGAAACATGAATGCTTAAGCCTGAGGCAGATGCCTAATGACTGAGCCACCCAGGGGCCCCGAGGACATCTTTTTTTAAGCATGGACAATTGTTATGAGCCAGTCTTAGAAACGGTACACACCACTTCCACTCACATGCCATTGGCTAGAGCTCCGTTCGTTGTATGACCACATTTAATTTCAAGCAAGGCTAGCCTATGGAGTCTGAGTGCCCAGGAAATAGAAGAATTGAGTTCAGAGTGCTTTTTGTCATAGGAAAATTCTAAAGTTCGCATGAAAAACATGCAAGAATAGCTGGAGAACATTAGAAACAAGTTTATGTAAAACTCAACAACTTCGATAAAATGGACAAGTCTTGAAAAATGCAATTCTAGAAAAACTGACTAAAGAAGAAAAAGAAAACCTGAACAGGCCCATGATCTATTAAAGAAATGGAATTTATAGAAGTGCCTAGCTGGCTTAGTTGGAAGAGCATGAGAGTCTTGATCTTGGGGTCATGAGTTCAAGCTCCACGTTGGGTGCAGAGATGACTTAAATAAATAACCATTTTTTTAAGAAAAGAAATGGAATATGTAGTGAAAATCCTTCCCACAAAGAAAACTCAAAGCCCAGCTGGGCTTCACTGGTCAATTTTTTCAAACATTTAAAGAAGAAATAACACTACTCTACACAAACACCTTCAGGAAATAGAGCTTTAAAATCACCAATAAATGATGAATTTCATCATCTATGGAGAAAATAGTATGAGCCCTTCACAACTTGTTATATGGGACCAGCACAATCCTGATACAAAAGCCAGACAAGGCATACAGATGTGAAAACCCTTAACAGAATATTAGTAAGTAGAATCCAGCAATATA
>CM052798.1:37740613-37757315 GCA_028533885.1 Nasua narica | reverse complement strand
CAGACCTGGGTTCAAATGACCGTTCCCCATGCTTACTGTCACCCCGGGCAAGCCGCAAAATCTCTGAAGTTTTTACTTGTCCGAACGATAGGACGAGTGACATCACAGGGTTACTGTGAGGATTAAATGAAGTAATATGTCAACGTGACCAGCACAGTGCCCAACGTATAGTAGGCACTTAGTAACAATTACTGTCCTTAGAAGTCCTAGTCCACGGTCTCTGGATGAAGCAAAGTTCTATTGTTACTTCCTATATGCCCTCCCCAAAGATACAGGTCACGCACCTGGGGCTGGAAATCAACTGGTTCAAGGCCTCGGCATTCAAACTCTACAATGGTCTTGAACTTCTCATTGTCTTCAGCCTAGAAAAGAAGTGTGTTGAGGGGGCAGGCCGAACTGGGTCGTTGGAAAGATCTCAGTGCCACTGCCCTTCCTGCCAAGTGGGCCCTACTACCCCTATTAGCCCAGAATGGGACTCAGGAGCAACGCCTCCTCTTCTGGAAGAAGCCTGCATTGGGTACCTGCTCCTCATGAGACCCTCTTGGACACAGTGGCTGCAGAAGGAAGACTGAGTACTGGAGTGAGCCTGCCTGGATGTGAACTCAGACAGCTCTACCTCTCTTCCCCAGCTAGGGCCCAAGACTGTCAGATTGGGCTGAAGAAGCCACTATAGGTTTGCTGTGAAAATCTGAACAATGTGTAAAGTGCCTAACTATAGTACCTGACACTATGCTCATTAAATGGCAGATAAAATGATCAAAATAAAAAATGTGAACAAGAATGTTAGGCTATAAAGTCTCCAGATCTTCCCAATGGCCCAGGATGCTTACCTACAGCCTTTTGCTAAACCTCTGCCATGTTGTGAGGCAGGAAGCTGACTTAAAAGCCTTTGAAATGGGGTTTTCACGTGGGAGAGGCACCTGAGGGGGCTGGGAGAATAAGGAAATTCAAACCTACCTGACCCATGGGCTCACAGATGCCAAGCAGCATACCCACACATTCCATCTCATTCTGTCCTTCACTGTAAAATCATTTCCTACACACCAATCATGTGCCTGGCACAGAAAAGGCACTCTCTGTTGGCCCTGGTTTACTTTTTGTTTGCTGGTGTGTTTCATCTACGATATATTATTTACTTGAAAGCAAGTCCTTGCGACTTCTCCCTTTAACTTTAGAACAAAGCTGAGAATTTGGCATAAATCAGACATATATCAAAAATACTAAGTAAGGGGTGCCCCTGGGTGGCTCAGTCGGTTAAGTGTCTGACTTCAACTCAGGTCATGATCTTGGGGTCCTGGAACTGAGCCCCCTGCTTTGGGCTGAGTGCTCAGCGGGGAGTCTGCTTCTCCCTCTCCCCCTCCCTTTGCCACTCCCCCTGCTCATGCTCTCTCTCATATAAATAAAATCTTAAAAAAAAATAGTAAGTAATGGGAGAATATAAGTAACTACCCTAACAAAGAGACTCAAAGCACACACTCTCTCCTTCCCCTTTGGCCTAATTTGTTACATAGTAATGTATAACTAGCTAATGTCAGTATCAAGGGTTCTCAAGAGAAGGCTCATTAAGTCCCCCAGTGTAGAAAAAGCAAGTGCTCCCAGTGATGGAAACTGAGTGAACAAGTTGGGCCAGAGGTACCCTGGGCTCCCACAGCCCAGTGCTTATTAGGGAAGACACTGTAACAGCCTGTTTATGAATCTTCTGCCTACCAGGCACTCCGCCAGCGTATGGTGAATAAGTGACTGACTGAGTGAATGAGTGAACAAGTGAGTATATGAATGAATGTCCCAGAGCAAGTCACTCTGGTGCAGACAGAACTCTAGAACCCAGGCCTCCTAGCTCCCAGCTTAGATTTAATCCCATCACACCTGCCACCACAGCAGGAAACTTACATTGTAAGATCTGATGGTGCTGCTCAAAATCTCTGAAACATAAAAAAAAAGACAAAGTTGACTTGAGTCCACACTGTCCCCATCCTGGTGCCCATATGCGGCTCTGGGAAAAAGAGCCAGCTGCCACAGCCGAGGCACCTCAGGCCTGGGTCCGCCCACAGTAACATGAGCCTGCTTTTGGTCTGGTACCACCAGGAAGATGCAGCCCCAGTTGGAAGATGCAGCCCCAGTTGGCAGAATTCAGGATTTGTGGTCTGACCTACCAATGGAGTTTTCCCTCGCACACAGCTTGCACTTCTGGACCATGGAGGCGCTGCCACGACCTCCCTTCAGTGCCACACTGTCCTGGCAAGGGTAAACAGAATCTGTAGTCACACATTAATTAGATATGATCCCGTCTGCCACTTATTAGATAGGTGAAGAAACCAAGACCCAAACAGGAATGCCATCTGCTAGGACAAGAATCCTGGGGAGCTTCTTGAGACTGAGAAAGGGACTCCCCTTGATTTTGAACTCTGCCTCACATTCCGAAGAAGCCTGTTCTTCCCAGTGTTGACCATACTAATGGCTGCCCTTCCACACCACAAAAAGCAAGGTTCAAAGACCTGAGAGGTTAGGGCCACAGGTTCCCTCCCCAAATTCCTACAGAGAGGCCTATGTGTGTTTGTGTGTGGGTACGGTGGTAGGGGGAATAGTTACCATTAGCCGAATATACTGCCACTTCTCTGAAATCTCACCACAGTTGCCACATTTCATCTTGGGGGAGGAAAAAGATTAGTAAAGTAGTTAGCTCGGTTGGGCAGACAGAAGGGCAAGAAAGTGTGACGTAGACAGGATCAACCTATCTTCTCGTCAACAACTGCACCTCATCCTTAGAACCAGCCCTACCAAGGACATAATTAAAATTTCTCTCTAGGCAAAGAAAAGGTCAAGTGTTTCTCCTGCTGTTGTGCCCACCCTCCTCTAAGAAGTACCCTGTCTGGATGGAAATTCAAGGCTCCTGTAGTACGGAAATGGTCTCAACAGCTCCAACCCCCACCCCCTTGTTGGGTCTGGAACTTCTTTTGTGTTCTCAGGCCTTGTAGGTTCCTAGTAAAAGTATTTATCACTGTTGTTAATCTATTTCTCTGTCTCCTCCGCTAGACTCTGTGCTTTCTGAAGTGGAAGTGTTAGGACCTGCTTGGCCTAAGTGACTCCATCTTGTCCAAGCAGCCATTTTGTTGTTTGTGCAGTGAACGCAGGCTGACCTTGCCTTAAAGAAACTGTCAGTTTAGAGGCACTTATTTAGAAAAAATAAGTCCAGGACACCAGTAAAATATGGTCTGCTAGTTCCTGATAACAGACCCCAGAAAAACAAGAGTGAAGGCCAGAGTCAGGCCAGGTGGAGACGTCCAATTAGTAAAAAACACATACGTAACTTCCCTTAACCTCCCTGTCTCTGACCAATAAAAATAAAGATTAACTCCTGGCAGCTATTGGTTTTGCCCTATAAAAGATAGCCTGTAAGACCACGCGGGGTCGCTCTCTGCATAGAGACGACCCTGACCGGCCAGTGTAATTCTCGATGCTTGGCGCGAAATAAAGCTTTGCTTGACCTCCACTTTGTGTCAGTCTCATTCCTTTGATCATGGACCCTAACAGAAGAACATCAATTCCTCAAATAAGCCCTGGTACTCAAGCTTCAAAATATTTGGTAGTAAAGGTGGCGAGAAAGCTTCCTAAAAGGAATAGAAACTTCTGCCAGGATCTGAAGGATGCTGGGGTTTAGACGTGGAGGGAAACAGAGCAAAAGCTCTGAGATCTGGGAGAGTGAAGGGCTTCACACAGCTCAGGTAAGAGGGGGTCCTCCCTAGACCAAGCCACCAGAGTACCAGATTCACCAGTATGGGGTGGGGAGGGATGGAGGAAGCCATGATCAAAATTAAAACGATTTCACGATAAAGCCGAATCAACTAAAACAGAAGGTGAAATTCCCCTCCTTACTAAACAATCTCAAGACCCCTTCAGGTAGTCTTTCGTTTACTGTTTACAAAACATGAAATATTTCACGGAAGAAAAATCACAAAAGGATCTCCGAGACATTACCAATTAAGAATTAACCAATACATTTAGAAAAGCGAGCAAATTCTGTTCAGGAAAATAACACTTAACGGCTACACACCTCCACTCTTGCTGGAGACAAAGCTGCCCTCGGAAACGCACTTTTGCACAGGAAAGCTTTCCCCGGGCCCGGCCCCTGGCGCCCCGCCCCCTTCCGGAACCTCGCGGCGCCTACAGCCGCTCCGATGCCCCTCCCTTCTCCCGCCTAGGGTCCCGCCCCCCAAGCCGCACCTTCAGGTACCACCGGAAGTCCTCACCCAAGGGGCGGAGGTTGGTGACATTCTCCAGCGTGGCTTTGAGCTGCAGTGCAATTTTCTGTGGAGAGGGCGGGCCAGAGCAAGTGCATCAACCGCGCCTGCGCAGCCCTACCGAGCCCCGGCCATGCCCCTCCTAGATTCGAGCTCTGCCTCCCCACTCTTAAGCGCGACCCCACTTCTCTCGGTCCCTCCTGGCACGAACTCCCGCCTTCCAGGTCTTCGCCACCTCCCCGACCCTGCCCCCGCGGCAGTTTGCCTGTGGCTCACCCCCATAGTGGCTCAGCCCGGCCCGACCCGGCGTGGCGATAGCGGCATCCGTTACTTTCCGACCCGTCGTAAACGGTGGGCGCCGCCAGCGCACCGGGGGCAGATCTCCGGCGTGCGTCGGGCGGGGCCTTCACGCGCCGCTGCTTACCGCGCGCAGAGCTTGTTTTTCTCGTTGATTAGGTAGATGGGTGGTGGTATCCTGAGGCCGCAATTGGCGTGAGCTCAGACCCGCCGGAGCCCGTTTCCAGATACTTGCTGAAGGCCGATCTCGTGCCAGCACTATGCTAGTCTGAGGGATACCGTAACAAACAACGGCGGTCCCTGCAGGAAAGCTCCGCCAGGGCTTCCTCCTGCCCTTCAGTTCTCTTTCCTGACTCTTCACTACTCGTTCTTCTTTCACCCAGCAACCGCTTGGTCCCTGCTTGCCTTCTGAGGCTTCTTAGGTCGCGTCGGTTACGCCTGCCCGCGGCCGGCTTCGCAGATTTGGGGGATAGGGTCCAGGGCACATCTGAGACCATATGGAAGCTGTGGGTGTTCCAAGGAAGAGCCCATTTGCGACACTTACTGCCTTCGCGGTTCTCGCGGTCATTTAAAATTTGGAGTTACTATTCTTGTCTACTTTACCACCAACTTACTTCATTGCCCTAGGTACCCTTCTATAGAGGGGAATCCACTGGAATTAGGAACCCTGACATCTCTGGTCCCAAATCTGGACCTAAGCTGCTGCTTTTTTTTTTTTTTTTTAAGATTTTATTTATTTATTTGACAGAGAGAGAGATCACAAGTAGGCAGAGAAGCAGGCAGAGAGAGAGGGGGGAAGCAGGCTCCCCGCTGAGCGGAGAGCCCGATGAGGGGCTCCATCCCAGAACCCCATCCCAGAACCCCGACACCATGACCTGAGCCGAAGGCAGAGGCTTTAACCCACTGAGCCACCCAGGCGCCCCCACTGCTGCTATCTTTGAAGGAGGCAGTGTGTGTGTATGGGCACGGGGGATCATAGGGACACTGGCCTGGGAGTCAAAAGACGGGACACGTCCCAGGCTGGCCTGTCTTGTGGGATGTAAGTTTATCCTAAGCACCTCCCCACAGATGAGATTTATCAAGCCCAGTTCCTTTCAGCACCCACAATCTGGTCAGCCAGCAATTCACCAAAGGAAGCAGTGCAATTTAGCTTAGCAGTAAGGAAAAGTTCCTACAGATCAACCTACTGAACAAATTCCCACACTGTCCATACCAGCTAGGTCTCAGTTCCTAATGACTGTTGGTATTGGTTTTAAAATGGGTTATTAGAAAAATTCTCAGAGACGTCATTTTATCCCTTATATTGTATTAAAGCAAAATGTTTTCCTCCATACAGAAATACCTACAGATGTATCTATGAGGATTTAAAAAAACCCAACCTCAATTATATCTTAATAAAGCTGGAAGGCAGAAAACACATTTTGCACCTAAAAATTTAGCAATACTTCATTAAAATGCCCAGTGTTCAAATTTCCTTAATGATGTCAATTTTGTTTTTTGAATCATGATCCAAATAGGGTCCAAACAGCATACTGTTATGTTTCTTAAATCTCCTTTAATCTACTAGCTCCCACACGGTCTCCGTTTATTATATGCTTGCAATTTATTGAAGAAGCCATATCCTCTGCCCTGGAGTTTCCTTTGGATATTGATTGGATTTCTATTGTATTTTCTTTCTTTTTTTTTATCTATTGTATTTTCTAACTTTTCTCTCTATTCTCTTATTCCTGTAAATTGGTGGTTATATCTACAGTTGATTAATAGATTTTTGGCGATGCTTCACATTGGATGTTAGTGTTTTAAAAAATAATTGAGAAAAAAAAATAATTGAGAGTTCATATGTTCAGGTCTTTATCAAATAACAAAAAAATTGCATTTTGCTATATATTTATTAAAGACAGTCATTTATGGTTTATAAAAAAAATATTGCCCTGATATACACAAAAATTTCTTGATAATGGTAATTAAAAACAGGTACTCCCAACCCCCCTTGTGTCCACACTAGTTTTCAATCTAGATTGGCTTAATCTTGAAGTGTAATCCAATAAGACTGAAGACCAAACACTTCAGGTCCTGGACAAGATAATAAAATACTCGTAAGCCTTCTGGATCCCTATAATGCAAGAAGAAAAACATGTTTAAAAAGCTGGCAAAAAACCAAAAACAAAAACATTTAATAACCCAATTATTTACATAAAGGTAAAGAATTAAAACTTTAAAAACAACCAAGTGCCCATAAAGAAGGAAAAGGCTATGTGCTATATATTAAACAAGGAAGACAATTACGCCCTGTATGTACTAAAAGTGAGCCATAGGGGAGCCTGGGTGGCTCAGTCAGTTAAGCTTGAACTCAAGACCTAAGCTGAGATCAAGAATCAGACTAGAGCGGGCGCCTGGGTGGCTCAGTTGGTTAGGCAACTGCCTTCGGCTCAGGTCATGATCCCGGAGTCCCGGGATCGAGTCCCACATCAGGCTCCCAGCTCCACGGGGGAGTCTGCTTCTCCCTCTGACCTTCTCCCCTTTCATGCTCTCTCTCACTGTCTCTATCTCAAATAAATAAATAAAATCTTAAAAAAAAAAAAGAATCAGACCAGAGCCATCTGACCGAGCCATACAGGCGCACCCAGAGGTTGCCAAATTCTAAGGGCTCTTTGTAGCAATACAGACTCATGTCTCAATTTTATAATTTTCCCTACTGATAACATGAATTTTTAGGTTTGTATTCTAAGTAATTTCAAAAAGTTTCACCACTGTCAGACCATAAGATGCGCTAGTCTGAATGGCCAACACTGAAAAGCTGTTCAGACTGACGCAGTGACTCTACAGTTTATCTCAAGCACCTGTTTTGGCATATTTCATTTTCTGTTCTAGCCAGGCTCTTATTTTGGCTGCTCCTACGACATTACTCTGTGTGTGTGTGTCACTGAGAAGCTGTGTGTAACAGTGACTAAATACAACATCAAAAGCAACAGGAGAAAGCCTTGAGAATAATTTGAAGTCTCTCTCTAATCATGAGAACAATGATTGGCCCCTTCTGTCTTTTTTTTTTTTTAAGATTTATTCATTTGAGAGAGAGAGAGAGAGAGAGAGAGAGTGAGCAAGAGAGATCAGGGGGCGGGAGGGTGGGCAGAGGGAGAGTCTTAAGCAGACTCTGCACTGAGTATGGAGCCTGACGTGGGACTTGATGTCATGACCCTGAGATCACTATATGAGCTGAAATCAAGAGTCAGATGCTTAACCCAGTCACCCAGGCACCCCTGACCTCTTCTATCTTGCATTTGTACCAGATCTTACCATAATGGTCCCAATTTGATTAAGGGTTTCCTATCAGTTTGCTTCCAAACAGACACATCTGGCTATAAGGGTCATATACACTTACTTGGATTGATTGACATCAATAAGAGAACCAATTTTTGATGTTGTGAAAGATATGTGTTCATCTCCAATGACAATTTCAAGCTCCTGGAAACATTTAAAAAAACTAAGTCAAGCGAAGTTGGATTTTCCATCAACCACAGAGAAGACCTATCATCTGCCAGATCACATCAACTGTACGATATAAACCAGACCAGTTCACTCGGAGCACTAACCTGTACCGGGTCCAGAAACAAAAAAGAAATCAAATATTGATTTAGTCCCTGAATAGCTCATACTTTTATTAGAGGAAGATGTATTTGTGAGGCTCTACCATTTCTGGGATTCGGAAGAATTTACAAGTTTTATATAGGACTTTTCATTGTTAAGAAAGTGGAGTAACATGTATAAATCTTGTGTTTTACAAATACCAAGAATCTAACTTTTCTGGGCAACACGGGACAAGGAGAAGTCGTCTAGACTTTGGGTTTGATTCCAGCTTTGTCGCTACTAGCTATATGCTCTTGGGCCTCAATTTCTAAAGTGATGCAAGTAGCCTGACTCTTTACAAAATTTCTATGGGGGTGCTCACTGTGTGCCAGCTGTTATTCTTGGTGCTTGGGGCAGGTCAGCAAAACCAGAGGTCTGTGCCCCTGTGGAGTTTACAATCTAGTGAGTCCTACTTCTTTTTTCTTAAATTCTTCCTACTTCTTTTTGATTTATAGTTTTCAATTATGAAAAGAGTTCTAACAGAAAATATAGAAAACTATGAAACCAATGTTCTTAATACCCAGATGTGAAAATGTTAATAGTTTGTCATACTGGTGTCAGATTTTTAAAATAAATAAAACATTACACATACAAAGTTTAGGTCTACTTCCTTTTCCATTCTCCCTCTGTATCCCAGAAGTTGAGGTGTACTCTTTCCACTCATGTTTTTAGATTTGGTAGTATGTTTTTAAATTTTTACGTACATGATCATACTATATGCATCCTTTTGCTTTTTTCATTCAACACTGTTTTTGTATGTGATCTAGTTCATTAGTTTTAAATCCTTTAGAACATTCCATTCATATCCTTATTGAAGCAGACTTAAGTTCCCGATTTATTGTACCATAAACAATGTGGTGAGAATATTGTTCTATGCATCTCCTTATATGCATGTGAAAATGTCTAGGAATATTCCTAGAAGCGAGGTATACGGTTTTTTCCATTTTTCCAGTTATTACCAAATTATTTCCTAAAATGGTTGTACTCATGTTATTCCCACTAGTATGTAAGACCCCTTTTTTCTTTCTCATATCCTTTTTAAAAATTGATGCCCCCTTCCCCTACTTTTTGCTATTCTAATGGGTCTGAAATGGTATCTCATTATTTTCACAATGTTCACTTTTCAAAATGTAGATATTTATCGGCTAGGCTACTTGTTTTTCCAGTTCTGTAAACTGCTTATTTAGAACCCTTACACATTCTGCCACCAGGTTATTGGGTTTTTTTTCTGGGTTATCTTTTTATTATTATTAATTTGTAGTTCTTGATATATTCTAGATATAAACCCTCTGCCAGATAGGTTTTGCAAAGATCTTTCTTCAGTCTGTGGCTTATCTTTCAACTTTATCATGATGTCTTTAGCTAAACAAAAGTTATAACTTTAAAAGTCAAATTATCAATCTTTTCCTTTGAGTAATTTAAAATATTCCTTCTCTACCCAAAATAATAAAAGATACTCTGTATTTTCTTTTATGTTTTAAAATGTTGTTTTATTTCTACAAATGGTCTAACTTAAAAATATTCTATAAACATACTGCCAACTGATTCAATTTTTTAAACAATCATTCCTTTTTCTATTAATTTGAAAGTTCGCCTCTGTCATACTCTATTCTGGGTTCCCATATATTCATGGGTTTGTTTCTGGGCTCTCTACTCTGCTCCATTGTTTACTGGTCAATTCTGAGGCAATACCACAGTACAGATGACTGTATCTTTTCAAGAAATCTTGAGAGTTATCTTGGTTACTCTTATCCCTCTGATCTTCCATGAATTTAATGCTCTTAGACTTCAGGAAAAATCTTGTGATTTTGATTTGAATTGCAATGAATTTATCAATTATTTTAATAAAATTGATATAATAATTGAGTTGTTCCATCCATAGAAACGATACATATTTTTATGTTCTTCTATAAGGCCCTTTTAAGTTTTATACATTTTATTAAATTTACTCCCAAGTTCTTTATAGGTTTTGTTGCTATGATGAATGGGATTCGGTTGTGATAACCTTATCCAATAGGTTGTTGCTTGTGTATAGAAGTATGCCCTGTTCTCTTCACAGGACTACTATGATTGTTGCATAAGTTAACAGAGCTGAAAATTATTGGTAAGGCAAAATACATATACATGATTTTACTGACATCCTGAGGACATAAATTAAAAAGTTAACTTTAGAAAGCACTGAGGATAGAATTTTCTTTTCACTCTTCTTCAAGAGTTAGACTAGGTATTTACCCAAAGGATACAAAAATACTGATTAAAAAAAAAATAGTGATTCAAAGGGGCACATGCACCCCAATGTTTACGGTAGCAATGTCCACAAAAGCCAAACTATCAAAAGACCCCAGATGTCCATCGACAGATGAATGGATAAAGAAAATGTGGTGTGTGTGTGTATACACATTCACACACACACACACACACAAATATATATGTATATCTATATATAATGGAATATTAATCAGCCGTCAAAAAGAATAAAATCTTGCCATTTGCAGTGATGTAGATGGAACTACGAAATATTATGCTAAGCAAAATAAGTCAGAGAAAGACAAATACCATATGATTTCACTCATATGTGAAATTCAAGAAAGAAAACAAACATTTGGCAAAGGAAGGAAAAATAAAAGAAGATAAAAACAGAGCAGGAGATAAACCATAAGAGACTCTTAACTATAAGGAACAAACAAGGTTGCTGAAGGGGAGGTGGGTGGAAAGATAGGGTAATTGGGTGATGAGCATTAAGGAGGGCACTTGATCTAATAAGCAGTGGGTGTTATATGCAACTGATGAATTACTAAATTCTACTCCTGAAACTAATAATACACTACATGTTAACTAAGTTGGATTTATATTAAAAAAAAAGATTTGACCCACCATTTTGAGGTAAATTAGGAATTAACTTATATGGGTTTTATATTAATTTAATAAATGTAATTATTACTGAGCTTTTACTATACACAGGTACTATTTTAGTCACTACAGATGTAGCACCGAAAAAAATAGGTAAAATCCTTGTATTGAAGGAGCTTGCAGGGGTATATGTGAATCTGTTGTAGTGGGGGAGGAAAAGGGATATATGAAGAAAAGCAAACAAGACAATTTCAGACAATAATAGATGCTACAAAGAAAATAAAACATTTAAAACAAAAAACAAAAAACAGGGAGGGATATTTTAGATTGGATGGATAGGCAAGACATCACTGAGGAAGTGATGTTTGAAACCTGCAATAATAAAGACAATATTAGATAGAACATTCCAGGCAGGATGCAGCAAATGCAAATGTCCTACACTAAGAACAACCTAGGTGTGTCTGAAGAACAGAAATAAGGTCAGTGAGGTCTGAACACAGTAAACGATTGTGAAAATGGTAGAAGATAAAGTGGGAGTTCGGATTTTATTTTATTTTTTAAGATTTTTAAATTTATTTGACAGAAAAAGAGAGAGCGAGCACAAGCAGGAGGAGCAGTAGACAGAGGGAGAAGTAGGCTCCCCACTGAGCAAGGAGCCTGTTGCAGGACTCGATCCCAGGACCCTGGGATCATGACCTGAGCCAAAGGCAGATGCTTAACCGACCGAGCCACCCAGTCACCCTGCGTTTTATTTTAAATATAGTGGGAAGGCAGCGGAGAACTTAAAATCAGTGGAATACATTTACATTTTAAAAGATTAGTCTGATTTCAGGATGGAAAAACAGGTTGTACAGGTCAAAAGAAAAAAGAATATCAATTAGAAGTCTGGATTAGGAAGGTAGCAGTTGAGGTGGAAAGAAAAGCTTCCCTGTTAACACAATCAAATATGACAGTGGCTTTTATTTTAATTACCATAATGGCCTTCAGAATCAATATATAAGCCATGAATTTAAACACATATACCTAGCCACTTGCATGACTTTCCTTCCGTTAGATTGCTGAAATAACCATGTTCTATTTCTCTTTGTATGTTCACAATGCTCTGTCCATAGTAGTTACTCAGTAAGTGAGGTGGGCAGCAACACCTCTGAGAAGGGCTGAGCGGGGAGTCACATGAGGAAATCCGGGGCTAGCATCTAGGCGGTCAGAAGCACCACTGGCTCTCTGTCCCCCTCTGTGGGACCACTGCTTCCTTAGATAAAGGTGCTGGAATCTGCTTTGTGCAGGCCCTCTCCTCCCATGGATTCAGTCATATGCAGGGCAGTAAAACTCGTCTTAGTTGTAAGATGTCTGCACTACAGGGCAGTTGCTAAAACACTCACCTGCCGGCCCACTCGGTCAGGGGGAGGCCACAAGGCATCATCTTCTTTGGTAATTTCACTGTCATCTATTATTCTCTTCAGTTCCTCCATTACACTTTTATGTACATAAGCCTGAAAGCAAATTAAAAAATGGAATTAAGTTGTATCCCTAAGCAAGTGTTCTGACTCAGACAGTGATGAAAGATTAAAAAAAAAAGCCCCCTCCTAAAACCTAGTTTCTGGTACCTCTGTAAAGGGGATGGCATTCAGGCATGAAGAGGGCAGGGCCAGAAGTGCCCCCCCACCAGTGCCTACACCTCAGACCCCATCTACCTGTCTCTACTTCTTGGCACATCCCGTTCACTTGGACCTTTTCCTTGCTTACAGACCCAATTCACACTTGAGCCTAGAACAAAAGGTCTGTGAGAAACCCTGCTTATTCCTAACTAGATGGCATGCTTATGAAGAGCAGAGCCATGTCTTTTAAAATACATTTTGCATATTAGTTCCCACTAAAGAAAGTATAAGAAGGCTGACATGTGTGGGTAAACATAAAACTGAATGCTAGTTAAACATAACAGTATGAAAATATCTTGACAAGACATTTTCAAATGTGACAAAGTGGTTGAAAGGAAAGAGAAGGCTTGATGAAGCCTCGATAGTGTGGCAGAAGTTATACAAAATGGAGCACATGGACTTGACAGAGGCAGGCACAGCTTTCAATTCCCACTCTATGTCTTCCTAGCTAGGGTGAGGTGACTTTGAATAGCCACAGAATTAATACCTGGGCCTTCACTGTAAAGGATACATAATACCACCCATCAAACAGGCTTCCAATCAGGGTTAGATAAAATCGTATATGTGTATAAAATACCAAGTGCCATGCCTCGTATCTAACGTGCATTCAACAAGGGGAACTGCTTTCCCGCGCTCCTTACCCCATTCGAATGCAAATTAAAGAGCTCTAGTGAAAGCTATGCACCAGGGAATATACCAAACACTTTAAGTATAACGTATTTAATTCTATGATAGGACTGGATTAGTGGGGGGTAGGTTTTATTATTTGTTTCTGCAGACAAAGAACAGGGAATTTGCCCAATGGCACATAATAAGTAGCAGATTCAGGGTTTAAGCCAAGATTTGCAAGACTTTCAATGATTACCAGTGAGTGATTCAGCGCTGTGAAAGAAAATATAAACTAAAAGATGTAAGAAAAATTTTAGAAAGTATCTATAGATATGTCTATACTTCTCTATTCTTTTTCAATACTACTTCCAGAAAGAACAAAAACAAGACAAGAGGCTAAACTGCAGTAAAAGAAAGGCTCTCAAAAGGCTCATTACCTCTTTTCTGATCATGACATCATTTTTGTAATTGCTGTTGTTGGCATATCTCAATTTCCCTATGAGAAACCAAAAAACGAATTCAGTGAATATTAAAAACATGTGAATAAAGTGTTATTAGCTCACCAAAACTATCAGCTGTTGCTTAAAATGTATCCTGGCTTTCCCTTCAGTGTCTACCAGACTATCTGTACTTCCGGTGTTCCAACAATAGCAGTCTTTTCAGTCCTTCACTTCAGGTTATTAAATAGCCTCAGAGCCAAAAATACTGCTGACATTGAATTATAATCTTGCAAAAGGCAGCTCAGGTGTGATAAAAGAACACAAGCAGACTCTTTTGTGACTCTGGCAAATCATCTCTCTGCAGGTTAATGTCCTCAGCTGAAAACAGGGACAGTGATGGTAACTTACTAGCACACGTGGCCTCCTGAGGCTCAAATGAGTTCTGAAGGCAGTTTGAAAACTGTCAAGTGCTGTTTACATACTATTCATGTGACCATGCAACACTCTGATCTATTCCTGTGATGGAAAAGTTGTTTTATTATTAAGCATATTTGGTATATAAGGCCCTTTGTGTGTAGGTGCATCCAAAAGGCTAATCTGGTTATATGCTGGGTATGAAGGAAAAGATAAAAGGAAATAGATGAGTTTTTACCCTCTGAATAGAAGGCACACATGTAAACACACTATCTTGTCACACCAAACACACTATCTCGTCATTGTAGGTTTATAACGGGTTTGTCAGATTCATCTTTGTGCCCCATTTAGTGAGAGTTTTCTGTCATTTTTGACTCCTTTTCCTTCACCACAATGGCTCTTCCTCCAGATCTTATCAAACAGCAGTCTTATTGGTTCTGCCTCCAATAGTATCCTAAATCCTTCTATCCACTTTTATTGGCACCCTAGTTCGAATCAACATCCTTTTTGTCTTGACAACCGTAACTGTCTCTCTTTTTTTAAGATTTTATTTATTCGTCAGAGAGAGAGCGCATAGGAAGGCAGAGTTGCAGCCAGAGGCAGAGGGAGAAGCAGGCTCCCCGCCCAGCAAAGAGCCCGATGTGTGACTTGATCCCAGAACCCTGGAATCATGACCTGAGCTGAAGGCAGCGGCTTAACCCACTGAGCCACCCAAGCATCCCTGTAACTGTCTCTTAATAAGTAGCCCGCGCTCAGTGGAGCCCTGTCTCCACTCTTGCCCATTCTGCACCATTCTAAAAGTGATTAAGAATACTTTTTCAGGAAGAGATCACATCTTTCTCTCCTTAAAACTTTCCATTTGCTTCGTGCTGCATTTAGAATAAAATCCAAACTCTTTGCCATGGCCTATAAAGACCTACATGATGTGCCCCTGCCTACTGATCTGACATTGTCTCCTACAATTCTCCTCAGAGCTCACTACTTCCTCAGCCACACTGGCCACCCGAAACATGCCTACTAGCTCATTCATGCCCTACAGCCTTAACACTTGTTACTCCCTCTGTCCAGAATGCTCTTCTTCCTGAGCCTCACAAGGCTGGCTCCTTCTTGTCAGTCGGGGTTCCGTTCAAATACTACCTTTTCAGAGAGCGCCCGTGTTCACTCTGCTTAAAAGCAGCCTACCAGCAATGATTCCATCATTTTGTTTTATGTTCCGATCACTCGTCACTATCTGTAATTTTTTGTTTGTTTATATCTCTCCCAGCACCAGAATATACGTTCCATGAGAGGAAGCTTGTCTGTCGTTCACTCCTGTATCCCAGATTGCCTACCTTGTGCCAGGCTCTTTTGCACAATCAATGTTTACTGCGTGAAACATTCTAGTAAAAAATGTCACCAAACAGAAGTCCCTGAACATGGAAAGAACCAGTGGAGCGGTCACAGGAGTGATCCTTTCGGATCCGCGCCGCAGTCATCAGTCCCTTCCTCTTCTAGCTCCTCGCACATTTCGGCATCCCGGCCTCCCCACTCGCCCGACGCCAGTCCTCGCTCCAGGGTGACAGGGACCGCTCTTACCGTCGGGTCGGAACTCAAACTCGAGGAACTCATGGCCGAATTTGCCCTTATGACCCACGTAGTAACGCAGATAAAAGTCACTCTCCATAGTTCACAAGGAGGGAACCGAGAAGAAACTTTACCAGCAAGCCACACCGCCGCTGTTTGCGCCCAACACTGACGTTTACCTGGGCGCGCGGAAGTGACGTCAAGGGCAGGCCGTCGGCCGTAGCGAAGCGGCCCCGGTCTCCCCCGCTCCCGGAAGTGGGGGCAAGTCTGGCCCATTTCCCGGCGGAAACAAGCCTCCTTTCACCCGAAGGCGGGGTCAGTGCAGCCCCGCCCCCTCAGCCCGAGGCGGGAATAGGGCAGAAGCTCGTCGCCCCGGGTTTCTACCAAGCTTGAGGCCGAGAGGGTTTGGAGCGGCGGGTTTGGAGACCTGGCTTCAAGACTTCTGGCTGAGCGCCCCGAGTGCAGCGCTCTTTCAGGCTCGACGTCCGTTGAAGTTCACCTGACTTGTGGGAGTCGGACAAAGCGGATAAACGTCCCCGGACCTAGGTCTCAGGAATAAAATGGGGTTAAATGAGCTGACCTCACAGGAAAGAAAAAAAAAAGGTTAAGTTCCCTGATCCCACGGAACTCAGCACACGATGTGTCGAAAGTTGGCTGCAAGTGAACTTTGCTGTTTACGGACCAGTTCAAGGAAATCATTCCCAGAGACACTTTAACTGAATCCACGGTGGAGATTGTCATTTCCCTGGAACTAACTTATCTTTCATTTTATCCCTTTTACTTTTTATTTCTGCCTTTCCCTTTCTACTTCACTGGTCTCTAGAGTAGGTGCTGTGAGTAGAAGTTAAACTGAATATTTAATTTCCCATTCTTATTTTCTATGCACTGCTTACTGAGCAGTGATTCTCAGTTCTGGCTGCACAATGGAATCATTTGGGAACATCTTAAAAATACTGATGCTTGGGCCGCACCCCAACCAATTAAGCAAGTTCTCTTACAGTGAACGTAG
>CM052798.1:37723931-37740113 GCA_028533885.1 Nasua narica | reverse complement strand
CCTAGCTCGGCTCCAGGCTGGTCCCTGAAGTTCTCATTACAGAAACTCACTTAGCAAACATCTCTGGGGAATGCTAAGTTGTGACAGGCCACAGCTCGGGGGCACTGACTCCAGAGTCCCACAGATCCCAGTCTGAGCTCCCCTCCAGCACTTAGCAGCTCTGACCTCCCGGAGCCAATTTCCCCATCTTACACTGCAGACAATACCTCCCAAACCACAGCGTCTGCGTGGGTCGGCATGGGACAGATGGGAAGCACCTGGCACCTCCTAGGGGCCGAGGTGTGGCCACCACTCTGCTACGGCAAATACAAATGCAGGTACGTGGGAAGAGCTTGGGGTGGGGTAGGGGGCTGGCTCAGCTTGAGGCCCTCGCTGGGGACCACAGACCACACAGCAGTTGAAAGGCCTGAGATGCTGGGCCTGGGGAAACTGGGCGCTTGCCACCACTGTCGATGTCTGGTTAGGAAGGCAGGCGTGGGAGCCAGACAGCTGGGGCTGCAGTCAGCTCCGGCTCTCGGTTTTGTCACCCACTAAACCTGGGCTTCCTCACCTGTCCGCGGAGGTTACCAGAGCTCCCCTCCTGGCGAGACCATGAGAGTCAGAGAGACGCACGTGCTGTATACCCTAAGCGCTCAAAAAATGTTAGCTCTTCCTACCACTAACACCGGTGCACACGGCCCACTCCAGAAGCCCCTGCTTCCTCCCCTTCTCTTGTCCAAATCCTGCTTGTGTTTGCAGTCCAGCCCCCGGCCCAGCTCCCGCAGATTTGCAGATTCCGGCCTTCCACGAATCCCGGCTGCCCTGTGGCGTTTCAGACACTGCTTTGTCTCACCCTGGCTCAGCCGGCTCTTCAAGGAGAGGTCCCGTCTGCCCTCAGCCCTGTGCTGGCACCGGGGACACAAACGAGGGGGCAAATTTCCCCGCCCTTGGTCTGGGGGGGGCAGCAGAGCCCAGTGCAATAACTCCTGCCCTACCCTCCACCCGAGCCTGGGTGAGCCCCAGAGAGAAAGGTGTGAGGACAGAGAAGAGGGGCAGCGTCCAGGCTGATTAGAATCCGTGCAGGGCTAGGAGGCCTACGCAGACTGCGGCCCCAGCCCCCGGCCCTGGGCTGGCAGGACAGCAGGGGGCCTAGCACACACACAGCTCCTGGGCCCGGGGATCAGCGGGCGGCAGCAAGTGACTTGCTCCAGCCTGGCCCTATGCCCACCCCACCGCACCCCTGCTGCCCCATCCCCTGACCCAACGGGCCACTACTCCGTGACCCCGCTACCGCCCATCACTCCCACGCGCATCATAGCCCTTCCCCCGCCACCCCCAACTAGCTCGACAGCCTGCAGCCCCTGGAGCCGTCAGCAGTAGACCAGAGCCCCCCTCCCTGCCTATCTGTGTGACCCCAGACCAGCGCTCTGGGAGGGGAGTGTGGGCATAGGCCCAAACCCCAAATCAACCAGGGCAGGAGGCAGGGAGAAGGATCCTGCCCACATATCCTGTGCACTGACTGGCCGAGCTAGTTTTCTTTCCTCCCCTTTCATTTGTATCCGTAAAGATCTATACACTGTTTCTGTAAAAATAATTTATATTAACATTATGAGCCATACTGAAAATGCTATCACCATCACTTCATAGATGAGGGAGGTGAGGCCCGATGGGACTGGCCCATGTGACACAGCTGTCAAGTGGTGAAGCTGGGTCCTGGCGTTTCAGACACCCACTAAGTGCAGCTGGGCACTAGGCACCCAGACGGACCACTCAGTTTGAAGTGGTCTCGCCCAAGAAGCTCACACCTGCCCTGTCCAATGTGGTGGCCACATGCGGCTAGTCTAAATTGAGAGGTGCTCTAAGTGTAAAATGTAGTGTACATGGATTCCAAAGACTAGTACAAAAAGGTGTAAAATAGCTCGTTAACATTAATGATATCTCATAGATATTTATTTTTATATTAATTATATATTTTGAATAATTGAGTTAAATAAATTAGTGAAATTAATTTTACCTGTTTTGTTTTTTTTTTAATGTGGCTTCACATTACATATGGGGCTTGCATTTAGGGCTCAGGTTCTATTTCTACCGGGCTGTGCCGACACGGACACTAGGTGCACATGGAGTATTACAAGCCCAGTGTCATCAGAAGTGTTGGATGGAGGGGCGCCTGGGTGGCTCAGTTGGTTGGGCGACTGCCTTCGGCTCGGGTCATGGTCCCGGAGTCCTGGGATCGAGTCCTATATCGGACTCACGGCTCTGCGGGAAGTCTGCTTCTCCCTCTGACCTTCTCTCCTCTGATTCTCAGTCTCTCTCTCTAATAAAAAAAAAAAAAAAATCTTTAAAAAAAAAAAAAGAAGTGTTGGATGGAGGGAAGCTAGAGTCCACTGGGGGCCAGAGCAGAGCTAACAACCATGCCTCAGGTCAAGAAGGCTTCTCTGAAGAAGCGATGCCTTATCTAGCCACGAAGGACGAATATCGGGCAAAAGGGAAAAGGTGACATAAGCAAGGAGGTCAGCAGGTGCAAAGGGCCAGGTGCAAGAGAGCCCATCTGTGACGTCCACAAAGCTCGCTGGAGTGTCTGCTGAGCATTGGGGATGGGGAGTGATGCAGGTGGGCAGTCCGGGCCAAGAAGGGACTTGGAAGCCAGATTAGGAAAAGTGATCCTTATCGTAAGATCTTAGCTCTCCAAGGCAGTGCAATGGTACGGGTGAGGGGAGTAAGCCCGGTCTGGGTAGAGAGAGGTGCCGGGATGGGGAGAAGGAGCTGGATTCACGGGGGAGGGAGGAAGAACACATCAGGCGTGGAGGGCCCCATCTCCTCTCTGGACCTCGGGATTCTGGGCAGTCGCAGCTCCACCACCTGGATTTCTGTGTGGCCTTGGCCACCTCATGGCCCATCTGAGTCCCAATTTGTTGTTGTTGTTCTAAGAATGTTGAGCGAGATTAGCCCCCAAAGCCCCTTCTGTGTGCTCAGCCACGTTGGGAGCTGGGTGAGGAAGAGCAGAGGACGGCGGGCCTGGGTCTCTACGCATCCTGAGTATTGAGCGCTGGTGAGGAACAACTCACATGCTGGGACAGCAAATGGCGAGGGAGAGGGGCAGCTCAGCCTGCAGTGAGCTCTTTCTCGGGGGGACGGCTCGAGCAACGGGACGCAGGTTCCGCTCCTGATTGCTGTGTGAGCCTGGACAAGTCACTTCGCCGCCTGAGCTCTGTTTACTAGTCTGGGCAGTCCTCATGAGGATAAACCGGAATGACATGTCCATCTGACGTTGGCATCGAGCAGGTGTGACACACACGGGGTCACTGTTACTGAGGAGGTCTCTGGGACCTGCTGCCTCTCACCCCACCTACCATCCCTGGGGAACCAAACCTCAAGACCCAGAAGGGCGTAAGTGGGGGGATTAAGTCAAGACTAGAAGAAGGAAAGGGAAGGGAGACCCAAATCAGGACACAGATCTCCACTCCTAGCAGCACCTTCCTTCTCCACTCAAATACCAAAAACGTTCACTCATCACCCACTTAGTGCTGGGCCCCAGACAGCTGCATCTCACTGTCTTTAGTTCTCTAGGGCTCCCACAATACCCACCCCCACTGCACCCTGCCAGATTCTGCAAAGCCTTTCCTGACTGTTTGCTGAATGAAGAAGTGAATTTGTGAAAGGCAGAGTTGGAAAAGATTTGCAACATTATCTGGTCTGACCCCCTCAGTTTACAGATCAGCATGTTGAAGTTAAGGCCAGGACTAGAAATTGTGTCTTCTGACTCCTGCCCAGAGCCTTGAACTGCTCTTGAAGGCTGAGTAGGAGCTCTCCAGGGGGACAAGGGAGAGGAAAAGTACTCCAGAGGATGGGGGAAGAGGGAGGTGCCTTTAAAGAAGGGTAAACGGTATGAGGCAGGGGATGAGATTAGGGCTGGAGCAGTCCAAGCCTCCAGGGCTGTCAGCCGCTATGCTAAGGTGCTGGTGATAGGCAGCCATCAAGGGGACCAGGCAGGTCATGGTCAGAGGTCTTATGTACGACTCTACAGGCCTGAAGGTGCCACCATTAGTCACCCATTCTCTGAGATTCAGATAGAGCAAAGTATGTTCCCACAGATTTCATGAAAATAGCCACATGACTAACATTTCTTAACTTGCACTGGAGTGAGAGGCTCGACTAGACTGGGCCATGGGCCCTAAAAGGAGACATGACCACCCAGGGGCTCTGGCGCTTCCTAGCAGTGGTGCCTCTGGGAGCTGCTAGACCACAGCTTCGCACCCCCTCCCCCCGACTGCCCGAAGTCCAAGAGCAGCCACTCAGGTTCCGAAGGCCTCAACAGATCCGTGATGCACTCCAAGTGCCAGGAGCACATCCCTCTGTGCCGTGAGGACCAGGGACCGTCGGGAGCCGCGCCTGCTCCTCTCCTTAAGTTCTGGCTGCAGCTGCCTCGCAACCGAGGACCAGGCGGCTGTCCGGAGCTTCCCGCCGCCGCCACCACCTCCTCTTCCACCTGACGGCTCATCAGGTATTCTAAACCCCCCGCGCCCCTCTCCCAGGCCGGCGGTTCAAGGACCAACAACCTGGGACTTAGGCCGATTTAGAGCGAGGGCGCCGACCTCGCCCCTCGACCTCCGCGCCGCCCCCCACCCCCCCGCCGCCTCAGTCCAGCTGTCCCCACGGGGAGGCAGCCGAGCAGACAGACAGACACCGGGTGCCAGCTGCGAGCTCGGGCTCGGCGAGGGCGCGGCGCGGGGCTGGGAAGCCAAGCCGCAAGCGCGTCCGAGCGGTGGTCTCGGGGGCTCCGCCACACCTGTCCGCGCTTCCCGGAAGCATAGCTCGGCCCTTCCCTAGGCCTCAGTTTCTCTGTCTGTAACCAGGTTGAAGGGTAAACTAGCTGGGGTGAGCTGACGTAGAAAGAAGCTCGTCTCTAAATCCAGGGGTCCACGCCCCTCCCCAGTTCCACCTGCCCCCACATTCCCTGTCGCCCGCCCGCGTCCTTCCACTCCCCCCTCCCATCCGCCCTCAGATTTTTTCCAGATGTGCGCAGCGGGGGGGCCCGGGGGCCGGGACCAGCCCCTGGCCGGCAAGGAGAAAAGGCCCCTCTGTCCGGGTCGCGATCGCGGAGGGGTCGCACGCCCGAGGTGGAGCTCTCGGCCGCGCGCTCGGTGCACCGCTCCCACCTAGGGGGAGAGTGCGGCGGCCCCGCCCGGAGTAGCTGCGGGAGCCGTGCGGACCGGGCGGGGACTTCCGAGTCCGCCACCCCGGCTCGGCCCCGACCCCTTGGCCCACCCGGCCGCCCGCGCCGGGTACCTGCTGCGCCCCGCGCCGCGCCGCGCCCCGCCCCGCCGGCCGTCCGCGCTGTCCCGAGTCTCCGCTGCGCTCCGCGGGCGCGGGATCCTTCCATTCAAGTCGCGCCGTGAGCTCGGCGACGCAAGTTTTGTTGTGGGTTTTCTCCTCCCCGCCTCTCCCCCGCCCCCCCTCCACACCGCGTGCATCTGCTGGACGCCGGCCTCCTCCGGACACAGGCGTAGGGTCCCCGCAGGCGCGGGGAGGGGAGAGGGCCTGCCCCCTACCCCCGTAGACTTGGACGGGCCCCTCTTCCCGGGGGAGGCAGAGCCCCCGCATCGACCCCTCTCTCCTTCTCCGCCCCGGCGGGGCCACCGTACCACGCCCCCCCACCCCCACCAAGAGGCTGGGAAGGCGGGGTGTCTAACCCCCAATGCTTCCTAGTTCCCGCCTTCCGCAGGGGAATTGGACCCCCTTTAGGCCCCAGGACCTGAAAGGAAGGCAGGGGAGAGGGCCCCTTCACCAAAGTGCCTCTGAGCCCAGTTTCTTCCTCATGACTGAGGATTTTGCAACCGCTCCAGGCACGAGTACCTTTCCGTTCACTCTCCCACCCTGGGGTCCTGGGCCGTGGCTAACGGGGCCGGGCCGACAGCCAAGACCCTGCTGGGCCCCTTCCCGGAAAAGTTTCCCGCCCTCTCCCACAACCCCCCGCCCCGCCCCCACGCCCATGTGGACCCTGGGCCCAGAGCCTGGTGAGCCTTGAAGGACGGTAAATTGGGCTGGGAGTAGGGTGCATGCGGATCTCGATCGCAGGGAGACAAGGGGGTTGGGCAGTGAGCCCTCGCGGCACCATATTGCTCCCAGGAGCTGAAAACGTTTCCAAGTAAAGGAGCATTAACTACTAGCAGCTGAAGCAACACAGTTTGGCGCCAGGGGCTTTGGCGGTAGACCGCAGCGGCGCAGGGTTTAGGTGGTACTTGGCATCCCCACTGCCGCTACAAGGCTGTCCCTATACCTGCTCTGGCCTGTGGGCAGGGCACCCACAGCTGCCTTACCTGGCTGCCCTCCTACTGGACAGGGAGAAGTGGTCCCTCAGAGTTGGGACCTCAGAGTTGGGACCACTTCCTCACCTTAAGTTGCCAGTGCCCTGAATGAATGAACGAATGAATGGCTCATGTAAAGGATCTTTCATGGGCTTCTGCTGCTGCATCCTGATTGTACCACATACATTACTCTCTAGGCTTCTCAACCCTGCAAGAGGATTGCTGTTGGCCCCATTCACGAGTAAGGAGATCACCTGACAAAGAAGTGATTAATTGAGTAAAATGGCCAGCTTTATCCTTCCCTGCAGCCCAGGTTTTTTCCATGATGGAAACAGGCAAGTAACTTGAGAAGGCAAATGCAGAGCCTGGATTTGAACCCGGAGCTATCTGTTTCCATTGCATCAATAACTCAAAAACTTAGCAAGAATGAGAAAGGGAAATATTTTGCCTTCTTTGGCCTCAGATTTCAGTTCTGAGCTCAAATTTGAGAGCTGGTATGATTCACAGGATTGGACACGGGCCAACCCAGAGATGTATCTCCTGTCTTCTCAACATTGAGCCTAGATTCAAGTGGAGCTAGAAGAACATTATTCTACTGCCTTGAGTACCCATAAACTAAAAAAAATCTTCTAGAAGGACGAGAACCAGGACCTACTGAGTACCTAAGTGCCAGGCACTGTGTGAAATCCTTAAATATCTTACTCATCCCAGTCCCGCGGGGAAGGTATTTTCTGGTACTTGTAACTGCTGGGGCCAGCCATAGGACACACATCTCCTCCACCCCGCCCCAGAGAGATGGGCTTTTCGTGGAATGCCAGGCCAGGGCCCACACATACTCTGTAGCTGTCCAGACGCTGTCGGCACACACGCTAAAATCACCTGTCTGAAATAGAGTATGGAGGAATCCCTGTGAGTGTCTCTCGTGGAAAATGGAGGTGATCCTGTGCTCTAGCAGGAAATCCTCTGACTTTCCGAATAGCTGTAATGAGTTTGATATTGAGGGTTCCCAACCCACTTGTGCTGCTTTGGCTCCTTCGTGCCTCGTTTTCAGCTCCCGTTTAATATTACTGTAATGCCTGGTGTCAAGTACAAGCTTTGGACTTAGATTCGGTTCAAATCCAAGATGGGTTCACATGGAGCTATGAATAGTTAGCTATTCATGCCTCACAGATTGTCTAAATTAAGTGACAAATTGGAAGGAAATGAGAAAAGGGAAGTATAGAACTCTGCACAGTGCCCAGCGTGTGATAAGTGCTCAATAAATGGCAGCTGTTTTTATTGCCAAGCTGTCACCGAGGCCTGACTAAATAAACATCCACGAAACATTATTAAAATAGAAATGACAAGTGGGAAGAGTTAACCAGAAATCCCTGCATTATCCAGGGTAAGTACCTTCTAATTCAAAACAATAAGAAACAGGAAAACTCAAAAGAGTAAAGACATACGTGTGGCCAGGGAACTAGGAGTGACAGACAAGACGGCTCTCATGGGGGAATGATGAGGAAGGAGGAGAGATAAGGTGTTGTTATACCTTCATCATCAGAGAAGAAAAGAATTCCTCTTACTTTGAGCGGAGGGCCCAAGACCTTTCCTTATTAAGTAGCGGAGTCCCAAATGCTGAGCTCTGGCAGCAGTTTGTTTTCAGAACATTTAGAGATCAAATCACATGGCGTTGTTTTGTGTATATGGATTCCATCTGAAGGATCTTGAGAAAAGACAAAACATCAAAGATCAAGCAGGGTATGGTGGAAGAACCACATACAGTCAGATACAGAAAAGATCTTCTGGGCTCCTTGAACATCCCATAGAAACTCTTTATTATTGGACTCTTTTTTCTGTATGTTTTTCATCTTTTTCCCCCACTGGATTATAAACCCTCCCAGGCAAGAACCTTGCTTCGTGTTCTACAAGGGCCCTTTCCAGCCCTAAAATACCATGACTGTAGTAGGCAGGATGAACCCCCAAAGATGCCCACACCCTAATCCCTAGAGCCGGTGAATGCTACATTCTGTAGCAAAAGGGACTTTGCAGATATAATTAAGGTTGTGGACTTTAAAATAGGGAGATTATCTTGGATTATCCAGTGAGCCTAACCTAATCACACGAGCTCTTGAAAACACAGAGTATTCTCTGCCTGGAGGTAGGAGAGATGAGGCAGAAAAGGAGATCAGAGAGCTGTGAAATATGAGGACTCAACTAGCGCTAACGATGAGGGAAATGCAGGCAGCCTCCACGAGTTGAGAACCCCGGGCTGCCAGAAAGCATATGGGGACTTCAGTCCCGCAGCAGCATGCCGCTGAATTCTGCCAACAGCTGAGTGAGCGTGGAAGCAGATTCTCCCCTAGAGCTTCCAGATAAGCGCTCAGGGCAGCCAGTGCCTTGACTGCAGCCCCGTGAGACCTGGAGTTGGGTAACCAGCCAAACAACCCCAGACTTCTGAGCTGCAGAACTGTGAGGTAAATTGAGGTAAGCCGCTACACTTACGGTAATCTGTTACAGCCGCAAGAGAAAACTAATACAAACATTAACTAAAACCAGTACATAGTACAACAGCATTTCCCCATACGTCATTTCACTTAATCTACAACGACAAGCATGACTATATTATTGCCGCCTTAGTTCAGGAAACTGATGCTCACGGAGGATACGTAACTTGCTCAGGTGGCCAGCTAGTGAGTGCTTGAGTCAGAATTCACACGCAGGGTCCAGCTTCAGGGAGCGTGGTCACCTACGCTGCAGCTGGTATTCGGTGGCCTTATGGTTCTGCTGTCTTCAGCTAAGTAAAAATGGCCTTCAGAAAAGATAAAAACAGGCCAACAGACTCGGGCTGCTTTCCCACGACGAAAACTGAAAAGCTTTTAATACTCATTTCTTTTCTGTTTCTTTCCAAGATAGCTAGTAAGTCACAGAACAAGTCAAGTTATAAACAAATACGTATAAAAAAAAAAAAAGTGCCAAGTCTTCTGACGCAGAGAAGAAAAGAAGATCTTGATAAATGGCAAAAGGAGAAATCCTCGAGTGACTGTCCAGGAAGCGTTTTGTGCCGTTCAGATGCTCTTCCGGCCATTGTGAGGGCACATCTTCCGCAGGTGCCGTTTTGCCAGCCTGGTTCAGGAGCATCTCTGTGCTGGAGCTCAGTCCGCTTTTGACCAGTTTTTATTGTCGGGAAGTTCAAGGGATTGTTAGTCGGAAATTCACCTTTTATAATTCTTCCCATTAGTTCTACTAACTAAGCAAAATAACCCCTCCCTCTCTTTGGTCTTCCCATCTCTCAGACATCTGTGAACTGTTATCACAGCCTGCCCTTGGGCATCACTTTGCCAAGCTGAAGGCTCTGGTCCGCTAGCCTAGGTCAATCTTTCCCTTATACTGTTGTAGCTTCACATCTGAACTTCTTTTCCATATATTTCTGTTCAAATGAAGTGTCTAATCTTGAACAGTGTTCTGCACACAGAGGTGCTGTATTCTAAAAGGTGAAATACACAATATTTTACAAAGAAAAAGAAAACGTACTGGTGTTTGGTAGTTGGTTAGAAAACCGTGGCACTTACTGCTTCTCAGCCTGCAACTTAAATAAACAGGGGACAACAATGAATTTCCCTCAGTTTTGCATAAAAGTTTATGGCCACAAATTCAGTAAATAAAAGGTCTAATACTACATGCTGCTGAAAACAGCACTGTGAATATTTACAAAGTATTTAAATAACTGTTAATAGGATAGGTTAAATGGACATCGCTCTTTGCAATAAATTTTGGATATGATACATTTAAAAAAATATTTCTCCAAGAAGTCTGGCTAAAATTCCATGCCAGATTAAACTTCCTGCCAAATAGAATCAGACGCCACATTTCTTAAGGGCCAGAAATCTGGCTCCATGTTCTCTGTTCTAACCAAGAACTAAAGAGCTGTTTGTTTGCAACAGTCTCCAGATAGATATTAATACTGGGCCTTTCCAGTAGATTTTGTAACTCTCTATTGAGAAAAACTCTTAAAATTTGGCCAAATGCAGCTGTGGTTCCTGATAGTACATAATTCTTTCAGGGCCCTTATTAGCTATTTAGTACCATACCCTCAACTCCTAATTCATATCAGCGTGGTCTCTAAACCCAGTCCCACAGAGTAATTTACCCAGTAATTTACAATCTGGCTGATAATCATTTTTTTCTGGTCAATAACATCCAGCAAAGTCTTTGTGTTCAGAAAGCAGCTATGCTATGGGCAGCTAAAACTGTAATCTTTAGCTGAAATGCAAACCTCCTGTAAATCAAACTAAATAATTCTATATCCATTCATTTACAGAGACTATTACATTTTCATGAAAATGTAAGGATGTGGACAGTCCATAAAAATATGCAAATTGTCCCCAGTCCTGAAGCTCACATATTATCTGAACTCAAAAGATTGTCACAAAATGTTCCAAAGAATAAATTCCTTCCAGTTAAAAAATTTCTCAAATAACATTAAGAACCATCTATTGAATACCTACTGTGTGGCTTGACACTTTAAAGCTATAATTGCTAATTCTCACAGCCAGCAAAGTAGAATTATTATTCCATTTTTACAAAGGGAGAGGGAAGCTCAGAGTCCTTACTTATTATTAGCCCAAGGTCCCACAACTGTTTAAGAGCTAGGACCAGAGCTAGGACTAAAACCCATATCTTTTTTTTTTTTTTAAGATTTGTTTATTTATTTATTTATTTATTTATTTATTTATTTATTTATTTATTTGAGAGAGAGAGAGAATGAGACGGGAGAAGGTCAGAGGGAGAAGCAGACTTCCTGCAGAGCTGGGAGCCCGACATGGGACTCGATCCTGGGACTCTGGGATCATGGCCTGAGCCGAAGGCAGTTGCCCAACCAACTGAGCCACCCAGGCGCCCTAAAACCCACATCTGATGGGCCCCAAGTTTCCTATACCAGGCTGCTCTAAAGTTTTCTGAAACTACTAGAGTTTCAGAAGATAAAGCTATTAATTATAGGATTTAATTTCATATTTCTTTTTTCTAAGGTGACATATATGGGGAAAAAATAACGGGTTTATGTTTATACGTAATTGGCACTTTCAAAGGGATTTTCCATTTAAAAAGAACTTTAAGGGGGCACCTGGGTGGCTCAATCTGTTAAGCATCTGCCTTCAGCTCAGGTCATGATCCCAGGGTCCTAGAATCAAGTCCTGCATTGGGCTCCTTGCTCGGCGGGGAGCCTGCTTCTCCCTCTGCCTCTGCCCCTTCCCCCTGCTCCTTCTCTCTCTCTGTCTCCAATAAATAAAATCTTAAAAAAAAAAAAAAGAGGGGCGCCTGGGTGGCTCAGTGGGTTAAAGCCTCTGCCTTCGGCTCAGGTCATGATCTCAGAGTCCTGGGATCGAGCCCCACATGGGGCTCTCTGCTCGGCAGGGAGCCTGCTTCCCCCTCTCTCTCTCTGCCTGCCTCTCTGTCTACTTGTGATGTCTCTCTCTCTCTGTCATATAAATAAATAAAATCTTTTAAAAACAGAAAAGAAAGAAGAACTTTAATGATCATCGTCTAAAACTCAAGAAACTTTACTGATGCTTACTCTGGTAGACACTGTATTAAACCAAGACACAGAAGTGAATTAACATAGAGTTTCTACCCTCAAGGTGTTCACAGTCTAATGAGACTATTAAAAAAGAATTAAGAGTGTACCCCTTTTGCAAGAAACTAAAGACTGGCGAGGTCCCCGTGCCTTGCTCTGACTTCGCTTCCCAGAGGCAGACAGGACCTGATACGAGGTTCTTCTGCTCATACCTCAGTGCCTCTTCCACATCCTGCCTCCACATTCACTTCCTAGTCATACTCTCCATTATTGTTTCTCAATAAAATTCAACAAGGACTGTAGAAATCAGAGAGTCCAAATTCATCTGTACAAGCACAACAACAAGGCTGATGATTTCAATGCTCACAGAACCCACTGGGCCACTTTGTTTTTAAAACTGTAATAAAGCCACAAACTGACTTTTATTATTCGGGCTGCTTCAATCTTACATTGAAAGACTGTTAGAAGAAGCTGCAAGTATTTTCGAAGAAAGAGCAGGGTACGTCAGGCTAAAAGAAAACTCTTAATGTCCTCTTTCATCATTAGGGCAACAGACGGTCATTGTAATAGAGAATGCATTTCTGTGACACAACTCCTATACTCAGAAATGCCCCCTGCGAATTGTTTTTAAATTGTTATTCATTTCTCTCATTCATTTACTTAATGACAGCAAGCCAAGACTTTGTGCTGGGGGGATCGAAATGGACACAAGAGATGCGGTCTCTGTTCAGGGGAAACAGAAACAAATTACTACAAAGGAATGATTAACTCCACTGGTGGCAGATAGGGACAGCCTCCTGAAAGCTAAGGCAGGAAAAGGATGAAAAGGAATTTACCAAGAGGACTGGCGTGGGAGCAGGGAGAGAATGGTTAGGGTGGGCACAGGGAATAGCAAGATGTTGTTGTTGCAAAATGCATGATATACAAGATGACCTAACTTAGAACTAAAAGCATTAGCTAATGTGCTTGCTCTGTATTAATCACTTGGAAACTGAGCATATCACTACCAAATGGAACTTTTCTGCTCTTATTATTCATAGCTCATTATGAAACCAATTGCAATCTATATTTTACCTCTATTCCTCCGCGGAAATTGATCTTGTAAGTGAGCACTAGTGACTTCCATGTTGCCAAACTTAATCCAATACACACTCTCAGACATCATCCTACTTGACCTTACAGAGCAAAGGACACAGATGTCCATTCCCACCTTTTGACTATACTCTCTTCTTGAGAAATGTCTCTCAACCTCTCTAGTCCCTCTTCTTCATCCCCTTTGCCAGATCCTCCTCCTCTACCTGATCTCTAAAGCTGAAGTTCCTCAAGGCTTACTCCACTCCCCTTTGCCTCCCCAGATAACAGCCATCCCTATAGCTTTAAATACCGCCCAGATGCCCATGACCTGCAAATGTGTATCTCTAAGCTGACCTCACCTCTGAGCTCCAGTCTTGTAAATCCAACTGCTTCTCTGATATCTCCACTTGCCAATCTCTCAGGTATCCCCAAGTTAACAAGTTCAAAAGTAGACCTTATTTCAGCTGCTCTCCCTAAAATCCACTTGTCCCCTCGTCATACCAGTCATGACACCTGCAAGTCATTCTCGTCCCTACCTCCAGTCATCAAATTCTATAGCTGTCCCTCTGCCGACTTTTCCATCTCTGCCACCAACACCCTGGTCCAGGACACCATCTTGTTGCACCTGGACATCCACTCTCCAGGCCCCGTCCCCCAGTAAAGGGGTACATTCCCCACACAGCCATCACAGTGACAGTTTAAGTCATTTCATTCCCCTGCTTAGAGCCGTTCTGCAATGGTCATAGTTCTTTCACAAATATTTTAACTCTACCCTCTCCTTCTGGTACTGGGTAAGATTTTGAAGTTAGGTGGGGCATGTGACTTTCTTTGGACGATGATATGGGAGCAAAGGTGATACGTATCACTTTGGGGTAGAAACTTTAAGGGCCAGAGAGAGAATACTTCACCTTTTCTCTTCCTCTGCCTTGATGATCACAATGCTCCAGGTAATAGCTGCTCCATTAGCCTGGGTCCTAGACTTAGGATATAATGGCAAAGTGGACATGCAGCATGAGTGAGACATAAATGGATATAAAGCTACATCTTCAGCAGATCCCAAATTCCAGTACAATTGGTTCCTACGTGCCTGCCTTCGCAACCTCATCTTGGACCTGTCCTTTCAGCTTACTAGATGCCACTCGCATTGGCCCCTTCCCACCCCTTCACGCACTGTTCTTCGCATGATTCACTCCTCAACCCTTACACCTCAGCTTAAATATTAGCCCCTCAAAGGGGTTTCCCTTGACCACTTTCTTTTTTTTTTTTTTTTCCTTGACCACTTTCTTGAAGAAGGCCCTTCACTGCGATTCTGCATCCCGGCACCCTGACCACTCCCTTCGTGGCACATCACAGTCTGTAGTAATTATCCTCCTTTTTGGGGAGCTGTCTCTCCCTCTAGGTTGTAAGCACCATGAGGGGAAGCGCTCGTCCCTACCTCCAGTGCCCAGCATCACACCTTTAATATATTACCCTGCATTTGGTAGGCACTCAATAACTACTGGTTAAGTAAGTGAACAAAGGAAAAGAGATTCCAAAAGTGGGACCTAAGAAAACAATACAGACATATCACCTATCCCAGAGGCGAGAGGTGACAGTCGTGGGAACAGTAAGGAACTCACATTTACTGAGTGACTATGTTGTACCTGACACTAATAGGTGCTTTACTTATGTTCTCTAGATTCTCGGTAATCCTAGGAGGTCAATATTAATATCCTCACTTTATAGAGCAGGCAACTGAGACTCAACCTGCTCCAGCAGCAAAAGCAGTAGCAGCCCCCATTTTAGCCCAGACCTGTTAACCTTTCCTCCAAACCTTGATGCTTTCTTCCCTATAAACTGCTACTAACTAGATTTCATCATTAAGCTTCTAGTATATGTATAAACCGCGTATAAACAAATACATTTCTACCCCAAGAATCAGGTTTTTTTCTTTTTTCTTTTTTTTCTTTTTTTAGGTTTGTCCTAAAGCCTATTTCAGGTGTCTCTTGTTGTCTGGGACAAGTATAACAGAATGATAAAGTAGAAACAAACTACAGATAAATCAGACATTCTTTTGGAACTTTTTTCTTGAAATCTTTTCCTTCTCAGAGTGAAGAAGCTACTACAGTTGGGAAGTAGGTCTGAATTCTGTTCTGAGTTCATTTTCTAGAACTTGAGATTAGGACGCCTGGGTGGCTCAGTCGGTTGAGAGTCGGCTCAGGTCATGATCCCAGGGTCTTGGGATTGAGCCCCGCATCGGGCTCCCTGCTCAGCAGGAAGCCTGCTTCTCTTCCTACTACCCCTGCTTGGGTTCCCTCTCTCACTGTCTCTCTGTCAAAACAGAAAAAAACAAAAGAAACAAAAGACAACTAGTGATTCTATCAGAGTAACCAGTACATAACACTGAGATAACACACTGTAAATCCCCCAACGTTTCTCTTCCTCTCTATCAGTGAGAAGACCCTGAACAAAAAGGACATACACAATAAACACAAAGGAGATCAGGAAGAGCTATTTTAATATTCTATTAAACATTCTTCCAAAAGCATTATTTTACCCCATATCTTACTGAGTTATAAGAAATAACATTAGCATTAGAAAAAGCAGGAAGATAAATTAAATGGGGATAATTAATTAAACTAAACTTATATGAAATAGAAAAATGAGAACTTAGGACTGAGAGCTTTACAGATAGTTTGAAAATTGTGCATCTCAAAGCAAACTTTATTTGTTCAATTATTTTTAACAACAGCGTTTTATGACCAATACACTGATTTTTTTCAAGAAGGAAAGTCATTTTAAAAATGTTTTTATTTGAAAAATAGGCCTGCATTCAGCTGTAGATTTTTTCCCCCAAGCTCTGACCAAATTTATTTTGATGTGGGAAAAAAACACACCATTTGGTGGCATGAAATGCAAAATTTAAGTCTTTTTTGATTATTTTGCAATACGTACAAATATTGAATCGTTATGTTGTATACCTCAAATTAAGTAATATTATATGTTAATTATATCTCAATTAAAGAATGTACTGAAAACTCTTAAAACTCAACAATAAGAAAATAAAAACTTGATTACAAAATGAAAAAAAATTAAAACATCTCAGTACAGAATTTTAAAAATTATTAATGGGAAATAGATTAAGGACATTAAATGCACAACACCAATTACTGGTCAGCTCCTGGTATTCGGTTTCTTCCCTAGTTCTCCAGAGGAAAACTTAAGTTGAATCTTCAGCAGAATGATCTTTAAATATACTTTATAAGCAAAATGAGAGCTTTTGTTTAC
>CM052798.1:37697998-37723431 GCA_028533885.1 Nasua narica | reverse complement strand
GCTCTGATATGAAGAATTTGAGAGGCAGGTCAGGGGGTTATGGGGGGGGTGGGGAAGAGAAATGAAACAAGATGGGATGGGGAAGGAGACAAACCATAAGAGACTCCTAAACTCATGAAACAAACTAAGGGTTGCTGGGAGGTGGGGGGGGTAAGGATATGGACATTGGGGAGGGTATGTGCTATGGCAAATGCTGTGAAATGTGTAAGCCTGATGATTCACAGACATGTACCCTGGGGTAAATAATACATTATAGTTAATAAAAAAAATTAAAAAAAAAAGAACTGATTATTATACATAAAAATAAATTTAGGGTGCCTGGGTGGCTCAGTTGGTTAAGCGACTGCCTTTGGCTCAGGTCATGATCCCGGAGTCCTGGGATTGAGTCCCACATCAGGCTCCCAGCTCCCTGGGGAGTCTGCTTCTCTCTCTGACCTTCTGCTCTCTTAATCTCTCTCTCTCTCTCTCAAATAAATAAACTAAATCTTTAAAAAAATAAAAATAAAAAAAATAAAAATAATAAATTTATATACAGAATACAATTTTAAAATCCAACAGGTATCCTATGATCCTAGTTACGTAGAACCACATACTCACAGAGGTCTGAAACAATGTCAACCACTGTTAACATTTTAGTGAATTCTAAGTAATGGAATTTCAGGAGATTTTTAATTTTTCTTTTTCGTATGTTCTGTACAGTATGAATTTTTTTTTAAAGATTTTATTTATTTATTTGTCAGAGACAGAGAGAGGGAGAGAATGAGTATAAGCTATGGGAGTGGTAGGCAGAGGCAGAGGGAGAAGCAGGCTCCCCACTGAGCAAGGAGCCTGTCTCAGGACTTGATCCCAGGACCCTGGGATCATGACTTGAGCCAAAGGCAGACCCTTAACCGACTGAGCCACCTAGGCATTCCATGTGAATTTCTTTTAAATTAGCATTATTTAAAAAAAAAAAAAAACTATGAAACAACAAGCACAAAAGATTTCTTTTTATAACGAGTGTTGATATTAGATACCTTTAAAGACTCACTTTATTTATTTATTTTTTTAAAAGATTTTATTTATTTATTTGACAGAGAGAGAGATCACAAGTAGGCAGAGAGGCAGGCAGAGAAGCAGGCTCCCTGCTGAGCAGAGAGCTCGTTGTAGGGCTAGATCCCAGGACCCTGAGACCATGACCTGAGCCGAAGGCAGAAGCTTTAACCCACTGAGCCACGTAGGTGCCCCTAAAGACTCACTTTAAATATTATTCTTTTTTATGGTTCTAAGTAAGGTCCTTTTAATTCAGAAGGAAATTACATCAAAATAAGTGAGAATCTCTTTACATAAGAACTTTGTCTAAAATTATCTCCCTGACAAAGAGGACTGAGGAGAGTGAAAAGGACTAGCGTTTCCTCTATAGTTCAGATTGTCACAACATTTTACCATAGTTCCTTAGAGAACTCAAGCGTGGAGATTTGTACATTCCTGAAATGCACTCTTATCAGAATTATATAGGAACTATAATAGGCACTCAGAAATCTAAAATACACTCAATACTTGACAATATCATATAAATTTTTAACTTGTATCATTTCATGGCAACACCAGAAATCTATATCCACTTTCTCTAGCCTCAAGGTCCTGTTGGCAGTATTTTGTATAAATCTCACTCACCTCTTCAAGCTTCTTCTCAATCTCCTTGAAGACAACATTTGCCTTAAATCCATCAACCGCAGAGCTGGTTGGAACAGCCTCAATTTGAGGAGTTCTAAAAGAACTGGGGAAAAGAATCAATTTCAGTCCATGGAGTCATATAGATACTAGGTTTTTCAACATTTAACAGTAGTAATTTCCAAAGAACTCGAAGAACAGAGATGTTGTGGTTCTTATCCAAAGAAAACCATAATTAAGTCCACAAAACAATTCAGCTTTTCTTCCCATTTCCTTCAACAAATATCAAATGCTCACTAAGTGCCAGGCATACAGCAAACCAAAGAAACTTACCTTCATGAAGCTCGTATGCTAGTTGGGGAGAGAGACAATCAACAAGCAAAAAAATAATGGATACAGGGGCACCTGGGTGGCTCAGTCGGTTGAGCGTCCGACTCTTGGTTTCAGCTCAGGTCACGATCTCATGGGTTGTGAGATCCAGCCCCCAGTCAGGCTCCGGGGTCAGGCACCCAGCTCAGCAGGGAGTCTGCTTAAAGATTCTCTCCCTCTGCCCTTCCCCCCACTCCTGCAGGTGCCACTCTCTCTCAAATCAATCTTTAATAAAAAAATAAAGAATATAGTCACTATGAAAAAATAATGGGGCACCTAGGTGCCTCAGTCAGCTAAGCGCTCAACTCTTGATTTCGGCTCAGGTTTTGATCTCATGGGTTAAGAGATCCAGCCCCCACATCAGTCTCTGCTTGCTCCCCCTCCCTCTGCTCCCTACTGGCCCACACCCCCCTGCCCCCCTCCGGCCCCCGCTCATTCTCTTTCTCTCTCTCTCTCCCTCTCTCTCAAACAAATAAATAAAATCTTTTTGAAAAACCATGAAGAAAATAAGGCAGGTTAAGAGGATACAGAGAAAGTATACATTTGTCTTGGATATTCTATTTATTTTATCTTATTTAAGTTAATTAACACACAGTGTGTTATTAATTTCAGAGGTAGAGTTCAGTGATTCATCAGTTGTATATAACACCCAGTGCTCATTACATCACGTGCCCTCCTTAGTGCCCATCACCCAGTTACCCCATCCCTCCACCCATCTTTCTCCAGCAGCCCTCATCCGAGTGTTAAGAGTCTCCTATGGTTTGCCTCCCTCTGATTTCGTCTTATTTTATTTTTCCCTCCCTTCCCCTAGGGTGTTTTATTTTAGATAGCCTAGTCAGATAGGGCTCTCTGAGGAGGTGATATTTAAATTAGGTCTTCAGTCACATAAATGAGCTGGCCATGTAAAAATTTAGGTGGGGAAGCCAGTTCTAAACTTCCAGTATAAAAAACTTGAGGAAAAAACTAGCTTTGCAGTTAAAGGAACTAACAGAAGGCCAGAATGACTGGCAGAGAGCAGAGAAGTAGAAGGATCTAAGGTCACAGAAACATGCAGAGGAAGATAATACGGAGCTTTAGAGATTATGGTTAGGAGTTTGGATTTTACCATATAGTATAAGCTACAGAGTAGCAAGATCCAGTTTATATATTTTAAACAAACAAATCTGGCTGCCAGCTGGAAAATTGTAAGGCTGCAAAACAGGGCAGCAGGAAGACTGATGAAGAGGCTTCTGCAGTAGTCCAACCAAGAGATGACGGTGATGAGAACAGAGTTATAAGCAAAGGCTGGCCTCAAGATTTACATTTTACCTGTGACACAGAGATGAATTTAACAACCATCTGCCTATTGGTTGTTTGATAGTTAGGGAGCAGCTATAGATAAATGACCTGATACAACAGGAGGAACATAGTCTTTATAGCTACAAAGGCCTGGGTTTGAAGTGCAAGCTTCCTCCACTCACTAGCTATATGATTCTGAGTAAATTTCTTCAGCTTTATGCACCTCTAGTGGGGAGGTAGGGGAGAAGGTGGAGAGAGCCAATGACTTTGCATAATTAAACAGAATCCTGGGAAGGGGGAGGCACCTAGCAGAACCCCTGGCCCAAGGTAAAAAGTGATAGCATGACTGGTATAGGCTCCAGGGCCTCAAGTGTTAGATACAGAAACTTGAGGGGTCTGAGGAAGAGGAGGGTGTTAGGTAATTTCTCTGACATACCACAGGCCGGCTGGTGGTGGCTGGGACCCAGATGGGGACAACACAGGAAGGAAATATTTGAAGCAGTCAAGAGCACAGCGGTTTCTCAGTAAGCATTTCTTTCTTTCTCTATCCTTTCTCCTTCCTTCTGTCTCTTTTTCTTATCTCCCCATCTGCTCCATCTATTTCTCCTTTCTCCTCCCTTCCCTTCCTTCTATCATTTCATAAATATTTAATGAGTGCCTGCTACATACCAAGCATTGTTCAAGGCAGTGGGAGTGTAAGGGCGAACAAGTCAGACCCAAGCCCTGTTCTGAGTTTATATTCTTCTAGTGGAGGAGAAAAAGGAGTAAATAGACAAAATAATTGCAAGTATTAGGAAGCAAACAAAAAGAGGAACCTATTTTAGGTAGAGCTGTCAAGGAATGACATCTCAGAGCAACTGAATTTAAGCTAAGACCTTATTTAAAGAAGAAAAAGAGCTGGCTATTCAAAGAGGAAACTGCAAAGATCCTGAGAGAGAAAGGAGCTTGGTATGTTAAAAGAAAGTAAAGCGGGGCGCCTGGGTGGCTCAGTGGGTTAAAGCCTCCGCCTTCAGCCCAGGTCATGGTCTCAGGGTCCTGAGATCAAGCCCCACATCAGGCTCTCTGCTCAGCAGGGAGCCTGCTTCCCCCTCTCTCTCTGCCTGCCTCTCTGCCTACTTGTGATCTCTCTCTCTCTCTCTGTCAAATAAATAAATAAAATCTTAAAAAAAAAAAAAAAAGTAAAGCAAAACCAGTCTCTAGAACACCGTAAGTCGGGGAGAGAGTGATATGAAATGAAATTGGAGAACCAGGCAGGGGCCAGATCATACAAGCTAAAGTAGGGAATTTGGGAAGCTACTGAATTGATTAAGGAAGTGAAATACCGTTGACCCTTGAACAACACAGTTCTGAACTACATGGATTCACTAACATGTGGATTTTTCCCATAAATACAGTAGGTACTGTAGATGTATTTTCTCTTCCTTATGATGTTCTTAATAACACCTTTTCTCTAACTCACTTTATTTTAAGAACACAGTACACAATATATATAATACACAAAATATGTGTTAACCGATCTTTCATGCTACCTGGAGGGCTTCCAACAACTGCAGGCTCTTAGTAGTTATTAAGTTTTTAGGGAATCAACTGCTTTGGGGAATTTTCAGTTGCACAAGCGGTCGGTGCCCCTAGCTCCCACAGTGTTCAAGGGTCAACTACGGTTTGTTTTGTGATTATTCTTACAATAGTGTGCAGAATGAACTGGGAGAGGGGGGACTGTGACAACAGAGGTGGGGATAATAGTTAGGAGGCTGCTGGACTAGTCCAGGTAGGAAGTGACGGTGGTCTGGACTATAGTGGAGGCAGTCCACCAGTGGAAATGGAGAGAAGAAAGTAGATTCAAGTATAGAGACAGAATCCATAGTCATTGCTAGTGAGAAGTGAGAGGAACCTAAGGGTGAGGGGAAAGGGCAAGGATGATTCCGGTGTTCCTAAATAACTGAGGGAATGGCAGTACCATGCGGTGATAAAAGGAAGAATGGAGTGGGAGTAGATGGGATCAAAGTTCCATTTTAGGCACATGGGGTATGAGATGTTTGTGAGACAAGAAGGCAGTTGGATATGAGTCCGGAGCTCAGAGAAGAGGTTGAAGCTGGATATAAAGTGGGGATAACCATTAACATGATTAAAGTATTTAAACCCATGGGAACTGATAAGCTTGCCTTGAGGAAATTACAGGGAAAGAAGAGAGCCCAGGACAACACCCTATGCTAAGAGGAAGCAGCAGCCAACGATAGAAAAACCAGAAAAGCATGGTGTTGCAGAAGCTGAGAAGGGAGAAAGAATCTGGGAGAGAGGAATAAACTATGTCAATTGGTACCAAAGGTCAAATACCCCTGGATTTGGCAGCATGGAGAGTACAAGTGACTTTGACAAAAATAATTTGAAGAAGTGAGGGAAGGTAGAAGTCAGATTATAGTGAAAGAGTGAAGAGGAGAGAGAAAGAGAGACATTTTGAGTTGATGACATGAGAAAGACATGAATTGGGGGTGTCAAGGACAAATTTTGTTACAGCGACTTGAACAGACTAATACAGTAGGCCTCAATTTATCCAAATACAGCCCGAAACCAAAAAGTAATAACAGAAAAAAAAATACTGTTCAAAGTTGATCTAAATTAAAGGAAAGAAAAGTTTAACTATAAATTAAATGCAATTGGTCACAGCTCTTAAACATGACATCTCCTCATTTTCTCAGTTCCTACTGCAGCTCTGAACATTTCTTATCCACACTGCTGCAACTGCCTCCTACGGATTCCTGGCCTCTGGTTTCACCATCATTCAATTCAAAGTAATGCCAGACTGATCGGCTTAAAGGGCAATTTAACCACATGATTTTCTGATAGAACTCATTCTGTGGGCTCAGTTCCAAACTCCCAAGCAGAGGATTTGAAGGTTTCAAAAACATAATCCAATCTAGTTACAACTGTATCTCTCGTCACCAACATACTATTACTATTGTCTCCGCCCATCTTTCAAGGCACACACAAAATAATCTACTCTGTACCCACATAGTACAACCACTCAGCAAACCCTGTGTCTCAGATCTCTTTCTCTACCTAGACATCTGGTTTAAATTTACCTTCTTTGTAATAATTTCTTCCTCTGGGCTTCAGCAGCGTTTGGAAAAAACTATGTCTGCCTTCCCCACATACCCAGAGGACCGTACTTGAGGGTCTAAGCATGTAGCAGTTGCTCCATCAAAGTTAGCTAACTAAGGGGGCACCTGGGTGGCTCAGTGGGTTAAAGCCTCTGCCTTCGGCTCAGGTCATAATCTCAGGGTCCTGGGATGGAGCCCTGCATCGGGCTCTCTGCTCGGTGGGGAGCCTGCTTCCCCCTCTCTCTGTCTTCCTCTCTGCCTACTCGTGATCTCTCTCTGTGTCAAATAAATAGATAAATCTTTTTTAAAAAAAAAAAGTTAGCTAACTAAGAAACTACGTAAGTCAGATCATGGGCAATGGTTACCGGCAACATAATGACTTATAAGAAATATTATTTGGTCATTCAGATGACTAAAATGTATTTCTCAGATATATGTGGTCTTCATCCACAGTTCCTGAAAATCCTTCAAAGCCATAAAGGTGAAATGAGTGTCTTGTTGTTATTGCAGGTGACTTATGGACCCCACCACACATCATCACTACCACCAGGGAGGGGAGAGGAGCTGGAGATTGACAAACCAGTGGCCAGTGGCTTGGTCAATCATAATGATGTACTGAAGCCTCCATAAAAAACCCAAGAGGACGGATTTTCAGGGAGCTCCCACACTTAGAAAACCAGAACGCTTCCTCATACCACCAAAACAGGCCCCAAGCTCTATAGTTTGGGACCTCGCCCTATGCATCTCTTCATCTTACTATTGATTTTTACCCTTCATCATGTCCTTTAATAAACTGGCAAGACATAAGTGTTTTTCTGAGTTCTGTGAGCCATTGTAGGAGGAGTCATTGGAACCTCCAATCTGTAGCCAGTTGGTCAGAAGCACAGATCTGGGGTTTGTGACACATGTGAAGTGGTGGGTCGGGGCCAGTCTTGTGGGACTGAACCCTTAAGCTGTGGAACCTGACGCTATCTATGGGTAGACAGCGTCAGAATTGAGTTGAATTCAGACCTACAGGGGTCTGAGACTTCTTTGGTGTTTGGGGACAGGTAGTGGGAACTCCCATTCCCCATGCTGGAACTGGATCTGGGGACCCTAAAAGAGTACCTCTTTTAGGGTACCTTAAAGAGTACCTTAAAATGACCTCATTTAAAATAAAGGTACTTTAAGAGTACCTTAAAATGACCTCATTTAAAACAAAACCACAACCTTGCTTTAAAATATTTGCACTATTAGATTCAGAATCATTTTCCCAACTTTGGCCTTTGTAGTGAGTTATGCTATATCATTAAGACCATCAATAACACCTTCAGTATTTTCTTATTAGTCATTAATTCTTATTAGTCATTTGTACAGGTATCCCTGCTTTTCAAAAGTTTATGTTACACCACTTTGCTTTATGAAAGACCTACATTAGTACCTGTTTTTGCTAACCAAAAGAAATACAAAGAGGATTTTGGTTTTTACCAAAAAAAAAAAAAAAAAGAGGTAAGAAGAGATAATAGGGCTCAATGTTTGTTTTGCAGCAAGCCATTTTAGAGGCAGTGCGTAGATGGAAAGTGGCACCTCCCCCAAGTTCTCCCCCCAAGAAATGCCCTCAGCAGGGAGCCACAGCTCTGAACTATGTCTGTGAGCATCTGTGGTTGTCTCAATTTATTTTGTGCATCTGTTAGCAAGATGTGCTTAAGGTATCAGAAAAGCATAAGAAAAGTTATTCTGGGGGTCTGGGAAACACTCAAGAATTTTTCCATATAAGTTAATGGTAAATGCTTCTTCACTTTACACCATTTTAGCTTAAGAAAAATTTCACAGTAGGGACGCCTGGGTGGCTCAGTTGGTTGAGCAGCTGCCTCTGGCTCAGGTCGTGATCCCAGCGTCTTGGGATCGAGTCCCACATCGGGCTCCTTGCTCCTCAGGGAGCCTGCTCCTCTCTCTGCCTCTGCCTGCCTCTCTACCTGCTTGTGTTCTCTCTCTGTTAAATAAATAAATAAAATCTTTAAAAAAAAAAAGAAAAATTTCACAGTAATGCTCAATTTTTGGGTAGCAGGGGAAACCTGTATATCATCTGGATTTTTTTCATACTTCTGCCTTCCCACAAATATCACTGTAGCTATTTTGAACCAACTCAATCTCCCAATTATTTAGTCTCCTGAAATTAAAAAAAAAAAACTATGAGAATTCCATGTTTAAAATAGAATATATTTCCTCAAATTCATAAACTTCCAATTTGAGCAAATTAAATACTATACTAATATGCTGACTCCAGTAGCTCTTTATAGTTGGGCTTTTACTGAGGGTTTTCAACGTCAAATATGAACTGGATGAAATTCTAGAAGACAGTACAGACTGATGATCACCTTTAGGAGGAAACTCGAAAATTCAACATTTTAACATCTTTTATTTGATTCAATTCAAGGAACATTCACTCTTTATGTCAGAGATTCTTGCAGGGGTGGCAAGAAGTCACAACAGCCTTAGGACTCGGGGATTTCATATAAGGGGAATAAAAATGTGGATATACTACAACTAAGCCAAGACTGGATATGGGTCTAGGAGGTACAAAGTGTTGTGGATATTTAAAGGGAGATGGTACCAGAGATGGGCCTTCAATGATAGTATTTTCACACACAAACGATATTCCAGGCAGAGAAAGAAAAGTGAAAGGACAAACAGAAAAGACTCCAGAGCTTGTAAAACATGAGAATATAATGGATTCTGAAAAGAAGTGTGTCAACATATCCTTTGTGGAACCGAAAGTGTGAAAAAATAAATAAATAATTGCCAAGAATTTCAGAAGGAAAAAGGGAGCCAATTAATGTTGACAGCTACAGCAGGGTTAAAGAGAACAAGAACAGAAAATAAAGACAGGAACATTTCATAATCAGATCACTGTTAGCCTTACCTGAAGTGTGGTGAGGTCAAAAACTAGACCCTAAGGTCGATATTTTAGCAGGGACCAAAACAAAAAAAGGGGGGGAGGGGCAGTACAAAAGGACCATCACAAAAGAAAATAAGGCAAGAAGAAAAGTAAATTTTTATCATATGTAAGACCTGACCATGTTTGCTAACAGAAGGAAAGGAGGCAACAGAAAAGCAAAGATAAAAAAGATTCAAAAGGGAGAGGGTATACTTAATATTCGGAACAAACTTACAGAACGTGGTCGTAAACCAAAGCAAGCCAGGCCTTGGAAAGGAAGAGGGGCTTTTTGCCTATGCGAAGGATGAATGAGCACTTCTGAGCCAAGTGCAAGGAAGTTCAGGGATCCTGAACAAGGCTTGGACCGAAAGTGCGTGGAGATCTGAGGAGCACAGGCATTCGCTAAGGACAGGAAGAAAATCAGCAAGAGACAAAAGGGATTCCAGCAGCAGTGAGGGCTTAGGGGCATGCAGAAACAGAAACGTGCAGAGAGCAATTAGCATATTTAATAACTTTCTCCAAACAACTAAGAAACGGGAGGCAATGCAGGCAGACAGAAGTTTTGAGAAAGGAAATCAAAAAGTGAAAGTGCCTAAATTAAAATCATTCTGGTTGGCAGGTCTAAGACAAGTAGTTTTAGGTCAGCAGCACTCCGTTTTGACCCTGCTGCCTTTTTTTTTTTTTTTAAATAGGCTTCGCAACCAGCATGGAGCCCAACGCTGGGCTTGAACTCACCACCCTGAGATCAAAACCCAAGCTGAGCTCAAGATCAAGAGTCCCTCGCTTAAACCACTGAGCCACCCGGGCGCTCCTATGCTGCCTCCTTTTTGAACGAAATTTTCCTAAGGCTGGTTAAGTTTAAATTGCCAGTTTAAAGGCTTTAAAGCCAGGCTACCAAAGCAAAGTAAGGAGATATTTACGGAGTACTAAGACAATAAAATTTGGACTTCATACTTGTACAACGTCATCAGCTGTGAAAAGTCAGGAGTCATCAACAGATAAAACCCAGAATGCCACTCACCTGACAGCTTCAGGAAAACCCATCTTATAGATCGTCACAACCACAGCTCCTCCAATGCCTAAATTATGCTGTAGAGCAACCTTTGCACCGGGAACTTGCCTTTTTCCGGCTTCCCCTCTCAGCTGCCAGCAGAGTTCGGCGCACTGAGCCAGACCTAACAAATCGAACACAGAGCAGTCAGATTCCGCTGCTATTGAAAACTGCCCCAACCAGCTTTCTCAAGTCAGACAAGAGCTTATGCTGAATCACTGAATCGTGACTTTAATTAAGCCAAAAGAATGTTTGCATAAACAATAACTTCTCAAAAAAAAATAATAACTTCTCTTAAAAGCCATGAGGTTTCTGCAGCCAGTTGTTGTTGTCGTTTTTCCCCTCCTAACTCTGTAGTTAGACAATATTCAGGCTTAAGAAATTCCCTGCACTCTTTAAAAGTCCAACCTGTCATTTTTTTGGCGATGTTGAAAAAAAGAAGTGAAGATATAGTTCTCTGGCCCAGGCAAAATGGCATAAAAGTAACTTAACTAATTTTACCATTTTTAATGTATCAAAAGAAAATAATCTAGGATTTGGGAGTTCACTTTCCATAAAAAGTTTAGCTAGTATGGGTAATTTTCCTATGATTTTCCCCAAGTAGTTCTCAACACGAATGGATTTTCATAAGAACAGCATTTGTCCCCTGGATAATAAAAACAAAGGTTTTTAGAGCCGGAAAGAATTTAATTATGTCAGACTGAGAAAGTATAAGATTAAGTAATTATTAAGTAATAATAATAAAGTAGGCTAATCTAGAGTTGTCTCCTGACTTACACTTGTTTGTCTTTCTACCAGACCAGCTACTCAAGGATACCTGAGTTAAGAATGTTTTAACAGGATAGATTGGTTTCACCTTCGTGGAGCCAGAGCTATGTGATTCTGCCTATAATGTCTGTTCTTCCACCTCCGTGCCCAATCGCAGCTTCTGATTCCTGAGAACCTGTGACAATTTCCTACTTATGAAGCTGTTAAAAAGAAAAATCCAGGTCCAAAATGGAGTCATTTAGACAGAGTTCCCAAACTGAGGCTTAAATCCTCACCTAACTGTAGTTTCGACCTCCCCCAGCAATGCAGTCTTAACTAGTTAGGAATTTTTTGGTCAGTGCCACTGAGTCTACCACCCCGGGGCCCTCTGCATTCCCAGGAAGTGAGGTAGCCTGCCTGATAAGACCCCTTGCTTTTCCACCCAAGGGAAAGCAGCCTTGCCTGGAACAATCCTTTTCTTTTGCTAATAACTTTTTTTGCCAAACCTTCCATTTTGTGCAACCCTTAAAAGCCTCCCCCCACTTGCTAAATAGGATGCTGCCCAATTCATGAATCATTTATTAGAGCAAATTAGGTCGGGGCACCTGGGTGGCTCAGTGGGCTAAGCCTCTGCCTTCGGCTCAGGTCATGGTCTCGGGGTCCTGGGATTGAGCCCTGTGTAGGGCTCTCTGCTCAAGAGGGAGCCTGCTTCCCCCTCTTTCTCTGCCTGTCTCTCTGCCTACTTGTGATCTCTATCTGTCAAATAAATAAATAAATCTTTTTTTTTTTTAAATAAAGCCAATTAGGTCTTTAAACTTTACTCAGTTGAATATTTGTTATTTAACAAACACCAACTCCTCAAGAAATTTAACTGCCACTTCTTATTTCCAAGCAGTATGTATACATTTACAGAATATATATCTTAAACACTTTTAAAAATAGGTAACTCCACAACCTATAATGATTTTTTGAATCGTGAACATTCTGAGTATTAAAGAAGATCAAAGTGAAACTTTGGAGCAGTTAATTTTACTAGAAATCTGCCATATGGAAAGCTCAACCACTTAATGAATATATAAGAGGCAAAAAGTAGGGGTGCCTGGGTGGCTCAGTCAGTTGAACGACTGCCTTCAGCTCAAGTCATGATCCCAGGGTTCCAGGATTGAGCCCTGAGCCCTGCATTGGGCTCCCTTCTCAGCGGGGAGCCTGCTTCTCCCTCTCCCTCTGCCTGCTGCTCTGCCTACTTGTGTGCTCTCTATCTCTCTGTCAACTAAATAAATAAAATCTTAAAAAAAAAAAAGGCAAAAAGTATTCACACCGGTCTAATATACACACTGGCAGGACAAAACAGCTAATTTTCTTAACAAAACAATAGACATAGTTCACAATATTTGAGAAAATACTCAACCTCACCTTGATTAAATAGAAAAAATGCAATTTTTAACCAAATTGGTAAAGGTGCTTGTTTTGTTTTGTTTAGTTGCGGGTAAGGATGTTTAAAAATAGGACTAATCAACGCAGGGGAGACTACCAAAAGAATCATCTCCATACGGTACCGGTGAAAGTTCAAATCAGCGCGAGCTTTTTGGAAAGCAATGTACAAAATTAAGAACCATGAAAAATACCTTGAAAACCATTCTACAGAAATAAGCATAAGCAAAGTTTTTACACAAAAAGCTATCTTCATCATATTGTAACAGTGAAAAACAAGATAATCTAGAAGTTGTATAAATGGTTATATAAATTATGAACTATCCATATAACAAAGTACTATGTTTCTATTTAAAACATTTATAAAATGTTTAACAATTGAGGAAAATTATGATTATGATATGTAATGTTAGTAAAACATGCAAGGAACCAATACTGATCTACCCATCCAACCACCAAATAATTTATGGCCTATTATGTTCCAGATACTCCTCAAGGCTCAGAAGATCCGTCAATAAACAAGGGAGGCATACTCTTTTCCCTCATGAAGCTGATAGTCTTGTGATATAAAGGCACAAGCATTTACAATGCAGTCTGCTGGGGGGAGGGTAGCCTTATGATAATGCTACCATGGGGTTGGGGGAGTAAGGAGGCAGAAAGAGGAAGAGAGCAAGAGGAAAAGAAGGTCTTGTCATTTATTTGCTTTTAACAAAAGATGAGTGTCAGTAAGAAAGCATACTGATTATTTGAGCTTTCTGGTTGTCTACTTTCAGAATAAACAGGCATTTCTTTCTTGCATTTCTAGAATCTGGATCTGTGAAGGATGGTAGTCAAAGTTGGCCTCAGAAATCCACTTGCCGGGGCACCTGGGTGGCTCAGCTGGTTGAGCAACTGCCTTCGGCTCGGGTCATGATCCTTGAGTTCTGGGATCGAGTCCCACATCGGGCTCCCAGCTCCATGGGGAGTCTGCTTCTTCCTCTAACCTTCTCTCCTCTCATGCTCTCTCTCACTTTCTCTGTCTCTCAAGTAAATAAATAAAATCTTTAAAAAAAAAAAAAAAAGAAATCCACTTGCCAAGAAGGTGCAGCAGTTATGAAAGCATTAGCCTAGGACTTCACTACATATAGTCTGGTTGCTACTAAAAATAAACCATTCAAATATGTAATAAGCACTCCACTAAATACTAATATATAAAGAATTGACAGTATAATATAAAGTGCTAATAAAGATAAGTACTAAGTGCATTGGAAAACCTCAAAATGGAAAAACTACAGGGAAAAATATCTTGAGATAGTACCTGAGGTCTTTTCCTTCTCCTGCTTCCTTGAACCCATCACTCTTCCTTATACCATTAAGACAGCCAAGTACAAAGAAGTCATAATTCAGCTTTAGTTTACATTAGACATCTAATGGCCTTGGCATAAACAACATAAAAAAAGCATGGTTTTCTACTATCAGAGCCTGGGTTTTTGAGAAAGAAAAGGTCTGCTGAAATTTGAGGGCAAAAAGCTTTAATGTGCACTAAAGGACACATATTTATTTAAGAACAGTTTTTGCCTCTGAAGTTATCAATCCACAATGCTATCAAATACAAAATATATTTCAAAACCAAAAGTAATATAAAGACATTTTTAGACATACAAAGCTGAAAGATTTCATTACCATACTGCAACACTAACACCATAGAAATGTTAAAAAGGAAGTCCATTACTCAGAAGGAAAATGATAGCAGATGGAAAAAAAAGATCTACACAAAGGAATGAAGAGCACTGGATGTAGTAACTACAGGGGTAAATGGATAAGGGATCTTTTTAAAATTATTTAAATCTCTTTAAATAAGATAAAAATAAAATGGAGTCATAAAAGAAATCCAACAGAAGGCTGAAAATAATAAAAGGTAGAAGGGAATAACCAATAGCAGGGGCAAAGAGAATACAAATAACAAGACAGACTCAAACCTAACCATATTAATAATCACATCAAATGTAAATAGTCTAAAGACCCCAATTAAAGGCAAAGATGGCCTGAACGGAAGGAAAAAAGCAAGACTCAACTAAATGATGCTAATGCACTTTAATTTTTTTTAAAGATTATTTATTTTAGAGAGAGAGTAACAAGCAAGCAGGGGGAGGGGCAGAGGGAGAGAGAATCCTGAAGCAGACTCCCTGCTGAGCACAGAGCCCAACATGGGGCTTGATCCTAGGACCCCGAGATCAAGACCTGAGTCAAAACCAAGAGTCAGCCACTTAACGAATTGAGCCCCAATGCTGATGCACTGTATTTTTTTAATGCACTTTAAATATAAAGTCACAAATAGGTTAAAAGTAAAAGGATGGAAAAAGATATATACCACATTAATACTAGTTAAAATGTGAAAACTGGAATAGCTATACTCTATTAACCAAAGCAGATTTCAGAGCAAAGACTTACCAAGGAAAAAAGGCCATCTCATAATGATAAAGGGATAAACATAAAACTGTCTTTATTCACAAATAATATGCTATCTATATATAAAACCTGATAGAGTTTTTTAAAGCTAATAAATTTAATAAGTAGTTTTAGCAAGGATAGGAGATGAAAAATTGTACAAGAACTGATTATATTTCTACATACTAGCAATAAAAAATTGAAACTGAAAAATATCAGTTACAATAACATCAGAAATATGAAATACCTAGGGATAAATCTGACAAAAGATCTGTAAGACCTATACACTGAAAACTATAATACATTGTTGAAGAAAGCTAAAGACCTAAAGAAATGGAGATAAATATTTGGTTTATGGGTCAGAAGACTCACTATTGTTTGGATGTCAATCCCCCTAAAAAATCTATACATTCAACATAATCCCCCCAAAATCCCAGGAGGATTTTTTTAATGGAAATCAACAAGCTGATTCTAAAATTTCTATGGAAACGCAAAGGAACTAGAAGAGCTAAACAACTCCAAAAAAGAAGAATAGAGTTGAGAGTTAAGGCTATCTAATTTCCAGAACTATTATAAAACTATAATAATCAAAAACATGTAAAGATAGACAAATAGATCACTGAACAGAAAATAGAGTCTAAGGGCGCCTGGGTGGCTCAGTTGGTTGGGCGACTGCCTTCGGCTCAGGTCATGATCCCAGAGTCCCGGGATCGAGTCCCATATCGGACTCCTGGCTCTGCGGGAAGTCTGCTTCTCCCTCTGACCTTCTCCCCTCTCATTCTCAGTCTCTCTCTCTCTAATAAATAAATTAAAAAAAAAAGAAAGAAAGAAAATAGAGTCCAGATATAATGCCCACATATTTATGAACAACTGGTTTTTGACAAAGTATCCATTAAAAGCAATCCATTAAAGGCCATTAAGGCAATCTATGGAGAAAATATAACTTTTCCAACAAACGGCACTATATCTGGAAATACATTAAGTAAAAAATGGACTTGGATCCATACTTGTGCCATACACAAAAATTAATTCAAAACGGGTTATAGGTCTCAATGTAAAAGCATAAAACATCTACAAGAAAACACAGGAAAAGGTCTTGATGACCCTGAATTAGACAGAGATTCTTTAGATACAAAACCAGAAATAAATCCATAAAAGAACAAACAGATAAGTGGGAGTTAAATAAAAATAAAAAACTTCTGCTCTTCAAAAGATACTACTAAAAGAATGAAAAGGAAGTCACAGACTAGGAGAAAACTTCTGCAAAGCATACATATCAAGAACTTTCAAAAATCAGTAAAAAAACAACCAGGGGCACCTGGGTGGCTCAGTCAATTAAGCATCTGTCTTTGGCCCAGGTCATGATCCTGGCGCTGGAGCAAGGATGGAGCCCCACATAGGGCTCCCTGCTCAGCAAGGAGTCTGTTTCTCCTTCTCCCTCTGCCCCTCCCCTCAGCTTGTGCTCTCTGTCTCTCTCTCTCTCTCAAATAAATAAAATCTTAAAAAACAACAACAACTAATTATGTCCCAAAATAGGCAAAATATTTGAATAGACTCTTCAGAAGATATACAAAAGGCAAATAAACACTTGAAAAAATGGTCAACATCATTCATTAGTCATTAAGAAAATGTAAATTAAAACCACAAGGAGATGCCACTACACACTGGTTAGAATGACTAAAATTAAAGACTGACCATACCAAGTGTTGATAAGGATGTGGAGGAACAAGAACTCTCCCACACTACTAGTGGGAATGTAAAATGGTATGACCACTTTGGAACACCAGTTTGACAGTTTCTCAAGAGCCAAATTATAGAAAGAGCCAAATGACCATTGACTAATAAATGGATAAAGAAGATGTGGTAGATAGATAGATAGATAGATACATACATACATACATACATACGAAGGACTTACACGGCCATCAAAAAGAATTAACTCTTGCCATTTGCAATGATGTGGATGGAGGTAGAGGGTATTATGTTAAGTGAAATGAGTCAGAGAAAAACAAATACCATATGATTTCACTCATATGCAAAATTTAAGAAACAAAACAAATGATTATAGGGGAAAAAAAGAGGCGAACCAAAAAAAGATTCTTAACTACAAAGAACACACTGATGGTTATCAGAGGGGAGGTGGGTTGGGGAATGGGTTAAATAGGCGATGAGGACTAAGGAGTGCCCTTGTCCTAATGAGCACCAGATGTTGTATGGAAGTGGTGAATCACTAAATTGTACACCTGGAACTATATTACATGTATGGTAACTAGTTGGAATTTAAATAAAAACTTTAAAAAATGTTAAACACATACCTAGCATATGATGCAGTCATTCCACTCCTAGGTATTTATTCAAGAGAAACCAAATGTTCATACAAAGATTTATACAGGAATGTTCATGGTTCATAGTAGCTTTATTTGTAGTAGCCCAAAACTATAAATAACCCAAATACCCATTAACAATAAATTTTGATATATCCATGCAATGAACTATTACTCAGTAATATAAAGGAATGACCTATTGATTCATGCAAAAATAAGTAAATCCCTGGCAGACAAGAACAGAGAATACATACTATAGGGTTCCTTCATATAAAACCCTAGAAAATGCAAAATAATCCATAGTTACAGAGAGCAAGATCGGGGCCCCTGGGTGGCTCAATGGGTTAAAGCCTCTGCCTTCAGCTCGGGTCATGATCCCAGGGTCCTGGGATCGAGCCCCACGTGGGGGGTCTCTGCTCGGCAGGGAGCCTGCTTCCCCCTCTCTCTCTGCCTGCCTCTCTGCCTACTTGTGATCTCTCTCCTCTCTGTCAAATAAATAAATAAAACACCTTTTAAAAAAAAAGCAAGATCAGTGGCTGCTTTGCATGAAGGGTGAGGAGTAATGAGAGATAGGGATTACACACAGAAGTATATATGAAGAAACCTTTGGTTCATGGGTATGTTTACTATCTTGACTGTGGTGATGGTTTCACACATATACATATATCTATGTCAGAACTTATTAAATTTTAGATTTTAAAATCATTGATTATATGTTGATTTTACCTCAAGAAAGCCATTAAGATAATAAAATAAAATATGAGACATGTAGGCACCATCTTCCTTCTCCCTTCCTTTTACTTGGCAAGAGCAATAAAAGCCAGGGCCTGCTCCTAGCTATCTCTACCTGCCAACGGGTATCAAGAGTAAACACTCTCACTTGCCATTTCCCATGGCATTGGAGAGTACTCATTAGAATCTAATGATAAAATTTAACTTTCCTCACATAACAGTGGCAAAAATGCAAAATTCTGGGCAATGGGAATGAGGATAGGTGGCCAATAGGACATGATGAGAGGCTAAAACAGATGCTTTGGTAAAAAGCTACTTAAGGAAGCAGCTCTTTCTGCCCATGGTCCTGTCTCTGTGCTTTAATAAAACCACCATTTTGCACCAAAAAAGCAAAACAAAACAAAAAACAAAAACAAAAACAAAACAAAAAGCTATTTAGGCCTTAGTGACTTACTGACTTTTTGGAGTCAGTATTAGATTTAGGTCTCACCAGTCATCATCCCAGGATGTATTTCTTTCAGTGACCTCTTACAGAGTAGAAGAGGTAAGCCATAGTTTGACTATGCTAGGGTCTCCTCGCTCAAATTCCCTTTACTCTCATTTCATTTTCACCCAAATCCTTAAAACCTAACTTTATAATACCTAAAAAAGGCATTAAAAAAACATATAAACAGGGCGCCTGGGTGGCTCAGTTGGTTAAGCAACTGCCTTCGGCTCAGGTCATGATCCCAGAGTTCCGGGATCGAGTCCCACATCAGGCTCCCAGCTCCACGGGGAGTCTGCTTCTTCCTCTGACCTTCTCCCCTCTCATGCTCTCTCTCGCGCTCTCTCAAATAAATAAATCTTTAAAAAAAAACATATAAACAAAAATCACATGATAGAATAGTATGCGTACCATTAAAAACATAAAGAACAATGTGATTTCAGTAGGAGAAATAATTCTATCACATTGTAGAATCAGAACAACTTCGAATTAGAAAGGATCTAAGAGTTCATCAAATCTCAGGCCCTAACAAATGGGCAATTCCCCTCACAACATTCCCATCTAGTTGTTAACTTGTAATTTTCATACACAGCCTCTGTGACAGGCAACACATGCCCTTAGGATGAAACCTATTACACTTCTGAGAAGCCATATTTGACAGCAATTTCCTGAATCAGCCCAAAATCTAGCTTCCCATGATTTTTTCCTAATTCTTCCCATTCTAGACAAGTTTATCCCCTCTACCCCATACTTTTCAGATGTTAAAGGAACAATAATTTATTCAGCCATCCTTTTACATGTACAAACTCTTTTTTTTTAAAGATTTTATTTATTTATTTATTTGACAGAGAGAGAGATCACAAGTAGGCAGAGAGGTAGGCAGAGAGAGAGGAGGAAGCAGGCTCCCTGCCGAGCAGAGAGCCTGATATAGGGCTTGATCCCAGGACTCTGAGATCATCACCTGAGCCAAAGGCAGAGGCTTAACCCACTGAGCCACTCAGGCACCCCTGACATGTGCAAAGTCTTGTACTGAGCACCATTCAGGGTACAGAGACAAAGGAAATATGGAGTCTGCCTTTACAGGCTCTTAGTCAGATGCAGGGTTTGTTTTTTTTTTTAAGCCACAAATAATTAGAATATATACTGTAAGTATAAATGTCAAAAAAAGAAGTACTGAGAAAGTATAGCGAGTTCAGAAAAGAGAAAGAGTAATTCAATCTATGGAAAGGATGAAGAAATTAGGGAAAGCTTCACAAAGCAGTTAACACTTGAGATGGAATTTGAAGATGGGCATTTCTCCTGAGAAAAAATCATTTTAGTGAGTGTTGTGGTTAAGAGCTTGGATTCTAGAAATATACTGCCTAGGTCTGAATCCTAGCTTTGCCACTAGTTGGTGACTTTGGGCAAGTTCCTCTGTGCTTTTATTTTCTACTTTTATAAAATACAAAAATAGACACAAGAATTAAATGAAGAATATTTAGAACAGTGCCCAGAACTTAGCACTTTCAGAAAACACCAAAGACAGAGTTTGCAAAGGTGAGAAAGAGTTAAAAATGTCTGGGAAAAGCAAACAGTCCATTTTAATTTAAACATTTTGATTTCACCAAAAACCCAGCTAGATATAAATGCTAGCACAAAACCTGGCCTGTGGTAGGCAATTAGTAAATCTTCACCCCACCACTTTTCTTTTCCTTTTTCTTCTCATAGTTCTGGTTTATACTTTGCCTGAATTTGTGCATTCTGCCTTGTATGATACCTATTTGTGTTATCATGTTATCTGCCCCCTGTATGCCTGGGTCGCTCAGTCGGTTAAGCATCTGCCTTCAGCTCAGCTCATGATCCCGGAGTCCTGGGATCAAGTCCCAGATAGGCTCCCTGCTCAGCGGGGAGCCTGCCCCTCCCCCTGCTTGTGTGTGTACTCTCTCTCTCTCTCTCTCTGAGAGTTTATTTATAGAAATAAATAAAATATCTTTTAAAAAAACAAAAGCTATAGGAGATTCTGGATCGGTATATCAGTAGACACCATTATTTCAGAACCAATTACACAGGTGCCTGGGTGGCTCAGTGGGTTAAGCATCTGCCTTCAGCCCAGAGTCCTGTGATCGAGCCCCACGTCAGGCTCCCTGCTCAATGAGGAGTTTGCTCTCCCTCTGCCCTGCTCCCACCCTCCCCACTCAAGCTGCTTGTGCTCTCTTTTTCACTCTCTCTCAAATAAATAAAATCTTTTTTAAAAAATTAAAATAAATTAAAAATTAAAAAAAAGAACCAATTACTTAGATTACCTAATAATAAAGTGAGCACACAATAAGCATTTGTTGAACTTTCATGGACTGAAAAATTAAAAGATCAGGACCTAAAACTAGGTTAACTGGCACAAAAGGCCAAATTAAATAACCAATTTTCAGCTTCAAAACAACAATCCCTTGCAAGAAGCTGTATCTCAAACCACTTTCATGGTCTTTCAGATCACAAACATTAATATGCATTTTCAAAAATCAGAGATTGCTAATAATAAGCTAAAGTGAAATTTTATTTATTCATTTTAAACAAGTGTTCAGTAAGCATTAATGCAATATATATGAAAGCACATTAAAAATTGAAATAAAGTGATACTATTATTTGGATGCTAACAATTTAAAAATCTAAGTTTTAATGTGATTTTTCTAATTGAAAATTTTAAAAAGGAGGCACCTGGGTGGTACAGTCAGTTAAGCATCCAACTATTGATTTCAGCTCAGGTCATGATCTCAGGGTTGTGAGTTCAAGCCCTGCATGGGGTCCGTGCTGAGTGCGGAACCTGTTTAAGATTCTCTCTCCCTCTCCATCTGCCCCCACACAACTGCCCTCACTCTCTCTCACTCTCTCAAATTAATAAATTAAAAAAAAAGAAAAAATCTAAAAGGAATTCATGATTTTAAACTAACAATAAACAAAATATTCACTTCAAATGCTTAAATCTTTTTTTCTATTACAAGTACTGTTATGGAAACTAGATGCTTTTTTTCATACAGATCTGGACAAGTTAAAATTGGAACCTATGTCATGAAGCTTTAATTTTAAAGCTAATTTTCCAATACAGAGTTCCCACCAAAGTAGCAATATCTTGCAATTAAACTAACACCACTTGTAGAAGAGATCCTTACACTATCTCCACCCCATCATAAGTTAGTATGTTTTGGAAGCACTTAACCATTTTCTGATTTTCTTAGAATCCTATTGCAATTTGTTATCCAAGTAACTAGGGCAAAATATTTAAACTACTCAGAGCTGTCATTCTGATATATTTTCCAGGAGTCTGAATTCTTTCTTGGACTACAGCTAAAGGCTATGTGTCAGATTTATTTGAAGTATATCCAAATCCTCGGTATGTAGCATGTAAACATTTACACTTCAATAATTCCTCATCCCTATTCAGGCTACTAATCAAATCAGCAAGAGCTGTAAGTTTTTCTCCCAAAATGTTACCCCACCATTAGACATTATCCCTAATGACTGACGATAACAGGAAAATGTTACCAACAGTGTAGACTAAAATATTTGAAAGGGTGCCGGGGTGGCTCAGTTGGTTGAGCATCAAACTCTCGATCTCAGCTCAGATTTTGATCTCAGGGTTGTGAGTTCAAGCCCTGCATGGGGTCCACGCTGAGTGTGGAACCTGTTTGAGATTCTCTCTCCCTCTCCCTCTGCCCCCACGCAACTGCCCTCACTCTCTCTCTCTCAAATTAATAAATTTAAAAAAATAGAAAGAAAAAAATCCAAAAGGAATTCATGATTTTAAACTAACAATAAACAAAATATTCACTTCAAATGTAGCCTACTTAAAAAACAACAAAAATAAATAATAAATAAAATATTGGAAAGGGTTTTCAAAGGATACTGCAGAAGGTATGACACTCTTTGAAGTACTTAAAAATTGAGTAAATTCTATCTTGCCAGGGTGTTTTAGGTTAGCTTTTTAGTGCCAGGGGAAAGAAATAGATGACCTGCCAAGACTAACATAATTGTTTACATTTGATTAAAGAATTTAAGGTTGACAAGATTATTAAAAAAAGAAGTATTCTTGGGGTGCCTGGGTGGCTCAGTCAGTTAACTGTCTGGCTTCAGCCCAGATCACAGTCTCGGGGTCCTGGGATAGAGCCCTGCAGTAGGTTTCCTGCTCAGCGGGGAGGCTGCTTCTCCCTCTCCTTCTGCCACTCCCCCTGCTCATGTTAAAGCTCACTCTCTCTCTCTCAAATGATAAAATCTAAAAAACAAACAAACAAAAACCTAAGTTGACAAATAAAATATATTATTTTTAAAAAGTACTGTCACACTCTGTTGTTGGAAATATGCATTGTAATATCTTTTTTTAAAAAAAATTGTCAATGTCTACCAATTTTTAAAGATAAACTGTCCTTAGGGGCGCCTAGGTGGCTCAGTTGGTTAGGCCACTGCCTTCGGCTCAGGTCATGATCTGGGAGTCCTGGGATCAAGTCCCATATTGGACTTCCCCTGCCCTGCAGGGAGCCTCCTTCTCCTTCTCCCTCTGCCTCTCCCCCTGCTTGTGCTCTCTCTCACTCTGTCAAATAAATAAATAAAATCTTAAAAAAAAAAAAAAGATATACTATCCTTCGACATAGTGAGTCCATTGTTTTGAACTTATACTGAGTACACATGAGAAGTATGCAAAGACACAGGAAGCTTATTGCAGCATGATTTATAATAGCAAAATTGACACCACATATATGTCTACTAGGTATGGTTAAGTAAATTTCTTATAACAAGAATACCGTGCAGGCATTAAAAAGAATAAACAATATCTCTAAGTGATAACATAAAAAGATTTTTAAGATGTAAGTAAGGAAAGCTGTCTACAATGTAAATATACGTATATGACACATGCAACACATACATATAGAAAGGTTGTATACAGCCAAAATATGGAAGCAACACATGTGTCTATCCACAGATGGAGAAAGAAGATGTGGTATATGTATATACAACAGAATATTACTCAGCCATAAAACAGGATGAGATCTTGCCACTTGCAACAATACCTAGGAAGTATTACGCTAACTGAAATAAGTCAAACAGAGAAAGGCAAATACCATATAATTCCACTTATGGAATCTAAAAAACAAAAACAAATGAACAAACAAAAAGCAGAAATGGACCCATACATAGAACAAACTGATGGTGCAGAGGAAGGGCATTGGGAGATGGGCTAAATGGGTGAAGGAGAATGGGAGACAGGCTCCAGTTATGGAATGAACAAAGTCGTTGGGATAAAAAACACAGCATGGGGAACATAGTCAATGGTACTATAACAGCATGGTATGGTGACAGATGGGAGCTACACTTGTGGTGAGCATAGCACAACATAGAGACTCGTCCAATCACTATGTGGTACATCTGAAACTAACGTACAAATGTAACATTATGTGTTAACTATACTTCTTAATAACAACAAAAAAAGATCGTATAAACACACATATAAATATGCATTTGTTAAAGCATAATAATTTGGGGGGAAATACCCAAAAAATAGTAAAAGAGGATGACTCTGAGGAATAGAACTAAGGGGAAGAAGGAAGAGAATGAACTGTTAAATGTAAAAATTTGTCATCCTGCTAAAATATTGAAAACCACATGACAAACCTTTAGAGAACTGTTTGGCAGCTTCTTATAAATTTAAACATACATCTGCCCTCTGATTGAGCCATTTTGCTCTGAGTTATTAACCCAAGAGAAATGCAAAAGGTATGTCCACAAATAGACTTGTACAAAAAGGTTCATAGCATCCTTATTCATAATGGCCTCAAACAAGAAGAAACTCAAATGTCCATCAACAAGAGAATGGATAAATAAAGTGGCACATGGAATACTATTTAGGAATAACAAAGGACGGACTACTGATACAAGAAAAATTCAGATCAGTCTTAGCCTGACTGAGGGAGAAGGGTTTGGAGAATGGGGAAGATGTTTAAGGGAAGTCAAGGTTCATCTATGTTGTAGCATCTGTCAGTACTTCATTTCTATTATGGCCTAAGAATATTCCATTGCATGAATATACCACATTTTGTTTATCCATTCATCAGCTAGTGACAGACATCTCGGTTGTTTTCACCTTTCTTGGCTATTATAAATAAGCTGCTATAAACAATTGTATTTTGTGAAAACTGTGTATTTTATTATATGAAAATTACACCTTAAGAAAGGATATGGATATGAAAAAGCATTGTTACTATAAAGCATTTATGAATGTTACAGCAAATGGCAGAACAAAAATGCCTCAGAATGGAAAACAATTATATTAAAAATATGTTCCTTCAGAGGAGAAAAAAGTTATGTGTCAATAAAAATAACCGGAAATGCCATATTCATCTCCTGATGAAGTTTACTTATATGAGAATTAGGAAACTGTCTGAAAGAACTTAAATCACTGTCTCTAATGTAAACTGCAATTCTTTTTTTTGGGGGGGTGTCTTTTTCTAGACTTCAATTGCAGTATAGTTAACATATAGTGTTATATTAGAGGTGTACAATACAATGATTCAACAATTTGACACATTACTCAGTGCTCATCAAGGTAAGTTTAGTCTCAGGGCACCTGAGTAATACAATTGGTTAAGTGCCCAACTCTTGGTTTTAGCTCAGATCGTGATCTCAGGGTTGTGAGATCAAGCCCCGTGCTCATGATGGAGTCTGCTCAAAAGACTCTCTCCCTCTCCCTCTCCCTCTGCCCCTCCCCATCCCCTGAGCTCTCTCTCTCTTTCCCTCAAACAAACAAATACAACTTAAAAAAAATTCTTCATATCAGAGCGATCATGTGATAATTGTCTTTCCCTGACTGACTTATTTTGCTTAGCATGATACCCTCTAGTTCCATCCACGTTGTTGCAAATGGCAAGATTTCATTTCTCTTGATGGCTGCATAGTATTC
>CM052798.1:37641242-37697498 GCA_028533885.1 Nasua narica | reverse complement strand
TGAGCCTGGTGGTGGGTATCGAGAAGGGCACGTACTGCATGGAGCACTGGGTGTGGTGCATGAACAATCAATCTTGTAACACTGAAAAATTAAAATAAATAAATTTTGGGAGAAAAAAAAAACATGTCCAAAAAAAAAAAAATGAAGGGTGTTTCATTGAACACAGAATTCTTGCTGAGCACTTTCTTTTACCACACTTACTGAATGGTTTCTGAAAAGAAATCAGCTGTTAAGGGCGCCTGGGTGGCTCAGTGGGTTAAAGCCTCTGCCTTCAGCTCAGGTCATGATCTCAGGGTCCTGGGATTGAGCCCTGCATCGGGCTCTCTGCTCGGTGGGGAGCCTGCTTCCCCCCCTTCCCCGCCTGCCTCTCTGCCTCTCTCTGTCAAATAAATAAATAAAATCTTCAAAAAAAAAGTAAGAAATCAGCTGTTAAGCTTTATTGAGGAATGCTTCTACAGGATGAATCTTCTCTATTGTTTTCAATATTCTGCCTTTTGCCAACAGTTCAATTATGATGTGTCTAAGTATAAATCCTTTTGAGATATTCCTATTTGAAGTTTGTTGAACTTATTGGACATATATATAAATGTTTTTTTCCTCAAGTTTGGGGAGTTATCAGTCACTATTTCTTCAAATATTCTCTCTGTCCTTTCTTTCCTCTCTTCTGGGGCCATTATTATGTGTATGTTGTTAGAGTTGATGGGGTTCCACAGGTCTCTGAGGCTCTGTTCATTTTTCTTTTCTTTTTTCTTTCTTTCTTTCTTTTTTTTTTCTTCTGTTTCTCAGCCTGGATAATTTCAATTGACCTACCTTAAAGTTTACTGATATTTTCTGCCTGCTTAGATTTGGTGTTGAGCCCCTCAAGTGATTTTTTTCATTCCAGTTACTATAATTCTGAATGCCAGAATTTATTTGGTTCTTTTCTATCATTTCTACCTAGTAATTGATATTCTCTATTTGATGATATATTGTGATATCTTCCCTTAGTTCTTTATATATAATTTCCTTTAATTCTTTGAACACCCGTAAGTAGATTGTCTTTGTCTAGTAAATTAAATGTTAGAGCTACCTCAGTTTCTAATGACTGCTTTTCCCCCTGTGTATGGGCCATACTTTGTTTCTTTGCATGTCTCATAGTTTTTGTTGAAAACTGGGTATTTTAAATAATATAATGTGGCAACTCTAGAAATCAGATTCTTCCTTTTTCCCAGAGTTTGTTGGTGTTGACCTAGTGACTTTATCAAACTAATTCTATATAGTCTGTATTCTTTGTCACAATTGACCACTAAATTTTCTTCTTGGTTAGCTTGCTTAGTGGTTAGCTAACGGCTGGAATGTTTGGAACTAGTAAGTCTCTCAGTCTTTGCTGAGGCTCTGTGTGTATGTTGGGGCACTCAGTCAGGCAGTTTACAACTTCACCTTAGCCTCCACTTCCTGCTTGCACAGAGCCCCAAGGTTAGCCAGAGATAAAGGTTAGGACTTTCTCAGGTCTTTTCTGAACATGCAGACAGCTTTGAACATACACACAGCCTTATGTATGTACTTGGTGTTCTACATTCCCAGGGATATGTCAGATGTTTTCAAAGACCCCTACAGACATCTCATTCCTCAGCTTTTTCTTTTAAGTGTTTTGGTTGGGTTGTTTGCCCCAATTGTTATCAGCACCTCAGGCAGCTATGTCGTTAAGCCAACTGTTGCTAATCATTCTCAACCAATGACTCTGAAGAAAATACTGTTTGCACTGGTGCAAGTTCTCTGTCAGGTTACATGAAGACAAGACTTTAAAGTATGGTTTACCAGGGAACAGCCAAACAGATCAAATAATGACAATTCTCTGAGAATGGGGCTTTGAAAGAGCTCCAGTTCCATTTTGACTCTTCCAGTGCTGGCTAGGCTGCTGGGGGTTTCTTGTTTGTTTGTTTTGTTTTGTTTTGAAGATTTTATTTATTTATTTGACAGAGAGAGAGAGACAGTGCACAAGTACAGGGAGCAGCAGGCAGAGGGAGAGGCAGGCTCTACTGGGTAGAGAGCCTGATGTGGGGCTCTATCCCAGGACCCTGAGATCATGACCTGAGCCGAAGGCAGCCGCTTCACCAACTGAGCCACCCGGGTGCCCCTAGGCTGCTGGTTTTTTACCGTGATTGCAGGCTCGTTTTCAAGTCTACCACAGAGCTGGGGAAAGGGGGAGTGGTATTAGAGAAAATCAAAATGCCATAAAGCTTAGTATTCTTATGGCAATTCATCTGATTGTTTTTAAAAATGTTCCCCCAGATTGTTGGGCGTCTTTGGTTAATTTCCAAAGTTCTGTAAAAACTTGATCTTGACAATTTTTACAAGTGTTCTTGGAACTTTTACAAAGGAGACTATTTGTTGGATGTTGTTATTCTATCACTCCCAATGATAGCACTCTCATTCTCCTCATTTTCAGATTACTTTGAAATATATTAGATTGTTTAGACAAATAATGACATTAGTTTACTGTGAGGTTTACAATATATTCAGAAGTGCGTGGATATATGCTGTTGTAAAAGTCCGTTACATCACCTGTGAAATAGCATAACATTAATTGAAGATAGACTGTGGTTAATTTAAAGATGCATATTGTAGATCCTAGAGCACCGCTAAAAAATAAGAAAAAGAAATAATTCAACAGAAGATAGAAAATAAAATACTATAAAATACCCAATTAATAAAAAGATAGTATGAAAAAGAGAAAAGACCCAAAGAACAAAGAAGACAAAATAAATAACAAGGTAGCACATTGCACTACAACTATCTATATGTGCATATCTGTCTACCTATCGCTTACTCTGTATCTACATATATCTGTTTTCCCTACCGGGTTATAAAATCACTAAATTTCATCATAAACAGAAACAAACCAAAGTTAATTGCTGTAATGAATATACTGTTAATTCTAACTTCTCTATTTTGGAATTTACAATAATTTATAAAAATTTTAACTAATTAATAGATAAGACAATATGAAAAAAACATAAAGCTCACATATCTTCATAACAATAAATCCCAGATTGGGGTACCTGGGTGGCTAAATGGGTTAAGCCTCTGCATTAGGCTCAGCTCATGATCTCAGGGTCCTGGGATCAAGCCCCACATCAGGCTCTCTGCTCAGTGGGGAGCCTGTTTCCCTCTTTCTCTCTGCCTGCCTACTTGAGATCTCTTTCTCTGTCAAATAAATAAATAAAATCTTTTTTTAAAAAAATCACAAAAAACAGTAATTCCCAGATTTTACTGCTAAGTTATTTTATAAACTTCTTTGTACAATTTCATTTTACAGTTAAGGAAAATAAGAGCCAAAATGATTAATTGACTGATTAATTAATCAAAATAGTCACATGGCCAGTCAGCAGTAGAGCCACAGTAAAATTCTTATTTCATAACTTCGAGTCCAGCTCTCTCAAGAGAAAAAATTTCCATGTAACACCAACAACATATACAACTATATGTATGTGTACATAAATAATGCATTCATTTCAAATTATTCTTATCCAGCAGGTCTACCAAGATCGCTATTTTGAAACCTTTTAAGTTAAATTGTATACCTATTTGAAAATAATAAAACTTTAAAAATATATATACTGTTGAATTTAGAGTTTCAACTAATTCAAATTCTCATCAGTTATCACTGAAATACACTACACTTAAAGGAAAATTAAAAATATTGTTACTAAACAATCACTTATAGCACTGGCTACCAGGTTCAGAGAATACAATCTTTCATTCAAATCAATGGCGAAACCATTCATACTTATGTCAAAAACGATAACAAAAAAATTAAGAAATCTGTATAAATATTACCTGTAGCTCCCAGTGGATGTCCTTTTGAAGTCAATCCGCCACTAGGATTTATGACCCACTTTCCTCCATAAGTATTATCTCCTCTATCAACCAGTTTTCCACCTTGTCCTAGAGAAGGCAAAATAATATTCGCAAAGGTTAAAAATAACATTGGATCAGGGGTGCCTGAGTGGCTCAGTTAAGCATCTGACTCTTGATTTCAGCTCAGATCTTGATCTCAGGGTTGTGAGTTCAAGCCCCACACTGGCTGGGCGTGGAGCCTACTTAAGCACACACACACACACACACACACACACACGCACGCACGCACATTAGACCAAATGGTATGTTCTGGTTTTTTTTAATTTCAATATAGCCAAGCTTTTCTTATAGTAAACATTTCTTAACAGCTCAAGTATTAAATTGATAAAAGCACTTCTTCTTTTTTTTAAAGATTTTATTTATTTATTTGACAGAGAGAAAGAGATCACAAGTAGGCAGAGAGACAGGAGGAAGCAGGATCCCTGCTGAGCAGAGAGCCCAATGTGGGGCTCGATCCCAGGACCCTGAGATCATGACCTGAGCCAAAGGCAGAGTCTTTAACCCACTGAGCCATCCAGGCACCCTGATAAAAGCACTTCTAAAAGTTACATAATAGGGGAACCTGAGTGGCTCAGTGGGTTAAGTGGCCAAATCTTGATTTCAGCTCATGTCATGATCCCGAGGTTGTGAGATGGAGCCAGCATCAAGCTCCACACTGGGCATGGAGCCTGCTTAAGAGTCTCTCTCTCCCTCTTTCCCAGCCCCTCCCCCTTGCTCATGTTTTCTCTCTAAAAAAGAAAAAAGTTACATAATCAATACTGAAAAATAAAGGTTTATATTTTCAGAAAATTTCGTGCATGAAACAGAGCTCCTATTACTTCCTAAGAACTCTCTGGCTTCCAAAATTACTACAACTGTAACAGAGATTCAGATACCTAAGAGTGAAACTGGATACAATACTATAACTAAAATAATTATATCAGCTTTAAAAATCCATAATATTGCCCAATATATTCATTTCCATTTTTAAAAAAGATTTTATTTACTTGAGAGAGAGAGAAACAGAGGGAAAGAGCACAAGGGGCAGAGGGGCAGAGGGAGGAGCAGATTCAGACTCCCCACTGAGCAGGGAGCCCTGCGGATGCAGCGGGAGTGGGGGGGTTCCATCCCAGGACCCTGGGATCATGACCCAAGCCAAAGGCAGATGCTAAACAGACTGAGCCACCCAGGTGCCCCCATTTCCATTTTCAGTTGCACTGTTACATACTATATAAACATTCTTAGTAAACAGAGGGGAGAGTGTAGGGCACGGGGGAAGGGCAGGGACCATGAAATGAAGGGAAGTGGCTGAAAATCCTCCAGCTGTAAATGTAAGCTTAAAAGAAAATGAAAATTACAGGCTGGGTGATTTCAACATTCCTATCAATTCTCTGGTGATTCTTCCAGGTTGGTTAAGAAGTAAATTAAAATGCATGGATTGTATAAAACATTCTTCTATCCATCCAGTGAAGTGGAATCTCCAAAGAAAGATGATAAAGGTGGTTGTGGTGCTGTTAGAGGTGGCTAGTCACTTTTAAGTACTCACTCCGCGTCAGGTCTTCTTCTAATTATTTTCCATATATATACATCATTTAATCCTCAACTCTGAGAAGTAGGTACTATCATTTCCATTTTATAGATAAGGAACCAGCCCAAGGCAACAGCAGGGGATTGATCTAGGATTAATTTATCAGGCAGCCTGGCTCCATAGCCTGTGTTCTTAACCAAATATTTTATTGCCTTTAAAAACCAAAGAGTTTCTCCGTTGATAAACTGAGGCACACTAATCACAGAATTTTCATGACGGATACTTCTTTTTTTTTTAATTTTTTATTTATTTTTTGGTAAAGATTTTATTTATTTATTTGACAGAGAGAGAGACAGACAGACAGTGAGAACAGGAACACAAGCAGGGGGAGTGGGAGAGGAAAAAGCGGGCTTCCCGCCAAGCAGGGAGCCCGAATGTGGGGCTTGATCCCAGGATCCCGGGATCATGACCTGAGCTGAAGGCAGATACTTAACCACTGAGCCACCCAGGCGCCCCGAAGATTTTATTTTTAAGTAACCTCTACACCCTATGTAGGGCTCGAACTCACAACCCCAGGTTCAAGAGTCACACGCTCCTCTGACTGAGCCAGCCAGGCATCCCTATGACTAACGCTCCTAATTTTACTTTAAATCTAGGTTGTAGATTAAAAACCATCTATGACAGCATTCTTTTTTTTTTTTTTTTGGTGTGTTTCTGACATAAGATCTGACACAAGGCTCTGGTCATAACAGGTATTCAACCTGCTATGATAGCTTTTAAAACTCCTAAATACCGTTACCGTACCAAGTAATAGCAGACTGAACGCAAATCAACCACAAGAAATGAACAGTTCACTACATGTTTTTTCTATAATATATACAATCCTATTAAATATTGGGAGATTCCACCAGGAAGTTGTCTTGAGCTCATCAACTAAAAGTGATCCAGAGATGCGCGTACTATAATGACCACTCTTACGTACCACAGAGAAGAAAATGAATGGAAAACAATTATTATGCCTATTATGTGCCAAAAACTCTGCTCTCATGGAGTTTACTTTATTGTCAGGAGAGGTGTGATGAAGAGACAGACAATATGGAATATAAGTAAAATATACAACAGAGTGGTGTTAAGTGCCATGGGGAAAAAAAAAGGCAGGAAAGGGAGGAGAGGAAGTGTTGGGATAAAAAAGACAGAGAGGTAAGGAGTTCACGTTTTAAACCAAGTGATTGGAGAAGGCGTCCACTGAGAAGGTAACAATTGGTCAAAGACCTAAAGGGAATAAAGGAACAAATCCTATGGATATTTGAAGGAAGGCCCTGAGCTAGGAGTAAGCCTAGCTTACTTACTTGTCTTTGAACAAGAAGGCCAATGTAACTGCCGCAAAGTAAAAGAGTTGAAGATGTAGAAGTCAGAGAGATGGGAAAGGGAACTAAAGAGGACAGATCACATTGGCTTTTACTTCTGAATGAGATGAACAGAGTAATGACATTGATCCGCTGTATGCTTTTAACAGGATCATTAAAGATTCATTATAGAGAATAGACTGTAAGGAGACACGACAGAAGCAGACCAGTTATGAGACTATTACAATAATGTAAGTGAGAAATAATGGTGGTCTGGACTAGGCTTTCAGTGATAAAGAGTGGTAAGATATGGTTATATTCTGGATATATTTAGAAGCCAGAGTCCATAGCCAATAGGACCCAGAGATGGATTCAATGAGAGCTGCGAGAGAAAGAGACAAACTGGAGCAGCTGGAGGATGGGGAAGACAGAGGAAGGAAGAAGTTTGGGTCACATCAGAAGCTCAGTTTAGACTTAGGTTTGGGATGCTAATGAGATATCCCAAAAAAACCTGAAAATTAGGCAGCTGGACATATGAGTCTAGGGATGAGGGAAGTGGTTTAAGCTAGGGATATAATTTTACAAATCATCATCATATATCAAAATGTATCCATATTTAAAACCTAGAAATTGGGTTCAAGTTTGGCTAAGGCAGCATATATTCACTATATATAGTCTGTCTCCTACTATTTACAACTGAAAACACTGGATAAATACAAAAAGAACAACTGCTTGAAGACTCTGAAAAGTAAGCAAAAGCAGGGGAATAATGGAGGGAACTAAAACTTGGAGAAGCCACTACACAAGGATGAGTTCCAAGTTTTCTCTTTTTTGGCTCTCTTACAGCTTTGTTCTAAGGGCAAGCACAGCCCTGGAGCAGACTGGCAGCAGGGAAGCACAGGTAGCTAAAACTCTAACAAAACCCCCCATCTTTCTAACCAGAGAAACCAGGAAAAGAAACCTAAACAGGTCAGAGAGTAAGAGAGAAAGCTCACAGTGGAAAGAACCAGAGAAGAGGATCCCTTATTTCTGCGTATGGACTTAACAAATCTCAGGCTCACCCTTGAGCTGAGCAGGCATAGGACAGACCCAAAGCAGCACAGCAAAGGCTTGGAGAACTGAACAAAGACTTTAACTGCGACCCACAGTTAAAGACCACAGAAGGTAAGACAGAAGGTGTCTGGCACAACTGGATTGACTGCTTGCTAACACAAAAACATGAACATTCTCTAGAGGGTTTATACAATGTAACAATCACCCATCCCCAGTACAATCCAAAATTAATACAGGAAAGAACCAGGAAAAGGAAAGTGTGACCAACTCTCAAGGGAAAAGATAATCAATGGACGCAAAACCCGAGAAGCCCCAGATCATAGAATTACCAGACGAAGACAAAATAACTATTTGGTCTATGAGGTAAAGAAAACAAAGTAAAAATGAATAAAAAGATATGAGTTCTCAGCAAAGAAATGGAACCTATGAAATGAACAAAATGGAAATCTGAGAATTGAAAATGCAATATTTAAAATAAAAAATTCATTCACTAGAGATGGGTTCAAGAGCAGAAAAAGGATAAAGCAGGAGTTTGTAGATTTAAAGATATATCAGTATAAATTATCAAATCTGAAGAACAGAGAGAAAAGGAATTTAAAAATGAACAGTGCCTCAGGGACCTGTGCAACAATATTAAAAGGTCTAATATATACATCTTTGGAATCCTTGAAGAGGGGAAAAAACGGGGCAGAAAAAAAACACTTCAAGAAATAATTGTGAGTGGCGCCTGGGTGGCTTAGTGGGTTAAAGCCTCTGCCTCGGGCTCAGGTCATGATCTCAGGGTCCTGGGATCCAGCCCCATATCAGGCTCTCTACTCAGCAAGGAGCCTGCTTCCCCTTCTCTCTCTGCCTGCCTCTCTGCCCACTTGTGATCTCTTTCTGTCTGTCAAATAAATAAATAAAATCTTTAAAAAAGAAAGAAAGAAAGAATTACTAGATACTACCCAAATTTGGTGAAAGACATTTTAAAGACTCAAGAACCCCAAGCAGAATAAATTAAAAGAAAACCATGCCTAGATAAAACACATTTGAACTGCTTAAATGTACTTCTCCTTTGAAATAGTGTAGGCCAGAGAGTAAAACACATGCTTTAAGTGCTAAATTCTGCCAACCCAGAATTTTATATCCAACAAAAATTTCCTTCAGCAATTAATGCTAAGCAAAGACATTCTCAAATGAAAGAAAACTAAGAGAATTCCTCTCCAGAAAACTTGCTTTATAAAAAATGCTAAAATAAAATCTTTTGGCTGAAGGAAATGATAACAAAGAAAAATCTGGATCTGCAAGAGAGGAGAAAGAACAACAGGAATGATAAATATCTGGGTAAATATAAAGAACTTTTGTCTTCTAAGATCTTTAAAATATGTGCAATTGTTGAGACAAAATTACAACATTGTCGGTGGGGGTTGTGAATGTACATAGATGTAATACATATGACAATTATAATGTAAGGGCTGGTGTGAGGCAGAAAGGAGTCAGTAAATGGATGTATATGCTTGCAATTTTTCTACATTTTATGTGAGGTAGTACAGTATTAACTGTACAGAGACTGTGAAGATTAGGGAAGCATACTATAACACCTACACCAGTGGTTCTCAACTCTGAAATATTTTGCTCCCCCAGGGGACATTTCACAATGTCTGGAGACATTTTTAATTGTCACAACTGTGGGGAGGTACTATTGGCATTTAGTGAGCAGAAGCCAGGAATGCTGCTAAGCATCCTACAATGCACAAGCCCAGTGACTAAGAATAATCTAGTTCATCAGCAGTGTTGAGGTTAAGAAACCCTGCCAACACTAAAACAGAATGGAATAAAAACAAAAAAACTAAAGAGATATGGCCAAAAAGCCAATACGCAAAATAAAAGTCACATTAAAAATATTAAATAATCCAAAAGAAAGCAGGAGAGGGATAACAGAAGAACAAAAAACAGAGAGGACAACAAATAACAGATAATGGTCAACCTAAGTCTTACTATATCAATAATTACATTAAATGTTAATGATCTAAATCACTCTGTCAAACAAATATAATGCAAATTACACATGCACTCTGAAATTTTCTAATATATATTTGTTTAATATATATTTTATTTAACACAATATATCCAAACCATTTTCAACATGTAAGCAGTGAAAAAATTATTAATAAAATACCTTACATTCTATTTTTCATATTAAGTCTTCCAAATCCAATGTGTATTTCATACAGCACATCTCAATTTGGACTAGCCACATTTCAAGGATTCAATGAACACATATAGTTAATAGCTACTGTATTAGCACAGGTTTAAACACTCCACTTAAAAGGCAGAACTTGACAAAGGATAAAAAAAATACACTATTGCTTACAAAAGACATACTTTTTACAGATAGATAAATAACATAAATAGGTTAAGAGCAAATGAATAGAAAAGAATATATCATGCAAATAGTAAGCATAAGAAGACTGGAGTGGCTATTTTACTTATTTATTTAATTTAATTTAAATTTTTTTTTGAGAGAGAGAGAGTGTGTGTTTTAATGATAGTAATAAAAAATAACACAACCATTTTGGAAATGAAAAGAAAAAAATCCTCCATATCTCAACAACCAGTTTTTCCATTTTCCTTTCTGTAAGTCTTTATTCAAACACAATATGAAATATTTGGAATTACCTATATAATTTTTATCCACCCCTTTTTTACTTAAAAATTCATTCTAAGTACCCCTGACTTATATAATACAAATTGTTTGTATAATATGTTATCTCAGTGTCAGTATGTCCAAGACTACATGTTCTAAAAAGTCTAGTATTGGGACACCTGGGTGGCTCAGTTGGTTAAGCAACTGCCTTTGGCTCGGGTCATGATCCCAGAGTCTTGGGACTTGCTCCGCAGGGAGCCTGCTCCTCTCTCTGCCTCTGCCTGCCTCTCTGCCTGCTTGTGTTCTCTCTCTGTTAAATGAATAAATAAAATCTTTAAAAAAAATAAAATAAAATAAAAAAATTAAAAAAATAAAAATAAAAAGTCTAGTATTAAGATAGCTTATATTTACTTTGCATAGTATGGCAGAGCCAAATAGTGAATTCCTCTTTTTAATGGAAAAAATGAAATTTCCTCAGTGAAATGTACTAAGTTAATCTGCATCTCACCAAAGATATTACCTTCTGGACAGAGTCCCAGCGCTTCATAAGTAAGGAGTTCATTGACAGAAAAGCAGTCATGAAGTTCTATAACATCAATATCACTTGGTGTCAGGCCAGATTTCTCATAGCATTTTCTGGCAGCTTCTTTACTCATATCAAAGCCAACCTAAAACCAAAGCCACATATAAATAAGTTAAGGGCATCAAAACTGGGACTTTTACATAAGATTTATAGAAGAGTAATATGTATGACCTTTACAGCTAAAAATTGAGTGCATATATTAAGATCTCAGTTGATTCTATTACATAGAAAGTCCAAATAAAAGAATATTCAGGATGAAGAATGTCCATATTAAATTCTATACTCTAAAGAACAGAATTTTAAATAAAATATATAAAAAGGGTATACAATTCCTCAGGCCATATGTTGTGCAGTTATAAAAACTCCATCAAACCACAATATGTTGTTGTGGTAAACAGGTTAGAAGAGATTGATCAAGAGATCATTATGACTCAGATATACTAAAAACTATAAGGAATTTCTACGTGAACCAATCTTCATTTTTAGAAAATCATGTAGGGGCGCCTAAGTGGCTCAGTTGGTTGGGCGACATCCTTTGGCTCAGGTCATGATCCTGGAGTCCCAGGAACGAGTACCGCATTGGGCTCCCAGCTCCATGGGGAGTCTGCTTCTCCCTCTGATCTTCTCCCCTCTCACGTTCTCTCTCACTCTCTCTCACTCAAATAAATAAATAAAATCTTTAAAAAAATAAAAATTAAAAAAATCATGTAGGATACTATTATTTCAAATCCTTGCTCTTAACACCCCTTTGATCTCAGATAATAACAAGTCAACTTTTCTCCAAGGAATAAAATTGTGATGCAAATGTACTGTAATCAGAAAACCTGAGATGTTCTACCTCAGCCATATCCCAGCTTTGTGATCTTGGGCAAGTTACAGAGACATTTTCAAATTCAAAGCATTATTGCAATATCATTTTGTAAACTCTACCTTATGATTGTTATATATGTGTGTATATATGCACCTTTGCGTTTCTTTAATATATATGTGTGTATCTTCAAATAATCAACTAACTCTAGGTCTGAAGTCTCAATTTTTTTTAACTTTTTCCATATTTACTCAATTTTTAATCAGGATTTTTAAAGTGCTAAGGGTTAAGAAAGTTCCCTGAAAACATCCTTGCTTTTCCCTTAGCTGTGTAAGAAAGGAGCTCTGGGCATATCCAATCAATTCAAAAAGAAAAAAGCCCACCAAAATAGCATGTCTTAGTTAAAAATGCATGCATGGCTCTATCACAAGAAGCATATGTTCTCATCAGTTTTTTTTCCTTAACAGATTCTTAAGGATGGGTTATAATATTAAATTTTCTGGACTGATTTTTTTGTCTCAAGTAAATAACTTCTAGAGTGAATGACAACACGAGGTCACCTTGAAATTTTTAAACAGAAATTCCTCAATTGATAAATAAAATAGAATCTCAGACATACCCTATATGTTGGCTAACTGAACGTCATTAAAAAAAAAAATCTCAGACCTACCATTTTAATAATGCTTTTGTCGTTAAATGAGCTTGGCAAATCAGTCACCATCTCTTGTGCCACAATTTCCACAGCTTTGGATACCAGGCCGTACTTCCGTACAAATACTTCACTAGCCAAAACTGCCGCTGCAGCACCATCAGAAGTGGGACTAAGAGGAAGTAAACACAATTATTTACACCCAGTCCACCTCTGTCCTACGATTAGACTAGGAGTTCTTTCTATGTGGAAAGAAAAACCTAGGGTGCTTGCCAGTCATTGCACTGTCTTCACTGTAAAATCTACAGTTAAAAACTATACATGCTTCCCACTTGAGGACTAAACCTCTATCAAGAACTTAAATGCTATTAGTCACTACTTAGTCTCTAAGAGCCTCTCCCATAAAGATCTTATTGCAAAGAAACCTGGATTAGCCCCTGCAGATGCATAAGGCATCTTACAGTGACTTCTGAGGATTCCCCAAGGTTATTCCCATCCTAATACAATAAAAATTCTACTCTAGGCCTAACTCGCTCCAGCTTTGCTATCTCCCAAATAATCAGTCATGGAATAGTTATGAAAACTGGGAAAGGATGGGATAAAGATACCAGAAAGTTCAAACCAGAGAGTGGTTTAGTTAAGACCTTGGTGATCTCCTCAAAATACCTCTTTTCCTTATAGCAAGCTGTGACGGAAAGTGAAGGAAACACAAAAAGCCTTCTCTGAGTTCAGCTGGACTCTATAAATGGACAGAACTTCTTACTGCAACAGATGAAAGCTGGCCCCGTTTATTCACTTGCACCCTAGCCAGTATCTTCCAGGTGATAACTGGGCACACGCAGGAGCTCTGAAGTACGAATTCCAATTTTGGGGGGACAGATATTGTCAAGCAATTTTGAAGATGTAACTGTTACCATTATTAGAGCTAATTTTTTTTTCTTATTTTTCTTGTTTTTCATTTTTCTTATTTCACATTTCCTCTTAGTTGCTATAATTAAGTAACATTTCCTAAGGTAGAAGCATACAGCAGAGAAAACGAAATGCTTAAGGGAGAAACTCTGCACTCCACTGGCCTCCTAAGCCACATTTACATGAATAAAATATAAGTTTTAAAAAGTAGGTAGAACTCATGAAAGAAGGAAATAAAATACAGAATTTTCCAAGAGAAAAGACAGTCTCTAGATATGAATAGGAAGTTGGGTCCTCCCTCCAGAGTGGGACCACATTAGCAGGAGTGCTACAGAAACATAGAAACAGATTTACCCACGCACAAAGCCTAAAGTTTACCTAAGGTGGAGGGAGGGAGCGATTATTTTTCCCTATTAAATATTAAAATATGGGGGCACCGAGGTGGCTCAGTCAGTTGAAACCTGAGCTGACTCTTGGTTTCAGCTCAGGTCGTGATCTCATGGGTCGTGGGATCTAGCCCCACATCATTGGGCTCCGCACTCAGCAAGGAACCTGCTTGAAGATTCTCTCTGCTCCTCCCTACCGACCCCCACTCTTTCCCGCTCTCTCAAATAAAGAAATAAATCTTTTTAAAAAACAAATAAATGAACAAATAAATATTTAAATGTGGTTTTCTTACCAACATTGTAAGACAGTCAAATAATCAAAAACTTTTCGAGATGACATCACTTCATCTAAACTGTATTCCTGCTGGAACTGGGAATTCCTAAATACAAAAAAAGTAGTTACGGAATATGAGGTAGCAATTACAATTTTGTTGAAAATATTCTGATCCAAAAGTCAGAGAATAATATGTAAATATCTTTTTACAACCAAAAGACAGTCTTTTATGAACAGTTTCAACCCTTAATATAAGTTGCTTGTTTGAACTAAAGTTTTTAAAAATCCAGTCTCCAAAATACCATATGCTATACAATAAAAAATTTTTCTAATCTTTGTTCTGGGTTCCTAGCATGGAGCTTCTAAAACCCTTGCAATTTCCTGAGTTATAGGAGTGTCTTTGTTATGCAAATAGGGTGACTCAGAGTGGGCCCCTTGTTAAGGGAGGGGGTTGCAGGAGGAGGGGAGGCAGCGGACTGATCACTAGAAACATCAACCATGTGAATACAGAGTTAGGACTTTTGAGCCACTTTGACCCCTGAGGACAAGGGAGGGGCTGGAGATTGAGTTCAGTTATGTGACTGATGATTTAATCAAGTATTTCTGCCTAATAAACCCCCAGTAAAAACTATGGACACTGAAGCTTGCTGGAGCTTCCTGGTTGGTGAGTACCTTCATATATCAGGAGGGTGATGTGTCCTGACTCCCTGGGAAGATGGTACCAAAGCTTGGCTTTAGGAACTCTCTCAGACTTTACCTTATGTGCCTCCTTATTTGCTGTTCCTGAGTTGTATCCTTTGTAATAATGCTATAATCATAAGTACAACACTTTCCTGAGTTCTGGGAGTAACTCTAGTGAATTATCAAACATGAACGATCATGGAAACCCCTGAATTTATAGTCAGTTGGTCAGAAGTCAGGTGGCCTGGAGACCCTACTTGTGGCTGGCATCTTAAGTGAGGGCAGTTTTGTGGAGGACTAAATCCTTAATTCAGGGCATCTGCATCAACTCGAGTGGTTAGCGACAGAACTGAATTGCAGTACACCTAGTAGGTGTGTCAGATCAGTTGGGGGTCAAAATAAAATGCCACTTTTCCCCCTGGAGAATTATTAAGTACTAGTTCCTTAAAAGTAAAACAAGGGTACCTGGGTGGCTCAGTCCGTTAAGCATCTGCCTTCAGCTCAGGTCATGATCTCAAGGTCCTGGGATCAGGCCCTGCATTGGGCTCCCTGCTCAGCAGGGAGTCTGCTTCGCCATCTTCCTCTGCCCCTCTCCCCTGCTCATGCTCTCTCTCTCTCTCTCTCTCTCTCAAATAAATTAATTAATTAAATCTTTTTTAAAAAGAGGAAAACAAAACAACTTGCAATTCAGCCAATTTTAATGAAGGCTAATGGAGTTCTTAAATAAATGTACAAAACCCATAATAAATTACCAGCATTCTTTAAAACACATTTCCTTTTGGTGAAGAAGAAACCACTGAAAGAAGGAACTTATTTTTATCTTATCCCCTCTAACAATAAAATCAGATGGTTTCAGGGGTAGCTCAGTTGGTTAAACATCTGCCTTCAGCTCAGGTAATGATCTCAGGGTCCTGAGATCGAGCCCCATATCGGGCTCCCTGCTGAGCAGGGAGTCTGCCTCTCCTTCTGCCCCTCCATCCCTTTCATGCTGTCTCTCTCGCTCTCAAAGAAATAAATAAAATATTTTTTAAATAAAAAAATAAAAATAAAATCAGATGGTTTCAGAAACTGCTCTGGCAGAAATAGCAGAAACAGTAGACACCCCAAAGGAGGTTCTAAAAGCAAACTTCAGGGGTGCCTGGGTGGCTCAGTGGGTTAAAGCCTCTACCTTCGGCTCAGGTCATGATCCCAGAGTCCTGGGATCGAGCCCCGCATTGGGCTCTCTGCTCAGCAAGGAGACTGCTTTCCCCTCTCTCTCTCTCTCTGCCTGTGTCTCTGCGTACTTGTGATCTCTCTCTCTCAAATAAATAAATAAAATAAATAAAAGCAAACTTCAACTGGTAGGGAAATTAATAAGCAATTCAAATGTTAGAAATAAAGCCCATGTAACTTAGAGCTATATACTAGTATCTGTACCTCTGTTTTAAAGTTAGCTTTGACCATCACCAACTTCCAAAAAAATTCCTAGTTTATGCCAGATCCTGTGCTAGGCAAGTGGGACATGGGTATGTCCCATGGATCCTTAGGAATTCAGTCTGAATCTGTGGCAAACAAATACAATATGATAAATACCATTACAGAAATGTTATACACAGGAGTACCTAGGTGGCTCAGTTGGTTGAGCATGTAACTCTTGGTTTTGGATCAGGTCATGATCTTAGGGACATGAGATTGTGCCCCATGTCAGGCCCTGCACTCAGCATGGCCTCTGCTTGAGATTCTCTCCCATGCTCACACATGTGTGCTTGCGTGCCCTCCCCAAATACATAAATAAATAAAATATTTTTTAAAAAAGAAATGTTATACAGGTCCCATGGGAGCACACAGGATGGGCATCAGACCCAGAAACCAAAGGGAGCTTCCTCTCTGGGGTTAGCAAATAAGAGAAAGTAGGAGATAGAGAATTCCTGGCAAAAAGACCAGTACATCAAAGTCTCTTGAGTTAAAGTAGTTCATTGAAGCTAGGGCATGAAGTTTGGGAGTGAATGTGGACTCAAGGTGAAAAAGAAAGAATAAGAAAAATAAACAAAGATCAGATCATAAAAGGCCAGTATATGGTATTCACATTTTATACTAAAAACAGGGGCACCTGGGTGGCTCAGTCATTAAGCATCTACCTTTGGCTCAGGTCATGATCCCAGGGTCCTGGGATTGAGCCCCACATCAGGCTGGCTCCCTGCTTGGTGGGAAGCCTACTTCTCCCTCTCCCACTTCCCCTGCTTGTGTTTCTCTCTGTCAAATAAATAAATAAAATCTTAAATATATATAAATATAAATATAAATATAAATAAATAAATGTGTGTGTGTGTGTGTGTGTATATACACACACTAAAAACAGTGAGGAACTACTAAAGGATATTAAGCTGTGGTAAGACAATCAGACGTTTAGTTATTTTTTTTCAAAGATTTTATTTATTTATTTGAGAGAGAGAGCATGACAGAGAGCACAAGTGGAGGAGAGGGATAGAGGGAGAGGGAGAAGCAGACTCCTCGCTTAGCAGAGAACCCGATATGGGGCTCAATCCCAGGCTCCTGGAATCATGACTTGAGCCGAAGGCAGATGCCTAACTGACTGAGCCACCCAGGCGCCCCTACGCTTGTATTTAAACAAGAAGCCTAGGATATGGAAAAGAGATGGTAAAGGGCATTACCAAAAGCAACTAAACCAGGCGATTAGGACAATAATTAAGGCGAGAAATGTAAGGGCCTAAAGTAGGGAACTGGAAGTGAAATATGGAAAGAAGGGATGATTTCAAAAGAGAGTAAGGAGGCAGAATCGCTAGGCTTCTTTTCATCCTCAAATCACATGGAACACTGAGGAAGCAGGCAGAGTTAAGAATGACTTCTAACTGGGGTGCCTGGATGGCTCAGTCAGGTAAGCACCCAACTCTCGATCTCAGCTCAAGTCCTGATCTCTGGGTTGTGAGTTCATTCAAGCCCCACATCGGGCTCTACTCCCAATGTTGGGCTCCACACTCCACACTGGGCTCCATACCCTGCACTGGGCCCCACACCCCACATTGGGCTCCACACAAGGTATGGAACCTACATTTAAAAAAAAATGATTTCTAGTTTTCTCTAATTAGGTATATATTGATGTCATTCATGGAGAATACTGAAGGAAAAACAGGGTTGAGGGGAAATGATAAATTCTGTATGGACATGTTAACTCTGAGGCACTTGTGGAGCATCTAAGTAGAGACAACTAAGAGAAAGTTATAACTTTCATATATAAAATTATATATAGGTCTGAGGGCTCAAGTGGCATGAGCTAATCCTAATTCTATACTACTTATCACAGAGTCTCGCTGTCTTTAGGTATTCTTATAATTTGTGAGAAAATATTCGAGAATAGTTTTGTAATTCAACCTTCTTAGAAATATGTAACAGGGTATCTATAATGACTACTCAGCAAACACAGGATTCTCTTTCTTTCTTAACCAAGCAAAACCTAGTGCAAGAAGTTGGCATCTGAAATTTTTGAGCAAAACCTTGAAGGCTATTCTTGGCTGTTTCAGAGTTTTATATGATGAAACCAACATCCAGAAATAACATTTGCCTATTCAACATAATTGAGTACTTATACTATGCAATAGAAGATTCATGGGGGCAAGGAACTTATCTGTCTTGTTCACTGCTATATCGCTAGTAGCTAAAGAAGTGTCTTGCACATAGTAGGCTACTGAATACCTAGCTGTTGAGTGAATGAAATTCCTTTAGAAGAATGCCATGAGTGAATAAATGCCTATTTACGCAGGGTGGTAAGTAAGAGAAAGACTTAGAAAATTTGACTCTCAAGGGAAAGTTAAGAACTACGCCTTGGGGGCACCTGAGTGGCTCAGTTGGTTAAGCATCTGCCTTTGGCTAGGGTCATGATCCTAGAGTCCTGGGATCGAGTCCTACATCAGGTTCCCTGCTGGCGGCGAGTCTGCTTCTCCCTCTGACCTTTCCTCCTTCATGCTTTCTCTCTCTCACTCTCTTCTCAAATAAATAAATAAAATCTTTAAACAAAATAAAACTACTCCTTGGAGCCTCAAGGGCAAGAAACTACAATACTGTCAATTCCTCAATATGTTGGTATAGTTCCTTACTACTCAGGAAATCATAAGTATTTTTAATGGTTTTCCAAGTTCTAAAGATAAAGAATTCAGCTTTAGACCATCTTTATGGACTTAAGACTACTCATCCAAACTTTACTATTCAGTAACAGCAAAGTTTTATTGAACATATATTATGTTCCAATACAATGTAACATAGTGAAGATACAAGGATAACATAGAATCTCTGCTCAAGGATCATCATCATCAAAGAAGAAAGACTTATAAATAACTAAGTATGGTTGTGTGATGTGTTATAATAAAGGTATAGAGACAGTGCGACAAAACTCATGAGAAAAAAAAAATACGCCCAGGAAGCTTTAAGAAGGTGTTAAGAGGGGACCCCTGGATGGCACAGCCAGTTGAGCATCCAACTCTTGGTTTCAGCTCAGGTCATGATCTCAGCGTCATGGGATCAAGCCCTGCACTGGGCTCTGAGCTCAGCAAGAAGTCTGCTAAAGTTTTTCCCTCTCCCTCCACCCCTCCCTGTACTTGTTTTTTCTCTCTCTCTCAAATAAGTAAATAAATCTTAAAAAAAAAAAAAAAAAGATGTTAAGAGAAGCAATGACATTTGGGTTGGGGATTGATGGGTAAGTAGATATTCACCAAACAAAAGAAAGGCAAAAGGATATTCCAGGGAGAGCTAACAGCCTAAGTAAAAACATAAAAATGAGTACTATATACTATACTTGGGAAAAAACAAGTAATCTAGTGAGGCTAGAGATTGGGAATAGCCAGACGGTGACAGGAAATAAGACTGGCAAAGTAGAGTGGGCCAAATTATAACAATCTTATTATGTCATATGAAGCAATTTTTATTTTATCATTTAAGCAATGAAAATTCACTAAAGCTTTTGTAACACCCTTACATCTTTCATAAAATACCCTTTGATCTAGGACACAGGACTAGACATTATTTGCTAATTAAGTATTTCCTGAACTCAAACAACAATTTTAAATTAGGAGAATCAGGAGAACTAGCAGTAGCATGAGATATCAGAAATATGTGGTAATGATCCACTTGTGGTATAAAATATTCCTTGTCATGGTTTTATGTTAGTATATATGGCAAAATTTGTTTAATAGTTCAGAAACAATTTACTGAGCACCTATCATGTTCCAAGCTCTGTGCTAAGCATTAAGAACAGAGAGAGATGGTTCTGGCCCTCAAGAAGTTTATAATCTAGTAGGAGGAAATATAAACATTATTTTACCACTACTTAGAATGATCCTGTGCAAGTTGCTTCATTTCTGTAAACCTCGTTTTCCTCATTTATAAAATGTGAATAAAAATATCTACCTTATAGGGTCCTTGAGAGGATTAAATCAAAATGTACATAAAAATGCCTAGCACAGTGACACACAGTTGGCATTTAATAAAGCTAGCTGTTACTCTTTTATTGCCTACTGGTCTTGCTTTTGTAGAGATTATGGTTATGTGGCACTAATTCATTTGCCAGTGAGCCAATTTTATTCAGCAACCATTAAGTACATGCTATAAGTCCAGCTTCGCACTAGGCAGGAGGGATTCAAAGATGAATGATCTGTAATACACAGGATGTAATTCTACTTCAGATCATTTAGGTTATAAATAACCATATTATTCCTCCAGAATCAGAGTTAATGACACTGACATAACTAAAACACATTACTAAAGTAATACAAATAATTTAATAGAAAGTAATTAAAATTGCTACTAATATGCATTTCATGAATATTTTAAGAAAAGTTTTAAGGAATGGTTTAAAATGGTCACTGGTTATTTTCAACTAAAATTATTACAATAAATTTAATTACTGCAGTTGTAATGTATGGCCGATTACATCTTTAACACCAACCATTCACGTCCTTTCGTAAACTTAAATGGCATTCTAAATATAAACAGACCCAAAACGAAAACCGTAGTCAAAAGTTTACTTGGGGGGTGCCTGGGTAGCTCAGTGGGTTGAAGCCTCTGCCTTTGGCTCGGGTCATGATCTCAGGATCCTGGGATCAAGCCCCACATCAGGCTCTCTGCTCAACAGGGAACCTGCTTCTCTCTCTCCCCCTGCCTGCCTTTCTGCCTACTTGTGATCTCTCTCTCTCTGTCAAATAAATAAATAAATAATATCTTAAAAAAAAAAGTTTACTTGGGTACAAGCCTTTTAAATGAAAAACAATACATATTCTAGTTAATACCTTTGAGGTCTTGCATTTACTTTTCAAGTATAAAGTTACATATTACATAGCAGAATAACCCAGATTTTCACTATTTTGTATTTCCGAAATACTTACGGGTTATTAACTGAATGTTTATGATTTTTCCACCCAATTTTCGCAAACTGTTCAATTTTAGTTCCTGTAGAGAAAACAAATATCTATTAGTGGGTCAATGCCTTCCTGTTGCTTTAACAAACATTGCAATGGTTCTCAGCGTCCTACCAAATATTTCTACCTTTTTCCTGGTATAAATGATCAGAACTGACAACTTCAACACTGATCTGTCACATAAGTATTTTTTTAATTAAACTTTAGTATAATTAAATCTGCTAATAAGCATATGACATGAAAACAGTTCAAACTGGCCAATTCTACCTAGTATGACTAGAGTCCAATTTCAAAAACCAGGAAATACAGCCTGAGATTAGCAGTGGATATAAGGCAGGAAAGCACTGCCAGAAATTTTTCAAGGAGTCTGCCAAATCATCCCAATGCCCATAGATGAAGTGAATTTTACACCTCACAGCCTCTAGGACCTGATCCTTCTCCCTCCTTATAAGGCAAAGGGTCTTCAGAAAAGTTACAGCTTAACAAGAAATATGTATGTTTTTAAATTCCTTAATAGAGGACTTAAAGATTAGTGTCAGGAAAACAAAAGCACACATTAAGAAAGTAAAATATGAAAAAAATTGTTACTACTTTTTTTTTAAAGATTTTTTATTTATTCATTTGAGAGAGAAAGAGAGCAAGAGTGGAATCACCAGGAGGGAGGGTCTGAAGGAGAGGGAAAAGCAGACCTACCCAGGGCTCAATCCCAAGACCTCAGGATCATGACCTGAGCTGAAGGCAGACGCTTATTACCCTGAGCCACCCAAGTGCCCCGTCCCCTTTTTTACTACTTTTAAAAAGATAAAGCAGCATGAGATAGGTTTTGAATCCTACTTCAGAGCCAGAAAAGTGAAGGAAGGAGTAAGTCCACTGTAGGAGCTGATAATGTTGTGTCAGTGCATGGCAAAGGAAAATGAAGAGTCCCCATTTCTGCTTCATCTCTATCTTCTCTGTCCCGAGGATGATCTTCAGAGCAGCAATGACATACGTATAATTCAGCAAATCGTGAAGAAAGTATAGAGTCCATACTAGTGATCTCATACCAACAAGAGTAATGATCTGGAGACAGCCAATATGAATTCAGTAAGAACAAGCCATAGCAGATTTATGTCTTTTTTTGATTGGTTTGACTGGTAGAGCACATGAAACACAGTATCTGTTAATCAGCAAGACAATTAAAATTTTTAGGACATCTTTTGGGACAAGGTAAGGAAATACTATAGTGTGGGTTTTGGTTTTTCTTTTGTTTGGGGGGAGCAAACTTTGATGTTACTTAAAAAATAAAGGGGGACACTTGGGTGGCTCAGTCAGTTAAGCATCTACCTTCGGCTCAGGTCATGATCCCAGGGCACTGGGATCGAGACCCACATCGGGCTCCTGCTTCTCTCTCTGCCTGCTGCTCCCCCTGCTTGTGCTCACTCTTTCTTTCTCTGACAAATAAACAAATAAAATCTTTAAAAAATAATAAAAATTAAATAAAAATTTAAAAATGAGGGTTCTTCTATCTAATAAGTTTAGATAATACTGGGTTAAACAAACATATTTTTTTATAGCAAGACATTTCAGAGCCTTTACTATTATTACATGTGTATTATTTACTATTATTACATGTGTATTATTACATGTATAAAGGGGATTGAAGGGGGACACCTGTGTGGCTCAGTCGGTTAAGCATCTGCCCTTGGCTCAGGTCAGGATCCCAGACTCCTGGGATCAAGTCCTGCATTGGGCTCCTTGCTTAGCAGGGAGCCTGCTTCTCCCTTTCCCTCTGCCTGCTGCTCTCCATGCTTGTGTGCTCTCTCCCTCTCTCTCTCTGACAAATAAATAAAATCTTTAAAAAAATAAATAAAAATAAAAGGCGGTTAAAGGATGATGCATCTCCCAACTTATCTGACCCATGTCATAGAGAATCTTACAAGGTTAACATCCCACAGAACACACTTGTGAAACCAGCAGCACTGACTAATGTGCAGTAACCTGGAGAAGTCTCTAGCACTAACCTCTAACCTCAGCCATGCTCTGGCTAGCATATCCACCAAAAATTGGATTAGAAAATTAAAGGTATGCTCACCAAGCCTGAACCTGGGAAGAACTGCTAGAATGTTGAATCCAAATAGATTTCAACAAGGTTTATTAATGGGCTGGATCAGAATGTAATTAATTAAATGACCCAATTCTATTTCTGGAACTCCAAAACAACCTGGGGAAAGGAAGAGTAACTAAGAGAAAGGCTCTGAGGTTCTGTTCGACTACAAGCTCAATATGATTTAACAGTGTGTTGCAACTACAGGAAAAGTTTACATGTGATCTCAGGACCCACAGTGAGACCGGTGATGGCAAGTCAAGTGAGAAATAGTTGAAGAGAAGAAGAGAAGTTAAGCACAACATCTGGCTGGCTTCAATATCTGAAGAGCTATAAGGTGAAAGAGGCTCGCCTCTTATGAGCCTCAGAAGACAGAAACAGAAGCATGGATGGAAACTACAGGGAGAAAGAGATCTAAGTTCAACAATTGGAATCACCCAAAAAATGGAATGAGTGGCCTCTGTTGGTGGCAAGTTCCTTGTCACAAGAAGTACAAATGCTTTATTGTATTAGAAGATTTAAAAGCAATTCATGCATGGATCGGTAGGAAGAGAGGCAACTGAACTGTACAAAAGCACTTGGCATAGTGTCTGACATAAGAGATATTCAATAAGTGTTGATGTCTTTTCTTTTTTTCTTACCCTGGGATCCAATTAATCTATAGAAGAGAGCAACCCTTTAAAAAATATTCTGCCAGTGACTTACCATATCTTTATTAAGCCTAGGTACTAATGACGGGTTTGTTGACTACGGATCCTGAACTGCTAATTCAGATTTTTGGCTATTCAAAGGATACTCCTAGTATAAAAATATTTCATCCTTCTTGAATCAAACTTTGAAGCCACAAAAATCTGCTGATTTTACAGCAGAATGTAAGCTGCTACAAACATTTTTATGCATTCATGTCTAGTATACATTCACAAACAGCAATTTCAAATGACAATGTAAGAGCCCATAAGATTTTACAATTTATTAAAAATCTACCGGATGAATGGGCGCCTGGGTGGCTCAGTTGGTTGAGCAACTGCCTTCGGCTCAGGTCATGATCCTTGAGTTCCGGGATCGAGTCCCACATTGGGCTCCCAGCTCCATGGGGAGTCTGCTTCTTCCTCTAACCTTCTCTCCTCTCATGCTCTCTCTCACTTTCTCTGTCTCTCAAATAAATAAATAAAATCTTTTTTTAAAAAAATCTACTGGATGAAGAATAACATTTCAACTAAAATACTGTACATTTAAAATTCAAAGTTTGGGCTAGAAAACTTTCCAACTGTTCTGAACAACATAAAAGGAAGGATATAAGCTTATAAACACACCAGACACAGGATTTCCAGGTAGCTAAGGACAATGAAGGCTGCCTAAATCTCTCTCTCTCCATATCCTCCAAAAACAATATAGAATGACAAGAACTGCACAAAACCATACTCTCCACAAAACTAGGCAAGAGAAAGCCCCCCAAACTTTGAAGTATCTGTAAGTGAAGGAAAAAAAAAAGGGAAAAGCATGACTAAATACCAGTTAGCAATTGCTCATGCTCCCACAGCAAGCCTTGGGGGGCCCAGGGCAGGCTGAAGAAAAACTGTGCAGAGGAGAGAAGAGGAACACTCGTGGCAGGCCTACAATAGCTCTCAAGCTACCACCTGGGGCGCCTGGGTGGTTCAGTCTCTGCCTTCAGCTCAGGTCATGATCTCAGGGTCCTGGAATCAAGCCCCGCATCGAGCTCTCTGCTCAGGAGGGAGCCTGCTTCCCTCTCTCTGTCTCTGCCTGCCTCTCTGCTTGCTTGTGATCTCTCTCTGTCAAATAAATAAATAAAATCTTAAAAAAAAAAAGAATGTTGTCCCTCAGCCATCTCAGAAAGGACCCAAGGAAGGAGAAAGCTTATCCCAAAGGGATTTGTAGGTGTAGCTTTTTGTTTAATGGAGCGACCCAAGAAGATTCACAAGAGACCCACAAAATTCTTAAGATAAAAACAATCATCTACAGAGAGGATTCTTGAGTATTAACATTCTATTTTTTACCTGGGAGGTAGTTTTGGTCACAGTGAGGAGCTCTGTGAGAATTCACTAAGCTGAATATTTATGTTTTATGTACTTCTCTGTATTGAGTTTTAATGCCCAACAATGAAAATTTTTAACTTTGAAAAAAAATGCTGACTCGATTCCATCATTTCCTAGCAGGTCACAATCCACAGTTTGAAAAATTCTGGTCTAGGGTAAGAGCAGTGGTAGTGAAAGGAACTGCAACAAAGAAACATTTGAAGTCTGTAGGTAAGGACTGACAGGACATAACGAGGGACTAGAATAGGGGAAAAGGAGGGAGAAGTGTCAAAGATGATTCATATTTCCGCTTTGAATATCTAAATGGATGGAAGTGCCACTTACTGAGACGAGGAAAACTAGAAAAGGAAAAAGTTTGGGGCACCTGGGTGGCTCAGCTGTTAAGCGGCTGCCTTCGGCTCAGGTCATGATTCCAGGGTCCTGGGATGAAGCCCCACATCAGGCTCCTTACTCAGCGGGGAGCCTGCTTCTCCCTCTGCCTACTGCACCCCCTGCTTGTGCTCTGTCTCTCTCTCTCTCTCTCTGACAAAAAAATAAATATCTTTAGGGGCGCCTCGGTGGCTCAGTGGGTTAAGCCTCTGCCTTCGGCTCAGGTCATGATCTCAGGGTGCTGGGATCAAGCCCCGCATCGGGCTCTCCGCTCAGCAGGGAGCCTGCTTCCCCTTCTCTCCCTGCCTGCCTCTCTGCCTACTTGTGATCTCTCCCTCTCTGTCAAATAAATAAATAAAATATTTAAAAAATAATAAAATAAAATTAAAAAAAAATAAAAATGAACATGTTAAATTTGAGATGCCTATTAAAGATACAAGCAGAGATCCAAAATGCCAACTGAATATGTGAGTACAGAGGCCATCACTGGCCCCCCTCTCCCCACAAGTATATTTATTACTTTGGGTTTTTTTCCTCATAGGACTAATAACTACCTGACATTATCTTCATTTTTTTCATGTTGTTATTGTCTGTCCCAAACTAGAAATTTTTTTTTTTAAAGATTTTATTTACTTATTTCACAGAGAGAGAGAGATCACAAGTAGGCAGAGAGGCAGGCAGAAAGAGAGGAGGAAGCAGGCTCCCTGCTGAACAGAGAGCCCCATGCGGGGCTCGATCCCAGGACCCTGAGATCATGACCTGAGCCAAAGGCAGAGGTTTTAACCCACTGAGCCACTCAGGCGCCCCCCAAACTAGAAATTTTTCATCTGTTATTGTCTGTCCCAAACTAGAAATTTAAGCAAAAATGTCACATCTCATCTGCTTATTGACAGCTTGTGAATGAATGTACTAATACACTTAGTTATTTTTCCCTCTTAAATGTCTTTTTAGGTCTGTCTTTGTAGTTTCCTACCACAAAAGAAATAAAATATATTTCCCTATCCCTTGATTCCACATTTGCCATGTAACTTGCTTTGGTCAACAGCTTAAGTCTCAAAAGGCTTTACATGTTGCAGATTACTTCCTTGTCCTTCTGCTGTCACCATGAAAAGGACATGCCAGGGCCGGCTTTCTGGTCCCAGGAGGAGGAGAGACATATGACTCTGCCAAACAAGAGTAGAACAGAGCTTCCAACGAACCTACAGTCATATGATTAACCCAAACGAGATCTGAGCTCAGCTTAGATGAGCTGATTCCCAATCTACTAACTTGTAAATTCTAATAATAAATAATTATTTTTTTAAAATCACTGAGTTTTGGCAGGCTTTATCATAAAACAACAGCAAACTGATATATTGCTCCATTCCAATGCCTAGAACAGGACCTAGAATATAATGAGAGCTCAAAAAATATTTTAGTTGAAAAGGAAATGGACAAGGAATAGCCAAAGAGGTAAGAAAACTAGGAGAATGAAGTGTCATGAAAACCAAGAGAAGAGTATGTTTTAAAGAAGGAAGTGGTCAAAGGGATTAATTGTGCTGAGGTTTGTTAAATTAGTATTGAAATGTATGTACTGGATATGCCAACATGGTGTTCAATGGTAGCCTTGAGAATGGAAGGGAGCCAGACTGGAATAGACTGAGTTTAAAAATGTAGGAAATGGCTATAAGAAAGAAAATTCTCATGGCCAAACACTGGCAATGCTCTTCCCACCATTCTTTCTTAAAGATTTTTTTTTCCTGTCTAATTTTTGGTCTATCAAACAACCTGGGATATTTTTCCAGGAGAGAATAGGAACGTTGAGCTTTTCAGTATTATCATTTCCTTTCTTATCTAATAGTACATAGCAAGGCACTGGCTCAGGGTAAAAAAAAAAAAATCCTATCTGCACTATCACATGCTTTAACTAACTGCTAAGGCAAGCCAATCATTGATCATCAGTCAAAACATTAGGATGTTTACCTACAAAATGCAAATCAACTATTAAATTTACATCTAAGAAAACATTATGGAATGACAGGCGATGGATTCTTGGTGAATTCAAGTACTAAGAATCAAATCTGGCTATATAAACATATTACCAACAGCATGCTTTAAATGTCATCATATTCAGAACTGATAAACCTCAATTTATAATTCATGATTCAAGGGGGCAAGATTTATGTAATTTTTCCTATTTTAATTTCTTGGTGTGGAACATTCTATGTACTTCCCACATGATGTCCTATATATAAATATTTTCTCTATAACTAAATCCTACATGGACTATTTCTTCAATTTAATTCAAAAACCATTTTATATTTTATATATCCTGGCATTGTCCACAGATCCTGAATAAATTCCTGTTGTTTCTCATCACATGCATACAACTACCAATAGGACTTAACATTTTTTCAATATACCATATTTTTCCATGTGCTCTTTTCCAGCAAACGCAAACATCTGAGGAGCAAGTGGTTTGGCAAACAATCCATATTTATTGATCAGGACCTCAATATGTTTATCAATTGGGTTGGTCCTATTGGAAGACTAAGAGAGAGGAAAAAAAATCAGTTAAGTACGTGATATGATAATTGTCTCTTTCAACCATCACAGTGTTACTAAGACATATACATATTCTAAGCATACAGTAAAGCAAAATAAGCAATGTGAATAAAATCTGTCAGGAAATGCTTTGCAGAGAAACATGGAAAGGACAAACAATCAAGTAAGGAATTAATTTTTTCACGAAATATTTATAAAGAATCCAGTGGGCGGGAGGGCGCTTGACTAGCTAAGTTGATTAAGTGCTCAACTCTTGGTTTCAGCTCAGGTCATGATCTTGTAGCATGGGATCGAGCCCCGAGTTGGTCTCTGCACTCAGCATGTTTTGGATTCTCTCTTCCTCTCCCTCTTGCTCTCTCTCTCTCTCTCTCTCTCAAATAAATAAATAAAATCCTTTAAAAATAATAATAAAATAAAAATAAATAAAGACTCCAGTAGATACCCATAACTACTCAAGATGCTGGGGATAAAATAGTGAATAAAACAGATAAAGCCTCCGTCATCTGGCATTTACATATATGGCAGGGAGGGGGCAAAAGGTGATGAAGAAAAAAATAAATTAAAATGTAAGTAGGGATGCCTGGGTGGCTCAGTCAGTTGAGCATCTGACTCTTGATTTGAGCTCAGGTCATGATCTCAGGGTGGTGGGATCAAGCCCAGCCCTAGCTCCGCGCTCAGGGCTGGCTCCGCTTGTCCCTCCCCTTCTGCTCCCCGCCCCCCCCCCCCCCCGTCACTTACTCTCTTACTCTCAAATATATAAATAAATCTTTTTTAAACACGTAAATAATAATGTTATAAAGAAGAATAAATCCAAGTAAGGGAATAAAAACTGAAGATAGGAAGTGCTACTTTATACACAACTGTCAATGAAGGTCCCATTGACAAAATAGTATTTGAGCAGGAACGTGAAGCAGTAAGGGGTAAGTCACTTCGGTAACCTTGGGAGAGAAGAGTTCTAGGAAGAGAGAACAGCAACAAAAAGGATCCTAAGGCAGGATCCTAATGCTTGCATGTTTGAAAAAAGAAATGAATTAGGATTAGAATAAAACAATACCCATAAAGCATAATCACCTTTGTTTCTATGGTTCTAGAGTACAAGAACATAGTTCCTAACACTAATATTCCACAAAGGGAAAGCTAACCGTTTCTTCTCAGTTTACCTACTAGATTATGAACTCCCCGAAGTCACGAATTCTTTTTCATATACTTTTGTACAAATACCCAATGCCTACCATATGGACTGCCACATAGAAAACATTCTATAAATGACTGTTGAATGAATAAATGAAGATTATTTTTTGGTTCACAGGGCTTTCCAAAGGGAATACTGTTCAGCCATTCTCTTTGAAGAAGAGAAAACAGTCTTTTTTATTTTATTTTATTTTTTGGTAGGCTCCATGCCCCGCATGGAGCCCAGTGTGGGACTTGAATTCATGACCGTGAGATCAAGACCTGAACTGAGATCAAGAATCAGATGCTCAACCAACTGAGCTACCCAGGCACCCCAAGAAAAAATAATCTTAAAGGAAGAAACTTACTGTTACATATGATAAACAACTTGACAATTAATATAAATGGGTCTTGTGTAGTCTCTGAACACAGAAATCTTAAAAATAAGTACATATAATTATGTGTTTGGATGGCTACAGATGGAAATTTTTTCTGCCAAAAGAAATTTTAAAAACAAAGAGAAAATATTCATTGCTAAGTAAAAAAAAGGGATGCTAATTAAAACAATGATATACAACTTCTGCTTCTAGACATGATGGATTACAGAAAACAGATTTATCCTCCTACTTTAACCAACTAAAAACCTGGACAAAATATACAAAGCAATCATTTTCAAACAATATACAAGTAGAGAGCATTGTATCGTGACCTCTGAGTTAAGGAAAATAAGATGAGCATTATGATTGTCCCCAGATTATGACCTGTAAAGAGTGGGGAGGAGTAACACAGAGTCCAGCAGTCTTCCTAAATTGAAGAAACAGAGTTCAGAGGCATCTATAATTCACAGAGAAAAGAAAGATAGAGGAGTGGGGGCGAGCATATGCACATGCTCTGAATATACAAAGAGTGCTGAGTCCTCAGTGAGTCTGATCAATACATGAATATGAGGAAAGTATTGAGAAAAAGAAAATCACTGGACATGAGCAGACAGAACAATTCCCAATATTCACACAGGGCCAGAAATAGTTCTTGTTCTCAACCACAATAGAGAGATCTCCTAACCTATAGGGTATCAATAGAATCCTGAAGTTATTGCCTGAAATGCCAGGCCAGTTTAACCTATGAATAAAGGTTGGTCTGATTCTACCTAACAGAGCTTAAAAGCAAATCTCAAAAAGGATCAAACCATTTCTAAAAGAAACTGCTCCAGAACATATCCCCAAATAGTTAAAGGAATATAAAAATTCAACACCCAACAAAGTAAAATGTGCAATGTCTAGCTTCCAATCATAGATCATAAGGTATGCAATGAGATAGAAAAATACAACATGCAAAGAGTAGACTAATCAATCAATAGAAAGACTTAGAAATGACACATGATAGATTTAGTAGATAACATTAAGAGAGTTCATAAATATACTCCAATTGTTCAAGAAGGCAGAAACATAAACATGACAATGAAAAATATGGAAGACAAAAAAAAGACCCACACAGAACTTATAGAGATTAAAAAAAAAATACAGGTCTGAAATGGAAAGTACACTGAATGCAATTAACAGTAGACTAGACAATATAGCAGATTAGTGAATTTAGGTACATAACAACAACAACAACAACAAAAAACATGAAGAGAAAAATAACTCTAGAAATAAATTAATAAAGTATCAATGAGTCACAGAACAATCAAATTTAGTAAATGTGTCACTGGAATTCCAGAAAAAGAGAAGATGGAGAGAAAGAAAAGTCAGAAGGAAGATATTTTAAGATATAACGGCTGGGGACACCTGGGTGGCTCAGTCAGTTAAGCATCCAACTCTTGATTTCACCTCAGGTCATGATTTCAAGGTTGTGATATCGAGCCCCGCATCAGGCTCTGTGCTCAGCACTGAGTCTGTTTGTCCCTCTCCCTCTGCTCCTCCTCCCACTCATGCTTACTCTCTCTTCCTCTCAAATAAATAAAAAAATAAAATCAAAGACATAAAGGCTGAAATTTTTCCAAATCTGATGAAAACTATAACCCACACATCCAAGAACCTCAAGAAACACCAAGCACAAAAAACAAAATAAAACTTCACCAAAGTACATCATAATAAAATTGGTTACAATCAGTGATAAAGACAAAAATCTTAAAAGCAACCAGAGAAAAAGGTATGTTAAGAATACAGGAAGAACTCAGGGTGCCTCGGTGGCTCAGTTACTTAAGCAAGGGACTCTTAATTTCAGCTCAGGATTTGATCTCAGGGTCGTGAGTTTAAGCCCCACATTGGACTCCATGCTTGGCATGGAGTCCACTTAAAAAAAAAAAAGAATATAGGAACGACAACAAAAAAGAATGATAGCAGACTTTATATCAGAAAAAATGAAAGCCAGGGGCACCTGGGTGGCTCAGTGACCTGCCTTTGGCTCAGGTCATGATCCCAGAGTCCTGGGATCAAGCCCCACATCAGACTCCTTGCTCAGCAGGAAGCCTGCTTCTCCCTCTCCCATTCCCCCTGCTTGTGTTCCTTCTCTCACTGTCTCTCACTGTCAAATAAATAAATAAAATCTTTTTTAAAAATTAAATTAAATTAAAAGAAAGAAAGAAAGAAAGAAAGAAAGAAAGAAAGAAGGAAGGAAGGAAGGAAGGAAGGAAGGAAGGAAGGAAGGAAGGAAGAAAGAGAAAGAAAGAAAGAAAGAAAACAAGTCTACCTGCCTCATGATCTTGTGGAATACTGACAGAACTAGAGCCATTTTAAATAGAGTTAGAGCAGCCATTATAGAGAAACTGCCTTGCTTTTGTTTGAACTGGTTAAAACCTTCTCGACAAAATGGTAGTTATGTTAAGCAATTATTTGAGAAGTCAACAGGAGAATAGACACCCTGATTACAAGACTGATGGTTTTGGACTTTCCGGGGGCGGGGGGGGGGGGTTGTGGGGGGAAGATCAACAGTTAATGCATAACCAGGAGTAGTTTGGCTTGGAAACATAAATAGAAAACCTTTTTCCCACTTTTATTCAACTCAGGTAATTGCCCCCTTTCTCTTCCTCTAAAAACCTGTTGCTTTCACCCTACAAGTGGGAATCTTATTTGGGTATTTACTTGAATCTGTCCTCCCCACACTGCAAGTCTTTAATCCCAAATAAATGCTCATTTGCCTCTCAAAAAAACCCCAAAAATCTATACTTAGTGACAAACGTTAACCAGATTTATTGTGGTGATCATTTCCCAATATATGCAAACATTGAATCGGTATGTTGTATACCTGAAACTAATATAATTGTGTATGTCAAGTGTACTGCAATTTAAAAAAACCTAACTCAAACATAAGGACAAAAAAAGGAAAAGGATGGGAAAAGACATACTATTCTAATTCTGTTCAACAGAAAGCTGAAATGCCTATGTTAAATATCAGACAAAACAGATCTAAGATCAAGGAACACTACAAGGGATAGAAGAGGGTTATACCACAATGATGAAAGGGTCAGTTTATCAGGGTCAGTACCTAACAATCCTAAATGTTACTATGCCTAATATCAGAGCTTCAAAATACAGGAAACAAAAACTGATAGACCTGAAAGAAATAGACAAACCCACAGATTTAGCGGAACTCAATACCCCCCAATAACTGACAGAACAAGAAGGCAGAAATATCAATAAGGATATAGAAGAGTTGATCAATATTAACAGTCAATGTGATTTAGCATTTACAGAGCACTATCCAATAACATCAGAGTACATATTCATTTCAAGTGCACAGAGACTATTTATCAAAACAGACCATATCCTGAGCCAAAAAAGTAAGTCTCAGTAAATTAAAAAGTATTCACATCATACAAAGTATATTCTCTAACCACGGAGACTTAAAACAGAAACAAATAACAGAAAGATATCTGAAAATGCCCAAATATTTAAAAATTAAGCAACACACTTCTAATACATGGGTGAGAGAAAAATCACAAAGGAAATTTTTTTTCAAGTTTTTTAGATTCCAGTTAGTTGACATACAGCGTAATATTAGTTTCACGTGTAGAATTTAGTTATTCATCACTTACGTACAATACCCAGTGCTCATCACAAATGCCCTCTGGTAACCATCAGTTTATGCTCTATAGTTAAGAGTCTGTTTCCTGACTTACCTCTCTTCCTTTTTTATTTTTATTTTTTGGAATTTTTTTTAAGATTTTATTAATTTATTTGAGAGCGCAAGAGAGAGAAGACAAGCAATGGAGAAGTGCAGAGGAAGAAAGAGAAGCAGGCTCCCCACTGAGCAGGGAGCCCAACACAGGGCTCATTCACGGGAGCCCAGGTTTATGACCTGAGCCAAAGGCAGACATTTAACCTACTGAGCCACCCAGGCATCCCTTTTTTTGGAAATTTTAAAATAATTTGAAATAAGTGAAAATAAAAACCTGACATAAGAAAATTTGTGGTATGCTGCTTAAGAATGTTTGGGTTTTTTAAAAGATTTATTTTACGTAGTTTAGAGAGAGAGAGAGAGCATGGTGCGGGGAGGGGCAGAGGGAAAGGAAGAGACAATCTTAAGCAGACTCCACATTGAGCACAGACCCTGACACTGTGCTCAATCCCACTACCCTGAGATCATGACTTGAGCTGAAAACAAGAGTCGGGAGCTTAACTGACTGCGCCACCCAGGCGCCCTTGCTCAAGTAGTGTTTTAAAAGAATCTACAGCATCAAATACCTACATTTGAAAAAAGGACAGATTTAAAAGCAATGACCTAAGCTTCCAACTTAACAGACTATAAAAATAAAGAGCAAATTAAACCCAGTGTAAGAAAAGGGAAATATTAAGGATCACAGCAGATCTAACTAAAAAATGAACAGAATGAAATAGAATGAATATAAAGTAGCAGAATGACACAGAAAAGAGAAAAAAATAAAGAAAAATCAATAAAAATAAAAGCTGGTTACTCTGACAAGACTAATAAAATTGGTAAACACTTTTTAGTTTACTGATCATGGATAAAGATAGAGGACAAAGGTTCATAACATCAAAGGAAGAACAAGGACATGTCCAAAGATCCTACTCTAAAGGTATACTATGGGAATAATATGATCAACTTTTTGTCAATAAATTCAACAATTTCAATGAAATGGACAAATTCCTTAAAGGGTATTATCAAAGCTCACTCAAAATAATAATAATAATAATAATAATAATAATAACCTAAATAATAATAAATTTCCTGAAGAAACTCAACTGAACTTAAAAAGTCAAAAACCTTCCCATAAAGAAAATGCCAGACCTAGATGTGGTTTTTAATAATTCTCAAATAAAAGTTATCAAGGTATTTATCATTCATTACTTAAGAAAAAAAATCAATTTTTCCTGTGTCACAAATGTTAGGTACTCCCATTACAGACTCACCTAATAATCTTCTTTTGTACTCTTCTCCAGTTGCCACCCTCCAATCCCATTTTTCAAACTATCCCTGAACATATCTTTTTTTTTTAGTGGGCTCCGTGCCCAACATGGGACATGAATTCACAACCCTGAGATCAAGAGTCCTATGCTCTATTGACTAAGCCAGCCAGGTGCCCCTCAACATATTAAATTATGGTCATTCCAACATCTACAACTTGGCTTGTGATGTTTTCTCCCATACTCAGGAAGATCTCACCTTTCCTTATCTTTAATTATCTTTGTGTTATTATTATAATTATCCTTATTTATATAATAATTTCATATCATTATTATCTCTTATTGTATTTAAGACTCAACCTAATATTTCCCACTTTCTTAAAAAGTTCTATAAGGGAAAAAGGAAAATGGCTCTTGTTGATTTGAATGCCTATTATGTGCCAGACACTCTCATGATTACTAAGAGATACTATCACATGTATTTAATTTAATTTGACATAGAGGTCCTTAATGTTTGAACAGAGAGAACTGAATCAGATTGATCTCATAAGTTAAATAATAGTATAATCTTAGATGAACAGGCTAAAAGTTATCTTCAGTTCATTTTCTAACAATGATTCTAGTTTTAGGGGCACCTGGCTGGCTCAGTCAGAAGAGCATGCGACTCTTGATCTCAAGATCATGAGTTCAAGCCCCATGTTGGGTATTGTGATTACTTAAATGAATAAAACTTAAAAAAAAAAAAAATAGGGGCGCCTGGGTGGTGCAGTCAGCCAAGCAGCCAACTCTTGGTTTCAACTCAGGTCATGATCTCAGGTTCATGGGATCAGGCCTCACATCGGGCTCCTGGCTCAGTGTAGAGTCTGCTTGAGATTCTCTCTCCCTCTCCCTTTGACCCTGCTCCCCTCTAAAATAAACAAATAAATCTATTTTTTTTTTAAGATTTTATTTATTTATTTGACAGAGAGAGAGATAGTGAGAGAGAGAACAGAAGCAAGGGTAGTGTGAGAGAGAGAGAAACAGGCTTCCTGCTAAACAGGAAGCCCAATGCAGGGTTCAGTCCCAGGACCCTGGGATGATGGCCTGAGCCAAAGGCAAACTCTCAACGACTGAACCACCCAAGTCCCCCAACAAATAAATCTTTTTTTTTTAAGATTTTATTTATTTATTTGACAGAGAGAGAGAGAGAGATCACAAGTAGGCAGAGAGGCAGGTAGAGAGAGAAGGGGAAGCAGGGTCCCTGATGACCAGAGAGCCCGATGCGGGGCTCCATCCCAGGACCCTGAGATCATGACCCAAGCCGAAGGCAGAGGCTTAACCCACTGAGCCACCCAGGCGCCCCAAATAAATCTTTTTAAAAAAACATACACACAATCATTCTAGTTTTATACTGTAGTGCCTGCTACAGAAAAATCTGTATTTACCAGAGATCAATTCCTACATACTCAAAAGTTAAACTCATCAAGTATATAATTTAAGAAGCAATTCCCTTTGAAAAAAAAATACATATATATTAGAAATTGCCTACTTGCCACTAGACAAACAAAACTAAAAAGTAGGAACCGTTACTAAATGATTATTACTAAAATGAAGATTACTTTTAAAATGAAGAAAAGAGGGGCACCTGGGTGGCTCAGTGGGTTAAAGCCTCTGCCTTTGGCTCAGGTCATGATCTCAGGGTCCTGGGATCCAGCCCCACATCGGGCTCTCTGCTTAGCGGGGAGCTTGCTTCCCCCTCTCCCTCTGCCTACTTGTGATCTCTCTGTCAAATAAATAAATAAATAAATAAATAAAATCTTTTAAAAATAATAATAAATAAATAAAATGAAGAAAAGAGTGGGGCACCTGGGTGGCTCAATAGTTAGGCATCTGCCTTCGGCTCAGGTCATGATCCCAGGATCCTGGGATGGAGCCCTGCATTGGGCTCCCTGCTCGGCAGGATTCCCTCTCTTGCTGTCTCTATCAAATAAATAAATAAATAAATAAAATCTTATAAATAAATAAATAAATAAATAAAATGAAGAAAAGAGGATTAAACTAAAATAGAAATCTTTAAAATCATGTTGATGATCAAACTCAAAGGCCCTCAATCTCTAAATTGTCAAAAATTGCTTTAAAAGTTGCTTATAATTGCTTTAAAACTGCTTTGAAAAGTTTTAAAAACTGGGGCACCTGGCTGGCTCAGTCAGTGGGGCATGTGACTCTTGATCTTGGAGTCTTGAATTCAAGCCCCATGTTGGGTATAGAGCTTACAAAAAAAAAAGAAGAAGTTCTTAAAATTGCTTTTTTACAAACAGAATGTAAGACTATTCTAAAGGTGACCATAAGCCCAAAACTCAATATCCACAGATACACAAAACACATATATATAACCTTCTGTTCTAGTAATATTCTTCATATAAAGATATAAAGGCAATACTAGAGGCACCTGGGTGGCCAAGTTGGTTGAGAATCCAACTCTTGGTTTCAGATCAGGTCATGATCTCAGGCTTGTGAGATCCAGCCTCACATTGGACTCCATGCTCAGCGTGGAGTCTGCTTGGGATTCTTTCTCCCTCTGCCCCTCCTGCTCATGCTCTCTCTCTCTCAAATCTTTTTTTTTTTTTTTTTTTATATATTTTTTAAATTTTATTTATTCATTTAACAGAGAGAGAACACAAGCAGGCAGAGAGGCAGGCAGAGGCAGAGAGAGGAGCAGGCTCCCCGCGGAGCAAGGAGCCCGACGCGGGACTCGATCCCAAGACGCTGGGATCATGACCTGAGCCAAAGGCAGTTGCTTAGCCAACTGCGCCACCCAGGCGTCCCTCTCTCAAATCTTTAAAAAAAAGACAATACTAATACCCCACTATTTCCTTTGCTTTTGTTTTGTTTTGTTTTGTTTTGCAGTTTCACTGTGGGGTTTCTTATTTATCCTAATTTGGATTTTATCCTAACTGGGATTTTTCAATCTGCAGATTAGTGTCCTCTGCCAGTTCAAGAAAATTAGTAGCCATTATTTCTTCAAATAATGCATATGCCCTATAAAACAGCTAAAAAACAATTAACAAAATGTCGATAAGTTCATACCTATCAATAATTACTTTAAATGTAAATGAATCAAATTCTCCAATCAAGAGGCAGAGTGACTGAAAGGATAAAAAAAAGACCCATCCATATGCTGCCTATAAGAGACTCACTTTCAGACGTAAGACACACGGATTAAAAGTAAAGGGATGGAAAAAGATATTCTATCCAAATGAAAACTAAAAGAAAGCTGAAGTTGCTATAGTTACATAAGATAAAACAGATTTTAAGACAAAGACTGTAATAAAAGACAAAGGTCATTATATAGGATAAACTAAAACCTACTTCTATTTGTTACACATAAGATTCAAATATTCACTCTAAAGAAAAACACTTCATTATTTTGGCTTTCATCTACATTCACATGCTGATATATATATTAAAGCATAATTATGTTTGGTCTTATTATCTTAAGTCAGGTTTAAAACCTCAAAACCACCCATCCAATGATAAAGAGGTTAATCCAACAAGATGGATTTATAATTATTCATGCACCTAACACAGGAAGCACCTAAATATATAAACCAAATGCCAATAGACCTAATGGGAGAAACAGACAGCAATGCAATAATACCCTATTTTCATCAATAGATTATTCAGACAGAAAATCAATAAGGAAACATTGAACCAGATGGACTTAACAGACATATACAAAACATTCCATACAAAAGCAATAGAATATACATTATTCTGTGGTACACATGGAACATTCTCCAGAATAAATGATGTGGCAGGCCACAAAACAAGTCTTAATAAATTTAAGAAGACTGAAATCATCAAGCATCTTTTCCAACCACAATGGTATAAAACTAGAAATCAACTACAAGAAGAAAGCTAGAAAATTCATAAATATGTGGAAATTAAACAACATGCTACTGAACAACCAATGGATCAAAGAAATAAAAAAACAAATAAAAAAATCTTAAAATGGAAACACAACATACCAAAATTTATAGGATGCAGCAAAAGCAGTTCTAAGGGGAAAGTTCATAGTGATAAACTCCTACACTGAGAAATAAGATCTCAATAAAAACCACACAAAAACAAACAAACAAAAACATTTAACTCTACACCTCAAGGAACAAGAAAAGACACACAAACTAGGCCCAAAGTTAATAGAAGAAAATAAAAACGGTCAGAGTGGAAATAAATGAGAGTAAAAAGCAAACAGAAAAGATCAGTGAAACTCAAGGCTAGTTTTTGGAGAAGACAAACAAAATGCCCACGCCTTATTTTCTCTCTCACCACTTCTTATCGATTAACTCAATTAGACCTAATTATATCTTATCACATTATCCTCCATTTACCTTAACTTCCTGCCAATTTTTCATCTTTTTTCTAAAAGATAAGACTGCTTTTTAGACTGAATTCTAAATAATTATTTCTAATCTAGTCCAGTTTCACTAATTCTCTTTTTAGTTATGTGTAATCTGCTATCAAACCTATCTTCTGATTTCTTGATTTTAATTATTTTATTTTTCTTTCCTATAAACTCTATTTTTTTCATGACTATAACGTCCCTTTTCGCAGTTTCCTATGCCCTTGGGATATTTCCAAGCTTGTCTTTTACTTCTTCAAACATGGTAAGTATGCCTAAATCTGTGTTCAATAAATCCATTTTCTGAGGTCTTCAGAGATCACTTTTTACTGTGCCTTCTTTCTCCTGGTTCTCAATTATGGTGCCCTGTTTCTTTAATGCCTGGTTATCTTTGACTGCATGTCTTAGCCTGGTGGTGGGTATTGAGGAAGGCATGTATTACATGGAGCACTAGGTGTGGTGCATGAACAATTAATCTTGTAACACTGAAAAATAAATAAACGTATTTGGGAAAAACAAAAACAAAAATGAAAACAAAACAAAACCAAAAAAAAAAAAGAAAGAAAATTACTTGAAGAGTTCTCAAAGCCTTCAAAAGAAAACACTTTCCTCCAAAAGCAAATTCACACTTGTGTCTGTTAAATGCCTAGGTAACTACCATTCTGGAAGCAATTTAGACTCAATTCAAGGTTTGAGGTTTCTTTGACTGCCCTGTAATGAGAATTTTGGTAGCAATCTCAAAGCTTATGGTTTTTTAATTATCAATGAAAGGTTTTTCTGGGGAATTTCTTTCCTTCTCTTTTTTTCTCCCTTGTTCTGCTCAGTGCCAAGTTAACTCTCCTTGGAATCTCATGAAAGGAAGAAAAAAAGGACATAGGAGAGGAGCACAGTTTTTCTTTTGGTTCACCCTTACCCAAACGGTTTATCCCCAAAGAGCCCCCATTTTATTGTGGGGAGTGGTTATTAAATTTTGACCATGGGAGGACCTGAATTTTGACTACTTTCCTCTTCATTCTAGGGGCAATCAAAATTGAATCTCATAGGTTTATGATGAAAGGCATTCAAGGCAAAAGCAGCCTCAAATACTGATCTTAATTCTCTGGCATTCACCGGCAATTCCTCTTCTCTCTTTAAGACTTTAATGCCGTTAGGATTTTTTGTTTATGTTCTATTCAAATATTTTAACTGTCATCAATAGGAGAACTGGTTCAGGGGCACCTGGGTGGCTCAGTGGATTAAAACCTCTGCCTTGGGCTCAGGTCATGATCCCAGCGTCCTGGGATCGAGCCCTGAATCGGGCTCCCTGCTCAGCGGGGAGCCTACTTCCCCCTCTCTCTCTGCCTGCCTCACTGCCTACTTGTGATCTCTCTCTCTCTCTCTGTCAAATAAATAAATAAAAATATTTAAAAAAAAAGAGAGATAGAGAACTGGTTCAAATAACCTGGCTTCCCATTACCAGCATCAAAAGTCCCACAGTTTAGTAACCCTCTTCAATTTGTTAGATGGAATTAATTTTTTAATTAATGACTCTCAAATTAAATAGGGAAGTCACTTCAAATTCAATTATTTGACCTCTCTGAATATCAGTTTCATCACTGACAATGCCAAGAAGCTAAACCAAATCAGCTCTAGATTTTTTACTGTTCTAACATATCAGAATTTATACATACATATGCAATGTCACTTTTCAGATTGTGAATTATATCAGCTCATTTAATAACTATGCCAAGTTATGCTTTATGTTGCTTATTAACAGGTTCTAGTCAAAGTAGTCAAATGGTGAGAGTTTTCTCACAGTGTTATAACAACTTCAGAATAATAGTATATAAGACTCACACTTGTTGAAATGGATCCCTTCTCCATCTTCTCAAACCCAAGAGCCAAGACACAGTCTGCCATACCTTGAAAGAAGATGTAATTATTATGAAAAATTAAATTTTCAGACACCTAACAAAATGCCATTAAATACTTTAAGTAATTTATATAAAATGGAAAAAGATGCTATAATCATACAAAATATTTAGTAAGCGAAAAATTAGGGAAAATTCTTACATGATTCTATTTCTTTTAAAGATTTTATTTATTTATTTATTTGAGAGAAAGAGACAGAGAGCACATGCAGTGTGGAGGGGCAGCGGGAGAGGAAGAAGGAGACACCCCACCCAGCAGAGAGCCCGGTGTAGGGCTTAATCCCAGAGACCTGAGCGGAAGGCAGATGCCTAACCACTGAGCCACCCAGGTTCCCCTATATGATTCTAGATAAGATAAGAGGATAAATAGATAATAGGTAAATAGATAAAATAAGATAAGAGGAAAAATTAGGAAAGTACTGAATTCTTCTTTTGATTCCCAATATGCTAATAAACTTTAGTAATATGGAAATATGGTTCAGTGAAAAACATATACACAGCTAATTTTTAATTTTAAAACACTAAATAAAATTTTTAAAAAATTTTAAAGGATCCTAATCAAAATCTTAACAGAATTATTTCTAGAGGGAGGAGATGCCTAAAAAATGATGTTAAAGTTCAACTGAATACCAAAACAGGAATTACTAAATTTTTCTTTGAGAAAAGAAAAGAAAGGGGTGCCTGGGTAGCTCAATTGGTTAAGAACCTTGACTCTTGATCTCAGCTCAGGTCTTGAGCTCACCTTCTCCATGTTGGGCATAGAGCCCACCAAAAGAAGGAGGAGAAGGAAGAGGAGGGAGGGAGGGAGAGGAAAAGAAGCAGGGAAAATAAAGAAAAATAACAAAGTGAGAGGCACAGAAGACACCAGCATTCTCAAACAAGACATTATAAAGCTCCAACAATTAAAACAGAGCAGTGGATTAATGATAAATAATCAATCAGGAGAACAGAATACAGGGCCTAATAAAAGATCCTGGAATATCTGGAAATACAGAATATGCTGCATACCCAAGAGAACTGAAAACATATGGCCACAAAAAATGTACATTAATATTTAGGGTAGCATTATTCATAGTAGCCAAAAAAGTAAAAACAATCCAATGCCCATTAATTGATAATTGTTTAAACAAAATGTGGCCTATCCATACAATTGAATATTATTTGGACATAAAAAAGAATGAAATAGTGATACATGCTACAACGTGAATAGCGAAAACATTATGCTAAGTGAGAGAGGCCACAAAAGGTCGTATGTAATGTGATTCCATTCACTTAATGTTTAGAATAGGTAAATCCAGGGACAGAAAGTAGGTTAGCAGTTACCAGGGGCTTAGGAGAGGGAAAAATGGGGGGTGACTACTAAAAGGTTTAGGGTTTCTTTATTCGGTGATAAAAATGTTCTAATCCTAGATAGTGGAGGGGAGCCTGGGTGGCTTAGTAGGTTGAGCGTCAGCTCAAGTCATGATCCCCAGGGTCCTGGGATCAAGCCCTGTGTCAGGGTTCCCTGCTCAGCAGGGAGTCTGTTTCCCCCTCCCCCTCTGCTACTCCACTAGCTTGTGCTCCCTCATTCTCTCTCTCTCTGTCAAATAAATAATAAAATCTTAAAAAAATAACAATAAAACAAAACTAGATAGTAGTGATGGTTCATAAAATCTGCAATTCCACTAAAAAAGACAGAATTATATAGTTTCAAAAGGTGAATTTTATGGTACATAAATTAGATCTCAATAAAGTCATTATTTTTTTTAAAAAAGATATACAGTATAAAGCAATCCCTCTGATGGTCATGTGGAGAACTGAAAAAGAAGAGGGCCAGGGCGCCTGCGTGGCTCAGCTGGTTGGGCGACTGCCTTCGGCTCAGGTCATGATCCCGGAGTCCCGGGATCGAGTCCCACATCGGGCTCCCGGCTCTGCGGGAAGTCTGCTTCTCCCTCTGACCTTCTCCTCTCTCATTCTCAGTCTCTCTCTCTCTAATAAATAAATAAATTTCAAAAAAAAATCTTTAAAAAAAAAAAAGAAGAGGGCCATAATCCCATATCTGTTTCAGTACACTAGAGAAGTAAGTGATCCTCACCACCCTGAATCAGCTGCCGAGCCATAAACAAAGCAGTAGAACCAGTAGCACAGTTATTGTTGACATTTATTATAGGAATTCCAGTCAGTCCCAAACTGTGATAGATGGACCTCTGCCCGCAGGTAGAGTCACCTGTTTAGAAAAAGAAACAAAAACTATGATATCTGCAACGTAGGAATTTATGAAACTGCAATGCAACATGACACCACAGTATGGGTTTTTTTTTCTCCAGTATTGTGCCTCTGTGCATATAACACAGGCACGACAATAAACCAATGACATCTTATTCAGAAACAGTTTTTGCATTAAGCATTATCTACACTCCAAATATGAAAAATCCTCAAAACTCAGTATATGTACACCTTCTTTACGTGTCACAGACGTAGGAGAGTAGAGAAATAACCAAGTAGTAGCAAACAATTCAATCTGGCTAGGACTACGTGATAGAGGAAGCAATGTTTCATTGCTACTTCAGATATAAATCTTTAAAACTACATCAATTGATTAAAAGGCTGTGATTTTTTTCTTCATATAAAGGTTCTACAACTTCAAAAAGTTTACAAGATCCTGTATGGCAGAGTGTTCCAGAAAAACAGTGATCCAAGCTGAATACACATTGACTCCCTTTCCCCAGTAACCCGGGCATCCAGGCAGACATGCCTGAGCAATAGGATGGGAACATCCACAGGGACAGACTCTCCAGAAGTCTTCCGGGAAAACAGCAAGGTTTAGGACCTTCTTCTCAATAAATACATCATGCATCTCTTTGACCTAGTAAATTTCCCTTTGAGGATGCTCTCGATATCTTAAAATCTCAAAAAAAAAAAAATCACAGATAAGCGCAAAGATTCATTTACAGTAATGCTTATCATAGCCTTTTATGATAACTAGAAATTAGAAATAATTAAAAATGCCCAATAAATAAATAAATAAATAATATAATGTTCAAGAACAGGATATAATTACAATATCCCCACAACTAGAAAAACATGCAATCATTAAAAATCCTGTAAAAAGGGGCACCTAGATGGCTCAGTTGTTGAGTGTCTGCCTTTGGCTCAGGTCATGATCTCAAGGGTTCTGGGATAGAGCCCTGCTTCGAGCCCTGGGTTGAGCCCCACTGAGCAGGGGAGTCTGGCCCCTTCCCTGCTTATGCTCTTTCTTTCATTCTCTCTCTCTCTCAAATAAATAAATAAATAAATAAAATCTTTAAGAAAATGCTGTAAAAAGACTGGGAACATTCTAAATGTCATTTAAAAGGCAGTGGATTATATGATATATCTATTCAATGGAATTTTATGTCATCATTAAAAAAGAAGACCAAAGGGGCACCTGGGTGGCTCAGTGGGTTAGGCCTTTGCCTTCGGCTCGGGTCATGATCTCAGGGTCCTGGGATCGAGCCCCGCGTCGGGCTCTCTGCTCAGTGGGAGGCCTGCTTCCCCCTCTCTCTCTGTCTGCCTCTCTGCCTACTTGTGATCTCTTTCTCACTGTCAAATAAATTAATGAAATCTTTAAAAAAAAAAAAAAAGACCAAAGAAGCTCTTAATGATATAATTTGAAACAATAGCCAAGAACTAATAAGTACAGAAAAAAAAATCAAGATATAAAACAGTGTGTTTATTATGTTACCATGTATGTAACAAAAGAAAGGGGGAAGGGAACTTACGCAGTCACACATACTTGGGTATGTATAAATCACCTCTGCAAAGAGACATTAGAAGTTAAGTGAAATTGGCTGTCTAAGGGAAGGGAACCATGAGATAGGGAGACAGGAATAAGGGTGAGACTCTCCATCATATAATCATCCATCTTTGGTATTTTTGTACCATGTAAATATTTAATCTATTCCAGAAAAAAAAAACTTAATTGAAAAATGTTAATGATAATATAAAAGAAGGCTTAATGGGGAATATTGATTATACTAAAATGAGAAAACTAAGTTACCAAAAAGTACTAGGATCCTTCTTTGCTTTTCTTTTTTTTTTTTGCTTTTTTTAAGGCTTATTTATTTAAGTAATCTCTACACCCAACATGGGGGTCAAACTCACGACCCAGAGATCAAGAGTTGCATGCTCTTCCAACTGAGCCAGCCAGGCACCCCAGGATTTTATTTTCTTTAAGAGAAAACTCTATGTGCATATATTCACATGCATTCATATTCACTGAAGGATAACATCAAAAAATTACTGTAATAACTTCTGGACTGGACAAAGGGATTAGAGGGAGCTTTCTTCTTCTGTTTCTCTGTGTCCTTTTTACTTTCTTTTTCTTTTTTCTTTTTCTTTTTTTTACAATTAGTACATACTCTTTTCCTAGTTAGGAAAAAAATTTTTTTTTTTTTTAGGAAAAAAATTAATGAAAAAAATTTATTGGGGGTGCCTTGGTGCCTCAGTGGTTGAGTGTCCAGCTTCAGTTCAGGTCATGATCCTGCCTGACAGCAGGCTCCCTGCTCAGTGGGGAGCCTGCTTCTCCCTCTCTTGCTCCCCCTGCTTGTGCACTCCCTCTCTCTCTGTCAAATAAATAAGTAAAATCTTTTTAAAAATGTATTGGATACAAAAAAGTCAACTAATACAAATTTTAAGATAACAAAGAGCAAAAATTTATCTTCTGATAGTAATTATCTTTACATGGTAGAACTACAGGTAATTTTTTCTTCTTTAAAGATAGCTAATGCTGGGCACCTGGGTGCCTCAGTAGGTTGAGCAACTGCCTTCGGCTCAGGTCATGATCCCGGAGACCCGGGATCGAGTCCCACATCGGGCTCCCAGCTTCAAGAGGAGTCTGCTTCTCACTCTGACCTTCTCCCTTCTCATGCTCTCTCTCACTCTCTTTCTCTAACAAATAAATAAATAAAATCTAAAAAAATAAAAAATAAAAATAAAGATAGCTAATGCTTTTTTTTTTAAGATTTTATTTATTTATTTGACAGAGAGAGAGATCACAAGTAGGCAGAGAGGGAGGCAGAGAGAGAGGGGGAAGCAGGCTCCCCGTTGAGTAGAGAGTCCGATGCGGGGCTCAATCCCAGGACCCTGAGATCATGACCTGAACTGAAGGCAGAAGCTTTAACCCACTGAGCCACCCAGGTGCCCCAAGCAATGATTTTTAATTTATCTCCTGTTCTGGCAATAAACAATGGCAAAAAACCATATATTAAAGTAGGCTGACACATAAGGGAAATCTAGGAATGATAGAAATAAGACTGAATTCCGCGTTTGGAGGGTTAAAATTCACAAATGCCTCTGCATTGTTTATGAAGTTGCTGTTGGATTAGATGAAACATTTTTAAAATATATAGTTTACCACATACCAAAAACGTAGCCAATACATGCTTGTTCCACTAATGAATAAGGGATCTGTGCATCAGCTAAAGCCTTCTGGCCTATAAAAACAAAAGGGTTTTATCAAAGAGTGTGTTGAGTATTTGCTTTAGGTGGGTCAAAATTAAGTTTAGAGTTTTCCCAGAGTAGATCTACCTCCAAATAGTCTATGTCCAAATCAAATGACAAATCCTTCATCAAGTCATGTCAGATCTCTCCATTTAAAAGTAACCATTTCTTCCTCTAAGCTACTACTTTTTCACACCTCCTTTTTGATACTTAACATTTTCTGTCCTGACTGTATATCTAACTATAAATATTAAATCCCAAAGTCTTAAAGCTCCTTAACCTCAAGGTCCTTATTCATCTCTGTGGCTCCACTACACATCTAAAAGACAAAACTGGAAAGAATATCATTATTGGGGGGAGGGGAGATCCCCACAGAGCCCTCTGATGTCCCAGCAAACAGGTGGACAGTACATAAAATCCATAAAATCACAGACCACTGTTGCCCTGGCTATCTAGCTAAGCATGCCCAAGCTCTTCTCCCTTTGTCCTTTTTTAAAGAATCACTAGGCAATTGTCTGTATAGGTTTTTCTCTCTTGACCCAGGCTTCTTTTTATGCTTGTAAGGCTCCACAATCAAGACAGAAGACACAGTAACTCCAATGTTCAAAGATCTAAATTTTCTCTATTACCTGCTTCTTTTGCCAAGTCAGGGTAGTCTCTTGAATTCTCAAGTCCAGGCTTCATGAACTAGAAATACAGAAGGAGATATTAAATAGAAGCAAATATAGTTAGATTTTTCTCAGAACAGAGCACTGCAAAAATTCATTTACCAATTAATTTAAACAAAAACTGAGCACCTATCATGTTCGTGGACTCTGATAATATAATTATATAATATATAATATATACTCTTTGCCCTTCCAGTCCAGTGGAAAACAGGCAATTACACTATAGTGTCCTTAAGTACAGAATAATTTGCTGGAGAAAACTAGCCTCAGAAGGAGGACTAGAAAGGCTTCCCAGGGGCATCTGGATGGCTCAGCGAGTTAAGCAGCTGCCGTTGGCTCAGGTCACAATCCCAGGTTCCTTTGATCAAGTCCCTCATGGGGTTCTCTGCTCTGTGGGGAGCCTGCTTCTCCCTCTCCCTCTGCCTGCTGCTCTGACTACTTGTGCTCTCTCTCTCTCTGGCAAATAAACAAATAAATAAAATGAAAGGAAGGAAGGAAGGGAGGAAAAGAAAGAAAGAAAGAAAAAAAGAAGGAAAGAAAGAAAGGAAGGAAGGAAGGAAGAAAAGATAGAAGAGAAAAGAAAAGGAGAAAGAAAAGAAAAGAAAAGAAAGGCTTTCCTGAGGAACTGATATTTAAATTAAGTCTCTAAGAATGAGTAGGAGTTTGGGGCACCTGGGTGGCTCAGTTGTTAAGCGTCTGCCTTAGGCTCAGGTCATGATCCTAGAGTCCTGGGATCAAGCCCCACATTGGGCTCCCTGCTCCTCGGGAAGCCTACTTCTCCTTCTCCCACTCCCCCTGCTTGTGCTCCCTCTCTCGCTGTGTCTCTCGCTGTGTCTCTCGCTGTCAAATAAATAAATAAAATCTTTAAAAAAAAAAAAAAAAGAATGAGTAGGAGTTAGCCAAGTGAGAGGAAAAAAGTTCTAGGGCAAAGACCTAGAAGTGAAGGAATATGGCTCAATCTAGGTACTGTAAACAATTTTATGTTGCAGAAGTTGAAACACAAATACGATTTGGCAAGTGACGGGGACAGAAGGGTAACTTAGGACCAAATGATGATAACTACTAACACTTATTGGGCACTTACTGTGTCCTGCATTATGCTTAGCACTTCTCATGTATTAATTTATTTTACCCTCACAATAATCCTAAACTGTAGGTACTATTATTATTATCACTTTACAACAAGACAGCTAGGGTACAGAGAGATTAAGTAATTTGTCCAAGGACACATAGCTAATTAAGTAGTGAAGCTGAAATTTCAGACAGTCTGGTTCTACAGCCAACTCAAAAGGGACCTTGTATGCCTTCCTATGACGTCTAGGCTTTATCCTAAAAACAATGGATTTTTCTTTTTTTTTTTTTAAAGACACTGGGGGTGCCTGGGTGGCTCAGTCAGTTAAGCATCTGTCTTCAGCTCGGGTCATGACCCCAGAGTCCCAGGAGCCCTCATCAGACTCCCTGCACAGGCTCCCTGCTTTCCCTGAAGCGGTAAGCCTGCTTCTTCCTCTGCCTCCGCCCCTCTGCTCTCTCTCTCTCTCTCTCAAACAAATAAATAAGTAAATAACCTTTAAAAGAAAGAGAGAGAGAGCCTGGAAAAAAAAAGAGAGAGAGAGAGAGAGACAGCTACACACCCATTAGGATGGTCAAAATCCAAACACTGACAATATCAAATGCTTACAAGGACAAGAGCAACAGGAAGTCTCATTCATTGCTGGTAGCAATGCAAAAGGGCACAGCCACTCTGGACGACAGTTTGGAAGTTTCTTATAAAATTAAACATCCTCAGGGACGCCTGGGTGGCTCAGTTGGTTGAGCAGCTGCCTTCGGCTCGGGTCATGATCCCGGGGTCCTGGGATCGAGTCCCACATTGGGCTCCTTGCTCGGCGGGGAGTCTGCTTCTCCCTCTGCCTCTGCCTGCCACTCTGCCTGCTTGTGCTCTCTCTCTCTCTCTCTGACAAATAAATAAAAAAATAAAAAAATATCTAAAAAAAAAAAAAAATTAAACATTCTCAGTCGCCAGGGTGGCTCAGTTGTTAAGTGGCTGCCTTCAGCTCAGGTCATGATCATGGAGTCCTGGGATCCAGCCCCGCATTGGGCTCCATGCTCAGCGGGGAGTCTGCTTCTCCCTTTGACACTTACCCTATTGGTGCATGCTCTCTCTCAAATAAGTAAACAAAATCTTTAAAAAGAACACCTAGGGCGCCTGAGTGGCTCAGTTGGTTGAGCAGCTGCCTTCAGCTCACGTCATGATCCTTGGGTTCCGGGAGCGAGTCCCACATCAGGCTCCCAGCTCCACGGGGAGTCTGCTTCTTCCTCTAACCTTCTCTCCTCTCGTGCTCTCTCTCACTTTCTCTGTCTCTCAAATAAATAAATAAAATCTTAAAAAAAAAAAAAGAACACCTGAACTAAACATTCCCTTAACATATGATCCAGCCACTGTGCTCCTTGGTATTTATGCAAATGAGTTGAAAACTTATGTCCACACAAGGATATTTACAGTACTTTTTAAATAATTGCCAAAACTTTTAAGTAACCAAGATGTCTTTAGTAGGTGAGTAAATAAACTGTGGTAATACAAACAATGGAATATTATTCAGAACCAAAAAGATATGAGCTGTTAAGCCATGAAAAGACAGAGAGGAATTTTAAATTCATGTTACTAAGTGAAGAAGCTAATCTGAAAAGCCTACGCACTGTATGATTCCAACTATATGACATTCTGGAAAAGGCAAAACTATGGTGACAATAAAAAGATCAATGGTTGTCAAGAGTTGAGGGAAGGGAAGGATGAATAGGCAGAGCACAGAGGATTTTTAGGGCAGTGAAACTATTCCATATGATACTACAGGGGATACATGTCATTATATATTTGTCCAAACCTAGACTATACAACACCAAGAGTGAACCCTAATGTGAACTATGGACTCTGAGTGATGATGATAGGTCAGTAGGTTCACTGATTATAATAAATGCCCCATTCTAGTGCAGATTACTGACAGTGAGTGAGGCTGGGCATGCGTGGGGGGCAGGTAGCACATGGGAACTCTACTTTCTGTTCTATTTTGCTGTAAACCTAAAACTGCTTTGAAAAATAAAGCTCTATTTAAAAAAGAGAGAGAGAGAGAAGAAAGAGAGATGGGGGGCGGGGGGGCGGGTGGTGCCTGGGTGGCTCAGTCAGTTAAGCATCTGCTTTCCACTCAAGTCATGAACCCAGGGTCCTGGGATAGAGTCCTGAATCAGGCTCCCTACTCAGTGAAGAGTCTGCTTCTCCCTCTGCCCCTCTCCCACAACTCATGTGCACGCTCTCTCTCTCCCCCCCCAAATAAATAAATAAAATCTTTTAAAAGAGAGAGATTGAAGAGAGAGAGAGATGAAAAGACCTGCATCTTTTTTTCTTTTTGCTTTTTCTTCTTATTTTTTATTAACATATAATGTATTATTTGTTTCAAGGGTTAAGGTCTGTGATTCATTAGTCTTACAGAATTCACAGCACTCACCATAGCACATACCCTCCCCAATGTTCATCACCCAGCCACTCCATTCTTCCCACCCCTCCCCTCCAGCAACCCTCAGTTTGTTTCCTGAGATTAAGAGTCTCATATGTTTGTCTCCCTCTCTGGTTTCATCTTGTTTCATTTTTCCCTCCTTTCCCCTATGATCCTCTGTCTTGTTTCTCAAATTTCTCATATCAGTGAGATCATATAATAATTGTCTTTCTCTGATCAACTTATTTCACTTAGCATAATACCCTCTAGTTTCATGCATGTAGTTGCAAATAGCAAGATTTGGGGGGTTTTTTGGCTTCAAAATATTCCATTGTATATATATACCACATCTTCTTTATCCATTCTTTATCCATTCTTTATCCATGTTATCTGTTGATGGACATCTAGGCTCTTTCCATAGTTTGGCTATTGTGAACATTGCTGCTATAAACATGGGAGTGCACATGCCCCTTCAGATTACTACATTTCTATCTTTAGGGTAAATACCCAGTAGTGCAATTGCTGAGTCATAGGGTAGCTCTATTTTTAACTTTTTGAGGAACCTCCATACTGTTTTCCAGAGTAGCTGTACCAGCTTGCATTCCCAATATTTTAGATCATTCTAGATGCAAAGTGGAGAATGAAGGAAGGAACAGGCTGCAGGGAGTAAGGCCCAAATGATGATGAATCAGTCCAAGTGAGAGTTAACTAAGATAACAGCAAAAAGGATGGAAAAAGTAGACAGACTTAAAAACATATAGGAAGGGGAGTCTCCATGGCTCAGTTTTCATTTGGAAACTACCAAATGAAAAAAAAAGAAAGAGGGGCGCCCAGGTGGCTCAGTGGTTTAAAGCCTCTGCCTTTGGCTCAGGTCATGATCCCAGGGTCCTGGGATTGAGCCTTGTATCGGGCTCCCTGCTCTTCTCCTCCCCCTGCCCCTTATCCTGCTCATGCTCTGTCTCATTCACCCTCAAATAAATAAATAAAATCTAAAAAAAATTATGGGTGAATCTCACAAATATAATGTTGAATGAAAAAGCCAGAACTAATCTATAGTATTAAAGGTCAGAAGTCATGGTAAGCCTTTGCAGGTGAGGAGCCAGTGACTGAAAAAGGGCACAAAGGAGATTTCTTAGGTGCTGGTAATGTTCTGTTTTCTTAGTTTTGTTTTGTTTTGTTTTGTTTTTGATCAGAGAAATGTAAAACAAACAAATAAAAAGCACCATTAAGGCTTATAAAAACAGAAATCCTGCACTGGTCTTACTTGATCCCCAAACATCCACTTTTAATTCTCTTAGAGATTTCTTTTATAAACTGCCGTATTTCTAAATATTCTTATATGATTACTTCTTTAACAATTTAAGAAATTATACCACAATCTCCAATAAGAGCCAGCGACAATTAGGTCTCTTGGGCCCGCTCACATACCTATTTACACTTCCCCCATCCCACTTATACAACTGAGTAAATAACTTTTTATTAAATCAGTACTCATACTCAGTGTTTACTTTATTAAGTAAATATTTCTCAACACTGGGCCAAATTGGGCGCTATAATTACACTTTTTTTTATGGTACAATTTTTTTTTCTAGAGTTATCAACTGCCTCAGTCTTTTTAATAGTTTATTTTATTTTATTTTATTTTTAAGATTTTATTTATTTATTTGACAGAGAGAGAGAGATCACAAGTAGGCAGAGAGGCAGGCAGAGAGAGAGGGGGAAGCAGGCTCCCCGGTGAGCAGAGAGCCTGACATGGGGCTCGATCCCAGGACCCCGAGATCATGACCTGAGCCGAAGGTAGAGGCCTCAACCCACTGAGTCACCCAGGTGCCCCTCAACTGCCTCACTCTTTTTTTTAATTAACATATAATGTATTATTTACCCCAGGGTATATGTCTGTGAATCATCAGGCTTACACATTTCACAGCACTCACCATAGCACATACCGTCCCTGATGCCCATAACCCAGCCACCCTATCCCTACCCCCCTACCCCACAGCCACCCTCAGTTTGTTTTGTGAGTTTAGGAGTCTTTTATGGTTTGTCTCCTTCCAGATCCCATCTTGTTTCATTTTCCTCCTCCACCCTCCTAAAAACCCCTGCCCTACCTCTCAAATTCTTCATACAAGAGAGACCATATGATATTTGTCTTTCTCTGACTTATTTCACTTAGTATAATACCCTCTAGTTCCATCCATGTCGTTGCAAATGTCAACTGCCTCACTCTTAAAAGTTTTAACCTTTTGTGGGTACCTGGCTGGCTCAGTCAGTAGAGCATGTGACTCTTTTTTTTTTTTTTAAGATCTTATTTATTTATTTGACAGAGAGATACAGAGCGCAAGAGCGGCAGGCAGAGGGAGATGGAGAAGCAAGCTCTCTGCTGAGCAGGGCTTCCGATGTGGGGCTTGGGCCCATTGGATCATGACCTGAGCCAAAGGTAAACGCTTAACTAACTGAGCCACCCAGGCATCCCAGAACAAGTGATTCTTGCTCTCAGGATTCTGAGTTCAAGCTCATGCTGGGTACAGAGATCACTTAAAAATAAATAAATAGGGGCACCTGGATGGCTTAGTCATTGGGCATCTGCCTTCAACTCAGGTCATGATCCCAGAGTCCTGGGATTGAGCCCCACTTCTGGCTCTCTGTTCGGCAGGATGCCTGCTTCTCCCTCTCCCAATCTCCCTGCTTGTGTTCCCTCTCTCGCTGTGTCTCTCTCTGTCAAATAAATAAAATCTTAAAAAATAATGATAAAAATAAATAAGCTTTCAAAAAATAATTTTTTAAAAATAAAAGTTTTAGGGGCAGGTACCTGGTGGATCAGTTGATTAAGCATCTGACTTCAGCTCAGGTCATGACCCCAGGATCCTGGGATCAAGCCCTGTGTGCAGTCCTGGGATAGAGTCCTGCCTGGGGTCTTGGGATTGAGCCCTGCATCAGGCTCCCCACTCAGCTTCCCCTTTCCCTCTCCCTTGGCCCCTCCGCCTGCACATCCACTATCTGTCTGTCTCTCTCTCTCAAATGAATAAATAAAATCTAAAAATAAATAAATAAATGTAAATAAATTGGGCAGCCACTTTTTCTGCCCACAGGTCCTGTCCCCCTGCTTTAATAAAATTACCATTTTGCACCAATAAATAAATAGATACATAAATAAGTAAAAATTTTAAAAGATAAAAATAAATTAAAATTTTAGCTTTTTTAATAATAAAAGTAAATATATGTATTATCTTAATGAATTATTGTAAGGTAAACACTCTTACAACCACTGACAAAGATTCTCCTCTCCCCTTCTACTCTGGCCAGGCTCCTCTGAGCTCTCCTTACTAAATCTCTATCTTGGCCTATAAAGACTTGAACACTAACACAGTTTATAATAGCTCAAGTCCACGTCCCTGGGATCACCCTAGCCCTACTTGAAGTGCCTTAAGGCTACCAAAAAGAAGTTACTATTTGTTTCCACAAACACAAGATAAAAACAGAAGATAGGGTCCCCGTCTCCAAGTCCCTGTAGGAGAGTAGGAGCCTAAGTTTGAATAAATGCCAGTTAGCAAACCCAGATGGATTTCACAGGGACCAAGTCCCTCTTCCCACTTTTTATAAGTTTTCACTTCCCTGACACTGTGGAGCCCCGACCCACTCCCTATTCCCTCATTTTCCCTTTAAAACACCCAGTCGCCTCTGTAGAAATCAAAATTGAGTTGAGTTCACACTGGACTTTTCCCTTTCCCAATAATATAATACTGATGAAAATCTGTCCTAATGCTTTATCTAATATATGCCTTTCCTTATCTTTGATAACACCACCCACACTAAAAAACTGAACTTTGCCTTCTACTTCAGAAATGCCTCTAAGCACTGTGCCTCATCTCTATCTTCACTCCACCCCCACAGAAATTACTATCCTCACTCCTACAGGAATCACTTCCTTGTAATATTTCATAATTTTATCATCCAAGTGTGTATTTATAGACACTACAGTTTAGTCCTGCCTGTTTATCAACATTTTATTGGTCTTTTAATTCTAAATCTACAGGTCCTCCTCCACTACTTTCTTTTCCTCTCAATGATTCTGTTTAAGAACCTAGAACATATGACCTAGAGTTTCCCCAAATAAGGGCTGCTTTAGCAAACTTGTTCCATTTTTGCGTGTATGTGTGGGGGGGGGTGTAATGTAAAATGTATTTCTTCTGTGGTTCATGAAATTCCCACACATAAAATTATTAGAAAAATTAAGTGCTTAATTATTTGGTCCTAACTACAAGGGCACCAGAATTTCAAAAAAAGGTAATCAGAATAACTTAGAGCAATTTGAAGAAATAGAGATAAGAAAATATAGGACTTGGACTCTGCTATAGACTGAATGTCTGTGTCCTCCCAAAATTTATATATTGAAATCTAACCCCCAATATGATTGAATGTTTGAGGTGGGACCTTTGGGAGGTCACAATGATGGAGACTCTACAAATGGTATTAATATGTTTATAAAAGCGACCCTTCTGCCATATGAGGACACAGCAAGAACACAGCTGTCTACGAACCAGGAAGCAAGACCTCACAAGACACTGAATCTGCTAGTGCCTTGATCTCAGACTTCCCCATCTCCAGAATTGTGAGAAATAAATAATTGCTTCTTAAGCTACCCCACTCTGTTTGTATTGCTGTTATTCTGCAGCTGATACAGATGAAGTCAGATCAGTTCTTGAAATAGGTAGAACATAGAGCTATGAAAAAAGGGCATATTGGAAGGTAGGCAGCATAAGCAAAGGGACTTGGCTTGCTGTCAGCATGACGGTAGTGGTGATTTAGTTGTATTAAAACCTGACATCCACCGTAGGAATCTTAACCTACTTCCCACACTAATAATAAAACCTCATTAAGGGAACTTGAAGTTGTATCAGGAACTCAGCTATTCAAATTAAGAACCATAACACAGGAACTCAACCATTAGAGATTTACCAATAGAGCTTAAAGTATCATCTAGTAAGTTTCTCCCTCTTCATCAAACCCTGCCCCAAGTTCCAAAATACCTAACCTAGAAGGAACTGGCCTAATAAGAACATTAATAAAGCTGTTCTTCAACCTTCCAATCTCTTCTCTCAATACTGTAACTAATACTGCCCACACATCCACCTCCCAACTTAGAAAAAGAAACAAATTACTTCCCAAAGGGTTATAAAGTTCTGTGCTTTTCTACACAGCCAGTATAATCAGATACTCAATAGTCAATGGAGGATCTGCATTAATGTCATACTTTAAAAGCTTTTACTGCCCACCTCTATTAGAAGTCCCCTCTGCCATGAAACAATAGGATGAACTCCAAGTATCTGCTTTATAATGATTAACTGACTTTTCTACTCAAATGTTTTGATCAAATTATGCACTCTCACCCATTTGGTAAGATAATAAAAATTTTAAAGCTGTTTTCTCAGGAAGAGAACTTTCCCTGGAAACTCTCTTTCATAAAGTGTATCCATTTAGTACTGTCCAACTAACATTCATTAGGATCTTATTTTCAGGCACCAGGCATTTTCAAGGTGTTCCAGATACAGCAACGAATTGGACATGATACTCACCTTGGAGGAGCTTACATACTAAGGAAGAATATGAACATATAAACAGAGAACTTCAGTATACCATAAGTAC